>BPTQ01000004.1:244398853-244609267 GCA_019973895.1 Chrysanthemum seticuspe
CAGAAAAACAAAACGAGATCAGACCACTATATATATTTGTCGAAAATAGTTTTTCTCGTACTAAACCTATTCCAATCCCTTCAAATCAACTCCAAAGCTATTCTAATCCTACCATACACCTTCTTAGGGTGTCATGGGTTCCTAAACATCATCAATACCAATATATAACAAGGGAATAATTATAGGATGACTTTTATATATTAAACTCTAAAAATCAATGTAAAAATGGTATAAATATACACAAGTCTTGCATGTTTGCACAAAATATGAAGAAATAAATATGAAATGATAAGGAAAAATGAAAAATGTAAATGATATGCTTACAAGTAAACTATGATGAGGTGATTAGAACAAGGATTAACCTAAACACCCTAGGTTTTTATTTCAAAACCTTAATAAGAGTGTGATCTAGATTGTTAAACACTTGATTTTGGAAAAACTTTTGGTTTCCTTCCTCCTTGTGGGCTTGGCCGGTTCTAGAGAGCAAGAAAAAGAGAGAAATGTTTTTGGTTTTACACCTTGACTTGTGTATTTTGTATGTGTAAGCAAACCAATAACTATTAAATGTGTATGTCAACTTGAATGAAATAAAGATTTCCACAATATCATCAAGTTCGGCTGAATTTGGGGGAAAAGAGGGGGGAGCATGGTGTGATTAATGCTCTTGTCTCTTGGTTGGAAAATATCTAAAGTATACATGTATATATTTGATTAATAATATAGGTATTATTAATTGGGTATTGAGTTAACTTATAAATAAATTTTAGTGGAATAAAATAAAGTGTAATGAAGTCATAAGAATTATAAAAATGTATTTCTCACAAGTATTTAGTGAATAAATATTTATCGTGTAGTTTTTACAAAAACTGTCGTAATTATATAAATTTAACGATTTATATGCAAAATAACTTTAAAACATTATGTAAACTCAAAATATAGTTTTTATAAACTAAATGTAAGTATAAAAATATATCGGGATCATTTTTAGAAGTAACGGATTAAATATTCAAAATAATAACTCACGCGATAACGTTTATTTAATATAAAAATTTACGCGTTTAATGTGAAATGCAAAGTCATGAATGAACTATCATGATGCAAATGATGCTAATGAAATGTAGACTAAACTTAGTCCATATGAAATGTTCGTGATGATATGATCATGAATTCGCCGCTAAACCATTAAGGTTACGCGAATTTGGAACACGTAAACCTAGTTTACGATAAATGTTGAAATAGTGAAACATGAATTGTTTTGAAATATGACCTGAAAGTACGAGTTGTCACACTTAATTAGACCAATCTTAGGAAAAACTCCATATGAGTTACTTCGAGGCAAAAAGCCTACGTTAAATCACTTTAGAGTCTTTGGTAGTAAATGTTTTATTCTTAACACTAAAGATTACCTTACAAAATTTGATCCTAAATCAACCGAAGGTATCTTTTTAGGTTACTCGCCAAATAGCAAAGCTTACGTCATATTAAACAAAGAAACAATGAAGGTAGAAGAGTCATTAAATATAAAATTTGATGAAAGTCCACCCAAACCCTCTCCACCTCTTATAGATGACGAGATTATAGAAAGTGAAGCTATAGTAATAAAGAAAAAGATATGTGAAGAAGAAGAACCTCTAAGTGATGAAATAGTAAACATTAAAGAGTCCAAAGATTACCCCGTAGATAAAGTCATAGGAAAACTAAACGAACGAACATTAAGGTCTCAAGTTCAAAACCAAAGTAACTTGTTTTGTTTCGTTTCAACCTTAGAACCTAAGAATACACAAGAAGCCATAAAAGATGAGAGTTGGGTAATGGCTATGCAAGAAGAACTAAATCAATTTGTTTCTAATGATGTTTGGACACTTGTCCCTCCACCAAGTAATCAAACCATAATAGGAACCAAATGGGTTTATAAAAACAAATTAGATGCAAACGGAGTCGTGTCTAGGAACAAGGCTAGACTCGTTGCTCAAGGGTATAACCAATAAGAAGGAATAGACTTTGATGAGACCTACGCCCCCATGGCTAGATTAGAGTCTATAAGAATACTTCTTGCGTATGCTTGTGCTAATGATCTAAAGCTTTATCAAATGGATGTCAAAAGCGCTTTTCTAAATGGTTTCATAAATGAAGAAGTATATGTAGCTCAACCTCCGGGCTTCATTGATTTTGAAAAACCCAAACATGTTTATAAATTAAAGAAAGCCCTTTACGGTCTTAAACAAGCTTCAAAAGCTTGGTATGATAGACTCAAGTCATTTCTAGTTAAACACAACTATACCATGGGGTTAGTTGACAACACACTTTTTACTAAGAAAAGAGAGTCACATATAATCATAGTACAAATATATGTAGATGATATTATATTCGGATCCACTTGTCAAGACATGTGTGATGATTTCTCTAAAATCATGCATGACGAGTTCGAGATGAGTATGATGGGAGAACTTAGTTTCTTTCTTGGTCTACAAATAAAACAAGTAGAAGATGGTATCTTCTTCAATCAATCTAAATACATCAAGGAGATGTTAAAGAAATTCGGTCTAGAAGAGTCAAAACCAATTAGGACTCCAATGTCATTCGACACCAAACTCACAAAAGATGAAGACGGAGAATCCGTAGATAATACTAAATATCGTGGCATGATAGGTAGTCTTCTCTACCTCACGGTAAGTAGGCCGGATATCATGTTTAGTGTTTGCTTATGTGCTAGGTTTCAAGAAGACCCTAAAACATCACACCTAGAAGCCGTAAAAAGGATATTTAGATATATTAAGGGTACAACACAATTAGGATTATGGTATCCTAAGGGCACGGGAGTAGAAACAATTGTATATGCAGATTCTGACCATGCAGGTGATTACGTTGATAGAAAAAGTACAAGTGGGGTATGTACTTTCATGGGATGTTGTTTAACGTCTTGGTTTTCTAAGAAACAAACGGCACTAGCTATATCAACAACCGAAGCCGAGTACGTCTCCGCCGGCAAAGCATGCCAACAAGCACTATGGATGAAACAAGCGTTAGTCGACTACGACATTCATCTAAGCGACATAGCCATCCTATGTGACAACAAAGGTGCCATCGACTTAAGCAAGAATCCGGTATTGCATTCTCGCACAAAGCATATAGAGATTCGACATCACTTCTTAAGAGACAATGTTCAAAAGGGGAACATCTCTATTGAGAAGGTAGCATCCGAAGACAACATAGCCGACGTCCTCACCAAACCGTTGAAGCGGGAACAATTCAACCTACTTCGTCTTGGTTTTGGTCTAATGGAACAAACGTCGTAACTTATTTGACTCTACAAGGTATGTAAACACTAGCCTTCTTCTTTCTGAGTCTAGGATTTCTATTTCACGTACAACTCACAAACAATACGGGAATTTTCAAAACCCAAGATAAGTCTTCCACATATAATTTTTTTTTGCAAACACATAACTACATACACATTTTTAAAGAAATCTCTTTTCAAAATGTTTTCTAAAAAGAATGATACATTCCCGTATCAATTTCACAAAAGCAATTTCTCACGTCTAGGACAAATCGCTTTTTCATTATTAATACAAAGTAAAAAACCCGTTTTCATTGCATCTCATGTCTTTTGAATGCTAAAGGGAACACATAACTAATAGGTGTTTTCGGGTACATTCATTTAAGCAAAAATGAATTAGGAGCATTGATAACACAATATTACGTACTTATGTACTAAATGTGTGTTTTCGGGTTATCTCAATAGGATTTTTTTTCTCTACTTATTTTCCTTTTCTTTTTAGAGGTCGAGAAAACCGCAACTCCAAATAGTTTGCATATACGCACACAATAGGCAAAAATGTTTCCAAAAAGAAAATTTTGTGCTGCCTGAATCACCAGACCCACGGATCCCAGCCTTCATGCTGGACGTATCCCTCAAGGGAAGGATCCGTGGGATCCGTGATGACAGAAGCTGTTTTTAACTTCTATTCTTTTCACTTTGGATGAAAAATCCACATTTGTTTCATTTTTGGGAGTATGCTCTCTAATGCTTGTGTTCTCATGATCACATGCCTTGAATTCATATCTAATCATTAGATTTTAATCTACATTTTGTTTCAAGCATTCATTACAATGCTTTGTTTTTCTATATATAGAACTCCCAAAATGCTGGCATAATCCATCTCATCCTCACATACACAATACACCATGTCATCCAAAAACCCTTTAGGAGAATCATCTAGTACAAACAATCATGATATCTAAACCTTTGTACTTCCACCATCCAAAATACCACAATCAAACTCTAGGATATCCGCACGGATTAGTATCCGATCTTGTTGCTTAGCAAAAACAACCTCAAATGGTTCATCCTCAACAAATAACTCACCACAAGATGCTTCCATAATAGCACCTCCCTCATCTCCAACAAGTACACCAACCTCATCACCACCCAAAGTCACTCTTTTGGAACTCCTTAAGACTCCAACAAGATCTAAACAATCTAAACAAAAAGAAATAGTCTTTTCAACACTACCCACATCTCCAAATAATATCTTTCAAGATCTTGAAACATCACCACCATTAGCTCCCATCACATTACAAGAACATCTAGGTTCTTTTCCACCACCACTTATAAATATTCCGGATGTTGATCCATATTTTCCTATTTTTCCACCACATCTTCCGCATAACTCAAATCAAAACAACCCGGAAAACTTCCGCACTCATTACCCACATCACCTACATTGTGAACATTGCCAATCCACTAGGGAAATCGCAATCGAAGTTAGGGAAGAAATGCGATTCATACTCAACCTCATACTTGATCGCATCAATACCATCACTCATCAAAACCTCCATCCATAAACCTTATGCAAGCATGGACGGAATCATTACTACTATTTTCTATTTTTTTGTACTTCTTCATTTGAGTCATTTTCAAGAACAAGTCTTGTTCTTATTTTTACATGCTTGTAGGTGGCATAAATACCACTACAATTTGTTGTTTTATTACAAGGCCTTGTTTACATACCTTGGCTCCCAATCTTGATTCTCGACAATCACAAGATTATTTAAGCATGTTACTAACCTTTCTTTTTGTAGGATTTATATTTTTCTTCACTTGACACCCCAAACAAGGGGAGTTAGTAATACGTGGAATATTTTTTCCACGCTTTTATGTTTATTCCTTCCAAGGGTTAACTTTTTGTTTCGACAAAAAGGGGGAGAAGAAGTAAAACTTAGGGGCTTTCGGCTTTCAAAATTTACATCTATTCTTAAGATTTACTCATCATAACATTATGTTTTGTCATCAACAAAAACGGGGAGATTGTTAATACAAATAAACCGTAAAACCGTTTATTAATATTTTGCGATCTCTTTGTGTTTTGTTGATAACAAATATAATGTTATCTTAAGTATAATTATAAAGGATACATGTTAGTTTTGTAAAGCATTTACATATAGCCATTTAAATACAAAAATGTAGTAATTAAGCATTTGTTGTAATAGTTTATTAGGATGGGTAAAAATCATAACCCATGGACCATAACCCATGAATCTTAACCCATACCCAAAGAGACTTGATACAATGTATACTTAGATACATTGAATCTAAAGATAACCCATGGACCAACCCATAACCCATGACCCATAACCAAAAAACCCATGGGAAAAGAGGAGCGTTCCACGGATCCCTAGGATTACACTAGACGGATCCTTTGTGGAAGGGAACAGTGAAGAAATTTGCCTATAAATAGAGAGCCATTTCTTCATTCTAACATACCCCTTTTCTTACTAAATCTCTCAAGCACTCTCATTCTCTTCTAACATATAGATCACTTGATCTAGAGAGTTCTTCTTCTTTCTTTCTATTGTGATCCTCATATAGGTCCTTCTCTAAGGCGAGATCACGAGCATTCTACAAGTCATCCAAGCAAGGGGTCCTTGATTGATTTGTCACTCCGCAAGATTTCTGTAGCGAAGATCTTGTATTTGATATTTCACATATTTGTTGTGTAATTGTCGTGTTGGTTTGGTCCACCGTGTTACGGACTCGGTATCTAGCTTTGTACCGGAAAAAGTGTAAGCAACGTTGTGAAGGCTTCTCCGCCAAGTGAAGGAGTTTGTTGACATAGTGCTTGAACTCTCGAGTAGGTGACTCGGGGAGTAGAGTAGGGCAAGGAAGGTGTCCTTGTAACCGAACCACTATACATCGGTTGTGTCTTTTCTTTCCCTTCGCTTTACTTTATTTACTTACTTTATCATTAGATCTATACTTTCTCAACATCCACAAGATCTCACATATCAACGAATCTAAAAGTTTTTGAAACTAACGTAAAATCGGCAAAACTATTCAACCCCCCCTTCTAGTTTTCCACAGGGGGCTCATCTTTTAGGCGTTGTAATAACATGTAGGTTTATAGCTGTTATGTAAATATCCTTCTGTAAGAACGCGTGGTCCTTAATAAAATATCTCTTTTGTTGAATGCGTGTTGATATTGTTGTGACTTATAATGTCTTTGCGTGAAAAACGCACTTGTTGTATAAGAATCAAACTATCTCATAAGCGCGAAGAATATATGAAGTCCATAATCATGTATGTAAGTCATCAACTATCATACTTGAGATATAATATTCTAAGTATTTGTATCATAATCGTGTATGGTTTGATATGCAGCGTACTGTAAATATCATATTAAGGAGTCAAGAGTCTTGATCCCTAGTTTGTTAAACGCGTACAGTATGCATTGTCGCGCATCCATCGTGGAACGTTCAATAAACTTATTCCAACGTCTTGAAAATAAGGTGTTTAACAAGGATGCGTGATCTGATGTTGATGGGTTTGCAACCCTCTTACTCAACGAGTTATTGAGTAGGTTTACTCATCCTTTTACCATCGTGGGTTTATTAAGTGCATGCACGCCATGTAGGCAAAAAGATAATATGACATTAGTGTATAAAGATTATATAAATAACCAATTGAAATGTGTCGCAGAGTTAGCTAGAAACCGTGACCTTTTATTAATACTTGCAAGTTTTAAAAAGAAAAAAGACATTTGCCTAATTGAAACTGAATGTAAATACACGGATATTTATTGAGCACTATACTAAAGTGCGGGAGTGTCTGTGCACTGGGCCGTAGCCATTCCTAGAGATAACACCGTTTGAGATTGCAGATGTTCCATGTGCGTGGTTGATAAGGTTTTAAAAGATACCTTTTTGAGGGGTCGTTTAAGCCCTTATTTGATCACTTTTGTTCCGTTATTGCTTAATATCGTTCCTTTTCACCTTTTAGGTCTCTTGAAGGCAAAATGCTAGAATGGCACTTATTTGGACGAAAAGGCGCGATTATACGAAGAAATGGCCAAAGTCAGAATCGAGACACTCAAAGCTGCTGAAAACATAAGGTGAAGGCGTCAGGTGTTAAATTGCGATGCTGTCGGAGGATTTTGTGACGGGACAGAAGCCAAAACTCCTATTTTCAAGTGACGACGTCAAGTTATAAAAGAGTAGGCCGTCGCAACTCAGACGGCCTAGATGCAATCCAGACGGCGTCAGAAGCTGAAGAGGACGGCGTTACAAGCATAAGGTGACGCCATCGCAAGTCTAACGTGGCCAAGACGAAACCCTAATGACGGCGACACGACGGCGTCACAAAACATAAGGTGACGCCGTCGCATATGTAATATTATATATAGAATCCGAATTTTTCAGTATTGAGTGTGTAGTCTTTTGGAGTAAAAACCTAAACCGAACCAAGGCTGTCTTGTACAGTATTTTAGGGTTCCAAACCCTATCTTACACCAAGATAAGTGTTTTACTTCATTAATACAATTATGTCTTTGATTATTTGTGTGTATGCTTGCATGTTCTCCATGTCCGGCTAATTTACTTGTGTGTTTGCTTAGGGAATATGAAACTTAATTATTGAATATTGATTGGTTGTCTCTTATCTTAGTTGATTAATGATCTAGTAATGCGATAGGTCATTCGTTGTGTACTTAATGCTTGATTAAATCTTTGTGAACCTTAGAATATGACTCCTTGAGTAGTAGTAAGCTAAACCATCCAAAGAGTGCCTTAGAGTAAGAGTTTATTATCCCTAGTGGGTTTTGTAGACGAGACCCTTTGGTAAGTTCAAAGAGTTAGGGAGAAACGCATACCCTACAACCTTAGACACACAACGCAACTAGGAATGAGGACGTGACAATTCAACCACCAATAGGAGATAATTAAGGAGTAGTAAAACCTAAGTAAACACATCTTTAAACTATCATACGAGCACACAATAATTAGACATAGACTACATACACCTTAGATTAGATAATTAGATAAGTAGAGTAATCGGTAGCAGTACCAACCCCCTAAATTCAAACCCCGAGATTCGTACCTTTCCATTTCAAAAAAAAATATAAAAATACAAAAATAATCTTCCTCAACCCCAACCTTAGCGTAGTAACTTCTCACTAGCATTCCTATTCCCCTAGAGAACGATATCAATACCCGTGGCTTACCCTAATACTACACTACAACGATTAGGTTCACTGCCTAGGGTGTTGAAAAACTTGCTCGACGAAAAGGAAGTTCCTTTGACCCCGAACGACGCGTGTAGCGTTATCAAGTTTTTGGCGCCGCTGCCGGGGAATAGAATAGCTAGTTAGTAGCCCACCTCGTTTAGGTTTCTTTGCTTGATTCCTATCAAGTAAATTTTTCTCATTTTTAGCTTTCTCTTAGTCTATCCCCCTTCTTCGTGACCCTTGTTCGTAATCCCATCACTTTTCATCATGGAATGTGATAACCACCCACCATTCATCAACCCACCACCAAATGACCCGCCAAGAGCCCGTACTCTTGGTGAATACTCGAGACCAAGCCACTTAGGCTATAGGAACACCATTGAGCTTCCCGAATAAGCCCAAACTACGGCCCTGCGATCCGACACCATCCGGTTGGTGCAAAACGGATGTGCATTCCATGGACTTCGTTCCGAAGATCCAAATCAGCATCTGAGGGATTTCCTCAAAATTGTCGATTCCATCGACCTTGATGCTACTACTCGGGAGACCACGCGCCTGCGTCTCTTCCAATTCTCTCTACAGGACCAAGCTAGTAATTGGCTTGAGCGACTTCCGCCGGCTCCATCTCAAGTTGGGATGATCTTACCTCTCGCTTCCTTGCTCAATTTTTCCCACCGGGGAGAACCACTAAACTTAGGCGAGACATCCTGACGTTTCAACAACTCCAAGGTGAGTCTCTCTACAAAGCATGGACTCGATTTAAGGATCTACTCTGTAGACTCCCCCATCATGGCATTGATCTTTGGCTTCAAATCCAAATCTTTTATGACCATACCGATTTCATCACTCGACGATCCATTGATCGAGCCGCCGGTGGAAGGCTCAGCGACTTTAATGCAGAGAAATCTTGGGATATTATAGAGGAGCTTGCTGATCAAAACTACGAAGATTGGAATGAATCTCCTGAAACTCCGGTTAACGTAGTTAATGCCATATCAACTCCTTTTGAATCTTCCGACACCCTCGAGGAGCAATTGAGTGCCATTGAGAGAGGGATTGATTATCTTATGGAAAGGCAAAGAAGAGTCCCCGTACAAATTCCTCGAGAAGCTGTCAAATCTGCCAATTCAACCAACCATCCCACACCTTTTTCGGAATCCCCAAGTCGTGAGCAAAACCCAAATTCCGAAAGGCACTTCCGTTCTACTTCTCCAATACCACTTTCACCGAGCTTCAAGGAACAGATGAGGGAGTACATGGCAGCTCATACGGAGATATTAGCCAAATTTGAAGAGGATGTTTATAGGCAGAGAGAGGAAATGCAAGCGAAAATGACGGAAATGATGAATTTGGCAATTGAATTTACCAAAACAAAAGTTCCCGAAAAGGTACTAGTAAGAAGCAACGATTATCCTCCCACTTCGTTTGTTAACGCCGTTTCCATTATGCCCGAGGATACAAGGGTTGAGATGAGGAAAACTGAGGAAAGCAAGAAGGAGTGTGCCTAATGATGAGCCTGAGACCATTGAGTACTACCTTAAGCACGAAATTAACAAAAAAACCATTGCAAACCAAGTAAACAACTTTAGGTACAATGAAGTTCTTAGGGAGGCCCTTGAAGGAAAAATGACAGAAGAAGAGTATGACGCCTTGCCTATGGGACCCCTGTATGAGTTGGTCATAAAAAAACCATTAACAAGAAAACGAGACACCACAGGGAATTTCGTGATACCATGTAGCATAGGTGATATTGATAATATAAATGCCTTAGCTGATCAGGGGACTGATGTGAACATAATGCCATTATCAATCTATAATAAGTTAACTAAGGAGAAACCAACCAAGACCGATCTTAGACTTTCCTTAGCTAATCACACCTATGTCTACCCCATAGGAATCGCGGTGGATGTTCTAATTGAGGTGGCTAATATCGTTTATCCGGTGGATTTCGTGATCATTGATGTTGAGGAAGATAAAAACGTGCCTCTCATTCTTGGGACACCATTTCTGGCCACCGCCAAGGCAACCATCAAATGCGGAGAGGGCATCATGATACTCAAAAGCGGGAAGGGGTACGCTAGGATACCCATCATCCCAAGGTATCCTCTTAAGATCATGGAAATGATTACGGGTGGAAATCGAAAAGCCCCTAGCAATAGTGTTAAGAAAAAGATGAATGACTGGGAAAAAGGGCTTAGGGACTTTATGGTTCAAGGATTGTATGCAACGTTGTGGAAACCCGACAAGAAGTTAGGAAATAATCCCACTTCGATACCTAAGACACAAAGGAACCCTACGGAATTTCTAAAAGGAGAAAAAGTACTTTTATACAAATCACGGATAAGGGCATTACGAGGTAGAAACAAACCAAGATGGTTTAGACCTTTCACAGTGAAGGAAACCAATTTAAAAGATAAAACCGTCACCATAATAGATAACGTTGGCAAGGAATCCACTGTAAGCATACAACGTCTACACCCTTTCGACGAAGGGAAAGCGAAGGAAGAAGGTGGCGGTAATGAAGTAACGTAGGAGCACGACTACGAGTCTAGCTACAAGACTCTTAAATAAAGAAAAGCGCTTCATGGGAGGCAACCCATGCTTAATTGTTTGCTTGTTAGTGTCATATGTCTTTTATTGATTGTTTATTCTCATGTTTAAATTTGTAAAAATGCTTTATTTTGTTTTTAACCTCGTCTTAATTGCATATAAAGGTATTTTACATAAGGGATAAGTGTAGGGAGGATTACACACGTTTTCAAGGAGATGTAAACATGAGAATAACAATTCATTAAAAGATATATTTGTGTGTTTGTTCGAGTCAAATGCTTGTATCGAGTCATAATGGATGTTTTGCAGAAAATTTTTCCATATTCTAAAGATGTAAATTTTCCAGAATTTTTTCCAGAAAATCGCATACCAGTTTTTGTCAGGATAACCTGACGACGTCAAGATCGCAACCTGACGGCGTCAGGAAGGAGGAAAAACAACAGATTACTTTTTTCTCGTTTTCTGAGCTACTTAAAATTTTTTGGAATTTTCCAGAAATTTTGTAAACATCCATTCCACAAGCATTATATCCTAGTTTAAATCGAGTCTTATATATATTATTACCGCCGATTTTACGCGAAGGTTTCGTTTGTTTCTTCAAGTGTGCAGGTTTAATTTATCAAGAAGAAGTTACATAAGATTGGAAGGAGCTTTTCACGCATAAATTCTTCTTGGAAAGGATTTAACCACTACTTCACACACATATCCTACCGAGCTAATCAGGGGAGTACTAGTTTCTTTCGTTTTTAATTACCTTCCATTATCATAACTTTGATACTTTCGGGGAACATTAGGGACAATGTTCAGTTTAAGTGTAGGGAGGGAAAATAAAACGGAAACTTTAAAACTATGCTTATCCTTGAATATTTGCTTTGTCCAATTATATTTGTGTAATAAACCATGAGAAAATGTCGGTTAGGGTAATTTTGGCACCAAATTTAAAAATTTTCATGACATATAAGAGTGGGCCATTAGTCTTAACAAAAGCGTCTCACGGATAGGAAGTTTCATGACTAGCACAAAAACCCTTTACCACCTAAATTCCACCCAAAATGTGAGGATCGCCCTTAGATTAGTAGGAATTAAAAGCATTCATCTTTAATGCTTAGAGTGTGAACCGGTAGTATATTAGATTCTAGAACTTGTTTTGTGATGCATCCCGAGATCGCAAGTAAGACTACACTTGTGTAGTTAGGAATAACTAAATGATAAGAGGCATTAGGATAACCCTTGTTTGATACCCGTAATATAATTACTTCTTCCACATCGGTTGAGTAATTCCCCCACACCCTTTGCGTTGTACTCATCTTTAGTACACGATACCCCTAGTTAACCCCTCAGAGCCTATCCTTTTCGCGGTTCTCGTGATGTTTCGGTTTTTCTGGAATATCAATGAAGAGCATTGTTTACACCCCACCCCCAAATATACATCCAAATCGCCTTAGCCTACCTTGTATGCACTCACTTTTAGTGCATTATTGTTATCACCCTAAACCCTTAGTTCAATTATCTAGTTGCTTGCATGAGTTGCTAAGTCGAGTCATATCCTTTGTATACAGTTTTGGGACGATTGGGATTCATGGGAAAAGTTAAAGTTTATGAAATGACGGGAAGGGAACGTTAAATTCAAAATCCCTTTGTTTGCATAATAATGTACCCCAAGTGTTTTGATCTTTTCAATTCGGGTCAAATTAGTGTTAGAGTAATAAAAAAAACTCAAGTGTAGGGATGTGCCTATAAATCCCTATCATTTTGATGTTACCGTAGAGGATGGTAGAGTAAAAGTGTATGAAAAAAAAAAAAAAAAAAAAAAAAAAAAAAAAAAAAAAAAACGGGCTACCATCCTACATCTATCATTTAAATTCATGTTTGTTTATTTCAGTTAGCTAGAGTTTAGAGTGTCGAGTCTTGGCTTAGCAACACTATTCTTCGTATGCTTGTAACATAAGAGATTTTTGACTTGCCACCACTATATAGTCTATCCCACCAAACCCTTTGTTTCCCTACCGTAAGCCTAACATTACAACCCTTTAAAGACCTCTTTGATAGTCTTTCCTAGGTGCTTACGCCAAAGCGATGGAGGTTTGATCTTTTCTCAAGCCTATGGTAATCTATGTACTAGGACCGGTTAATGAGTGTTTATCTTCCATTTCCAATTTGTTATATTTCATATACACCCGAGAGAGATGTGAGTATCCAAACACCCCATGTGAGGTGCTAGTATGTAATTTCCGTGCTTGTTATGACTTTTGCGGGGCTTATATGTGTTGTGGACCGTTTTGAACCAATGCTTCATGACCCTTAACTTATAAATTAATTGGCTAAAAGCACATTTGCTTGAGGACAAGCAAATACCAAGTGTATGGATATTTGATAAGGTTTTAGAATGTACCTTTTTGAGGGGTCGTTTAAGCCCTTATTTGATTACTTTTGTATCCGTTATTGCTTAATATCGTTCCTTTTCACTTTTTAGGTCTCTTGAAGGCAAAATGCTGGAATGGCACTTATTAGGACGAAAAGACGCGATTATACGAAGAAAATGGCCAAAGTCAGAATCGAGACACTCAAAGCTGCTGAAAACATAAGGTGACGGCGTCAGGTGTTAAATTGCGACGCCGTCGGAGGATTTTGTGACGGGACAGAAGCCAAAACTCCTATTTTCAAGTGACGACGTCAAGTTATAAAAGAGTAGGCCGTCGCAACTTAGACGGCCTAGATGCAATCCAGACGGCGTCAGAAGCTGAATAGGACGGCGTCACAAGCATAAGGTGACGCCGTCGCAAGTCTAACGTGGCCAAGACGAAACCCTAATGACGGCGACACGACGGCGTCACAAAACATAAATTGACGCCGTCGCATATGTAATATTATATATAGAATCCGAATTTTTCAGTATTGAGTGTGTAGTCTTTTGGAGTAAAAACCTAAACCGAACCAAGGCTGTCTTGTACAGTATTTTAGGGTTCCAAACCCTATCTTACACCAAGATAAGTGTTTTACTTCATTAATACAATTATGTCTTTGATTATTTGTGTGTATGCTTGCATGTTCTCCATGTTCGGCTAATTTACTTGTGTGTTTGCTTAGGGAATATGAAACTTAATTATTGAATATTGATTGGTTGTCTCTTATCTTAGTTGATTAATGATCTAGTAATGCGATAGGTCATTCGTTGTGTACTTAATGCTTGATTAAATCTTTGTGAACCTTAGAATATGACTCCTTGAGTAGTTGTAAGCTAAACCATCCAAAGAGTGCCTTAGAGTAAGAGTTTATTATCCCTAGTGGGTTTTGTAGACGAGACCCTTTGGTAAGTTCAAAGAGTTAGGGAGAAACGCATACCCTACAACCTTAGATACACAACACAACTAGGAATGAGGACGTGACAATTCAACCACCAATAGGAGATAATTAAGGAGTAGTAAAACCTAAGTAAACACATCTTTAAACTATCATACGAGCACACAATAATTAGACATAGACTACATACACCTTAGATTAGATAATTAGATAAGTAGAGTAATCGGTAGCAATACCAACCCCCCAAATTCAAACCCCGAGATTCGTACCTTTCCATTTCAAAAAAAATATAAAAATACAAAAATAATCTTCCTCAACCCCAACTTTAGCGTAGTAACTTCTCACTAGCATTCCTATTCCCCTAGAGAACGATATCAATACCCCGTGGCTTACCCTAATACTACACTACAACGATTAGGTTCACTGCCTAGGGTGTTGAAAAACTTGCTCGATGAAAAGGAAGTTCCTTTGACCCCGAACGACGCGTGTAGCGTTATCAGTGGTAGCTCACGACCATTCATGTCACGTAGCTTGTATGCGCCCGTCCCTAGTGCTGCAATGACCTCATAGGGTCCTTCCCACTGCGGTCCTAGTTTACCTGTATCTTTGGCATGGCTCGCATCATTGGCGCGATAAACGAAGTCGCCTGGTCTGAATGAGACGCTTCGCACTTTAGCGTCGTAGTATCCTTTCATTTTTGACTTAGTTCTCCCCTCACATATAGCTGCGCGCTCGCGCCTTTCTTCCAATAGGTCTAACTCAATAAGCCGTTCGTCGTCATTGGTTGCAACATTTACTTCAGCAGTGCGGATAGTTGGCATCCCAATCTCGGCTGGTATGACGGCTTCTGTCCCATATACGAGAGAAAAGGGAGTGTCTCCCGTGCTAAGTTTGATCGAAGTGCGGTGCGCCCACAAAACATGCGATAGTTCCTCCACCCACCTCCCTTTGTGCTTGTCTAGACGTGCCTTGATTCCTTCGCCCAGACTTCGATTTGCACGCTCGACTAAGCCATTGGTTTGTGGGTGCTTGACTGACGCGAAGTGTTGTGTAATATTTAACTTTTCGCACCATTCCTTGAAAGGGTTGTCACTGAATTGTTTTCCGTTGTCTGAGATGATTTCCCTAGGTAACCCGAAACGGCATACATTATTGTCCCAAACAAACCGTTTTATCTGATTTCCTGTGATTGTTACAACCGCCTTTGCTTCAATCCACTTGGTAAAATAGTCTATAGCTACTATGAGGAACTTCAATCCTCCTGCTGCAACAGGAAAGGGACCTGCAATGTCGATACCCCATTTATAGAATGGCCATGGCGACATGATAGGTGTTAATTCCTGTTGTGGTTGGCGTGGAACGGGTCTGTGAACTTGGCAGTCGCCACACTTTCTTATTAAATCCCGCGCATCCATGTGCATTGTAGGCCAGTAGTATCCTGACCGTAAAGCGCGCGCCACAATGGACCGTGGTCCTGAGTGCATGCTACATGAACCAGCGTGGATCTCCCGGAGTACGTAATCTGCTTGAAGGGGTCCTACACATCGAAGCCATGGTTGTAGGAATGAGCGCCGATATAGGACATCGTTCCGAAGTTCAAATCTCTGTGATGTGCGCCGTACTCGTCGGGCTTCCTTCTGTTCCTGGGGTAATACGCCCTTGCTTAAAAACTAGATGATTGGGGTCATCCATGTAGGACCTTGTTCCTCTATCACCGTGGATATTTCCATCTCCGAGATGGACTTGCTCTTTAGAGTTTCCACCAATACCTGTTTTGACAGGTGCGCAAAGCTTGTGGATGCAATCTTGCTCAGTGCATCTGCCTTCCTGTTTTCCCCTCTAGGAACTTGTTTGATGGTGAATCTGTCAAAGCCCTGGATCAGGGATTTGGTCTTCTCGAGGTATTGGATCATGTTTTCCTCTTTAGCCATGTGCTAGCCCAACACATGGTTGGATACCAAACGGGAATCCACATTTGCTTCTACGTTGCGTATACCCATTCGAGATGCAATGCGTAATTCGGCAATCAGGGCTTCGTACTCTGCCTCGTTGTTTGTTGTTGTGAATTCAAAACGCAGTGCGTAAGTGAATTCCATTCCTTCCAGACTGGTAAGGATGAGGCCTGCTCCTGACCCGTCTACGCATGAAGATCCATCCGTGAACAAAATCTATGGATCTTGTAGTTCCTCCTTGCTTGGTGAAGGTGTGTCATCAGTGTCTGGTTTTTCGATGATGAAGTCTGCTAGTATCTGCCCTTTAACCGCAGTACGTGGTCTGTAGGAGATGTTATGCTCACCTAGCAACACGCTCCACTTCTGTAGTCGTCCTGATGCGTCAGGTTTGGAGATGATTTGCTTGATAGGTTGATCTGTAATCACCGCTATTGGATGCGCTTGGAAGTACCTGCGCAGTCTTTTGGCGGCGAATACCAACTTCTCCATTGCGCTATAGTTAATCTCCGTTTTCTTGAGCGCTTTGCTTACAAAATACACAGGTGTTTGTACGGAATTCCTATCCGTCAGTAGCACCGCACTGACTGCTCCCTGAGTCGCAGATAAGTACATACTTAATTCTTCCCCTGGTCGGGGTGCGACTAGCGTGGGGAGCGCTGCTGGGTGTTGTTTAAGCTGTATAAAGGCTTCTTCTGCCTCCGTAGTCCATCGAAAATCTCCCTTTTTTATACACTTCTTGAGTGTTTTGAAGAGAGGGAGTGACTTGTCTGCTGATTTGGACAAGAATCTATTCAGACCGGCCAATTTTCCATTGAGAGATTGGACTTCCTTCAATGTGCGCGGTGAAGGAAGTTGGATAACAACCTTTGTTTTTTCTGGACACGGTTTGATGCCATCAGGCTCTATCAAATATCCGAGGAACATGCCTTCTGTAGCGCCAAAAGTGCATTTCTTAGGATTTAGCTTCATGTTGATCTTTTTTAGTGTCTTAAATGTTTCCTCAATGTCGCGCACCAATTCATCCTCCGTATGGCTTTTTATGACAAGGTCATCAACATAAACTTCTAGGTTGCAGCCCACCTGCTTTTCGAATGCGTTATCCACCAATCGCTGGTAGGTGGCGCCTGCGTTCTTCAAGCCAAAGGGCATCTTAGTATAACAAAAAACACCTTGGCTTGTATGGAAGGCTGTTTTCTCTTCATCTTCTTTAGCCATCTGGATTTGGTGGTATCCTTTGTATGCGTCTAGGAAGCATTTAAGTGGGTATCCACATAAAGATTCTACTTTCCAGTCTATCTCCGGTAGCGGGTAGCAGTCTTGTGGACATGCCTTATTGAGATCTGTGAAGTCCACGCACATCCTCCAACTACCATCGCTCTTCTTGACCATTACTGGGTTGGAGAGCCAGTCATGGTAGTAGACCTCTCGCATGATACCTGCATCCACAAGTTTATGTACTTCTTCCAGAATTACTTTTGCGCGGTCTGGAGCCTGGCCGCGCTTCTTCTGTCGTACTGGGGAGTATCCTTGTCGGATTCTCAACTGGTGTTCTGTAATCGAGCGTGGTACACCGGTCATGTGTTTTGGCTCCCACGCAAAGATATCCAGGTTCTTTTGCAAGAGTGCGTATACAGCTGCCCTGCCGTTATCAGATAGCGATCCTCCGATCGATACTTCTTGCTCTGGGTAATCAGGATGAATTGCAACCCTCAGGTTTGGCACTTTAGCTGCGCGCTGTTCTGGGATGTGTGTCGTCTCACATGTAATTGTGTTACATTCTCCAGGTGGTACGGTGGTATCGTAGAGAGTAACAATACCTCCCTCCACCGGGAATTTGAGCATCCCATGTGCTGAGACGGTACTGCGCGTATGGCTGAAATCCCTGGTCTTCCAATAATGCCATTGTATGGCGAAGGGGATTTGATCACCATAAAGGTCATCCAGGCTGTTGTGGAGTGTTCCTTATTGCCAACACTGACTAGTAGGCGTATTTGCCCCATGGGCCATATCTTCTCTCCTGTGAAACCAGTCAACGACGTCCTGACCGGGCTTAACTGACTTCGTATCTCAGGTCGCAATCGTTTGAAACAGTGTTCATACATTATATCTGCGGATGCTCCTCCATCAACGTACATGCGGTGGATATCGTGACCCCCTGCGTTGATTTCAATGGTGAGCGGTTCTACCACTGCGTTGTCCGCAGCCAAGGTGGGGAAAGAGACTTCGCTTTCACGGGAAAACTTCTGGCTGATCTTTTGCCTAGTCATGCGCTGCTATGATTGTATCATATAGATGGTATCAGCCTTATCTTTGGGTACTTTTTTCTTGTTTCCAGTCTTTTGCTTATCTTTCCCTTCCTTGATGTTTTTGACCAAATGGTCCAATCTGCCTTCTTTTACTAGTTTATCAATTAGTTGGCGCAATTGGACACATTCATTGGTGGTGTCGCCCTTCTGTCCATGATAGTCGCAGTATCCGCTCCCCACGCGCCGATCTTCTGGGGTGCGCATTGGTGGGGGCCTTGGGAAGTTCGCGCCTTCCGTTGCGAATATCTCCTTTGGAGTCTTGGTCAGCGGGGTGTATCTGTCATTATCCCGTCCGCTCCCCTGGCTGCGGTAGTTCTTATTACGGTTGCTACTCTGGTCAGTGGATTGTCTCCGAGGTTGTTCTTGTGACCTATAGTTTGAGTAACCTTTCTTACTGTCCGTTGCGGCAGCTTCTCCTTGGATAAAGGACCTCGTGCGCTTCATAAGTTCATCAAATGTTTGGGGGACTCTGTCATTCAGCCTTTTGATAAGTTCTGGGTTATTGATCCCGTTCATGAACCCTGAGATTTTTAGTATTTCGGGGCATGCCTTAACGTGTATACACTCATCTTTGTAGCGTTCCACATAAGCGCTTGTAGATTCCCCCTGACGCTGTTTTACCCTAGCGAGTTCGACAGGGTTTTTAGCACACTTTTTCCTTTGAGTGAAGTTAAGGCGAAACGCCTTCCGCAACTCTTCAAAGCCATCAATGCTTCTGCGTGGAAGCTTCATGAACCAGTTTCGCGCGTTTCCCACTATTGTGGAATTGAACATGTGGCACCACACAGGCTGTGGTCAGTTCTCGATGGTAGCAGCTGATTCGAAATTTTTTAAGTGATCGTCCGGATCACCTGTTCCATCATAGGTTTTCACATTGGCGGGCATGCGCCTCCTTTTATTTTCTGAGAAATCACTGATGCGCCGAGTGAACGCATCCACCTTCTGGCGGCGCCACGGAAGGGACATGTCCTCCTCCTCCTGGTCGCGATATTTCCTCCTGGACTTCCACTGCCCGGTTTCGCTGTCTTCGTTGTCCGAGGAGTTACCAGAGGACGAGCTTTCCCTCTTTCGGCGCTTGCGCCGACTGTCCTCAGAGTTCGCACTTGAAGGGCTTTCACTTGGGCTTTCGCTTGGAGAGTACCGTCGTCCGAGTCTGTCATGGAGACTACCAAGCCTGGCGTGGACATTGGTACGTCGTCCATCCTCTTCGTGTTCCCCAAGGTATTGCATGTCCGCTGCTTCATCATTCTCAACTCTCCTCCCAATCTTGGTAAATACTGGGGGTTGGCGGCTATCCCTTCCGCGCTTTTCCTTCTGATGGCGCGGTGGAGATATCTCATACTCCGGGCCGAAATCGAGTCGGGCATGCAAACTCCGACCTGACCTCTTTTTTGCTTCCTCTTGCATGAGAGCAGCCAAGGTTTCGTAGTTTTGAGACACGAAATCACTTGGCGCTAGTTCCGGCGCAACCCCTTCTAGAGCAAGGGTGTCTGTTTCTACCACTAGACCTTTGTTTCGGTCAGGTACGTCTGGTGCTTTTGTGAGGTCCGTCTCTAGCACCGATTGGAGTGGAGTGGTAAAAGGAGTGCGCAGTGGACCTTCTGCACCAGTGGTGGTTGTGGTATCCTGGGTTGTCCCCGGGCGTGGTTCCACCGTCGGGAAGACCAGATATGGGCCTGATCCTTGGTTTCTAGTAGCGCTGGTTGTCCCAGAAGCTTGTTTAGAAACTGACCCACTTTGCTGCTTCTTCCCATGTATGTCACCATGCGATCACTGGTTTTGATTTCCTTGCTTTGTCATTCTAGTTCTTAGTTCTTAGTGATGGTCCCACGGATGGCGCCACTTGTTGATACAAAAGTTGGGCGTTCGTTGTTTGGACTCCGGTTCCCGTATTAATTGGATCTTGATGCTTGAGACCTGCGCACTAAGTAAACAGAAAACACCGTTAGGCTTATCGTGGGATTGTCTCCCACTATTATCCTCCGGCGTGAGAGTAAGTAATCGGTTTTAGGGTTTAGTTGAGAGTTAGGGTTGTAGATCGTACCTTTAATGAGGGCTGGGATGCCCTTTATACACACACGAAATCCTTGTTGGTTTCGTGTTTCCCAACCTTCGGCGTATCCCGCCTAAGTCGGTCCAATCAGTATATATCTCATAAATAAGAGATATCCGATATCCAAAACCATAAATAACTTTGGGTTTGGGCCTTCGTGAGCCCAAACCGTTACCGGGGTAGCCCATGCGTACTGGGCTCAATTGCTAGTATCGTTCCTCGGTCGGGTTCATGACCCGAATGTAGACTATACGTCATCATTAAATCTTAGGTTAATCCCCACTCAAACTAGATGGATGGTGGGGATTTGTCACTTGGTAAGCATAAATTTATGAGTAAACAAAATAAAGTGTCTCTAGTATAGATAGTAGTTGAGACATTAATTATGATTTATCAATGAACATTTTGGTTATTTTGCGTGTAGATGACAATAACATTTAAGTCATTTTTTCTTCAATAGTAGTAGCATTTGAGTAAAGTATAAATTTGTTATATTTAACTATATAGGTTTTATTAATTCACTATATTTTTAAGACGAACGTCTCTTTATTTGGCAGGCATAGTTCATCTTATCCATACGTATCAGTCTTGAACCAGCTCACCACCACATGCTTGTGCGATACTCTTGCACGAAAACCAGTCCGGTGTGAGGAGTTCATAAAAAAAAAAAGCAAAAAAAAAAAAACTAGACAAGCCGAAGATATAAGTAATACTGCTTGATATAAGGCAGCTTTTGCTATTAACACGTTCATATGTTTTTTTGGTCTTACTGTATCTTCAAAGTGATTACTTCATATCAAAGCAAAAGTCAATATCTGCAGAATACTGCGGTCTAAGAGTTTTAAATACAATCTGTCATAACTCAATTTTTCTTTAAATAGAAGCAAAGACTTCTATATGATGATTCATTATGTAGTTATGTTTAACCAAAAGCAGTCATTTACAGAAAAATAGAAGTTAAAATGATGAAATCATGAAATTTGTATGCTACGGAAACTGGGAATGCAACAGTTCGTTCTCACTATATACAACCAGCAATGCAAAGGACTTGCAATATTCTTACACAACAACGTCGGACTTGCAATAAAACGCTGTCTTCTCTTGCGACTATGTTAATTGTTAAGGGTCATCTTAGTTAAAACAATCGAGTGAAACAAGCAACCCCGAAACACACAAATTCAAAATAAGTGATCAAAAACAGCAAATCATAAGCAGAAAGAAACTAATTACCGTACACATTCTACAGTTTTTCAGTCTAAATATATTTATTTCTCATGTGATGTATCGTCCCATCCTTTTTAAAATTTAGATATAAAGCACAACTCCTCAAAGTTTAAACTAATCACAGGTAAGATAATGTATTTTATCTTCCGGATTGGGTGGCTACTAGTTATATGCTAAATCTAATAGAGTAATAGACATTACAATCACCATAACTCTATAGTGCACCACTTTAGCTCCAATTGTTTAGATTATTATATTTTTTCAATAGTTCTAGATATATGCATTATTTTAAACATTGGAACCAGGTGGTCCTTTTTACTAATATCTTAAAACAGACAATGATAACAAGCGATACGAGAAGTTGATATTATAAACATATTGTTTCACGCACAATTCAACAACAGTAAACCAAACATAAAGGCTTCGCAAACATCTGGTTATCATTTCTTCAAATGAGGGAAACAAGTTAGCACGTCAGATTTTGGATGCTTAGCTTCAGCATGTTCCCTGCATTTCACCTCCGAAGTCGTGCAGATGAAAGTTTGCATGCAGACCTTGCACTGAAATTCAGTCACAAACATAAGCCCCAATAAGATTAAGTGCAAGTTATAAGCAAAGATTGACAAATAATTCATAGAGTCGAAACATGATAAACAGAAGCACCTTGATGTCTAGGCAAACAAACAGCAAAATTAATATGAACATTTGAGCAGCAGCATTTTGCTGCACTAGGGGTGTGTTTGGAAACGCTTTTTAGAAATTGAAAGTGCTAATGCTATTGAAATACACAGAAGCTGGCCAGTCAAAACTAATATGAACATTTGAGCAGCAGCATTTTGCTGTACTAAGGGAGTGTTTGGGAATGCTTTTCAGAAATTTAAAGTGCTATTGCTATTGAATTACACATAAGCTGACCAGTCAAGTAACAAAACACCCCCTAAATGATCAAATAGTAATAAAACTTCTTAACAATCGATGTACCAATACGCAATTTGCAATAGTAACTGACACCCCCTAAACGAAACCATTTGATAAACTATCATACTTTAATCACATATATTGTTTCCTTAGTAGTTTATCTTACATGAAGCATAGGCAAACTATGTTAAAGAAGCAATCTAAAAACTATGAAAAATAACAAATGACACTGACATTGATAGCTTCCTAAACAATAAGCCAAAAACATAAAACCATACTTCGGCGTTACACTCACAATCTGATTGGGTAGTAGCTTATCAAAACCGATTTCTCCAAAAAAAAAAAAAAAAAAAAAAAAAAAAAAAAAGATAACTCAACTTGAAACACAAACCCAAACATCACCTTAAGTTACTCTAAACAAATACCAACAGATCTACAAAAACACAGCCACTAGAATAAAATTTCCAAGATGAAACTTAAAACTTCACATAATTACTAATTCTCTAAATCAAAAATCACACGATTTTACTTAGAATCATAGTCTTGGGTAGTAATTAATTGAAACATAACCAAATAACAGCAGATCCAACAAATATATAAATAATATAAACCTGGATGTTCATAGCTTTCTTGTTGGCTTCAAGCTGACTTCCTAAAAAACAACAAAAATAAAAACAGATTATTACAAAGATGAAAAACAAGATCATTCATATGATGAATGAAATCTTGAAGATTACCTTTGCCAGCAGCTTTGGCTTTTTCCAAGTTCTTTTCACGAGCCATCTTTGATTTTTGAGCGTTTCCTCCACCCATGGCTGATAGTTACCTTATTTTCTCTCTCTCTCTCAATCCCACGGAAACCCTAATGTTCAATCGGATGGGAATATGTGGGTATTTATATTCGGCTCGTTTTGGACTTTGGTTTTTTTCTCTTTTTCCATTTTTTTTTAATGTGTAAAAATTTTGGAGTTGTAAAAGAACACAAACATGCCCCAATGGTACTTTAACAAGTTTAACTAAGTGCAATTTACGTAAATGAACTATAATTGATACCTGTTTACGAAACAGGTTCTCGCACAGAGTATTTACGAAAATGAACTTACCAATGGGCGTGGCCTGGGTGTGGTACAACCGGCTTGGGCGAGATTGCTTGATGGGCGTGGCCCTGGACGTGGTACTGGGCGTGGCTGCTTGCTGGGCGTGGCCCTGGGCGTGGCGATGGTGGGAGGTGCTGCAAATGGTGGCTGAATGCTTTGAAGATGGTTAGTGTGATGTTAGCGATATGGTGGCTGAAGAAGGAGATGGCTGCTTTGTTGGGAGGTGGCTGAAGAAGGAGGTGCTGCAAATGCTGGCTGAAGAAGGAGGTGCTGCAAATGGTGGCTGAAGGTGCTGCAAGTTCGTTTTGTGAGAAAATATAAAAATGCAAATGGCGATGGCTGAATGGTGACTGAAGAAGGAGATTGCTGCTTTGTAGATATAAAGTCTAAACTTTTACATATAAATATATAATCAACAATAAAAATGAAAGCATTCAGCCACCAAATGGCGATGGCTGAAGAAGGATATGGCTGCTTTGTTGGTGAAGATATGGTGATGAAGAAAAGAAAGAAAAAGGAGATGGCTGAAGAAAGAAAAAAAAAGGTGGTCCTCATAGTTGTGGTCCTATAGTTGATGTGACACTTTTATGTTTATTATGGTAAAGTGTTGAAAAAGAGTTTGTATTTGTAAAATGAGTTTTGATATGGATCGTTTAGGTAATTTGCTTTTTAACTAAACCAAAAGAGTTTCGTGTTTTGCTTGTAAATTGATTTTCTTTTTATTTTGTATTAAAATGTTAGGAATATAAATTAGGCCGAACACAATGGTGACCCAGGTCGACCTTGCCACATCAGCTTTCTCTCTCCGACGACATAGTTGCCATAGTTGTGACATGAGATTTTTTATTTTATATTTTTTTATTTATTTATTTTTTTAACCAAACGGTTTGATTTTTTGTCCATATGTATGCTTTAAACTAGGTCGAGTATACAGCCTAGTTCGTCCTTTTTTGTACCACAACCGAACACAACCGAAGCCCCCACAATGGAGCAACCGGTGATAGCCTGGGGTCAACCGGTTGGGGCAACCTTACCATTGTGTTCAGCCTTAGAGGCAAGTTGCTAGCTTCATCACGAAAAGATGATTGAAATAGACGGAATTTTTATTTATTTTCCCTTTTTCTATCAATTTTGTACAGGTTGCCATCATTTCATTTATAAGTTTCATGCGGCCCTCATCACTTTCAAGTGTCTTAACTTTTGGGAAAGGTAAATCATGGGGCATGTAAAACTCAGTCTCAACCCTAGGCTGATCATCTGAGCCCCCCATTTTAGCCTATTGACTGGGTTTCCATCACCTGAATCAAGTTCATGAGAACTTGACCCATTAGATGTTGTCTTGGTTTGGGTCTTATTGATGTTACTATTGTCCTCCCATGCATCTAAGTTAGAGGGAATAGTAGCAGCCCTTACCAATCTATCCCCTACATCCCCTGGGATAGGCTCATCAGCAACATTGGTCTTTGTACGAGATCTGTGCTGAGCAACCACAGATTCCTGTTTGTTCCTTCTCCTATATGCTTGTGAAATTGGTAGTAGTTGTGAGGTAGATGGAACACTGATGGGTGTGTGATGGGACTCAACTGGGTCTGTTGATCCTTCACCATGAGCAATCATGGAAGCAAATAAAGGTATAACTACTCCAGGAAAACCCTTTCCAATCCTTTTCATATTACTAAAAACTTTTTGAGTTAAGGTAGGAACAGGATAAAGATTTTGTGAGTCTGAAGTATGTATTTGTGTTTGGTCAAAAATAGTTGCACAAATCTTGGATATATCAAAAATTTGCTTTTACTATCTACATTTTTCACCATACCATCAAAATCAATTTTGAAAAGTAAAAGTCCTATTTGTGGCTAAACAAATAAGAGCATTTGCAATATTGCTACTGAATTGCTCCCAAGAAGTTTTCTTTGGACTTAAGCAGTGTAAGATGGTATAAATAAGAAACTTCCATTAACGGGAAAAGTGTCCTTTTTGAAAAGTTAGAGTACCATCTGACACATACCCCATCAAGGATAGTTGTTCAAAATTTTCAGTAGTAGGCAAAGAACTAATACTATCATCATCTGCTAGTTTGAGATGTATCCTAACATTTGACTCAGTAACAGTTATGGTTTTGCCATCAATTGTTGCAATTAACTTTACTTCACCATTATCAACTGTTGTGGAAGTAGCGGTATTCCAAAACTGATTGATTAGAGAAGTATATATAGTGGGGTTTATAGTAAGTGCATACCTTATGGTATTGTTATTAAGAAAATCCCCTATCTGATAAAAGTCATCGCTATCTGTTGACTTCTCTAAGTATGCCACCATGTTGTGTTTGTCAACAAATTTCAAAATCGCCATTAAGATTGAGAAAAGATGAATTAAAGTGTTGGGATATGTTTGTTTATGAGAGTATGTGAGTTTAGGAAAACCAATTGAAATTATAAAGATATTACTTAGGGTTTCGATTGGGCTGACTTAAGAAATTGTTTCTTGATTGTGAAGAAATCTTATAAGTTAAAGAAAGATTATAAACAACCCAAGTTAAGAACCCTATAAGCAAATTAAGTAACGGAAATACCTCAATGGCTATATTTAAAAAACAGTTATTCCCAAACAGCACTAACGGTTACCCAGCAGTACAAAAATTAGCCTAGCAATACTAAGTTTTTTTTAGGTCCAAAGGTTATGCATCTAAGCAGCCTTGTAAGACAATAACTAACTTGGATAAATCGAAACTAATTATTTGAAGAACTCTTTAACAATGAGTATGTAACGCCCCGACCCTCCAAGGGTAAAGGAATCACAAGTAATGGTGTCATATCAAAGCAAAACATTCATAACCAAAAGAAATTCTTAACATAAATGCGGAAAATAATCCAAGTCAAAAGACTTCAATACATAGGTCCCAGCGGAAGCATAATAAACTTCAAACATAATATCCAAAAAAATAAGTCTAAATGGTATCATAAGGAAATCAAAGCTAAATCTCTAAGGTAAGTCCACTCAAGCACTCATCCCAAAGCAACCCAGCTTCAAATGCTTAGATACCTGCCGCGGAAGAAAAGAAAAGTGCGGCTGAGCTTCAAAAGCCCAGTGAACAGATATGAAAGCAAAAGCTAATACTAAACGATAACGGATATGAAATAAAGTAAATGAGCTATACAAAATCTTTATCATTTCAAAGCATAAATCATAATTTCAAAAGAAGTTTATAGTCAACTACCACGAGCCCAGAACTTATATCAGATCACATTCATATTCACACAAGGCAACATTTTGTAGGGGAGACCTACCAGAGTTATGAAGGACGTGCACGCACGCAGCATCAATCATCAGATAACATATAACATATAACAGATAACAGATCTAGGATGCATCCATACGCCCCTTCCTACATATTCACAAATATGCTTCACCATCTAGAGACGTGGCAGAACATCACTCTACTGCCCTAGAGTCATATCAGAGGTGCATCACTGATACGGACATGGAACCCCCATGACTAGTTAAATATTTGGCTCGGGTGTCAAACTATCTTAGGTCAAATCAGAATGTCATAACTGACACAGATCATATTTTATCAGAAAATCATTCATGTTTCCAAAATCATAGTTTTCATATCAATCAGTTCAAAATCAGATGTTTCATAATTCAGAAATCAAAGTTCAGATAAGCAATAGCTCAAACAGAAATCAGATTTGGGATTCATAGCAAAGGCTTAGGAAAACCTAATACGAAAGAAAACATTAAGAGAAACCTTTACTGAAAAAGGTCAGAATATCTGTACCTTATTCCAATGCAAAGATCGAAAAGCAGAAAGACGAAAACAAAGGATTACTCCCTCTTCACAGAACCTATAGACATTAACGGTCGTCCACGTTATTAATGATTCCATAATCGTCAAAATGATCTTTTAATATTTAGTATCCATAATTAGTAATCTTTATACTTTAGGGTTTTATTAATGAGTCTTAAGTATTTTATAATCAATGTTGTAGATTAGGGTTTGTTATATCATTTATTAAAGTCCATCTTTAAATGTGAAAATAGTTTTATAAGTTATAACTCACACATGAAATAACACTTACTATATTTAGTTCAAACCCTAATATACTCTCATTTACGTTCTAGGGTTTCTTACTCTTTAATATCTCATTAATATGTATTCATTTTACATGTTACGTCTTAATAATTCTCCACTTAACCTAATACGTAATTAATAACCTTCTTTACGTTTACCCTTATCATACACGTTTATGATTTCATGTGAACATACATTATTAGGGTTTAGTATACTTCATACGCTTTACTCATAAAACTAGGGTTTTATATTTACGTAACCTTTATTTATTAATTACATGTCTAAATCTCATGTACACTTATTTAGTTCACTTAGGGTTTCGGCTAGCATGTTTTATCCAAGTCCTAGCTCATCTAAACGTTACATATTCAAGTTACATGTTTTAAACCTCATTCGAAAACTCATGCATGCCTCGTCTCACTTCATGCATGTCTCGGCTCACCTTAACTCAACATATACATGACCCGATTCAATATTACTTATCACTATACACGTTCCTTATTAATTATACGCTTAATATAAATTAGGGTTTCTAGTTTTTCTTGGTTACCACCTCTCGGCCCCAAAACAAAAGAAAAGAAACGCGACAAATCAATTATATCTCAACATATACATGCAAGGTATGTTAAAAGAAGATGAATAAACGTTATACCTTAGCTTGAATAAGAAAAATCGACACCAAGGGTGTTTGGGAAGCTCTCGGCCGAACAAAAGAAAAAGAAAAGGAGAGGCAAAACTAGGGTTCCAATTAAGTGATTATATGTTGTATTTATAGTTATAGAATTTGAGTTAGATTAGGAAAGTGTTTGGGTTTGGGTTGGCTTGGGTCCAACCGAATACACACACACAAACAATATGGGCTTCGGCCCCCTCCTCCTTGGCTCACACGAACACAACAAACACCCCTCTTGGGCTTAGGCTTGGCGCAAAACAAAATAAAAGACACGAGTCCAATAAACAAACGGCCCAACTTCTTAGCGAATCATTTACTTCCTTCGTCGTACCAAAGTCGTTCACGAAATTATACTCGTTAAGTTTTTATTTATTTAGGTTTTTAATTTCCGTACTTTATTATAAACGTATTTTACATATTTTATTATTCTTGGTTCCAAGGGTATTTTAGTCTTTATATAGGTTTTAGATTTTTCGGGTTTTACAACTCTTCCCCTCTAAAAAAAAATTTTCGTCCTCGAAAATTGAAACGAAACGAAAACGATAACGAAACAAGAACATACCGAATTATTCAAAGAAATGAGGATAACTAGCTCGCATCGACTCTTCGGTCTCCCAAGTAGCCTCACGCTCTGGGTGATTTTTCCAAAGAATCTTAACGAACGGGATGACTTTACTTCTCATGACTCTTTCTTGTCTTTCCAAAATAGCTTCTGGTTCTTCAGGCAAAGACATATCGGATCGAATCTGATCAAACGGATACGAAGCAACGTGTAATGGATGATAATTGTATCCTCTTAGGAGAGATACATGGAACACATCATGAACATGCGATAACTGAGGCGGAAGTGCTAATCGATACGAAACTTCTCCTATACGTTCCAGAATTTCAAACGGACCAATGAATCGAGGACTAAGCTTGCCCTTGATTCCAAAACGTTTCACACCTCTAAACGGCGAGACCTTCAAAAACACACGATCACCAACTCGAAATTCTAAATCACGACGATGCTTGTCGGCATAGCTTTTCTGACGAGACCTAGCCTCCTTCAACTTCTCTCTAGCAACAGCTACTTTCTCATTAGTGATCTCAATCATTTCCGGTCCTTCAATTAGACGTTCACCTACTTCATCCCAACAAGTAGGTGATCTACATTTCCTTCCATAAAGAAGTTCAAACGGTGCTGCCTTAATACTAGCATGCCAACTGTTATTGTATGCAAACTCTACCAAACACAAATATTCATCCCAACTGCCAGTCCATTCCAAAGCACAAGCCCTTAGCATGTCCTCTAAAGTCTGAATAGTCCTCTCTGACTGACCATCTGTTTGAGGATGAAAAGCCGTACTAAAATTAAGTCGAGTACCCCAAGCTTTCTGCAAACCCTTCCAGAAACGAGAAGTAAAACGCGGATCCCTATCTGACACAATAGCCGTCGGAGTACCATGAAGTCTAACTATCTCTTGCTGAAAAATCTCTGACAATCTGCCGATACCATAATCCTTCCTGATTGGTAAGAAATGAGCAGATTTAGTTAGTCGATCAACAACCAACCAAATCGCATCATGCTTCTTCTTAGTAAGAGGTAGTCCAGTCACAAAGTCCATAGATATCTTATCCCACTTCCATGTCGGAATATCCAATGGTTGTAACAGTCCACTAGCTCTTTGATGTTCGATCTTCACTTGCTGACAAATCATACACTTCGACACAAATGTCGCTACATCTTGCTTCATGCCGTTCCACCAGAAATACTGTTTCAAATCCCTATACATCTTGGTAGATCCAGGATGAATAGTGAAAGGAGAACTATGAGCTTCAGTCATAACTTTCTCACGAAGTACCTGATCATTTGGAACGCAAAGCCTATCTTCATACCATACAATCCCATCGTTATCAACCTTAAACTCCGTCCGCTTACCTTCTTCAACATTTTGAGCTACGGCCCACAACTCGCCGTCATCTTTCTGAGCTTCCTTAATTTGCAGTATAAGGTTCGACTCCACCTTCATACTAGCCCAGTATCCATCAGAACCTCGTACGCACAACTCAACATCCAAACGTTCTAAGTCACGAATAATCCTAGGCTCAATCTCAATACTTGCAATCATACCTGATTTCCGACTAAGTGCGTCAGCAACTACATTAGCCTTACCAGGATGATACTGAATGTTAGTGTCATAATCCTTAAGAAGTTCTAACCATCTTCTTTGTCTCATATTGAGTTCCTTTTGAGTGAAAATATACTTGAGACTCTTATGGTCGGTGAAAATATCACACGTCTCTCCATACAAGTAATGTCTCCAGATCTTCAACGCAAAAACCACAGCAGCTAACTCAAGATCATGAGTTGGGTAATTCTCCTCATAAGGTTTCAGTTGTCTTGAAGCGTAAGCTATCACCTTACCATGTTGCATCAAGACACAGCCCAATCCTTTCTTAGACGCATCGCTATAGATTTGATATCCTCCAGAACCAGATGGAAGAGTCAAAATAGGAGCGGAAACCAATCTCCGTTTCAACTCTTCAAAACTCTTTTCTCTATCATCCGTCCATACAAACTTTTCACCTTTCCTCATCAATTGGGTTAACGGCAAAGCTAAACGAGAGAAACCTTCAACAAAACGTCGATAATATCCAGCAAGTCCTAGAAAACTCCTGACCTCAGTCACTGTCGTAGGTCTTGGCCACTTAGTGATAGCCTCAACCTTAGACGGATCCATGGTTATACCATCAGCTGATACGATATGACCAAGGAAAGCGACTTGTCCTAACCAAAATTCACACTTCGAGAATTTGGCGTACAACTTCTTCTTCCTCAAAATCTCCAACACTATCCGGAGATGTTGCTCATGCTCTTCTTCAGACTTTGAGTACACCAAAATGTCGTCGATGAAAACAATAACGAACTTGTCGAGGAACTCATGGAAAACACGATTCATCAAGTCCATAAACACAGCAGGCGCATTCGTCAAACCAAAAGGCATAACGAGAAACTCATAATGACCATATCTGGTACGAAACGCGGTCTTAGGAACATCTTGCTCCTTCACACGTAACTGATGATAACCAGACCTCAGATCAATCTTAGAAAAGAACTTGGCTCCTTGCAGTTGATCAAACAAATCGTCTATGCGCGGAAGAGGATAACGGTTCCGAATAGTAATACGGTTGAGTTCACGGTAGTCGATACACAGACGCATACTTCCATCCTTCTTCTTCACAAACAATACAGGTGCACCCCATGGAGAAACACTAGGTCGAATGAATCCATTATCTATCATCTCTTGCAGTTGTTCCTTCAACTCCTTCAGTTCTACAGGTGCCATACGATACGGAGCTTTCGAAATCGGTTTAGCACCAGGAATCAACTCAATGCTAAACTCAACTTCTCGAGCTGGAGGAAGTCCAGGGAGTTCATCGGGAAAAACGTCGGTGAATTCACAAACAACGGAAAGATTTTCAATGTTAGGACTCTCCAAAGATGTGTCCTTAACAGATGCCAGAAAACCTTGACACCCATGAGCAATCATGGTCCGTGCCTTCATAGCAGAAATGAACTTAACAGATTTGAGTGGTTTAGAACCATAATAAACGAATTTAGGATGTTTTACGTCTCCAAAGATCACAGTTCTAGCATAGCAGTCGATGGAAGCTCTATGATAAGCCAACCAATCCATGCCTAGAATGATATCAAAGTCGACCATATCGAGAGGATACAGATGTGCATGGCGAATACGATCATCAAAACGAAGAGGACACTTAACGTATTTATGATCAATGATCATGTGACTTTTCATAGGTGTAGATATCGATAAGTGATTCGTTAGTGGTTGTGGCTTCATATTTAGTTTCTTAGCACATGTGACAGATATGATGGAGTGTGTGGCGCCAGTGTCAAATAAAACGAAGACAGAATAATCATCAATGAAAAGAGTTCCCGTAATGGTACCTGAAGTATGCTCCGCCTGATTCCGAGTAGTAGCATAGACACGTCCAGTAGTAGGTGGCGGCTTGGTATAGTTTCCAGGAATCGCCGGATTCCTCTTAGGGCAATCTTTGATCTTGTGAGTAGTAGATCCACAAGAGAAACATCCACCAGTGGCCTTGAAACACGGTCCCGGATGAGCCTTTCCACAAGTAGTACAGATAGGTGGGGGAGGCAAAACTTCAGCTGTCCTTTGCTGACCAGAAGATCCTGAAGCACGACCCTGATTCGATCCTCGAGTCGACTGATCTTTGTTGTAACGCTGGTTATTGTTACCCTGATTCTGACGATCATTTCCATTCTTACCAGCAGCTCTGTTATCCTGACCCCTCGCCTCAGGGCGCTTAGAGTCCACATTCCTTCCCGACTGACCCCGCTGATCATAACTCTTATCCCCTTGTCCTCTTGAATCATAACTCCTGCCAGTATTTCCCTTATACTCATTACTTTGAGTCCTACCTTGAATCCGATCACCATCGCGATTACGCTTGTTGTAACCTGAACCCTCATGAAAGATCTCAATGTTACGAGCTGCATCATTGCAGGCCGACACATCCTCATAGTCAGTGTTAAGCAGTCGGTCCAACACCCACTTCTTCAGTCCCCATTTGAAATGCTTAGCTTGGCGCCTACCATCTCCAGCAATTGCTCCAACAAAGCTTACCAACCTCATAAATCTACTCATGTACTCGTTGGAGTTCTCATTATCAAACTGGTAGATCGCCTGATAATCCCTCTCATACCTTTGCTGTTCAGCATCAGGGAAGTAACGGTTATAGAAGATAGTCCGAAACTCCGCCCAAGTACAAGTAACAGCGAAAGCATCTCCTCCTCGTGCTTGTTTCAATGCTTTCCACCAATTCAAAGCATCACCTTCCAATTTGAATGCAGCTAAACGAGTCTTAAATCCATCTCCACAACCCAGTACTTCAAACAGCTTCTCAACATGAGTGATCCAGTCCTCAGCTTCAGTGGGAGTAGCAGCAGTGCTAAAAGAAAGAGGCTTGAGCTTATCGAAACGCTCGAGCCAAGTATGTATGCCGACGGGTTGAGCACCTCCACCGCTTCCCGAAGGTTCACCAGTCTGATTCCGAATGTTGTTGATCACCTGTTCCATCATCTCAGGTGTAGTCAAACCAGGGAAAAGAGAATTGAGAGCATTCGCAATCGCAGCATCCATGTTAACAGCATCATCGTCTCCATCCGCGCCACCAGTAGTACGAGTTCGAACCATCTTAACGATATTCAAACGATTAGCAAAACGAACAAAGATGAGATACGAAATGGAAGTTCGCAGAAGGAAACCTAAGTCTACCCAATCCTCACAGGTCAAATCTTAATTCTAAGGGATAACTTAAGGTTCTTATGTTCACAGGTCCTGACTACAAGTCGTAAACCTGGGCTCTGATGCCATAAATTGTAACGCCCCGACCCGCCAAGGGTAAAGGAATCACAAGTAATGGTGTCATATCAAAGCAAAACATTCATAACCAAAAGAAATTCTTAACATAAATGCGGAAAATAATCCAAGTCAAAAGACTTCAATACATAGGTCCCAGCGGAAGCATAATAAACTTCAAACATAATATCCAAAAAAATAAGTCTAAATGGTATCATAAGGAAATCAAAGCTAAATCTCTAAGGTAAGTCCACTCAAGCACTCATCCCAAAGCAACCCAGCTTCAAATGCTTAGATACATGCCGCGGAAGAAAAGAAAAGTGCGGCTGAGCTTCAAAAGCCCAGTGAACAGATATGAAAGCAAAAGCTAATACTAAACGATAACGGATATGAAATAAAGTAAATGAGCTATACAAAATCTTTATCATTTCAAAGCATAAATCATAATTTCAAAAGAAGTTTATAGTCAACTACCACGAGCCCAGAACTTATATCAGATCACATTCATATTCACACAAGGCAACATTTTGTAGGGGAGACCTACCAGAGTTATGAAGGACGTGCACGCACGCAGCATCAATCATCAGATAACATATAACATATAACAGATAACAGATCTAGGATGCATCCATACGCCCCTTCCTACATATTCACAAATATGCTTCACCATCCAGAGACGTGGCAGAACATCACTCTACTGCCCTAGAGTCATATCAGAGGTGCATCACTGATACGGACATGGAACCCCCATGACTAGTTAAATATTTGGCTCGGGTGTCAAACTATCTTAGGTCAAATCAGAATGTCATAACTGACACAGATCATATTTTATCAGAAAATCATTCATGTTTCCAAAATCATAGTTTTCATATCAATCAGTTCAAAATCAGATGTTTCATAATTCAGAAATCAAAGTTCAGATAAGCAATAGCTCAAACAGAAATCAGATTTGGGATTCATAGCAAAGGCTTAGGAAAACCTAATACGAAAGAAAACATTAAGAGAAACCTTTACTGAAAAAGGTCAGAATATCTGTACCTTATTCCAATGCAAAGATCGAAAAGCAGAAAGACGAAAACAAAGGATTACTCCCTCTTCACAGAACCTATAGACATTAACGGTCGTCCACGTTATTAATGATTCCATAATCGTCAAAATGATCTTTTAATATTTAGTATCCATAATTAGTAATCTTTATACTTTAGGGTTTTATTAATGAGTCTTAAGTATTTTATAATCAATGTTGTAGATTAGGGTTTGTTATATCATTTATTAAAGTCCATCTTTAAATGTGAAAATAGTTTTATAAGTTATAACTCACACATGAAATAACACTTACTATATTTAGTTCAAACCCTAATATACTCTCATTTACGTTCTAGGGTTTCTTACTCTTTAATATCTCATTAATATGTATTCATTTTACATGTTACGTCTTAATAATTCTCCACTTAACCTAATACGTAATTAATAACCTTCTTTACGTTTACCCTTATCATACACGTTTATGATTTCATGTGAACATACATTATTAGGGTTTAGTATACTTCATACGCTTTACTCATAAAACTAGGGTTTTATATTTACGTAACCTTTATTTATTAATTACATGTCTAAATCTCATGTACACTTATTTAGTTCACTTAGGGTTTCGGCTAGCATGTTTTATCCAAGTCCTAGCGCATCTAAACGTTACATATTCAAGTTACATGTTTTAAACCTCATTCGAAAACTCATGCATGCCTCGTCTCACTTCATGCATGTCTCGGCTCACCTTAACTCAACATATACATGACCCGATTCAATATTACTTATCACTATACACGTTCCTTATTAATTATACGCTTAATATAAATTAGGGTTTCTAGTTTTTCTTGGTTACCACCTCTCGGCCCCAAAACAAAAGAAAAGAAACGCGACAAATCAATTATATCTCAACATATACATGCAAGGTATGTTAAAAGAAGATGAATAAACGTTATACCTTAGCTTGAATAAGAAAAATCGACACCAAGGGTGTTTGGGAAGCTCTCGGCCGAACAAAAGAAAAAGAAAAGGAGAGGCAAAACTAGGGTTCCAATTAAGTGATTATATGTTGTATTTATAGTTATAGAATTTGAGTTAGATTAGGAAAGTGTTTGGGTTTGGGTTGGCTTGGGTCCAACCGAATACACACACACAAACAATATGGGCTTCGGCCCCCTCCTCCTTGGCTCACACGAACACAACAAACACCCCTCTTGGGCTTAGGCTTGGCGCAAAACAAAATAAAAGACACGAGTCCAATAAACAAACGGCCCAACTTCTTAGCGAATCATTTACTTCCTTCGTCGTACCAAAGTCGTTCACGAAATTATACTCGTTAAGTTTTTATTTATTTAGGTTTTTAATTTCCGTACTTTATTATAAACGTATTTTACATATTTTATTATTCTTGGTTCCAAGGGTATTTTAGTCTTTATATAGGTTTTAGATTTTTCGGGTTTTACAGAGTACTTGATGCTAATGCGAAATATTAACAACAAGCAAGAAGAACACAATAATTACTAAATAACTTTTTTTTATTAATCTCTAAAACTTGATTGATAACAATCTACCTTTAGGGTTCCTTTATACTCTTAGGAAACCCTAAAATACAAAACGTGTAGAAGGATAAAGATATCTATAGAGAATCGTTTTAGCCCATCTAGGATATGTTTTACGAATAACATAAATATGCATCGGAATGTAAAGAACATTATGTTACTCAACAAGATTTTCTATATTAACCATAAACTAACAAACCAACTCAAACCCTAGGCGTTTACAATGAACCATACGCCTAGGTCTCACACACACACAATTTTGGTGGTTTACATCTTGTTTGACTTATTAAAAACTAATGACTAATGTCCTTTATATCAGGGTTTACAATAAAACCTAGCTTACACAAAAAGCTAACTACTAAGAAGATAATAACAAATCTTCTAAATCTTCTATTATTAAGGAGATAGTCCAGCTTTAATTTCTTTAATTCTTCCATATATAAATTACCAAAGCTGTCACATTAAGCCCTTGTTGTTTAGTAATCATCAAATCATTTTTTGCCCAACAATCTTCCCCTATTTGATATTACAAAACCATCTTCAATGCTTCCCCTTGAACTAAGATCTTCACCTTGAACTAAGATCTTCTTGAACATGTCACCTGATCCCTAAAACCCCTAACTTCCCCTTTTTGAAATCATCAAATAGGGGTCTTGCACCTTGAATAATACTTCCCTTCAAGTTATGCATGTAGATGGATTTATGTAGTAATTACTGATGAAGAAAACTGAATATAACCAATTGATGAAGAATTTGAATTTCCCAAACTTGTGTCTTATGTCTTGTACTATTCATGTGACTCCAAACTTATACCAAAGAGAAAAATATAAGCAAACAACAACCTCTTGACAAATCCTCATTTATATGAGACACTGAGCACAATAACGTAACTCCTTCAAGTGATAGCAAATGTGAGCATTAAGAACCATAAGTTTGTAGATCACACACTTTTGCTAGATTCGCCAAGTCTTTGTCACAACTTTATAAAGCACAAACAAGTTATCTCTAAAGTGTTACACTTACTTTGAGATATGATAAGAGCACGCACATGTGAAACTCAACTACAACATCAATTAAATGATATTCAATTTTTTCGTAATCACATCTTTAAATAATCAATGAAAAATATCTTAGTGCAATAACGTCATCCTCTCTTATGTAACTGTTGCCTCACTTCGGCGATTCTAGCGTATTCCTCAACTGTATCGTTGCCTCCCTTCGGCGATTCTACGAACACCAAGGATACACTTGTCACATAATTGATTAAAAAGCCATTGCACCAAATACAATTCATAAATAGCCATTATCGTTGGGGATCAAAAACATGTGCGTCGTCAAGCCAAAAATATAATAATTACTAGGGTTCATCATTGGATAAAAATTCAACTCACCAAGACTAGTAATTAACCAACAATATTAACTTTGGACGACCAGACTTAACCTGTACTCTGAGCAGAATTAACCAGTGAAGGACCAATATTAACGTACCAAACTGCCAGAATTAACGAGTACATAACCATAATTAACTTCTTGATGCACCAGTATTAACCATGAAACCAAGCAGTGTTAATTTTGTTCGACCAGAATTAACTTTTCTGTTGACACCAGTACAAACACAACAAGGACTTGAATCTGTTGTCCATGTGATCAAATCAGTATCGTGTAGACCAGTACCACTTTCTTCGACCAAATAAATCATTTAATTCACAACAGTTGTGGATCCCATGTCCACCAATCAAAACAGTACCAATCAAAACTATCACAATTAGGGATCAACAATGAAAAGTATAATAGTCACGTGAGATGACCCCAATAGCAGTAGTCCATGTGAACACACCATAAGACCACCGTCTACTCCTTTTGATTTACTTTCTCATGTGGGCCAATCATGTGTACACATTGTGAATTATCTCACAATATCAAACATGGGGACCAACGTTGTACAAGTCAAAATCAACCTCCAATTTAAAACAAATATTGATCCATCCATCAAATCAGCGCCGCAACTTCTTTATCAAATATTATAATACGTTTCACCAGTACAAATCATTTGACCAGGATTAATATATATCAACCAGTATTAACTATCGAATGTGTACATACCATGAATTCACCTTTTGACCACCAATAGAAAACGACAAACCCTTTAATTAATAAATACGAGGTTACCTTTAATTTAGCCAAGTATGTACGAAAAGGAAATTAATGCATCAGGTCTTTTTCAAATCAGCTTCTGTCGACAATCAGTAAACATTTTTCTTCACAACACAAAAATCTTGTAGATCCTAGATATCAAGAGCCACCTGCTCTGATACCACTTGTAGAGAATCGTTTTAGTCCATCTAGGATATGTTTTACGAATAACATAAATATGTAGCGAAATGTAAAGAACAGTATGTTACTCAACAAGATTTTCTATATCAACCATAAACTAACAAATCAACTCAAACCTTAGGCGTTTACAATGAACCATACGCCTAGGTCACACACACACACACACACACACTTTTGGTGGTTTACATCTTGCTTGACTTATTAAAAACTAATGACTAATACCCTTTATATAGAGGGTTTACGATAAAACCTAGCTTACACAAAAAGCTAACTACTAAGAAGATAATAACAAATCTTCTAAATCTTCTATTATTAAGGAGATATTCCAGTTTTAATTTCTTTAATTCTTCCATATATAAATTACCAAAGCTATCACATTAAGCCCTTGTGGTTTGTAATCATCAAATCATTTTTCGCCCAACAATATCTCTTCCTAAAATATCTCTACGCGTACATATCCTTCCCTAATATAACTCTAACAAACTATTATGTTTTTATCATAAACAGACTTAACTATCGACTATTTGTTCTGCCAGACTTAAGTACATTAGTACTGGCAGACTTAACCACTAACAGACTTAATTCTGGCTTACCAGTATTAACTATTTCACTACCAAAATTAATCCTAAACAGACTTAAACAAACTTAATTCTGTTTTACAAAATATAATTCCCTACATTTTTCAAAAAAAAAATACTCAACAGCATGAACTCAGTTTTCTTTTAAAACAATACTACACTCAAAAATTTGGAAGAGATTAAGTGTAAAGGAAGACACGAATCAATTTCTATCGCATTGACCTCTCGTGGTGTGAGAACCAATGTTATCAGCATAAAATATTGCATGTGATCAGATAGACTCATTAAAAGAGCCTTTTTGACAGGGTCTTCAGCTCGTGGCAGGTGTTGCCTCTAACAAAAAAGTATTAGATTCATGTTTGCTCGTTGTTCTCTAAATCAGATGTCCATAGACTGATCACACTATACAAAGATAGAATGGTAAAGAGTGAGTTAGATCAGTTACTATTTGACTAACTAAATAACCATCAATTCATGTACAATATAGACATAGAACTGACTTCAAGAGAAAGATTTTTAAGGACTTCCTTAAATCTTCTCTATCATTAATTAGTTCCTCCATTACCAAGCAAAACACCTCCTTTTCTTTCCATCAGTAACTCCAACCATACTGCTTTGCTGATCCTACGAATGTCAGTCTAAAACTAAGAAAACACAATCCATACCATTTTCTTGATAACAATATTAATTTAGACCAACAATATAAACAAAACAGGCTTACATATAACTAGCAATACTAATTATACTTAGTAGTACAAACTGATAGAACTAACAATACTAATCCTTTTTCAAAACTTTTACAAGAACACAAAGAGATTAAGACTTGTTAAGGATTAAGCATTCCAATACTCGATACCAAGTACTGAAAACTCCCAACATCAAAAGCTTTAGTATGAAGATATGCAACATTATCATATGTGTAAATTTTAACACTTTGAATTAGCTTTTTCTTATTGCAAACTCTTATAAAATGATATCTAATCTCTATGTGTTTTGTTTTAGAATGTAAAACAAGATTTTTTATTATACAAATAGTACTGTTGTTATCAATATTTATGACAATGTTCATGAAATTATACCCATAGTCTAGCATCTGATTCTGTATCCAAAGTACCTGAGCACCAAAATTAGCAGCAGCCACGTATTCAGCTTCAGTAGAAGAATTTACCACCACAATTTGCTTTTTACACTGCCATGAAATCAATCTGCACCCTAGGAACTGACAACCAACTGTTGTTGATTTTCTATCCAAGCAAGCTCCAACATAATCATAGTCTGAATATGCCATCAAGTCAAAGGGAGAGTCTTTAGGATACCAAAGGCCTAATTTGGGTTGACCTTTGAGGTACCTAAATATCCTCTTCACAGCATGTGGGTGTGAAGCTTTAGGAGTGACTTGAAACCTGGCACATGCACATACAACAAACATGATATCTGGTCTAGAAGTTGTAAGATACATCAAGGATCCAATCATGGATCTATACAAATACTCATCAACTTCTTCACCATCTCCATCTTTGAGCAAAGGCCTAGAATTATCCATATGAATGCTTGCAGTTTTCACATCTGCATAACCAAACTTCTTCAATATCTCATCAACATATTTATCTTGGATGATAAATATCCTATATGGCTTTTGTTTCACTTGCAACCCTAAAAAGAAAGTAATCTCCCTCATAGAACTCATTTGGAACTTATCATGCATTAATGTCTCAAAATCTTTTCACAAATCCTTATTAGTAGAGCCAAAGATAATATCATCTACATAGACCTGTACAAGTAAAATATCTCCCTTTTACCTCTTGATGAACAAGGTCTGATCAATCTTACCTCTTTGAAACCTGTTGTCCAACATATGTTTGGCCAAGGTTTCATACCATGCTCTTAGAGCCTGATGCAATCCATAGATTGCCTTCTCCACTTTATACACCTTGTCTGAAAAGTCTGGATCTTCAAAACCAGGGGTTGACTTACATAAACCTCCTCTTCAATATTTCCATACAAGAAAGCAGACTTTACATCCATCTGATACACTGTAAAATCCTTATAATAAGCATAAGCCAAGAATAACCTAATTGCTTTAGTTCTAGCAACTGGGGCAAACACCTCATTATAATCAACCCCCTCTTGCTGTGTGTATCCTTGAGTTACCAACCTAGCTTTGTTTCTGACTGATGCATGGGTTCGGGATCGATAGACTTCCTTTTCAAAAAGCAAGTTTTATAGCCCACTAGGAAATGTACCTAATCGTTTCAGTGTAGTAGGGGTAAGCCTAGGAGGTTGATCATTCTCTAGGAGAATAGAGATGCTAGTAGAGATGTATGACAAAAAGGTGAGGTGAGGAAGATTATTTTTTATTTTTTTATCTTTTTATATTTTTTATGAAAGCAAGTAAAATCTTGGGGTTTGAAGAGTGGGGGTTGGTAATTCTACCAATTAAACTACTAAACAATTTAAATTAAAACTAATTAAACTAATGAAAGGTAAAAACCTATGGATTGGTTTAGTGTGTTTCTTATGATAATTAAAAACGTGTTCACTTAGATTTTCTTACTCCATAGTTATCTTTTATTGGTCGGTTGAATTGTCACATCCTCATTCTATTTGGTGGAATTACGTGTTAGTCATACGGAGGGGTGCCTAATTCCCTAATTCTATGAATTGTAACTCTCCTCTAGAACATCCGGGATTGCCACATACCAAAGTATCTCCCCCGAATACTCTATTATCCTTAAGCTACAACTAACGCAATAAACACAACGATGACCTAAGTGCACTCTTAAGCTTTTTGCTATTTAGGGCGTTCAAGCTCGCAACAATTAAAGAAGAAGCCATTTTTTCTTACTCTAGCGTCTACCATTTAAACTAAAAGACAACCTAACAATAATCAATAACTAGGTTTCATTGGATCTAACCAAATACTTAATTAATTTAGTTAAGCATGGTAGATAAGCAAGAACCCAAACAAACAATTGAACATAGATGAAACATGGTGATAGATTGGATAAACAAATTTATCTTTAAGTGTATAAGAGGGTTTGTGTTAGGAATTAGAAATTCCAGGTATTAAAGAGTCGGTCACCTCAAGTATATGTAATCGTTAGAAAGCTCGTAGTCGTAGTTCTTTTAAGTTAAGTAGTATTTAGTTAAGTAACACCGTGGAGGACGGACGGGTCTTTACCCACTGTATGCCTGATCCACAGCCCGTTGTGTGGCGATTTATGTAAGACTATAAATACTCTCTACCTCCCAAGGTAGAGAGTTGGAGCTCATAATAATATCTTTCACTTTCTCTCACTAAGTTCCCTAAACCTCTAACTTTCTCTCTCTAGAATTCCATTTATACGCCACTTTGTGTTATGGTTTGATGTGTATGTGAAAACTAATATCCTACAATTGGTATCAGAGCCATGGTTAGATCATATCTTGCACATCTTTGGATTTTTAGTGGCTTTTAGGTGGTTTTTGAGTTTGAAAAAGTTTAGTGGTTTGTGCATCATTTGGTTGATTTCTTGTATTAAAGTTTGGATTTTGTTAGTACTTTTATGTTTAGAATCATCACAAGTGTTTATGTTTTCATTGGTAAGCTTGAATCATCTTGGTTGGGTTGTTTTTGGATTAAAAAGTGATGTTTATGTGGTTTTTCTTGCTAGCGACTTGATATACGGATTTATTTCTTCGTAGCGACTTGCTTCACAATTTTGTAGCGAGTTACAGTTTTGGAGCTAGCGACTTAGATCTAGCGATTAACAGTACAAGTAGTGGACTCTCCACTACGGGTAGCGACTTGGTGATAGCGACTTGGTCTGTAGCGAGTTGCTCTTTAGCGACTTGTGTAGCGAATTGCTGCCAAAATTTTGCTAGCGACTTGAGGCTTAGCGAGTTACTACTTAGCGACTTGCATTTGTCTAGCGACTTGGGACTTTAGCGACTTAGGAGTGTAGAGAATTAGGTGTTAGCGACTTGGTGCATTATCTTCTAGCGACTTGGGTGATTGTTTACGGTTTTCTCTTGATTTAGTAAAATCCCGTGAAAGAATCTATTTCCTGGTTTAATCATAGAGTTATAAAATCCCGTATAATCTGTTAACATGTCTACCAACGTTCCTACTATCATCTCCACTGTTGCCGAGGATGTTCAAGCAGCTGGTTCAGATACTCGTCCACCCATGCTTGACAGAACTGACTACGATTCTTGGGCTCAACGAATCAGATTGTATTGCCTTGGAAAGGAAAATGGTGTCAACATTCTCAAATCCATTGATGAAGGACCGTATCGAGTTGAGACGACTAGAGATGTACTTGACACTGCTGAAGATGGAACTCTGATTTACGGAATGGACAGACCAAAGATGTATGATGAGCTTGATGATAAGGAGAAAAAGAGATTCGATGCTGATATCAGGGCTTCTAACATTGTTCTTCAAGGTCTTCCTAAAGACATCTACCAGCTGATCAATCACAACACCGAAGCAAAGGCAGTATGGGATAATGTCAAGATGCTTCTCTCAGGTTCAGAATTAACTATGGAAGACAGAGAATCACAACTCTATGACGAATTTGAACACTTCAAGATGAAACCAGATGAGAGTGTCTATGAGTACTATGTGAGATTTCATAAGTTGGTGAATGATATGAGGAACATCAGGATGACTATGCCTAACATTCAGCTGAACTCAAAATTTGTGAACAACATGAATCCCGAATGGCACAAGTTCGTCACCTCTGTGAAGCTCACTAAAGGTTTGAAGAATACAAACTATGAGCAACTCTATGCCTTCCTCCTTCAGAATGAGAGACATGCTATGTTTGAAAAATTGGTTCTTAATCAGTTCAAAACCAACCAGGGAGAGATAAGCTCGTCTAATGACTCAACTGCCTTCTACTCAAACATCGGAATCACAACCAAAGCCTCACAAGTCATACCCTTGGGTAATGGTAATCACAAACTCATTCCTAATCCTATGTTCAAACAAGCTGATGCTGATGCACACGTGGGTAACTTCATTAATCAACTAGCTCTTCTGATTAGTCAAAACATGAATTCTCTTCCACAAACCAACAACAACCTCAGAACAGCATCTAACCCACACAATCAAGCTATTGTTAAAGATGGAAGGATCGTGGTGCAACCAGTTCAGGAAAGACAGTATGATCAGGGAAGAGGTGGAGCTGGTAGAGGTTATGTTGGTAATCAGAATCGAGGAAGGAATGGTAATCAAGGTCAAGCTAAGCCGATCAAATGTTATAACTGTGGTGGTGAGGGACACATTGCAAGGAACTGCACATCTCCAAAGCGTCCACAGAATGCTGATTACTTCAGAGATAAGATGCTGCTTGTACAAGCTCAGGATAATGGTGCTGCTTTGGATGAAGAGGAATTGTTGTTTCTAGCTGAGGGAAATGCCAAGACCTATGATGCAGATGTGGGTGAGCAGCCTATTCAGGAGATAGGTCACAATCATCAGAATGCCTTTCAAGTCGCTGATTGTGATGCATACGACTCTGATGTGGATGATGGACCTACTGCACACACAATTGTTATGTCTAGCATTTCTCCAATGGTTTCTCCCAAGGTCTCTTCTTCACCACAAGCTGGCCCATCCAAAGACAAACTCATCTCAGAGGTATTAAAACTATACGATGATGCTGATGTGCAAAAGATGCATGACAAAGTACAATCAACTGAAACTATTGAATCAAATATTGAAAATATGGGTAATATCAATGTTGTCCCATATGATCAATATGTGAAACAAAGTGAAAGTGAAGCTGTACCAAGTGATGCATCTCCTGCAGTCAACAATGACTATATTTTTGATGAATACACTGCCTGTGCCCCTGATGAGTTTGTAATTTCTGAACTAAATGCTTATAAAGAACGTGTTGCTATTTATGAACAACGTGCAAAATTTGAGTTGACCACTCGTGAGCAGGAAATGGATGACCAAGTGCGTACAATCATTAGAAAAAGTAATTTTCGAGAAGAAGTATTAAAACAAGAGTTAAATTCCTTGCAAGAAAAGCTTTCTAAAACTGCTAAGCAAAAACAAGAACTTCAAGAAAATGTGAAAATGCTTAAGCAAGAATTTAATGCAAAGGAATCAAAACTCTTGAAAGATTTTTCTAATCTGAAAACTTTGAAAAACAAACTTGAAAACAAGTTGTACATACAAGGGAACACCATTCAGACTGCTCACATGATCACTAAGCATAGGGTCTTAAGCGATAAGTATAGCATTCCCCTTGTTAAGGAACCAAATCCAGAGGTCATTAAAAGGGCTAGAAATGCTCATAAGGTTCTTTATGATGGCAATGAAATCCTTAAACCTAGACAGAAACCTAGTTGCGTTGAGTGCACTGAGGAAGATAAGAAATCAGATGAAGTCACTAGGGAAAAGATGAACAAGAAATTAGATGATCCTAATTGTAGAGAGAAGAAAATAAAGATCACACCCCATGATTACAAGAAGGAAAACTGGATCTCCTTGAACATGTTTAAGCCTCAGACATTGTTGACTCCCGAACAAGTTTTCTGGAAAATGGATTTAGATAAGCAGAAAGCTGAAAATATTGTTGAAACAAACCCTCCCCTTTGGAAAATGCCTAGAGCGACTGTGTATCCTCCTAATACACCAATGCATCTTGTTCCTAGAACAATTGCCACTAAAAGCAAGACCTTAATTAGCCAATATGTTATATTTCAACTATTTGTTGATTTTGAGAAAACTTGCAAGAAAAGGATCACACCCACTGGTATAACGGAAGGAGAAAGGGGTTTTGAGCAAATGAAAGAATGCTATTTAACTGAGGTCATACCTTTCTTTAAACTTCTAAAAGATCACTTTGAGAGTCTTAAAAAGGGGATAGAAACTGATATTAAGGGAATGGAAAAGGAATTTGATGCAATGATAGTTGAAGTTAGTGACTATGAGCGAGCGCTAAAATATAATGAGATTGAGAGGAAGAACTTGCATACACTAAATGAGAATCTGATTTCTGAATGTATTGCTCAAGATGTGTTTTTCACTGCTACAAATTGTTCCATTAATGCTTCCAAATTTCATGAATTATCGGTTGCCCTGAAAGTCTCCCATGATCGTATCATTGAGCTTGAAAAAACTAATTCTGAACTAAACGAGAAAATTGAACTGGATGATCACGACAATTTGGTTAAACATTTTTCTAAACTAGAAGTTGAGCATTTTAATTTACAACTAAAATATCAACATCTTAAAGAAAATGTCAAAACTTCAAATATCAAGACATCCTCAGATGCTCCAGAGTTTGATGCAGTTTTTCAAATTAACAAACGTGATGAACAGATTCAAGCTCAGTGCAACACGATCAGAAAGTTGAAAGCCCAAATCTCTCAATTAAATGGTCAAACGAACAATATGACAGGCTCCCAAATGCCTCCTCATTTAGATTCTCAGAATTCTCAAACGTTTCATCTTCAAAACCTAGTAAATGCATTACAAAAGGAAAATGAAAGTTTTCTAGAAGAAAATGAAAAGGTTAAACGTCATTTCAATGAGTTATTTGAATCAATAAAAGTCACTCGTAACAAAAATAACGAACAAATAGCTTCATTGCAAAAGGAAATTGAGAATCTGAAGAGTCAGGTAAAAGGGAAATGCCTATGACCAATGGGGAGAATGGTGTATCAAAGGTTCACTCTTGTAATAAATATGCTTTGTCTGTGAAATATGTCCCTCCTCATCTCAGGAACAACAAACTTGTTGTTCAAACATACTTCTCATCCCTTAAGGATTGCCTAGAATGTCTGCGTGAGATTGTTGAAGAGGATAAGTTAGAGAAACCCCATGATAATGCAATTGGACATGCACGCTTATATGCCAAACGATCTCAAGAAATCTTAGAATGCTTGATCACAATATGCCCAAAGTCATTAGGTGAGAGAGTTAATCCTTTGATTCCATGTTCGATGCCTATTGCCAAGTATGATATTCATTCGATGCCCATTGTCTTGAATATGAACCTTAGTGTGCCTGTAAGTAGTTCAGATTTCAGATCTGTCAATGCTATGAAAGAGAACTCAAGTGTGCCATCTAGGAGTACAAATCCCAGCACTTCTAGTTTTAAGAAAGTGAACCTTAGTGTGCCTGCATGTAGTTCAGATCCCAGCACATCTAAACAGGTGATGCAAAGAGTTATAAAACCCACTAATGTTCCCATTCCCTCTACAGGAGTAATCAGTGACATTAAAGGGAGCATGTCAAAGTCTCAAGACAATACAAGGAATGATAGGACCTCGCAAGCTAAGAATGTGCACTGGAAAAGGGTAGAAGAACAATCTAGGAACTTTAAGCTTGAATCGAATAAAACGAATCGTGTTGATTCTAGTATTAGCCATAGGCGTACTGTAATTAATTCGAATTCTGATACTATTTGCAAACCTTGTACTGATGTCTGCTTAAATTCTGTTTTTAATCATGAATGTGGTGTTAATGTTTTGCCTAATGATGATAATTGTCCAGTTAATGTTGCTAATGTTCATGCTAAAAAGGCAAAAAGGCAAAAACGAAAGAAAGTTAGAAAACAGTAGAAACCCACAGGAAGAACATTTAGTAAGATAGGCTATTACTGGATACCTGTTGGTCATAAGAATAATCAGACAATGCCCACTAGAAAATGGATGCCTACTGGTAGAACTATTCCCTTAAGAAGTGAGCACACTGTGAACAGGGCTAATACATACACTAGTACTGCATCTATTCACAATGATCCCAGTGCCTTAATTTCTGATATGAGTGCTTCTTTTTCTGATGTGGGTGTTCCAACCATTGTTACTAACCAAATGGAACCCATTCTTGCATGGGGATCCCAATTATCCAGTTATCCATTCTTGTCTGTGTTCAACTGCAGATCGTTCAAATCGTTCTGTGGTACCTGGACTCAGGCTGTTCCAAGCATATGACTGGAGACCGGTCGCGGCTCATGAACTTCGTGAGCAAATTCATAGGGACTGTTAGATTCGGTAATGATCATTTCGGTGCTATTATGGGTTATGGAGATTACGTTGTTGGTGATAGTGTCATCTCTAGAGTATACTATGTGGAAGGTCTGGGTCATAATCTGTTCTCTGTTGGTCAATTCTGTGATTCTGATCTAGAAGTAGCCTTCAGAAAACATACCTGCTTTGTTAGAGAACTTAATGGTAAGGAACTGTTAAAAGGAACTCGTGGCTCAAATCTTTACACCATCTCTATCGATGACATGATGAGGTCTTCTCCAATCTGCTTGTTATCAAAGGCTTCAAAAACAAAGTCATGGTTATGGCATCGTCGTCTCAATCACCTGAACTTCGGTACCATCAATGATCTCACCAGAAAGGACTTAGTTGTAGGTTTACCTAGACTCAAGTACGAAAAGGATCATCTTTGTTCAGCATGTCAATTGGGAAAAAGCAAGAAGTATGCCCATAAACCCAAACCTACTAACTCTGTCACAGAAGTTCTTCATATGATTCATATGGATTTATGTGGACCATTGAGGGTGCAGAATATCTTTGGGAAGAAATATGTGTTAGTTGTGGTTGATGATTACTCTAGATTCACCTGGGTCAAGTTCCTAAGGACAAAGGATGAAACTCCTGATATCATCATCAAACTCATCAAACAGCTGCAGGTTCGACTTAACAAAACCGTCAGAATTATCAGAACAGACAATGGAACTGAGTTTGTCAACAAACAACTTAGTAAATTCTATGAAAGCGTTGGAATCAGCCATCAAAGAAGTGTTCCACGAACTCCTCAACAGAACGGTGTAGTTGAAAGACGAAATCGAACTCTTGTTGAAGCCGCTAGAACAATGCTGATTTACTCAAAGGTTCCAATGTTTCTCTGGGCTGAAGCAATTGCCACTGCATGCTTCACACAAAATCGTTCCCTGATTCACACTGTTCATGGAAAAACTCCATATGAACTTGTCCACAACAGAAAACCTAATCTCTCTTTCTTTCGTGTGTTTGGTGCATTGTGTTATCCAACTAATGAGGGTCAAGACTTAGGCAAACTTAGGGCTAAAGCTGACATTGGAGTATTTGTAGGATATGCACCAAACAAAAAGGGATACCGAATCTACAACAAAAGAACCCGAAATATCATGGAAACAATTCACGTTACGTTTGATGAGCTGACCGGTCAAATGGCTCCTGGACACTCCAGCTCAGGACCCGCACTTCAAAACAGTCCCATTGGTTCATCCCTTGTTCCAAACTCCTCTCAAGAAACTCCATATGTACCTCCGTCTGAAGATGATTTAAAGAAATTGTTTGATCCTATGTTTGATGAACTTTATGATCCATGTACTAATGAGGTGTCGATCCCTACAACAGAGGCTGCTCATATTCCTGTGAATGAAGTCAATCCCTCAGTCTCAATGTCTTTAAGCCAAGAAGCGCCTTCTGCTGATCCTTCAGTCTCATCAACAAATCATCATTCTTCAAATGTACATCATGGAACTGTTTCTGGCATCAATGATGAAGTTAATCCCTTTGCTACTCCTGAAGATGCTCCATTTGAAAACATATTTGCCCCTGAATCATCATCAGAACCATCTTCTTCAGGAGACATAGACTCTGCTACCTCAGTCCCTCAACAACTGCCACATGAACACCTTAGAAAATGGACTCACGATCATCCACTTGACAACATCATTGGAAATCCCTCTCGTCCTGTGTCAACACGGAAACAACTTGCAACCGATGCCTTATGGTGCTTCTTCAACTCCGTACTATCTAAGATCGAACCAAAAGATGTTAAAACCGCTATGAATGAAGATAGCTGGTTCAATGCCATGCAAGATGAAATTCATGAGTTTGATCGACTTGATGTATGGGAGTTAGTACCTGCTCCAAACTGTGCTATGATTATTGCTCTTAAATGGATATTCAAAGTGAAACTTGATGAGCATGGTGATGTGTTGAAGAACAAGGCTCGATTAGTTGCTAAAGGATACCGTCAAGAGGAGGGTATTGACTTTGAAGAATCTTTTGCTCCAGTTGCTCGAATCGAGGCAATCAGAATCTTTCTGGCTAATGCTGCTAGTAAGAACATGGTAGTCTATCAGATGGATGTGAAGACGGCATTTCTGAACGGAGATCTTAAAGAAGTCGTCTACGTCAGCCAACCTGAAGGATTTGTGAATCAAGAGCATCCTACTCACGTTTATCGTTTGAAGAAGGCTCTTTACGGTTTAAAGCAAGCTCCAAGGGCATGGTATGATACACTGTCAAAGTTTCTTCTATCAACCGGATTTAGCAAAGGAGCAGTTGATCCTACATTGTTCACCAGGAAGTCAGGCAAACATTTAATTCATGTTCAAATTTATGTTGATGATATTATTTTTGCCTCGACAGACCCAATGGAATGTGATCGTTTTTCAAATGAAATGAGTTCAAAATTTCAAATGTCAATGATGGGACAAATGTCATTTTTCTTGGGATTACAAATTTCACAAAGTCCCGGAGGCATTTTCTTAAATCAATCTAAATATGCAACAGAGATCTTAAAGAAATTTGGATTTGATTCAAGTGACCCTGTTGACACCCCCATGATTGATCGAACCAAACTAGATGAGGACCACTCAGGGATCATGATTGACCAAACGAAATATCGTAGTATGATTGGATCCCTGATGTACCTCACTGCTAGTAGACCAGACATCTTATTCGTTGTGTGCATGTGTGCTAGATACCAGGCTAAGCCTACTAAAAAGCACCTTGAAGCAGTTAAACGGGTCTTTCGGTATCTCCAAGGAACCATCAATATGGGTCTTTGGTACCCGAAGGACACCGGTATGTCACTAACGGCCTATGCAGATGCTGATCATGCAGGTTGTCAAGATACACGTCGAAGTACGTCTGGAGGTGCTCAGTTTTTGGGTGATAAGCTTGTGAGCTGGTCTTCAAAGAAGCAAATGAGTACTTCTATTTCCTCTACAGAGGCTGAATACATAGCCATGTCATCCTGTTGTGCTCAAATCTTATGGATGAGATCTCAATTATCTGACTATGGCTTTGAATTCAACAAAATCCCTTTGTACTGTGATAATAAAAGTGCTATTGCTCTCTCATGCAACAACGTTCAACACTCAAGAGCAAAGCATATCGAAATTCGACATCATTTCATCAGGGAACAAGTGGAAAAGGGCGTGGTGGAACTCTATTTTGTGAGGTCTGAATATCAGTTAGCAGACATCTTCACCAAAGCTCTTCCAAGAGAACGTTTTGAGTTTATTCTTCCACGTCTTGGCTTAAAAAGCCTTCAACCAGAAACACTCAAACGTCTTCAGGAGGAAGACGAGGAGTAAAGGTCTATCTTCATCTGTCTCTTGTATATATCTATTCGAAAATCAAAATACAAAATTATAAAACCTTCAAAAATCAAATAGAAAAATATAAAACTTTCAAAATCCATAAAAAAAAAAAAAAATCAAAAAGTATTGTCATTTTGTCATGTTTCTCTCGATTCGATTATATCTACGGTCTTGTTGTTGTCATTCAAAGAATGACACGGGACTTTAGATATTGTTCGATTTTTTTTTATTATTATTATTTAAAAAATATATATATATATATATATATATATATATATATATATATATATATATATATATTTTTGGTTGAAAGAGAAACAATGGCTTACTGTCATTTCAGGCAGTAACCCGCTTTTCAAAGAAAGAACAGAGCCATGCTTTACCATGTTTTTCAAATTCCATGCTCTGATTCTATAAACATTTATCTGCTGAAAACTAACTGCTTTGAAAAATAACTCGGTCTCTATTTTTGATAATCATCAGGACTTATTTGTCAAAATCTCTATCTCTCAATCAACAACCTATGTCATTTGATTGAGGGGGAGAATGATTTCAATTAAATTAAAAAGTTATTTGGCATTAAATTGTTTTCAAAAGATATTCATGCATGTTTTTTTAATGGAGTTTAAAGTCTTAAAATCCGATCCTTATCAGTTAAAACGCTTTCATAATCAAGTCACAATTCTACTTAAAAGCTTTCAAAATCAATTTAAATCAATAAGAGATCACAAATCTCAAATGATTTGATAATTGTGATCGGGGGAGAATGTGTGATTTAAATCGGATTTAAACTGATAATTCGGTAAATGGTTTTATAAGGATGTACATGCTATCCTTCCCACATGTGACAAATGATTTCAAATTTTCAATGCACATGTTGAGGGGGAGCATCTATCTTAAACCTATGATTTGAAACGTGATCAACTTATCTCAATGTGCAGGTTCCCTCTAGTATGTGCAAAACTCTTTTCTAATCACGAGGCACATATTGAGGGGGAGCAAACTTATGAAAACCTCATCCTTCCCGAAAATGCTTTATCTTCTTGATATGATCAGGGAAGTGATGTTGATATCTTTTAGAAAATGGTAATCAAAGAAGTAAATTCTTCCTCTTGCCTCCGTGTGCAAAACGATTTCAAACATTTGATGCACATGTTGAGGGGGAGCACTTGTTCTAAAAATATCAAAAACAATTCAGGTACAAAATGTTTTGATAATATATCACAAGTATCTGGATTGATTTTCAAATGGTTTTCAATTGGTCCCAATGGCAGATGAACAATACCAAATTGACCGACCAACTTTACTTTATGTACGGTGATATAAGGATGATAAGGTTAGGTATGTGTTCCCATGATCCGCCAGAACCGGAGGGATCTACCCAGGGACAATCCACTAGTTAGTGTAGAAGTCCTTAGGTATGACGATAAAAGGAGAAAAATGAGATATGGGAAGAGTGTGGACTAAGACTGAGCTAGTACTGGAATAAACCCAACAAGGTTCTAGCTATGAAGTCTCGGTAAGCACTGAAGGGGTTGAAGAATTAAAAAGAATTGAATGAGGAAAGGGTGAAAACAAATAGCCCTCCATTTATTCAACCTTAGGGCAGAAACCGGGTTCAATTCATATGCTACTGATGGTAACATCGGTATTGAAGACAAGACGTCATGGACCCAGTGACGCACTGCACTACAACTTCCCAAACCACTCAAGTTCCTCTTAAAAGGGCTTGTTTCATTCTCACGGGGAACTGACATTATCTATCGACTTTCTCTTAGAGATTGTTGATATTGAAGAAGGAGACCCTCTCCCTAGTCTCCGGCACAGGATCCAAATATGCACAAAATTGAGTCTAGAGCCACGAGATCATCAATAAATCTCATTAGGACACTTTCAATGAAGACTCTATGTTTCACACAATGTGGAAAGAGAGATTATATCTTGAGTCCTACGCATTATCCTTGTGGTATTGCCAGAACATCTGAGTGATGTGTATACATATTCACAATGAAGATGGAAAGCCTTCTGGAGCCAACATCAAACAAGCTCCTGGTAGGTGGCATGTGAGATCTATTATATAGATCAACCATGTGACAACTGAACAGAAACGATGGGGCGATTCAATCTTTTGAATCAATCCTGGTTCAGGTTATGGATTGACGGATACCTTTGAAAACCCGGTCTTTGTGCTTAACAACTCTTTTCTTTAGCACATCGACCGTGTACTCATTTTTCAAACCAAAAGGTGTTTTTATGATTGATAATTGATTTTCAATAAAACCTTCGTTGTTTTGCAAAAACAATTTCTATTGAGCAATACACGATTGTTTTTCAAATCTCTTTTCATCAATCAGTGGACTTAAAATTCGCTGGTTCACTCACTCCGTGTTGTCTTCTTTGAGATGTTCAGGTTTGAGAACAGCTAGAACAGCTGCGAAACCCTGTCAAGGAAATTCTTCGGAATTATACCTGATCACAGGCAGTACATGTACTGATCAACGGGGAACCGTGGGCCGTGTACCTCAATTCAACGAAAGTGATCAAAGACACTTTCGTGCGATTTATTGCTAACTGTTGTATGCAGGTACGCCCGACGTTTGCAGCTGATCAGAATAAAGCGGTCAATCCATAGCCACATGCTCACTTAACACATTCAACTCAAAAGAAATCATGATTAGTGCATCAATGACTCTGATATTTTCACTCCATGCTTCTGCTACGCTGCTGCCAATATCATGATTCAACAAATGCTTCCGCTACTCTGATGAGAAGATATCATGATCCAGAATGTGAGCATGACGGTCCTAAAGTCATAACATCACATAATACCAACACCACCAAGGATGTCTCAGAGATTTTTTGATAGCAGATGATCTCAAAAGATGGCTCAATTTTATTATCACGTGGATCAGTAAAAGACCTCCACTTGGAGTAACCAAACATGCAATGTGAAGAATCAATGACTACGAGCTTAGGAGCAAAGGACTACATCAAGAATGCAAGATCAATTGTTAATGTATTATCTAGTTGTATTCAATGTAATTTTGGTACATGATTGAGGTGACCTCCCTTAGGGGGAGATTGTTAGGAATTAGAAATTCCAGGTATTAAAGAGTCGGTCACCTCAAGTATATGTAATCGTTAGAAAGCTCGTAGTCGTAGTTCTTTTAAGTTAAGTAGTATTTAGTTAAGTAACACCGTGGAGGACGGACGGGTCTTTACCCACTGTATGCCTGATCCACAGCCCGTTGTGTGGCGATTTATGTAAGACTATAAATACTCTCTACCTCCCAAGGTAGAGAGTTGGAGCTCATAATAATATCTTTCACTTTCTCTCACTAAGTTCCCTAAACCTCTAACTTTCTCTCTCTAGAATTCCATTTATACGCCACTTTGTGTTATGTGAAAACTAATATCCTACAGTTTGGAACCCTAAAATATTGCCCAAGTCGAACTCCTAACAAGCTAAGGTTTGCTCTCCAAAATAATGCACACAAAATACAGAAAATTCGAAGTCTATATGTAGATTTACACTCGCGACGACGTCACATTTTAATGTTGACACCGTCTGATTGTCGTCATTAAGGTTTCATTTTGGACAAGTCGTCGTTGGGACGACGTCAGGTGAGAAAATGTGACGCCGTCCGGCTTGCTTAGGGACGTCATCTATGAAGGATCTTGGTCGTCTGGTGAAGAAAGTAAGGGCGACGCCCTTCTGAGTTAAGGTGTGACGCCATCAGGTGTTAAGACCAAAATACGACCTGAGCCGTCGCTTGAGACTTTTTGGAAGACCCTGTGAGTGACGGCGTCACCCTTGGATTTGGGACACCGCCAGGCTTGTGAAAACAGCCTTGCAATCTTGAATTTGTTATTTTTTTCATGTTTTCGCTCCTTTTCGTCCAAAATGCTTCATTCCAGCAATTTGTGTCCAAAAGACCTAAAATGTGAAAAAGACAATTTTAAGCAGTAACGGATATAAAATATATTGATTTAGGGATTAAATGACCCCCTTCTGAGTTAAGGTGTGACGCCGTCAGGTGTTAAGACCAAAATATGACCTAAGTCGTCGCTTGAGACTTTTTGGAAGACCCTGTGAGTGACTGCGTCACCCTTGGAGTTGGGACGCCGTCAGGCTTGTGAAAACAGCCTTGTAATCTTGAATTTGTTGTTTTTTTTCATGTTTTCGCTCTTTTCGTCCAAAATGCTTCATTCCAGCAATTTGTTCCAAAAGACCTAAATGTGAAAAAGAACGGTTTTAAGTAGTAACGAATATAAAATATATTGATTTAGGGCTTAAATGACCCCCTAAAACGTATGTTTTAAATCCTTATCACTGACTACTATCCATCTTTCATCCTTCTTGTTTCTGAAGACCCACTTTGTACCAATTGCCCTTTTACCATTAGGTAGATCCACCAATACCCAAACCTTCTGTAGTTTAAACTGTAGAAGCTCCTCCTACATTGCTTCCACCCGGGCTGAGTCTTTGAGAGCTTTGAAAATCCTCTTGGGTTCTTCTTGAGAAACAAAACAAGCAAATAAACAAGTATGCAGGTCTGCACGAGCCTTCCCTTCATAGGCAGTACTAAGGAAGCCTGTTTCTTGTAGTCTTTGTCATATTCCTTGTTTTTACACCAGACTGTACTTCACCAATTACACTATCAAGTGGATGATTTTTGTTGATTCTGGTGGAGCAGTACTAATATATGGCCCAAAAGTATTAATGCCATCAATACAGTTTGCATCCTGCTCTTGATTCTCAACTTCACTGTCTTTAGTAACACCTTCTTCATCCTTTTTTTCACCCTCATATGGAGAACCATCTTTCCATAGTGGCATCAATAGGTAGTCATGGCTAGATCCTATCTCCACACTATAATGATCTTCACCATTACCTTCTTATGTACCTACAAAATCATTAGTACCTGCAACAACTGGTATATAATTCATATATTTTGTTAGCAAATCAATGTCAAACAACCACTTTGGTCCATTACCTTCTACACAAGGTTTATTCTCCAGAAACTCAATGTGCAAGTTTTCCTCTACTTTTCTGGTTCTAATGTTGTAAACCCTAAATGCGTTACTATTTTTAGAGTAACCAACAAAGAATCCCTCATCTTATTTCCCATCAAACTTGCCCAAATGGTCTAAGGTGTTAAGAATGGTAACATGACATCCAAATGGTCTCATAAAGCTTAAGGCAGGTGTTCTACCTCTAAATAGTTCATAAGGAGTCTTGTTGTGAGGCTTAACCACTAGTACCATATTCTGTACATAACAAGCAGTATTAACTGCTTCAGCCCAAAATGAAGTGGGTAGCTTAGAGTCAGCTAACATGGTTCTAGCAACCTCTATTAGTGTCCTATTTCTCCTTTCAGCAACACCATTCTGCTGAGGAGTTCTAGCTATACTAATTTCCCTTTTAATACCTTATTGTTCATAAAATTCATTCATCACTCTATTTTTAAACTCTGTGCCATTGTCACATTTGATTATTTTAACTTTCTTATCAACTAGGTTTTTTATCTCAGTTATAAAACTCTTAAGAATGTTACTGGTCTCATCCTTAGTCGCCATAAAGAAAACCCATGTGAATCTGCTATAATCATCAGTAACCACAAGACAATACTTCTTATTCATAAGGCTACTCACAGAAGTAGGACCAAAAAAGTCAATATGAAGCATGGATAATGACTGAGTATTATAGTTTAAAATATTGGGCTTACAAGAGGCTTTGTGTTGTTTTCCCTTAAGACAAGCAACACAAGTATGGTTATTTTCAAAACATTTTGAAGGCAAACCTCTAACAAGGTTGTCCTTAACAAGTTAATTAATCACTTTAAAGTTTACATGACCAAGCCTTCTATGCCAAAGCATTGATTCATCAAGAGTGGCCTTTGCAATATGACAAGTCAAATTCTCTTTAGGAACAATGTTCTACATATCAACAATATACACATTGTTCTTTCTAGGAGCTTTAAGTAATACATGACTTTCATCAGGCAACTTGAAGTTGGGAGACAGAACAAAGCATTCAGTGTCAGTAAATAAAACTTTGTTCTTTTTGTCACACATCTGTGAGACACTAAAGAGATTAAACTTCAATTCTTGTACAAAGTACACATCCTCAAAATCAAGTTAACCAGTTTTTATAGTCCCTTTACCAGTAATCTTAGCACCTCTAGCTCCTCCCAAAAAAGTAACATATCCTCCATCAAATGCAATGAAGTTTGAGAGATAGGAAATGTTACCTGTCATGTGCCTATCCACTGTCAACATAACATTGATATGATTTCGTGGATGTTCCTGCACATACAAATAAAGGAATTTAGTTTCCTTTGGGGACCCAAGCCATTAATGACTTTGATCTGCCTCGTGCATCAATGTAATCATGCTTCTTTAAAATAACTGATGTACCATTGGGTTTGATAGGTCTCCAAACCCAACATGCTGAGGCCTTAACAACATTGACCTTATTTACCCTGACAACATTAACTACCGCTGAATTTGTTCTACTAGTTTTAAATTTTCCTTTAGCAGTATAAACCTTTTGATTAAAGTTTATGTTGGTTAATGATGTTATGTTGTGAAAGGGTCTTTTGATAGTTGATGGTGCTGGTTTAGAAAAGTGTGACATTTTTCTAGCACCATAAACTGTTTGTTTGGGGTAAGCAGTATTAACAGGTCTAGCAATGTTAAAAGATTTTAGGCCAGTTTTCATAAGAACTGCTATGGGAGCCATGTTTATGTGGACATTAGGGTGAGCTCTTTTAGCAGAATTATTATGATTCACCCTATTATAGGTATTCCCATATACCTCCCTTCCTCATGGTTTAGAATTGCAGTTAACCTGCACATGATCAAAGCTACCACAAACATAGCAAGATTTATTATACATAACAAAATCACTTCCTAGTTGTTGGAATTTTTGATTGTTCCAGTTCCTCTGATTTCCCCTAGGACTTTGTGATCTATACATCTCACCATATTTAACTGTTTTCCTAACATGTTTTTCTTGATTAGGTTTATTAGGAAAAACAGTTTTCTTTTCAACCTCAACATCTGAAGATTCCATAAAAGAATCCTTAACCTCATTAGGAACATATGCACTAACATTCTCACTAGGTTTAAGTCCATAGTGTGTAATTCTAGTTCCTTAAACTCCTCTATACCTGTTTGTGACAAATCAACTTTAGCAGGTTTATACAACCGTATAATGGGTGGTGCAACTTTATTGAATCCTAAACCCTGTTTAGTTCTAAGAAGCTGAGACTCTATGATCTTATGAGAACATTCATATGCATATTCATATTACTCTACATTAGCTTTAACGCTGTCTTTTTCTAGCTCAACCTTTCCTAGCTCATTTTGAAGCATATTAATCTCAACATCCTTATATATCATATCTGTTTTAAACACAAAAATTTGCTCACAGAAATCTTCTTCATTCATTTTGTAGAAAACAAGTTGTTCTTCTACTGATGTTAATCCCCTTTTATAATTAGCCAGTTCAAACTCAGATTTGTTAAGCTCTACTCTTAAGATATCATACTAAGTTTTAAGTGTTTCATAGTTTTTCAGACAAGTTTTTGTACAAGTTTTATCATTATATACCTTAGAATCTGAAAATGTCATGAGTGTCATGTTTGTAGGAGCTTCTTCTTCAGCCATAAAGCTCCAATCAAATCCAAGACCATCTATAGCCACCATAACTTTGGAAGAAGTATCTTCCACATTCACTGTTCTTCTGGTGCTTTTCTGAGTCCTGGTCCTTCCATCCTGATTTCTAGGCCCTCTGCACTCTCTGGCAAAGTGTCCCAACTTATGACAGTTGAAACACTCTATCCTTGATTTATCAAAACCAATTGTGTCGTTCCCACTGATGGTAATATTCTTACCTACATTTCATGCTTAGCAATGCCAATTGCCACTTCAAATCCATTTCCTCCAGATCATTGATGCAGGTTTTACTGACCAGGTTTTAATATTTATAATTTCTCGTTATACCTATGGTCTACTCTAATGCACTAACGGGCAGTGTACCCTGTCGTGTGTAGTATAGTATTTCGGTAAAACCAAGGTCGTCCCAAGAGCTATGTGTGTGGATTTAAACTAAGTCTAGGTGTCACATATTTTAATATGATTTTGATATATAACTACTAAAGCAAATAAAGGCGAGGTTGTGATCAATAATGGAGAGGGGTGCTAACCTAGTTACTCATCCTAATTAGTAGTGTTTACGTCTAATTACTTCCAATTACTTCAGGTGGGGTCAAAGTCGCTAGGACAACATTTGGTCAGTTCGTCCTAACCTATCAGCAAAGGGTCCCACTGGAGAAATTAGGTGACCAGTCATAAGTCCAGTTGTTCTTAGTCCCTAAGCCAAGTCATTAAGTACCGCTACATGCTAGATTCATAACAGTGAGTGCCCGGGCGCTAGCATCTTAAACACTCACCCCCGACTTCTTAAGTTCATCCAAACGGTAGGTGATCAGTTGGTCAAATCGCACAAGCAAAAAGGGTCGTCAGTTGGTCATATCTTACCCTTCCCACTCAGTCTACCTACTTAGGGTTAGTTGGTCATATCTCCTAAGTAACTAGCCGCTACCGCCATTCAAAACTACCGAAACAAGGGTAGCTACCAACAAACTATGCATGCATACACTTAGAAATAATTATACGGAAGCAATGTAAACGCAAAAAGAACAATTAAGGAATCATAACTAGGCCAGCACCAAAGGTGCTTAGCCGCTCATATTAACTAAAACAATCGATTCAATGTTTAACATTACGAAATACATGAATTGAAAGTAAAGAAAAGATAAAAAGCTAATGCTTATCGTAGGGGAGTGATTTCTCCCTTGGAGATAGCTCCGTATGCTCCTCTAGATCTGCCTTCGACTTCTACTCACGTTCACTTTGTATTGTGTGTGAAATGGGATGCTTTGAAATGCTGGAAATCGTGGGGTATTTATAGGACAGATCTGGTTACGGCGTAACTAATTATAAGTGTTACGTACGTAACATCCAATTCTTCGTATTTTGCACTAAAAATGCTGGTTACGGCGTAACTCTGGAAGGAGTTACGCCGTATCTTCAATAAATCTTGGTTACGCCGTAATTGAGACAATAGTTACGGCGTAGCTTGCAACGGCGCGGAGCCTCATTTGACCTAGTTGGTTACGTCGTAATCTTTGGGAGAGTTACACTGTAATCTTCTGTTGAGTTAGTTTTCTGAGCCACGCTTTAGTTACGGTGTAATGTGAGAGAGGAGTTACGCCGTAAATGCTTCAAAATGAGCATACTATGATATATCTTCAATAAATCTCCAAATCCGCGTCTCTTTAGCTCCAATGCTCGTAATTTACCTGAAAGTGAAATATAGAGGAAAACAAGCGTAAATCCATATAAATGATATAAAATATGAGCATTATCGGGGGAAATTGACACTTAATAATCAGGACTATTTGATGTTATCAAATATCTCCCCACTTGAACTCTACTTTCCCTCAAGTAGACCTTATTAGATAGATTCCTAAAAAGATATCTCCCATTACCTGGAAAATATAAGTTTACAAATCCCTTGTGCTAGAATAAAACAAAGCCGAATACCTCACGAAATGGGAATAAAACACTCAAATCTCTCAACTATTCTAAATGTCAATTTCGGGGTGATCACTCATTGCACAGTCATAGCATGTATTCTATCATAAGCTTGGCGGTTACACAAATCTCCACCACTAGAGTTAAGGACAAAACAATTCTCGAAGACAATATGGGTAGACACGACAAAGGTTAAGGGTGATTTTTCATTACTAACATGTCACGGCGAAGTGGACAAAATCAATGATACATGACCAAATCCATGGCCAAGACACCAAAGATTGCTCGCTACATCGCCTAGACACGCTTCATGACTAAGGGTAGGATAAGACATGGGATAAAATTGGTGTAAAACAAAATCAAGCAAATAGTCTAAATCTACAACTAGGTCATCACCACTTACCGTTTGCCCAAATTTCAAGTTTCGAAGTCAAGAAACCGGATCATGATATTACCAGGTAGATATGCCATTAGAGGACGTCATGATGGGCACACTTCCAACTTCATTCTTCAAATGTGACCGAGGTGGCCTCCTCGATACTAAATCTATATTAAGCTCAATAGTGCTTATAACATCGCACTTTACAATCAAATGAATAATAATAACTTTTTTTAACATAACATAATAACATAACATCCCCCACTTGGGATGAACAATATGAGAATTTGGGGGGTCTTCAATGATCTTTAAGGATATGTCGTCGATGAGAGCGTAATTCCAGAACCTTTCCACTTGAACCTTAAACTTAGGCAAATAATGACTTCCCAATTACAAATAAAGACTACAAGGTAGGCTAAGGTGTAATGGTGTATCAAAATAATATGTTCGGTGAACAAAAATGAAAGGAATGGCTCAGAAGGGTGTATCTAGGGGTATCTTGCACTAAAGGTGAGTGCAACAAAGGGTTTAACATGGGGGTCGAGAAGTCGAGGTGACTAATTGATAGACACACAATGGTAGGCTATTTGGGTGATAATCCTATAATACTGCCTTCTTAAACTGAAAAGTCCAAATACATCGAGCTAACTCAACATACCTCGTCTATGGTCTCGAAATGATGTAAAGGCCAAGTTCTAAAGTTTACAAGCTACAGGCACACTCATAATTTGGTGGATTTGGGGTAAAAATTTGGAAACGGATAAGGCTAATCTCACCATATAATATCAAGGGTTATAATGTGCTCGTCTAAGGTCTAATCTAGTTAGGTTAAGAAAAACATGTCAAAATTTTAAAAATGGTATAATTTTTCAAAATAAACTAAAAAAATGAGGGCAATAAAGTTCAAGAGACAATTCTACTCCCGTCCCCCCACTTGAATTGTACAAAGTCCCTTTTGTACTATGCGTTAAATAAAGGTGAAGAGAAAAGTAGAATTAGAGCGAGAACTTCCCTGAAATTTGCTCCAAAAAGAAAGAAGGCCCACAAAAAAAGTCGTGCCTTCGCATAAGCATCCACGAGCAAACTTCAATCCCTGAAATCACACTACCGAAAAGCATAAAAAAAGAAAAAGAAAAATGAAAAAGAAATCTAACTCACTTTCGTAGGAATCACGGTTGCATTTAGCGTATGCAATAAGCCTTTTAAACCATTTGGTGTCCCAAGTGGACGAGTGTAGTCTCGTGAGGGCTTACAGGGAACATGCCCACAAAGTTCATTTGAAAACTAATACAAGGTTATTGTGTTTAAAATGAAATAAGTGTTACTTAGAGAAGTTACGTCGTAACTCCCATAAGGAGTTACGCCGTAATTGAGCAAAACCTGACAGATGCTACACTAGTGTGGCTACGGCATAACCATTGCCTGGGTTACGCCGTAATTGGAAATGCTCTGAAGAAGATTGCTGCACAAAAGGTATGTTACGGCGTAACCATAAGGATGAGTTACGCCGTAACTATGGACAGATCAGGTCCCCAATCAGCATGCCGCGGAAACTTTTCTCGAAATACTGCAAAAATGGTTAGAAACACAAAACCCAACAAAAAGGAAATAAAACAAAATGAAAGGGATAATTCGGGTTGTCTCCTGAAAGAGCACTTTTCTTTATTTACGAGTCTTTAAGTTAGACTCAGAGCCTCGGGGCTTAGAAGTGCTTGTTTGTCATTTCGTGGATATGGCAATCTCCACGTTGAATCCAACTAATCAGATTCTCATCACGTTTGTAGCATGTCCCCAGCTCTAAACACCCCAAGTAAAAATTCTTGATCTTTTGGTAAGGGTGGTCGATACCTTTGGCTCTATCCTCGTCACTAATGTCGAGTAGTGGCTGAGCATGGTTCAACTGCCTCTTTGTCCACTTTTTAAAATTCTTAACAGTCCGTGGCATTTTAAAAACCGTTTTATCTTCGCCAAAATTTAACCATACAAGCCCTTCCTTCTCATCTTTATCTAGCCCAGATAGTTCTTGAAAGGTTTTTCCGAAAATCACCCTGGTTAGCCCATCTTCCACAAACTCGCTAGCGTCATCCAAAACCACAAAATCGACCAAAAATGAGCGAGTCCCAACAAAGACACGGATGTTTGTTACAATCCATAGGAAATTTTTTCCTTTATATTCAAGTTATTTTTCCATCACCTGGTTATAGCATTCCTTTGAAATGATGTTAACTGGGGAATATGTGTCGATGAACGGATGGAAATCAATGAACCCAATCTTGCATGAAATTTTCAGATAATAGGGGTTCCTATGATTGATTCATGCCCACATCTCATAAAACTTGGGTTGGTCAGATTGTGAAAACGTATTTTCAGAGTTGCTGTGCCAATGGACCATTTCGACGTCGCTAGAGAAATCATCGGCACTGACTCCTAAGTCTTCTTCTTCAAAATTTACGAACACATCAAAATCCTTCCCTGAGGCTATCTCGCCAACATTTGTAGGAGTTTTTGGGGAGTCACTAAGAAAATCTTCCAATGCATCGCCGAAATCACCAATAGGATCAATTGCATAAAATCTTTGAGGAGTGGACAGAAGTTCGTTAGGTCTAAATGTGTCAATCTCCTCGTTAGCTTCAAGAGTTAATTTTCGGGCGAAGACATCTACTTTTGCATGGGCAGTAGCAAGCATTGGTCTTCCTAAAATGATAGGTATTAAGTTGTCTTAGGGAATATCCAGAATCACGAAATCAACCGGGAAGAGAAATTTTTTTATCTTTACCAAAACATTCTCCACGATTCCCAAGGGTGACTGCATGGAACGATCGGCCATTTCAATCTTCATTTTGGCTGGTTTAAGGTCTCTGATACCCATACGTAGGAACATTGAACGAGGAATTATGCTTATGCTCGCTCCAAGATCAGCTAGGGCGTTATACATATTGAGACTCCCGATCAAGCAAGGGAGAGTGAAACAACCGGGATCTTTTTCCTTTTGCGGCAGTTCGTTTCTTAAAACTGCTGAACATATCTCGTTAAGTTGAACCATCTCATCGGAATCGTTACTTAATTCCTGCAAAATATTGTTAGGACCAGTTTTAATGGAATTAACAAGAGGAACATTTACCGGGAGAGCTCCAACGTCAAGAAGCAAGAGTTTCTCCTTGCTGATTCTTCGTTTAACCTTCTCCGAAAAGGTAGTGGGTTCTTCAAAGGTTGTTTCAACCGTGTTGACAACCTCTTCTTCCCGTGCAGCGAGGTAATCCGTGATGGCTTTCGAACATGAGTTTACATTGTCTAGTACTCTGTCTAATACTAGGTTTTACAACCTTGAAGCTATATAAAATTCTATGCAACTATATGATATATGTTAATACAAATAAGCCGTAAAAACGTTTATTTATATTTTACGATCTTCTAATGTTTTGTCGATAACAAACGTAAAATCATTTTAACGAAACAAATAAAATACGTAAACTGTTTGAGCCAATAGTTTTCTAACACACTTAACGTTTTCACATAAAATACTAAAACAAGTATAAGTGATTTTATGATTTAGTAATATATATGTACAACAACTAGTGTTTACATATTGGGCAAAATATATACACAACTAGTATATATTATATAAATGGGTAAAAACTACAACCCATGGAAAATATCCATAACCCATGGTATTGACCCATACCCATTTGACTAGGTACATTGAACTCATAAGATACATTGTATCTAATAAAGAAACCCATGGATCAACCCATGACCCATGACCCATAACCCATAACCAAAAAACCCATGGGTAAAGAGGAGCATCCCACGGATCCATAGGATTACACTAGACGGATCCCTTGTGGGAGGGATCTGTGAGATCCGGGGAACAGTAAGCATTTCTCCTCTATAAATAGTGAGTCATTTCTTCCTTTTGACTTGCCACTCTCACACATACTTTCCCCAAGTATTGTAACTCTCTAACCACTGATCCTAGGGGATCTTTCTATGTAGTTTGTCTTTTGTTTTTGTGTGATTCTCTAGGTTCCTCTTAAAGGCGAGATCACCATTTCTTGAAGTCGATCAAGGTCAAGTCCATGAGTTGCCATGCTTAGTCATCATCAAGACAACTGAGGTTCTCTTGTTGATAGTTCTTTCTTCCTCCGTAGATGTGTTGTGTTGAAGGCATTAGTGAAGGATGCCGAAAGAGTCAAGACGAAAGCATTAGTGAAAGGTGCTTAACGTCCGAGTCAAAAGCTTAGTGAAGAATGCTAAAGGTGTCAAGACGAAGGCATTAGCGAAAGGTGCCAAGCGTTGTGTCAAAGGCATTAGTGAAGGATGCCTAGGTTAGTGACCAAGAATTTAATTCTCTAATTACCCTTTATAAACCAAACACTCTTAAGGTTAAGGCATCACTCCCACATAGCTTTCAAAAATCAGTAACTAAAAGCTCATATAGCATCCTTTTTCATCACCATGACCAAAGCTCTTAGCAACAACTCCTCAACCAAAGACTCATCCAAAAGAAAGGGTCATATGATCCATGAAATTTCATCCACCGAATCATCTCCCATAAAAGATAACAATGCTAGAATCCCACCTCAACAAACTCATTCAACAATTGCTAAGAGAACCGCAAGGATTAGCATCAAACCTTTTGGACTAGAAAAAGGGTCATCTAGTTCAAAACCAAACATAGCTAACTCTAGCAAGCCGTCTAAGTCCTCATTCCTTGAGCATAGATTTAACGAGCCTCTTCCTCACCCAAATCTATATTCATTAGAGCATTCACCACCAAGAACCTCCCACTCACCAACTTTCTCGTTAAATAGGGAACCACCCACAACACCGAATAGTCCATCATGGGAAGCAAGGAACAATCATGGACATGATCATATAGAGGAATTTCCACTACCACCACCCTCACCTTTAGTAGAACCTCATCCCACACCTAAAAATGAAACCCCACAATCATTCGTAGAGCCTCCTCAAAACATCTATTGTCCTCCGGTTCCCAATCAAGACAATAATTGCCCAAATTGTCTAATCACCCAAGGACTTGTTCAAGAAGTACGAAATGAGTTACATTTCATGTTTAATCATCTTCTTGAAAGATTGGACCAAATCAACAAGTCTACTCATCCTTAGACTCGAGCACTTTGTTGCATTCTAGGCTTTATTAACTTATTAGTAGAAAATGTATGGCCAAATCATTCTCTTAGTTTTAGAGATTTGTTGATTATCTCGTTGTTTTATTGAATGATAACTTGTTTGCCATAATTTCCTGAGTATATGTGTGTTGTTTGTATACATATCTTGATCTTATATTTAGCATTGCTTGATATATCACCTCTGCTGAATAACCTGTCACCAGACAGACGGATCCTTCCAAAATGCCTAGACGGATCCCTCCACAAAGGGAACCGTGGGATCCATGGTACAGAAGAACAATTTACTACTAACTTGAGTCTTATTTGCAGGAAATTATGCACTATACTCTTGTTCTCTAACATCTATTTTGTAGATTTTCAAAATACACATGAAGAACTTGACACCATAAAGCTAGGGGGAGCTTTGTGTCAAACCATACATTGCAAATCCATTTGCAACTTAATCCTTATTTGGATTACTCTTCATGACACCCCATTTCAAAGTTGCAATCTTCAAGGGGGAGCATTTTCATCACAAGGACGAACCATTTGCAAACATAATTGCAATACATTAACTTACTTATTTTTATGTACTTGACGCCCTCACAAAGGGATGGACTCGTCAAGGGGGAGTTAAGACGAGAATCATTCCCGTCATTCGCTCTCTTTACATTTTTTCTTTTTACATTTTTAAAAAAAAACTTCGTGTTAGTTCCTTTTCGACGCTCTTTTTGTTTCGACAAAAAGGGGGGAGAAGAGAGTAAAAACTCCAATTCAAACTTTTTACGAATTTTAGTTTTTCCTTAAAATAATTTTATATTTTGTCATCAACAAAAAGGGGGAGATCGTTAACACAAATAAGCCGTAAAAACATTTATTTATATTTTACGATCTTCTAATGTTTTGTCGATAACAAACGTAAAATCATTTTAACGAAACAAATAAAATACTTAAACTGTTTGAGCCAATAGTTTTCTAACACACTTAACGTTTTCACATAAAATACTAAAACAAATATAAGTGATTTTATGATTTAGTAATATATATGTACAACAACTAGTGTTTACATATTGGGCAAAATATATACACAACTAGTATATATTATATAAATGGGTAAAAACTACAACCCATGAAAAATATCCATAACCCATGGTATTGACCCATACCCATTTGACTAGGTACATTGAACTCATAAGATACATTGTATCTAATAAAGAAACCCATGGATCAACCCATAACCCATGACCCATAACCAAAATACCCATGGGTAAAGAGGAGCGTCCCACGGATCCCTAGGATTACACTAGACAGATCCCTTGTGGGAGGGATCCGTGGGATCCGGGGAACAGTAAGCATTTCTCCTCTATAAATAGTGAGCCATTTCTTCCTTTTGACTTGTCACTCTCACACATACTTTCCCCAAGTATTGTAACTCTCTAACCACTAATCCTAGGGGATCTTTCTATGTAGTTTGTCTTTTGTCTTTGTGTGATTCTCTAGGTTCCTCTTAAAGGCGAGATCACCATTTCTTGATGTCGAGCAAGCTCAAGTCCATGAGTTGCCATGCTTAGTCATCATCAAGACAACTGAGGTTCTCTTGTTGATAGTTCTTTCTTCCTCCGTAGATGTGTTGTGTTGAAGGCATTAGTGAAGGATGCCAAAAGAGTCAAGACGAAAGCATTAGTGAAATGTGCTTAACGTCCGAGTCAAAAGCTTAGTGAAGAATGCTAAAGGTGTCAAGACGAATGCATTAGTGAAAGGTGTCAAGCGTTGTGTCAAAAGCATTAGTGAAAGATGCCTAGGAATCAAATCAAGTGGCATTAGGGAAGAATGCCTAGGTCGTATAATCGATGAGGTGCATCGTTATACATATAGTATTAGTTAATTTCCAAAGATGGTGATATCCTTGATGGTGTTGTAATAAGGAGTGGATCTCCTTGGGATTAGGTGTTGTGTTGGGTAGTAGTTCCTCCATTGTAATGGAACTAGGTACTTAGCCTAGTACCTGATAAAGGGTAGGCGACGTTGTGATAGGTGTGGTTCACCGTGGTGTGAAAGAACCCGGTGGTTAGCCTAGTACCGGAAAAAGAGTAGGCGACGTTGTGAAGGCTTCTCCGCCATAAGGAGATTGGTGTCGTGTAGTGTTTACGAACTCTCGAGTAGGTGACTCGGGGAGTGGAGTAGGGCAAGAAAGGTGTCCTTGTAGCCGAACCACTATAAATACTCGTGTTATGGTTATATGCTTCTTACTCTTTACCTTTCATTACACTTTTATATATCTATCTATCAACGTCCAACATACACACCTAAATAGATTGACATAAGTCGATCTAAATATTTAAAAGGAAGTTTTAAATTGGTAAAACTATTCAACCCCCCTTTTAGTTTTCCACAATATAAAACATATAACATAGGATCTCCTTTTATACATTGAGGAGTATTTTACAAGATAACTATGTATCTTCTATATTGTTACAAAATATACGTATCTTCTAAATACATAAGATATATGCTAAATATCTTAATACATATCTCTTCACCCGTCTCTATCCACTGGCAGTCTTTATCTTCATCAGCAGTATAAACTATCTTCAACATTCTTAAGTTAGTCTGGCAGTACTAACTGAAGTTAGCACTGGTAGTGTAATCTGAAACTGTCTTGGCAGTACTAAGTATACAGACCTTTAATTCCCAACAAAGTACATTGAGATAGATATACACTTTGTCCGTGACTTTGTTGTTTCTGGTCAAGTTCGTGTGTTACATGTACCTTCCCGTTTTCAGTATGTTGATATTTTTACCAAAGGTCTTCCAGCTGCGTTATTCAATGAGTTTAGCGCCAATTTAAATGTTTGAAGACCTCCTGTTCCAACTGCGAGAGAGTATTAGCCTAATTATTAATATGCATGGCCCATTTATATGAGTTTATTTGTTATTAGTTGACTTAGCCCATATTAATTATTTTATGATGCAAAATATGTAATGTATTTATATTGATTCAATAATAATATGACAGCATGGAGAATTAACCTAATCTAATTGGGCTAAACGAAAAGAAAAAAACAACACAACTTTTATCTTTTTCTTTAAAAGATAAAAAATAAAAAAAAATTAGAGGGGGGGGGGGGGGGGGGGGGGGGGGGGGGTTTGGTCTTTGCTTTGGTCGTCCGGCAAAAACATGCCCCATTAGCATCGCTCTAAAAAAAAAAGTGAATGTATGGAATATGTTCACATGAAGATTGCGCGTGCAATGAGTATATGGTTGATCGGTCATAACATTAATTATCAATCGAATAATGTCTTGGGATAGGATAAGGTCGTAGACTCATAGCGTCGGTTCAATGTCATTAATCAGCCATATTCTTATTTCTGCTTGCCGTGTCATCTGAACCCTACCAATTTTGTTGGTTAGTTACCCTGCCTAATTTTAAAAGCAAACTATGAAGTAAGATTTAAGTTAGTATATTTCTCTTGTTATATTTAAGACCTTTAACACAAACACATCTTTGGTTGAAGATACCTTAGACACACCTCTAGTGTATTTATGTTGTTATGAACATGGCAAAAAGAGAAATAGTTTTTATTAGGTCACCTTGTAAGTTTAGAGTAAGCCTGATTTTGAAAGTAACAATCGAAGATTTAAGTTAAATGTGTAACCATGGTTTTATTTATGTAACTCAAGACTACACTGGTAGCTTGGTCTTTCTCGAGTATTCTCCCGATGTACTTCTAGGCTTCTAGCCATTAACAATATCCTATCGCAATGGGTTATATTTATATCACTCTAATCTAAGAATTTCAACAATACACAGAAGTAGAAAACAAGTCGGAGGATCAGGTGCTTTAAAGTTATCCGTCTCGCATTATAGCAAAAAGTGCTTTCAATTCAACGCTATTCCTCTATAACTCGAAACTTATAACTTAAACTAAAAACACCTTCCCTTTATCACTCAAGTTACATGACAGTACCACCTGAACCACACATAACTCAATAAAACACAAATACAAAAAAGGAAAAAAAATAAAAATAAATGAAGGATAACATCCGTTGTTAAGTTTGGCGCCAAAGCCTATGGCACAAGGACGGGTGTGACTTTCGGCTGTTAAGTTCGCGTTATAGGTTGACGCAAGAGGTTACAACGCCCCGTACCGAGCCCTCGTAAACAATAAACAATTAAAACATCAAACTCATTTTACAAATAAGATGAGCAAAAGGGATAGTGCCAATTCATTGGGCTTTGATTGAAACCTTTTGTGGACTCCTAGAGGTCAATATTATACCATCAATGGCCCATAAAACACATTTTCCCTCCCAACCATAAATTCAATAAAAAGTATCAGTAAACAAAGCAAAGCGATGAAATATTATACTCCGTACCTTGTTAGCTTAAATAAAGTAATCATCAACACGTACATCGTAATAGAAATAGTCTTTTTTACGGATTGAGTACCTCTCATATTCAATTTGAACATGAGAGGTCATGTTGAGACTAATGTGAGTGAAGTAAAACAATAAATAATTCATTGTGAGACATTTATTTTGTTAAAAAATAATTTTTCCTTCACAAGATAACTAACATGACCTCTTATGTTAAAATTGAACATGAAAGAATCTCAATTCTTTTTTTAAATGTTAAAACAAAGAAAACTGAACGATTTAACTTTTGTACTCGTTATAGAATATAGTTTTTTGATAATTTATTGAATACTCTCAAGTTTATATGAACATGATAGGTATATTCTTTTACAAACAAAACAGCAGAGCCTACTAGAAAGGATTTTTTTAGAGAACATTACCGGTCATATTGATATAAACTAGAAAGGATCTCAATCCTAATTTTTTTTAATTATTTAATTATTTATTATTATTATTTTTTTTTTATCTTGGTGGTCTTGGAATTGGTATTATGCATTCTAAGAATTGTAGTCCTCTCGGAAAATGGCAATGGAGGTTCCTTACTGGAAAAAATGCCATTTGACGCAAAGTGATCAAAAGCATCTACGGTGATGATGGTGCATTTAATACCACGAGTGGTTCAGGTTTAAAGAAAGGGGTGTGCCTATCCAATGGGACTGGCGTTGATGCTTTTGGAATCCCGCGTTGTAACTCGTTTGTTAGGAAGGTTTTTAGTGGATCTTATTTTGGAAGGAGGTGTGGCTTGATGAAGGTCCATGTTTAATTGAAAGATTTCCACGCTTTTTGCCTTAGATACAAATCCAACTCGCAAACTCAATGATTGTTATGCGTTCACTAATGGTTCTTGGACTGCTAACTGCTCTTGGCGAGTGCCCCCCAAGAAGAGAATTACTGGTGATATTCTCATATTAGACTCTCCAATTAGTGTCATTTCGTGTTTGAATAGTGCAAGTGATAGATGGAAAGGGAAGCTTAGGTATCGTTTAGTTGTAGAAAAGTTTTTATGTTTTTTATTTTTAGATTCCTTGAGAAGAAAATGGTTTTTCTTGTCTAGAAACGAGTTGAGAATTTTGAAAACCTGTTTAGGTAGAGTTATATTTTTTATTTTAAAAAGATTACCTCAAATTGCGACGGTGGGCGGTGACGACGAAGATAGAAGGTGGAGATGTTACCAATGGTGATTAGGGTTACAATGAGATACTTGAATGGTAGATTGAGAAATCCCGTATTTTTCGTTAGAGAGAAAAAAGTAGAGAAGAAAGATTGGAGTTTTCATTTTTCTAGTTAAAATTTGAAAAGTGAGTAGTTCACTTTTTGTGTAAATTGTTGAAAAAAAATGAGACTAAATAGGTTTTCAATTTTTCCCTTTTCCTATAATTTTTTTATAAAAAAATAAAATGTTTTCATCAACTAAACACACCCTTAATATCAAGGAGACTTCTATATGAAATGTCTCTCCAATATAATTGATAATCAATTTACTTTCATCGGACAACTAGGGCCATAAGTTGTTACACATCAGCGGTTCAGAGGATGGAACGAGGAGCCAACATGATAACAACTACATGATGGGTTAGGAGATAACCATCATGACTATCTTTTGTTTAGGATATATGTTTAGGATAAGTGTCGAGTATGTGTTCGAGTCGTACTAGGATAAGTATTTATTTTTGTTTAGGATTATCTTGTTATGAGTATTTAATCTCATCGTGATGAATGAAATCATTAAGTATCCGGTCTACAATTCTCTGTTCTTCTATCCTTTCTACAGGAGCCTGCACTCGCTATAAGTAGTGCAACTCTCGATACGAGTAGGTCGTATCAATTGGTGCTTTTATTGGTTTACGATGAACGAGCAAGCCATACGATTACTCTTGAAGGAGCAATTAGACGCCTTCATGAGCCAAATTGCTGCGTTAAACCAAGAATTGCAGGCGGCCAAAACATTGGCTTTATTACGTCATGGGATGGGATCAGGTGGTGATCAAGGTCTGCTACCGCGATCAATGTAATTAGATGTTCCCAAATTCAACGGAGTTGATCCTAAGAGTTGGATATTCGCCATTAACGAATACTTTGAACTTCTCGCAACACCAGCTGAGCAACGTTTAAAGGTTGTGGGGTTCAATCTAGATGGGGACGCAGCGGAATGGTTTCGTTGGATGACACGCAACAAGCTAGTCACTAGCTGGGATGGGTTTTTGGAAAGTGTCAGGAATCGTTTTGGTCCTTCTAAGTATGAGGATCCCTAGGGAAACCTATCTAAGCTACTGCAAACAGGGACAGTGGCGCATTATCAAAGTGAGTTTGAAAAACTCATGAATCGAGTGACGGATATCTCAGAAGCTTTACTCATATCCTTTTATATATCGGGCCTTAAGCCGAACCTACAACGGGAACTCCTGGTCTCCAAACCCACTACTTTAGGCGAAGCCTTCTCTTTGGCCCGCATAACAGAAGCCCGTTTCGAGGATCAGTGGTTTTCTACCGCCATTGCAACATCAGTGAACACTACCACCAGCCACGTTCAAATCCAACCAGTGGTTAATCAGGTCCCTGTTACTCGATCAGAACCACCGAAACCACCATTACTTCCAATGCCAATCAACACTTCCACCAACACTAACACTAAACCGCTTGCTATTTCACCCGCTGAACGTCAAGAACACCTGAACAAAGGGCTGTGTTTCAACTGTGATAACAAGTGGATGCGAGGTCATAAGTGTCCTGGTAAGTTCTTAATATTAATGGCAGATGATGGTGACAATTCTAGACACGTGACGACCGCGGAGGAAAAGAAAGCAGTAGAAACTACCAAGTCAGATTATAACCTTGAGGACAAGGTAATTTTTGAAGGAAGGGGGAATGTTACACATCAGCGGTTCAGGGGATGGAACGAGGAGCCAACATGATAACAACTACGTGATGGGTTAGGAGATAACCATCATGACTATCTTTTGTTTAGGATATTTTTTTAGGATAAGTGTCGAGTATGTGTTCGAGTCGTACTAGGATAAGTATTTATCTTTGTTTAGGATTATATTGTTATGAGTATTTAATCTCATCGTGATGAATGAAATCATTAAGTATCCGGTCTACAATTCTCTATTCTTCTATCTTTTCTACAGGAGCCTGCACTCGCTATAAGTAGTGCTACTATCGATACGAGTAGGTCGTATCATAAGTTCTATTGGAACAATTGAATTCCTCAGAAAGTAAATATACTTAATTAACGTGTTGTAAATAAGAGACTTCCTCTTCTCTCAAATCTGGACAATCATCACATTGAGGTGCATTCGTTACTCTGCCCTTTGTGCGAGCAGGTGGAGAAAAATAATCAAATATTTTCAATTGTTCAAAGGTAAAACCCATTCGTTATAAGTGTTTTGATTGGTGAAATTTCAGGATATCGACGTCAAACAGTATGGTATATGTTATTTGTGAGGTAATACATATTCATGATAGTAAGTTGGTCGCTAAGCTCTTTCATGGTGTTTAACTGTCAGTTTATGGGCAATTTGGAGATGTCGCATTCGTGTGGTGCATTCATTGACACTCAAGACCGAGCATTTAAAGAGAAGATATCTTTCCTCATATGTTGATTATGTCTTTACTTTGGGTCTGGAATAGGTGCGAACGACAAGGGTTTGATTGAGGTCAATGGGACTCTAATCCAGGAGCTAGTAACAGTTAATCATAGGAGTGTTTTGAAAAGTTTTCATTTTGTTTTCTTGTTTTGATTTCCTCCTTGGAAATCACTTTGTTGTTGCCTATGTTGTACTCCTTTCGTTTCAAAATAATTATATGTTTTGACTTCTAGAATTTTTTATTTTTATTATTTTTTTTCAAACTTTAACCTTGACTATTTTCTTTATATTACATAATACTTGATACAAAATATATGAATGGTGTGGAAAACTAGAAGGGGGGGGGGGGTTGAATAGTTTTGCCGATTTTAAGTTAGTTTCAAAAACTTTAGATTCGATGTTATGTGAAATCGTATGGATGAAGATAAAGTATAGATCTAAGAGTAACAAAGTAAATAAAGTAAAGCAAGGGAAAGAAATGACACAACCGATTTATAGTGGTTCGGCTACAAAGACACATTCCTTGCCCTACTTCACTCCCCGAGTCACCTACTCGAGAGTTCAAGCACTATGTCAATAAACTCCTTCAACTTGGCGGAGAAGCCTACACAACGTTGCTTACACCTTTTTCCGGTACAAACCTAAATACCGAGTCCGTAACACGGAGGACCAAACCAACACGACTATTACACAACAACTATATGAAATATCAAGTACAAGATATTTGCTACAGAAATCTTGTGAAGGAACAAATCAATCAAGGACCCCTTGCTTGGATGACTTGTAGTAAGCTCGTGATCTCGCCTTAGAGAAGGACCTATATGAGAATCACACTAGAAGAAAGAAGAACAACTCTCTTAGATCAAGTGACCTTTTGTTAGAAGAGAGTGAGAGTATATGAGAGATTTAGGAAGAAGAGGGGTAAAGAGAAATGAAGAAATGGATCTCTATTTATAGGCAAAACTTGCCATTGTTCCACGGATCCCACGGATCCCACAGATCCCTCCCTGAAGGGATCCGTCTATTGTAAAGCTAGGGATCCGTGGGACACTCCTCTTTGCCCATGGGTTTTTTGGTTATGGGTCATGGGTTATGGGTTGGTCCATGGGTATTTCATTAGATACAATGTATCTAATAGATGCAATGTATCTAATAGATACATGGTTATGGGTCAATACCATGGTTATGGATATGATCCATGGGTTGTGATTTTTACCCATCCTAATAAACTATTACAACAAATGATTTATTACAACAATTTGTATTAGGTGACTATATGTAAATGCTTTACCAAAATAACATGTATCCTTATAATTTTACTTATGATAACATTATATTTGTTATCAACAAAACACAAAGAGATCGCAAAATATTAATAAACGTTTTTATGGTTTATTTGTATTAACAAATGGATTGAATTTTAAATGTATTTTTATTAGTATAATTTTCATCAAGTATTATATAACACAAACAAAAATATTTAAAGTCAAAAATGAAAATAAAAATAAAACAATACAATTATTTTGGAGCGGAGGAAGTACATTATTTGTTGATGTTTATACCGTTTAAAAAAAGCAAGAAACATGTGATAAAATGTTTTTGCATTTTTAATTAGACTACTAGTAATGGAACCCAATGGTCTGATTGCTCTACCCATATTGCACACCCCCACCCCTCACGCATACCGAATGAGAGGCGTCCCCCCTCCACCTAAAAGAAATATTCCATTTATTTGGTCTGTTAGTGGACCAAACGAAATGAGAAAGAAAAGTATCCGTTGGCTACTATTTGGTACCGTTGGGGTGTTTGTATTTGAAAAAGAAAAAAGAAAAAAAAAAAAAAAAAAAAAAAAAAAACAAAAACTACTTTCTTATTTTTAAAATCCTCTTACTCTTCTCATTTATTCATACATTTTCTTCTACAACTAACAACTATTTACCAACGCAAAAAATGCCTTTCAAAAATTCAAAAAAGAAGCACAAAAATCTCGACAACAATAAAACGTTCCAACAACAACTGACCCTAATTTAATGTTAACTGATCAATCACCACTGATTAATTTTCGTCACGCTAGTTTCACATACCAATCAATACATCAATTTTCTATTTACCCAAATAACATGTTTTCTCCTTCGTTCCAACAACAACAAAATCAAATGCAACAATCATTTAACCAACAACAACAAAACCAAATGCAACAATCATTTAACCAACAACAACAAAATCAAATGCACCAAGCGGTTAACTAACAATACGGGTATCGTCCACAAATAGCATCACCACCATACCAATCTCAACCTTCTCAACCTTTTTCTCTAGTTAACCTTTTAGATATTGAATATGATTTTGATTAGTTATTTGGTCAACCTTCAAAAGGTCCATCCTAACCCGTTCAAGATGATTCACCCGTCGAGGATGTTGCGCCCGTCAAAAGGAAGTATACGAGAATACGTCAATCAGCAAAGAATAATGAAAAAGATTTAAATGATCCATGGAGCCCCGAGGAAGAAAAAGCTTTTTGTAAAGCTTGGGTAGACTTGTCCGAGAATAGCTTTGACGAAAATGCTAAAAAGGCGACAGGGTTTTGGACGGAAGTAGTAAATTACTTTGAGAAGGAAATGGGGGAAGCGAAAAGAAGCTACGTTTCCGTCAAATGCAAATGGAAAAATAAGATTCGTCCTAAAGTTAGTCAATTTTGTGAGGTTTACAATAGCATTAAAGGGAGACACACGATTGGAGCATGTGATAATACTATCTATCAAGAAGCGTTAAACGAGTATCCTGCTATTTACGGTTCGACTTTCACAGTGAATGAATGATGGGGGGTTTTGAAGGACCATAACAAATGGAAATATGTAGAAATGCCAAAGTTTTTCAAAACCAAAAGCTAGTTCCAAAAATCGAGGACATCGAAAACCACCTCACACGAAACTTCTGACGAAGTAGCGGATGCAGAGGTTCAATAGGTTCGACCGATGGGTCGATACAAGTCTAAGAAGAAAGGATAATCTTCCGCTTCCCGTTCGGAATCTTCAGTTGCTGTGATCCTGGTCTTGTTGACGCGTTGCTCAGTAAATTCACGAAGGTCGCAACGCCGAGGAGGGAATCCTATGCAATGTCAATATTTGAATTTAAACAACAAGAAAAATTCGAGAAAGACATCATGTATTACAATGAACCGCATGAACATTTAACCAAAAACAACTAGCGACGGTGTTGACCTTGAAGCAAAAGCTCAAGGAGTATAATTTAGACTAGTTTAAGTTTTTAATTTTTATTGTAATGTTTTTAATTTTATTTTAATTATTATTGTAATGTTTTTAATTATTATTGAAATTTTAATTATAAAAAAAAAGTGTTCACTTACATGTGCGGTCCTTACTACGTGCATTCGTATAGGGAAAAAAGAACTGAATTGACGTTGATGTGACAGTAGTATTTGTGGTCTTGGTTTGGTCTTGTTACTACTAGTCTTATAGTCATCTGACAATAATTTATTTGACGTAATTTTAACACATGGTTTCTAAGTAAGAAACATATGATAAAACTTTTTTTTTTAATACCGAATTAATTTTTAAATTGATAAGCTTCCAATGTTCGATAAAAATATAAAACAAATACAAATTTATTGCTGTTTATATATGTGTATTCAAATATTTTCAACGATCTCATAGCTCGCAGACTTATATATGATTGTGGATCAAATTGGTCATTCCTCCGGTTAAAGAAGTTGAGGGGTGAGTCATGCTCGGGTTATCGTACACAACCCACGTTGTGTTTAGGTGGTTGGAGAACTTACCACTAGCATACTTATATTTTACGATCAACATATAAGAAATCACGAAACTCCATGCATATAAGAACACAAGAACATGGATTTAACCTATAAACTCCGTGTTGTGCTACATGTCTTACAGCATTTTACTACCATATTTCTTCATGTTCAAATCGACCCAAACCGATCAAGTCGCGCCTGGGCCAAATTAAGTAGGTACACGCACCTTCATAAAACAAAGTTAAGTTAACAATATCATTGTGAATCCAAAGAAAGGCGGCTCACGCATTATGAAATCCCCGTGACCCTAAACAAAATGTCAAAAAATAAAAGCATAAAAAAGTTGCGACTTTACCGCTCACATAAAGAAAACGAAAAAAAAAACAACCAAATATTCGTTGCTCTCAATGTCTCGTAAACAAACACGTCTTTCATACTCTTCCTCAAGTAACTTTCATCCTACATCATATGATCGAACTCCTAAAATTTATTATGAACGCAGAGAAGAATTGGGGAATTTTTTTTTTTATCATATCACACAATTGAATGAGTTACAAGTTTGAATATATACACAAAGAGGGAAAAGAGAAAACTGTCTAACAAACTTATTTAGGGTGTGTTTGTTTTTTAAAAAAATGTCTTACTAGCCCTCTTACTCTTACCAGTAAGAGGAGGGCAGACGTATTGCTTGTTTGTTTTTTTCTTTTGAGTCAGACCCAGTTAGACATATAACATCTTACTCAGTAAGAGGTGGGGAACTTGTCTTACTGCCTCTTACTCTATAAGTGATTGAAGACTTGTGTTAATTAACTATGTTATATTTATGATAAAAATATTTGTTTCATATTTACATAAGTTATTTATTATCGAGTTGCGTTGGTTTAATAAATAAATTATAGAAACAAGCACTTAAAATCATTCGGACAATTATAAAAAAACAAACAACATTATTTCGTCCAGATTTAGACTTTCTAGCCACATTTTACCGATAAGATATGGTAGTTAGATTCATACCTAAAACATGAAACAAACATACCCTTACACTTTAGTCCCTCCTGTTTACTAACAAATACGTTTAGGACTAAAACTATTACAAAGTAATAAGTCTTCATTTATTCTTTCTAATATCTACTTCAAACCAATGGAGATGCTAGATCATTTTTTCGTGACGATTATTGCATCTTTTATTTTCTTTATGCTAATTACTGATCAGTGCTTATAATCATAAAAAGATTAAGGTAGTTAGAAAATCGAAAAGTTTGAAGAAAGTTAGTTTTGCTCCTAAACATGAGGAATTTGTTTTCAATAAAGTTGTCGCTGAGCCAACAGAAGCGAAGCAAGTTGTTATTGAAGCAAAAGAAGAAGATAAATATGTATCCGTTCACCAGAAACCGAGTAAAATGATTGAGGAAGAAAATGTAGCTTATGATATAAAACTGATACGTGATGATGATATTATTGAAGATGTGAAGGAGGAAATAGGATTGATCTCAGATGAAGACGATGACGCTTAGGAAGGGGTTGAAAAGAGTAATTTACAAAAATCGTTTGGTATGGCGTCAGATTATTATGGTAAAAATGAAAATAGCTGGCGGATTCTAGAATGTGATGTTCATAAAAAGTTGTACGGACTTCATAAGGTTGCTACCGAAGGACCTTGTCATGAACCTCAAAGTATGATTTTAATCGTCTCCACCCGAGCTAAATGGTATCAAATTGATATGATACACCCTTACTCATTAATATATGCATCTCCGACTCCATGTGTGCTATGTGATCCGTTATCAAATAGATTTGTAGTATGGCCAATATATAACAAGTCTCCTACTAACAATTGTCTTGTTAGTGGCCATATTAATCTAATTGGGGACTGACTACCACGCCGATAGGCACATGCATATAAATTGGTTTCATATTTGTTTTTTAATTCACTTCTTTACATTAAATATGAACTGTACTTAAATTTTTGCAAGGGATCGTGGCAAAAGCTTGGATGGATCCAGAAGTGGCTATGGAGAAGTATATAACGCTTCTTTCGGAGAAAGTTCCTGGATGGTAGTCACAAGGATAAATATACTATAATAATTGTGGTATTGTAGTAATACTGAATTGATCATTTATGTATTGGGTTGATTGAAAGTCTTCGTGACAAATGCAAGGATCGAAATATACTTTGTTTTAAGACCGTGACCTGCAGTTCAATGATTGAGATAACATTACAGATGATGATAATATAACAAAATACTGTAACAAAATTTAACCTTTTACAGATATATTTTTGTATTTTTTTGGGTCTATTTTGTAATCATTAAGAGGCTTAATTACTACTTGCTAGTGATCTAGAACAATAAGATTAAGAATAGGAGTGCATGATTAATGGACAAACATCATGATTATTCCAAGCAGAAATGTCAAAAAGCCGACCCAAGCGCTCAATAGGGATGGGTTTGGTGTTGAAAGCTATGTTGCAAAAATCGTGAATTGGTAATCGGGCGGTCGACCACCCTGCAGCGAGTAATCGGTCAAGTCGGGATTAATCGGTGATTAATCAGATTGGCATTTCCTGCAATTTTTTGGTATTTCTTGAGACTAAACTAAAAATCTTAACCGATTCTAAGCCTGCTATGTTTCCAAACCTCAATAAAAGGCTCCAATTCTGATTATGATGTCCATTGTGCGTTATAAGTGAAATATACGATCCCCAAATTAAGTAGAATGCCTAAATTATTATTTTTTAAAAATGACCGATTTGCCCGATTTTTTATCGATTCGGCCGATTTTGACCGATTCGACCGATTTTTTGACTGCTTAGTGTCGATTTTTTTTCTAGGCCGATTTTTCAACCGATTTTCAAAAATCGACAAGGTACTCGGTCGATTAACGATTAATCGGCCAAGTTGACCGATTTTTGCAACATTGGTTATACTAGTTAACCAAACGAGCCTAAAGCTTAAAAGGGTCGGTTTTAACTAGACAAACCTGAAGCTTAAATGAGTTATATGTTTAAACATCTAAGTTTAAGGCGATGGCACAAACCATCTTAAGTTCTTAACTACCATGCCATTTAATTTCTCGTACTCGTAATTTCTAACTACAACAATATACATCAACAACCAGCTTAAATATCAATGATCAAGCCAACTTATTATTAAAAATTGCATTAGGTATAATCTGAACTTGAGACCTCTAGGTTAACATTTTCAGCTACTCCGTATTTGTTTAAGGTTTGACTGAAGTCATTATATGTCCATACCCTAAATAATCACGCACCAAAAAAATTTTAAAACTTTTTGTACACAATTGCCTACTTCAATTCGAAGATGAAAACCGTGTGTATCCCAGGACACCCCCTATTGAGAATGAGAGACGCCAATTAAGGCGGGAAAAGTGGTTATATTCTCATTAAGTAAAATGAAGATACATCAAGAGTATTTATAGACTTGAGAAAGTCAAACTATAAAAGTCAACTGAATTAAGAACTACTACAAGACTAACTACTATACTGAATTAAGCTAACACAGCTAACACTAGGACTAGCTACTTTATTAATACAAACTACATTACATCACAATATACTTGAGCCTTGTTATGCAACTTGAACTTTGAGGATATGGTTGACTTGTTATGTTTCAGTTGTATGCTATGGACTCGGTGACATGAATCTGAGCTTGTAGGATCTTCTTTACCCCCCCCTCCCCCCCCACAAGTTGGCAGTGTGAAAGGGTCACAAATGCCAAACTTGGAGAGAAAATTGTAGTGAAGAGCTTTGGGGAGACCTTTAGTGAGGATATCTGCTGCTTGAAGAGAAGAAGGAATGACGGAGGGTAAAACTTGGTTGTTTTTTATCTTATCTCTGACAAAATGACAATCAATCTCTATGTGTTTGGTTCTGGCATGATGAATAGGATTAGAAGCAAGAGCTATGGTAGATTCATTGTCACATATGATTGATATTGGTCCTGATGTAGAGACTTGAAGGTCTTTGAGTAAGCATTGTAGCCAAGTAATTTCACAAGTACAATCTGAAAGAGCTCTATATTCAGCTTCTGTGGAGGATCTTGAGACAACTAACTGTTTCTTGGAGGACCATGAAATGAGGCAAGGTCCTAGAAAAATAGCATAACCAGTGACTGATCTTCTGGTGATGGGACAAGCCGCCCAGTCACTATCACAATAGGCTGACAGTTGTAGATTATTGGTTCTTGGAAAATGTAAACCTTGGCTTGGACATAGCTTGATATATTTGAGAACCTTGTACAGAGCATCCATATGAGTAGTTCGTGGTTGATGAGAGAATTGGCTAAGAGCTTGTGCTGCAAAGGAGAGGTCTGGTCTGGTAATAGTAAGATAAATCAGCTTGCCAACCAGCTTTCTGTATAAAGAGGGATATGTGAGTGGTTCTCCATCTGTGAGATTGAGAGGTTTGATAGGATCTAATGGTATAGTAGAAGGTTTAACATTGAGAACATCTGCACATTGTAAAAGGTCTAATGCATATTTTCTTTGTGACATTACAAGGCCCTTGGAATTTTGAAGAATTTCAATGCCCAAGTAATAGTGAAGAGGTCCAAGGTCTTTGATACTGAACTTGTTGTGGAGTTGAGTCTTGATGTTTTGTATCATGGATCTGTCATTCCCTGTTAGAACTATATCATCCACATAGATGAGTAGAACCAAGATGTGAGTGCCTTTGATGTAGGTGAAAAGAGATGTGTCAGCATAACTTTGAAGAAAGCCCAGGGAGAGTAGAAAGGTAGTGAGTTTGGTGAACCATTGCTTGTTGGCTTGTTTTAGACCATAAAGTGACTTATTGAGTCTACACACAGTGTTGGGAGGCAAAGTGGTAGAGTAACCCTGTGGAACAGTCATGTATACTTCTTCATGAAGATCCCCATGTAGAAAAGCATTGTTGATATCAAGTTGCTCAATAAACCAATTGTGATGAATAGCCACAGCTAAGAGAGCTCTAACTGATACCATCTTAGCCACTGGTGCAAAGGTTTCTTTGTAGTCAATGCCTTCCTTTTGTGTAAATCCTTTGGCCACAAGTCTTGCTTTGAATCTTTCAATGGTACCATCAGCTTTAAACTTGATTCTAAAGACCCATTTGCTTCCAATTGGAGTCTTGCCAGCAGGTAAGAGTGTGACTTCCCATGTACCATTGGCCTCTAAGGCTTTGATATATGTGTGCATTGCCTCTACCTGTTGGAATCACTCCTAAACCTTAATTCAAGTGTTAGTGATTCATATGTAATAGTTAGCTTAATATGGCCTTTATGTTAGTAATTATGCTTAGGCTTATGTAGAAGGCCCATAAGCCTAGGCCCAAGCCAATAAGGAAAGGAAGGGACTAGGAGTGTTGCCCTAGCTCCCTCTCCTATAAATACCTTGTAATAACCCTCACTTGAGGGTTGGTTGTTCAATTCATTCACTCTTGCACCTTACGCATAACTCTTCATCATTCATATCGTGTGTGTTTGTTTGATTATTGTTCATCCGATCTTCTTCTCTTCTCTATTTCTACATATTGATGCTTGTGTTACATATATGGTGACCTAACAGTGGTATCATTCACCAAATAGTTGGGTGAAAAGCTTTTGTTTTTGAAGTTTTTGGTTTTACGCGTAAGTCTCGTTTCACAAACTTTGTCACGCTTAAAAACTCATTTTTTATACTTTTCAATCCAAGATTCTTGTACTTTCAACGTTTTTAGGTGTTAAAATATCTGTTTTTGGCAAAAAGTTCAAACTTTACGAGTAATTCCTTGTTTTTAAGCTTGGTTTTAAAAGCGTGTTCAGTTCTACGCATAATGTGTAAACAAGTTTTGGATAATCAAGTTTCACACTTTTGTGTTATTTTGGTGATATTGAAGCTGTTTCATCACAAAAATCTGGTTTAGAAACATCTTTGGGCAGAATTCAGTTTTGGTGAATTTCTACGCGTAAGAAAACCCTAATCTTACGCGTAAGAAATCCGTGGTTTGATCTTCAGTTTTCGTGTTTTACTCAGTGTTTTCTTGCTTGGATAAGCCTGAAAACACTTCGACTTTGGATATCTTTTACACTGGGATAGTGTAAAGGATTTTTTGGGCAAAACCCTAATTTTACGCATAAGCTTAGACTTACGCGTAGAACACTTTACGCTTAAGTATTTTTCTTACGCCTAAGCCTTGTCTTACGCATAAGCTAAATCTTACGCATAAGTTTTTCTACGCCTAATTTTCAGTTTACGCATAACTTTAGTGTTTCTCAATTCTTACGCGTAAGCTAATCCTACGCGTAAATATTGCTTTTACGCGTAAGTTTGGTGTTTTTACGCCTAAGTATTACTTTGCCTAAACTTGGTTTCTACGCCTAAGGATACTTCATCAACAAGTTTCATTCGACTACAAAGATCCATCAACACAAGTTAAAATAAATAAATAAATAAATAAAAATAAAATAAAATAAAAAATTAGGGGACACTAAACGTTCAATTTTTACGCGAGATTCAAATTTTGGTTTAACTGTGAAAATTTTGGTCAAAATTTCAAATTTTTTTGCCCAAATTCGAATTTTTCGGGTCAAATTTGGCGTCAAAATTGTCATAACTTTAATTTTTCTTTCAACCTTAGAATTGAATTTTATAGTAAATTTCAAATTTTGGGAGACAAAATTTTTCAAAATTATTTTTGGAGGGAAATTTTGAAAATCACTATATCGGCCTTTCATGTATGATGACTTCACAAATCTCATCACCTTCCATCTACTGCTTAAAACCTTCATCACCAAACCTTGCTACTGATGATTTTGAAGAAGAAAAAGCATTTGTGGAATTGGAAGAAGGATGGAGGGAAATTAGAAATGCACTTTATCGGCTTAACAATTCCAAACGTCAGACATCATTAAATTCCCAAAATCCTGCAGTCGTGCAAGGTGACAGAGTTGATATACATGAAAGGAATGCTCAAATGAACGTTGAGAATGTTGTGATTGCTGCAACTGTCGGTAATGCGGACAATGAGGTTGTAGCATTGGAAAAGCAGGATGACAGCAGCAGATCTGGAGAAGATATCATACTTAACTACGACACCGAGCCCAACTGTGACGATGAACAAATGGTTGAGGAAGATATCTTACCCACCTATGACACTGACACAGAACAGATGGTCGAGGTACAATCTACTGTTGATCATATTCTGACTGCAAATGCGACACAACATACTAAGCAACCTGAATTTAGTAATGAAGGAGAGGTTGACCAGTGTGTTGCACAATGTCCAGAAAACTATCTCATGTCTGAGCCCTTACTTGTTAACAATTCAACTGAAACGTCAAATCAAACTCTTGAATCTGAAAACATTCTTCTCAAAAAGACCATTGCTCAGTTTCATAAAGATTTTTCAAAACTAGAGGCACATTGCATCTCTCTTGAACTTAAATTACAAAACAAATATTTTTTTTTCAGAACACAATGGTCAGTATTCAAATGAACAAAGTAATTGTGTGGATACATTAGTAAAAGAAAATGAGCAATTAAAGGCTCAAATTCAAGCAAAGGGGCTTGCACATGTTGCTTTACAAAACAAACTGAGAAGATTAACTGACCAAAGTGTGGATACTAATTTTGCAAAACCAACAATCTTGGGGAAATCGTCTCTAAAACCAATCAGTAGTTCAACAACCAACTGCTTTTAAATCTGAACGTTCAAAATCTTCAAAATCACGGTTTGCCTCCCAAGTTGTTGAGAATAATCATTTGTCAAAACCAGACACTCCACATTTCGGGCCAAAGAATAATGCTTCTGTTTCTGTTAAACATGATTCTGTTAAACCTGTTTCTGTTACACCTCAACAAGTAGTTGTGCCTGGCTCGTCTAGGATTAGTTCGAACACTGTGTCTAAACCGAGCATTAAAATTAAAAATTCATATGATTCACATGACGCGTACAAGAACTATGATCTAGAAAAGGCTAGGAAAAGGGCACTACTCCAAAAGGATGGAATCTTAGGTTCACGACCTAGTGTATCACCTTCTCGTGTACCACTGAACACTGCTTGTAGTAGCAAACCAAATCCTAAGTTTAATCAACAAACAGTTAGAAATAAACCCGTCGATCTAAACGTAACATTTCAGAAACCTAATAGGTGGATCAATATAGGACGCAGACTCTTCCCTAAAGAAGTTTCAACATCCCCTAGATCTAACCTTAGATGGATACCAACGGGTAGAGTTTTCAAAACTATTGGTCTTAGGTGGATTCCTACAGGCAAGATACTAAGTAGTTGCATCAAAACAGGTGTGAAACCCACAATATCCATCCCTGAGGTAGGAAAGGAAATCATCAAAATAGCATGTTCAGGTGTCAAGAAGATAATTGACACTACATCTTTATGCCTCTAACATCTGGAACCCAGTTACACTTGGGGATCCATGTTTCTTTCTATCTTGCCCCCTCCTATTTTCTATACAGGTACAACAGCGATGGCTTCTACTGCAAGATAGCGTAGGACCCGTTTCTCACCGTAAAAAAATATCATGATCCATCAGCTGCACCACCATTGTACTTAATCGTCATGAATTGGAAACTTTGTTTGCTCCACTGGTTAAAGAGTCTTTCAAAAGTCGTGCTTCAGATGTATCGAATGTTTCCGCTGCAAAACCTGATTATATTCTAATTTCGGATACACTCTGAAACTACAACTACTACCATTGTTGTAAATGCACCTCCTATCGAATCTTTGATGAGAGAAGATCAAACTGTTTCCAACAACAATGACACAGCTGATGATCAACATTATGAACAGAGAAGTTTTATCAGCAGTTGACTCTCTCGAAATACTTTTGGTACTTCACACTTGTTCAATTAATTGAACATACATGGTTTCGCTGTCTCCTTATACATGGTTTCGCTGTCTTCAATTCATCATCAACATATGTGGTGTATGATTCTGAATCATTGAAAACATCAAAGGGGAGAGAGTGTGTAGGCGGTCATTGCTTCCTTGTTCCTCGACATGCCTCTTTGCGAAAACCCAATGCCTTCTTGAATTTCTTCAATTAGGGGGAAGAAATAAGACGATCTGTGACTCAAACGTCTCACTTTGGTGTTATCGTCTCAATTTCACGGGTGATCTTGTGTGAAGTTACCCAAATATGATGTTATGATGCCTCACACATGGTCTTGGTATCGAGTTATTGCATATTCACAGGTGATTAGTATTCCGAAAGACCACAACATTCAGGGGAAAGTCGTATCATTTCGTCTTTCGTGGTTTGTTTGGTGTGATGCGTCTACATACGTGAGAAGATCTTGTTGATTTCTGCCATGTTACCCTCGAACGGATCTTCCGCAATAAGTCAGATTTTCTTTGTGTGGTTTACTGCTCATCTACAAATTCCGTTGCATACTGAAACCTTCAAAAGTTAGAGGAAATGTAGACTTCATCAAAGTTTCAAATCTGCTAAAGACAGTTGTCAGTTTGGGGGGAAGCTGATTCTGAAACTTCTTCACAATGGCTTCTGAGCATAACAGCTTAGAACCCGGTCACAACCGTTTAAACTTCTCTCAAACCCCATCATCAGCTGAACTAAGCCCCCCAGCTAACTCGTCAACAAATGGAAACGCTATTTGCTTCGTTGTTTAGTGATGACATTGATGAACGTGTTCCAGGTGTATCAGATGTTTCCGCTGCTCAACCTGATCATACTATTATACCTGATACACCTGCTACAACAACCACTGTTGAAGAAGCACCACCAGTAGACTCTACAACAACAGTTGAACAAACTGCTTCCAACGACGTTGAACCAGCTGATGATGTTCTTAATGAAGTACCCCCACCTGCAGATTTTGATCCAAATGCGTTCTTTAACCCTTTTGCTAATGAAACTGCTGCACCTGATGTCGCGGAATCATCCACAAGCCATTTGAATCCTCAGAATCTGCACAATGTATACCAACATCAACCCTCTACACATCGTTGGACAAAAGACCATCCTCTTGAGAATATTATTGGTAACCCGAATCAACCAGTCATTACAAGACAACATCTTCACACAGATGGTGAACATTACATTTATGCACTCACTGTCTGCCAATCTGAGCCTAAAAACCTTAAAGACGCAATGACAAAAGACAACTGGATAGAATCCATGCAAGAAGAACTCAACCAATTCAAACGTCTTGAAGTATGGGAACTGGTTGAAAGACCAACAGGGGTCTACGTCATTGGTCTCAAATGGATTTGGAAGAACAAATTGGATGCTGAAGGGAACGTAATCAGAAACAAGTCACGTCTGGTGGCTAAGGGTTATAGACAAGAAGATGGTATTGACTTTGAAGAATCATTCGCTCCGGTTGCTCGTCTTGAAGCTGTTCGGATCTTTCTCGCGTTCGCGGCTCATATGAATATAACAGTCTTTTAGATGGATGTCAAAACTGCTTTTCTGAACGGTCAACTAAAAGAAACGGTTTATGTCAGCCAGCCAGAAGGATTCGTTGATCCCGCATTTCCGAACCATGTCTACAAACTGAACAAAGCTCTGTATGGTCTCAAACAAGCTCTTTGGGCGTGGTATGATAAGTTATAATCCTTCCTCATTGCCAATAATTTTACCAAAGGTTCGGTCGACCCAACTCTTTTCATACAATATCACGGGGAACATATTTTAATTGTTTAAATTTACGTGGATGACATCATTTTTGGGTCAACACATAAAAAGTACTCAATCGCTTTTGCAAAACTAATGAAGAAACATTTTGAAATGTCCATGATGGGTGAACTTACGTTCTTTCTAGGACTGCAAGTTCATCAATCACCCCGTGGTATTTTCTTGAGTCAGTCCAAATATGCCCTTGAAATTCTGAACAAATTTGGAATGAATACCTGTGATACTTATGCCACACCAATGTCACATACCAAGAAGCTGGACGCTGATTTGCATGGGAAACTGGTTGACCCTACAAAATACCGTAGTATTATTGGGTCTCTCATGTATCTAACAGCTAGCAGGCCTGATATTGTTTTTGCGGTATATCTTTGCTCCCGTTATCAGTCGAGACCAACTGAAACCCACCTCTCTGAGGCTAAAAGAATCCTACGATACATCAAGGGAACCATTAACTTGGGGATCTGGTATCCGAAGGATTCTGGTTTTGAACTAATAGCTTTTTCAGACGCTGATCACGCAGGATGCTTAGATTCACGAAAAAGTACTTCAGGAGCATTACAATTTCTTGGTGATAAACTGGTGTCATGGCAATCGAAGAAGCATGATTGTACATCACTCTCCTCAACAGAAGCAGAATATGTAGCCATGTTGGCGTGTTGTGCTCAAGTAATTTGGATGAGAACAGAACTCAAAGACTATGGTTACGTATTTGACAAAATCCCGATGTACTGCGAAAATCAGAGTGCTATTGCGATCTCGTGCAACTCTGTTCAGCATACGAAATCAAAGCACATCGATCTTCGATATCACTTCATCAAGGACCACGTGGAACAGGGTACAGTTGAATTATACTTTGTGGGTACTGAATACCAATTGGCAGATCTCCTCACCAAAGCCTTGGCTCCTGCTAGGTTTAATGAGTTGGTCAACCAGATTAGTATGCGGTGTTTGACTCAAGAGGAACTAGATGAACTCTTAAAACATTTTTAAAACCAGTCAAACACCAAAACCTCCTTTGTAAATATTTTCAAAAAAAACAAAATACGAAATATAAAATCAAAAAATCTCAAAAATATTCTTCTATCTAAATTCTTTCAAACATCGCAAGTACAAATCTTCAGTCAACACTTTTCCCGAACAAGTGTTGAGGGGGAGAAAGTAAATATTTTTCAGTTTCATAAAACCATGTACTTCCATGTTTTAAAAATATGTTGTTTCTTCCAAAATGGTGGATACGTTTCTTGTCAAATACTCTCCTCGGACTCAAATGTCTTCAAAATTCATTATTTCAAAAGTCGAGGGGGAGTATCGTTAAGTTTCTTGCCTTACATGTGTTTTGTCTAACCTAAACGGAAGTTAAAAGATCTTGGTTGGAACCTCTTTAAGGTTGAGGGACTGAATGTGTCAACTTGGCAAATTAATTTTAACAAAATCATTTTCTCCTAAACCACCAAGATCAAACAGCCCAAATCAAATCTTCAAAACCCGTTCAAGCTGTTCATAATCTGCAAGTTCTAAATTGTTTTGATCAAGATTCTAAACAAGGATTTCAAAAAATCTTTCAAATCCAACGGTTAAAACTCTTTAAACTGATTTTGGAAAATTGTTCACTCGAACGAATTGGGTGTTTATGCATAAAAGTGTTTGGATTGAAATGAGTTGTGTTAAAACCTTTCTTAGTGTCTATTAAACTTGTTTCAATCGTCCAAAACCATCCTGAATCTTAAATTTCATTAATTTGAATTCTAGGGTTCTTGCGCTCATCTAGGGCTTTTCTATTCTGTGATATGTTATTAGGTAGTCAAGAAAGTGTTAGAATAAGTTTATATGCATGTTTTGAACCTTGAAATTAGCCCAGAAACATCTAAATTGTAAGAATTTAAGTTTAGTTTTTTAGGGTTCATCTCCCATGAATCTTCTGATTTTGTGGTGGAAATGTGCTAAACCTTGCTCCATTGCACTCATATGACATCTAGGACACTCCAGAAACATTCTTTTTTGATTTGTGTGGCTATATCTCTTACGCGTAGATTAAGGGTTTAGCGTTTAAGTAATTTTACGCCTAAAGTCTTTCTGTGTGTATCTGATATGTTCTTATGCTTGTTTTGTGATCTAAAAGACGTTTGGAGTTAACTGCAATCAAGTTTTCATGTTTATATTTAACATGTTAATTATTCATAATGTCAGAATCTTTAGGTGTTCAAACCGTTACGCTTAAGGAATACTTTATGCGTAAAGGTTACGCCTAAGAGAAATCTTACACGTAGCTCTTACGCATAAGGGGTCTACAGTGGATTATGTGTATCTTGGAAAGATATTCGTAAACAAGGCTTGTTACGCATAAGCTTTACTCTTACGAGTAAACTGTACGCGTAACATCTAGCTTATCCTTACGCGTAAGCTTAAAGCCTTTGAACTTGTCTTACGCGTAAGAAACTCTTACGCCTAAGCTTGGCCTTACGCTTTAGTTTACTCCTACGCATAAGCTACTTTCTTACGCATAAGGATCCTTGTTACACATAACCCATTGTTCACTACATTTTGGCCCGTTACCCATATGTTACTTGTTAAATGTTACGCATAGGTCACAAATATCTGATGTTTCATATAAGCTTACAAAAGTTAATATGTTGTGTGTTAAGTGAATTGTTGGTCTTTGAAATTTCAAAATTAACATGTTCACGTAACTTATCACATCAACTTCATACATTTGGACTAATGTGACTTAGGAATTGTAACTAACATAAACATGTTACAATCATACAAGTAATTAGATAATAAATAAGACTAATACAAACACATTGTGTTTCCATATGTCTGTCTCTTTGTCTAATGACTTTCAGATCACAAAATGGCTGCAAATCAAGCAATCATCAATGCCCCAGCAGAGCTCTTGATGGCAAACACATTCCCAGCTGGATACGACAAAACAATTGGCAAGAACAATCTCCGTGTCATCTTCAACAACTTCATATGCTCATAATCATCTTGCAGAATTGCTGTGGACATCCTTATTCAACATCCATTCAAATTCATGCTCACAAAGTCATCCTGATGATGAGTATGATTCAATGGAAGAGGAAATAAAATTTCATAAGACATTAAAGCAGAAAAGGATGGAATACCATGCTTCAACCTTTTCGGTTAATCAACCCGGTGGGGCAGGAGGGTCAAGTAATAGTCCTCCACTTATGGAAGATCCATTGCAAACATCTCTTACCCCATCCGATCCAGTTAATCAACCCGGTAAGGATCAGGGTGTCACTGTCACCACAACTGTTGAAATGAAGCAACCAAAACAACAACTAAAACATCCACAAGAAGAAAATCATGGTGAAGATGTGGAAATATATGACGAAGGAGATTACGATCATGATAAGGATGAAAGAGTCCCTGATGATGATAATTTGTCGGCTGAAGAGGAAATGATTCGAAAAGAGGCAAAAAAAGCTGCTAGAGCTGAGAAGGAAATGTTTAAGAAGGAATCAGACAACTACATAGTTGACAATCCAATACACAAACTCAACAGTCTTCTGAAACACCCCTTGACACTTCCACCAAACCCAAATCATCATCTCATTCGTCACCTCCATCAACATAAGAAACACCTATGTCAACAACAAAATCTGTTAAGAAGGCAACCCCATCCAATGATTCAACAAATGGTTAAGCATGTTATCACCACTACACAACAAGACACAACCACCACCATCTGATCAACCAAGGGATTTAGAAACCACACCACCAATGGAGAAAACCGTTGATCACTTTACATACACTGGTGGTGAGGATCACGACATACCTGAGCCCTAACCAGAACCTCAACCGAAATTTAGATCAAGTACATTACTGCACTCCTTGTTTTCATACGCATCAAATCAAAGAGCGTGTTGAAGTTCTCCACCTTGGGGTCGAATCTTACCTAAATTCTACACTTCATCGGAATCAATCAAGAACCTCAGTACAAAATCGTTCATAAAAAAATGTTTGGGTTTTTCTACCAAAGTGAAAATCATCATACTTGCTTCATGGCTTTCGATGAAATTCACTAAGTTCTATGATGCCACCCTGGAGATGGTTCGAGATGGATTGGCATATCGATTGAAGGACATTGAGTTGGGTATAATTCAGACGAAGAGATGGAATTCAAAGGATCGCAAGGATGTTCGTTGATTTATCACTAGGATTGATGAATATTTGATTCATCGGGATCAGATGCAACGGTTGGAGAGCTATGTGGGAGGATGACCAAAATTTCTGATTCTGACTTTCCAACGTCCTCAGAAAGTAGCTGATCGTCTGTAATCATTGGGTACTCTCTTGATTGTGATTTTGTTTGTTTGATTATCTGACGATGGCTTGTGCACACATAACATTGTACAACCCGTTCTTGTAATGAAAGGACCCTGTGGTACGCTTCAGTGCCACAATCCTATAAAAGGAGCAAAAGCTTCTTACTTTTGAGTAAAACCTATCAAACCTTTCACTTTTCAAGGTTTTGCTCAAAAGAACAAGTACTTCCCCTTACGTTTTCAAAACCTCAAAAGTTAGTATTACTTGTTGAGGGGGAGTATTTGCTAAAAACTTTGTTCACAAAATTGTTCTTCGTGATAATCTTCCCACAAAACTCGAAATGGTCATATTTATTATCAAAACGTTATCAAAAATAACATTTACATATGCCATTTTTGAGGGGGAGAAAATTATTGTGATAAGAAATATGTTGATTTGCTACTTGAATCGTCGTGCGAAAAGACTTAACCCATGAATTGACGGGATCTGAACAGTCATACATTGAAAAGATTTGTCTTCTAAAGACTTATCCAAGTAAATTGTACCTATTCGAGACGCTCTTGATAGACATGAACTTTGACGGGTTTGACAACCTTTCGAGGTTTGTCCACACCTTCAAGGTAGTTATTAGAGCTAGTTGTCACCTAAAAGCTGACAATGTAACTCTTTAAACTATGCAACGTAACCGTGTCCCTCGGGGAATTGTCTATCTTGAGTCGATCAATTCAAAAAGTGCGCGCTCTTTCCTCACTGTGCAGATTTCTGTCAAAACTCTTAAGCACATGTTGAGGGGGAGTATTTCTGAAAATCTAAAACTCTTGAAGTGTTCAAACATGTTTTTTCATTCACAAACACTTTGAGAGATTTTCATGAAAATGATTTTATGGCAATGAAGTTATAAGGTGATTAATGTTAGGAATAACCGTCCTATGATCCGCCAGAGCCGGAGGGATATACCCAAGGACATCACAAATAGTTAGTACTTAGAAGTCCTTAGGTATGATTATAAAAAGGAGAAAATGAGAATCGGAGAAAGAAGGAGTTGAAGAATTAAAAAGAAATGCAAAGAAAAGGGTGAAAAGAAATAGCCCTCCAAATTATTAAACTTAGGGCAGACACCGGGTTCAATTCATATGCTACTGGTTGTCACTTGATGGCGCCGGTATTGAAGATTAAAAGTCGTCATAGACCCAGTGACGCATGCACTAAACCTTCTTAGCCACTCAAGTTTCTCCCGAAAGAAGCTTGTTTCATTCTCACAGGGAACCCTACGTAAACTATTGGCTTTCTCTTAGAGATTGCTGGTATTGAAGAAGGAGACCCTCTCCCTAGTCTCCGCTCAGGAAAACCAAAACGCACTATTGAGTCTAGAGCCACGAGATTCATCAAAAGATCTCTTAGGTACACTTGACATTTCATCACTTGTTGCTCAACAATAAGAACAACAGTGGTACGTTATCGAGTCCTACACAGATCCTAGCAATCTGTCGAGAACATTTATGAGAGGTTCACATCTGTGATCCTTAGTGATTGAATGGAAACTCCTGCCAGGGTCAACATCAAACAGCCCTAACAGCAGGTCGCTTCGGTAACTCCCCGTGGATTACGCTTAGTGGTCTCAAACGGTCTACAGTCGTGAGGTGATGCTTCGGTGTACCTCACCGACTCATCTGAACCATAGGTGTACTTCGGTACATCACGTTATCTCACTTGTGGGACTCCGGTTTAGGAACGGCCTTTGTGAGAATTAGAGTTGTGTTTTCACACTATGCTGTTAACACTCTCGAAGTTCAAACTTGTTAGTGCCGGAATCCGCTTATTACTAACCTTTCCTATGTTTACTTCTTATGGAAGCTCTGGAGCGGACTGATCGTGCAGATTCTCCACATGCTCATACCAACAACATCACTTATGAAAGTTCTCTCATAATCAAAGGCAACACAAAGTCAGAATGATTCTTCGTCAACAAAGAATCTACAAAGTTTAAAGACTTAAAGAACTTCATCAACTGTAATCCAACGTTAAAGAGCGTGTGAGCATGTTGGAGAAAGACGTGGAGACACTGGAGCAGCGAAGCAAACCTGATGCAGATTACCACAACATACTATCACTTTCAAAGAACAAAGAACAAAAGAACAAAGTAAATGATGACGTCAAAGCAAAACTGTTCAAAGGAAACAATTTCTCTACACTGGGGATATTGTTCGAATCAAGACACTTCTTCTCACAAGACAGAAGAATGTCAGAAGACGTCAAAGCTACTATTACATTAACATCTACAACGTTATCACTCTTTCATTCATCACTAACACTTAGGGGGAGATTGTTGGAATCACTCCTAAACCTTAATTCAAGTGTTAGTGATTCATATGTAATAGTTAGCTTAATATGGCCTTTATGTTAGTAATTATGCTTAGGCTTATGTAGAAGGCCCATAAGCCTAGGCCCAAGCCAATAAGGAAAGGAAGGGACTAGGAGTGTTGCCCTAGCTCCCTCTCCTATAAATACCTTGTAATAACCCTCACTTGAGGGTTGGTTGTTTAATTCATTCACTCTTGCACCTTACGCATAACTCTTCATCATTCATATCGTATGTGTTTGTTTGATTATTGTTCATCCGATCTTCTTCTCTTCTCTATTTCTACATATTGATGCTTGTGTTACATATATGGTGACCTAACACTACCCACCTAGGATCTTTAGATGCTTGGTGATAAGTGTGTGGTTCAACAGCTTTGTTGATGTTGTGAATAAGGTGCCTTGTGGTTGGTGTGTGAATGTTTGAATAATTAATAAAATTGGTGTAGTGATATTTGTGAACATTATGGATAAGTGACTTTGGGAGGGTGCATTGATAAGCAGTGAACTTTGAAGGTGGATGCTTGGTTCTAGTAGAGATTCTGGGTGGTGGTTGTGGGGGTGATGGTGAATTTGGAGTTGTATGTGATGTGGATGTTGTAGGTAGTATTGGTGTTGGTGGATTAGAAGGTGGTGGAGAAGTTTCAGTTGTAGTGTTTGGAGTGGTGACTGGTGAGCTTGTAGGTGTGGAAGTAGGTGATGGTTCTGATGGTGTAGTAGTAGTGGATGGTGATGTAGTAGTTGGGAAGGTAGGGATGGTGTGTGATGTAAAGGATGGAGATGGGACAGATGTGGTTGTTGGTGATGGGGGTTTTGCAAATGGAAACTCAGTTTTATCAAATAAAACATGTCTACTTGTGATGGTTTTGTGAGTGATTGGGTCATACAGAACATATCCTTTTTTAGTGAATGTGTATCCAATTAAGATTGTAGGAATAGATCTTTGATCAAATTTGTCTGGATTGTGATGGTGTACATATGCTCTACAACCTATGATTCTGAGATGATCAAGTGTTGGTGGTTGGTTATGAAGGATTTCTTAAGGTGATTTGTTGTGGATTGGTTTGGAGGGGAGTCTGTTTATGATGTATGTAGCAGCAAGTAGGCAGTATCCCCAAAAGTTATGTGGGAAGTGAGCTTGATGTTTAATTGCTCTTGCAATTTCTAAAAGTTGTCTATGTTTCCTTTCAACTCTGGCATTTTGTTGAGGTGTATTGGGGCATGAGGTTTGGTGGATGATTCCATGATTCTGAAAATATTCTGTGAGATGTGAATTGAGGAATTCTGTGCCATTATCACTTCTAATGGTTTTGACAGTTTTACCAAAATGGTTTTGAACATATGCACAAAAGGTTTTGATGTTGGTAGTTGTATGGATTTTGTGAGGCATTAAGTATGTCCAAACAGCTCTTGAATGATCATCAACTATGGTTAAGAAGTATTTGCATTTGTTAATGGTTGTGTGTTTGTATGGTCCCCAAACATCCATATGAACAAGATCAAACAAATGGGTTGCATAAGATGTACTTGTATGAAAAGGTAAACTGTGTTGTTTTGCTAAAGGACATACATCACATACAGAAGTAGATCTACAACTAAACAATAGGGCTAATGACTTTATTCTTTTGAGAACAGTAAATGAAGAGTGACCAAGTCTGGAATGCCAAATGGATGAGTTGGTGGTGGTATGAGAGATAGCAGAGGAGATGAAGGAGCTTGATGGTGGTGGTGATATGAAGTAGAGACCATCACAAAGGGTGCCATGTGCAATCCTCTTGTTCTAGTCCTGGAATATGCAATAAGAGGCAGTAAGTGTAAGTGAAATTGAGGTGCCATGGAGTAGTTTACTTACTGAGATGATGTTTTATGTGAATGTTGGTATGTAGAAAACATTGTGAAGTGTGATATCAGCATTAAGGGTGACTGAGCCATAAGTTGTAACCTTAACTATTTGGCCATTGGGTAGTGAGACTAAGATGGGTGTGGTAAGGGTGTGAACATTGTGCATTAAGGTGAGTGTGATTGAAATGTGATCTGTTGCACCACTATCAATTATCCAAGCATCTTTAAGATTAGTGATTAGAGTAGCAATGAACTTAGGAATCTTAAGACTGTTGGATGAGAAACTACCTTGTGAAATGCCTCTTTGATTGTTCTGAAGCATAAGTAGAACCTGATTAAGTTGATTTTGTAGTTGATCCATCCTTGCAGACACATGTAATTCACCAACTTGTTGATTTGGAGGTGCCTGTGAACTTGTTGGTGTAGTGTGTTGCCTTGACTCCTCTTGTCCAATCACCATGTTGACTGTCCTATTGGTTCTGTTGTCATGAGAGAATTTGGTGAACTTTGGTGGTTGGTACTTGCCATGTAGTGGATGGCCTACTGGATATCCAACAAGTTTGTAGCATTCCTCTTGAAGGTGTCCTTCTTTTCCACAATTTCCACATTAAACCCCTTTCTTGAAGGTACTTCTCTTATCTGTGCCAGTGTTTGGAGTAGAGGTGGTTCTTCTTTCTGTGCCAGTGTTTGGATTAAGAGTGTTTGATGGTCTTGTGATGTTATTTCTTTGAGGATGATTGTATGTGGACCTTGATGGGTTGGTGTAAGTGTTGAAAATGGTTGATGTCATGGGTTTTGCACTTAGACCCTCTCTTTGCTTTTCTTCTTGCCTGATCATGGTGTAAGCTTTAGTCACTGTTGGTAATGGTTGCATGAGAAGAATTTGTCCCCTAACATTAGAATACCCTTCATCAAGACCCATCAAGAACTGAATTAATCTCTTTCTCTGATCTCTTTCTCCATTGACTCTGCCATTTTCACAGTCGCAGGCACAGATACACATGTAGGGTGCCTCTAATGCATCAAATTCATCCCATAAACCTTTTAACTTGTGATAGTAAATTGCAACAGTAGAATTTGCTTGTTTCAATTGAATCATATCATTAGTTAACTGATAGATTTTGTGCCCATCAATTTGTGAATAGTGTTCTTGCAATTCAACCCACAATTTTGACATAGAATTGATAAAATTCAAGTTGTTGCTGATCTGTTCACTTACAGTATTCAAGATCCAGGATATGAGCATGTCATTGTTTCTCTCCCATAATGGTCTAAGATCAGAATTCAACCCTGGTTCAGTATAATCACCAGTCATAATCTTCATCTTATTCTTTGCATTAAGAGCAATCATGATGGATCTTTTCTATGAAGAATAGTTGTCAGAACCAGTTAGTTTCTTAGATATGAGAATCAATCATGGATGATCTGTTTGGTGCAAGAAAAGTGGATGATTTAAAGTGATTTCATCAGTGTGTGTGTTGCTATCAGAAGCATTTGAGGATGATGTGGTAGTTCCCGCCATTTTTGAGTTTGAATGATTTTTGTGAATCTGATGAGAATTATGTGAATCTGTTATGATATTTGTGTTCTTGATGTGAGTATGAATAGAAATCAGGTTGTTTGATTGAAAATGGTGATGTTTTGATGGATTTGTGATGGTTTGTGGTGGTTTGTTGTGACGGTCAAAGTTAGTTAGTGGTGGTGGTTTCAGTTATTGGTGGCGGAATTGAGTGGTGGTTAGTGGTGGAGCTTGATCGTCAGCTCTGATACCATATTGAGAATGAGAGAAGCCAATTAAGACGGGAAAAGTGGTTATATTCTCATTAAGTATAATGAAGATACATCAAGACTATTTATAGACTTGAGAAAGTCAAACTATAAAAGTCAACTGAACTAAGAACTATTACAAGACTAACTACTATACTGAATTAAGCTAACACAGCTAACACTAGGACTAGTGATGAGTGTGTAAATACTCATCATTTTTGTACAAATTAAACTGCAAAAACATCTGAAAACACTCAGAAACGCATCAAAATGATAAAAATATCACAAACAAGTGTTTTATGTGTTTTAAATGCAAAAATATCAAAATCTGGTGAAAAACGTATCAAGTTTGCATAATTGGCAGTTTTAGTCCCCCAAGTTTGAAAAGTTGTCAAAAACAGTCCCTGGTAAATTTAAATAAAGAAAAATATCATTTTAAGTCCTTAGGGATTCAAAAGTTGTCAAAATTGGTCCTTGAGATTCAAATTTACAAAATTACAACTTTAGTCCCTGAACTTTGGAAATTGGCAAAAATAGTCCTTTGAAAATGTGAAAATGTCAAAAATAGTCCTTGCACTATTAAAGTTTGTCAAAAACAGTCCTTATGGTAACTTTGCTTAATTGGCAGGAGTGGTCCCTTGAGATTTCAGATTTGCAATATTAGTCCTTGTCAAATTAGCCTAACTAGCCTTGTCAAAACTCATATTGGCCCCCTGTCAAAACCAGTGACCTTCCCCTTTTTGGACTCCCAGTCATTAGTCTTTTTGACCCCCTGGTCAAACCAAGTCAAACTCCACCTTATCCCGCCACCTCATGCTTCTTCTTCCCCATACCTTTCTCTGCAAACACAGGTCCCTTCCCATCACCTTTCTCCTTCCCACCACCCCCTCATCATCACTAGCCCCCCACAATTAATGCCACCCCCCCCTACTTGCATGTTTCAGAACCTATAAGTCAAATTTCCACTTCCCGCCAAAATGGAAAAAATGGTAACTCACTCAAAACTCTACTATTGGCTACAAAAAGAGGTGGGATCTGCTCTAAGGACACGTGTGAGCTCAACTGATGCATAAAAGAAGCAGAAGACAGAGAAGAAGACCAGTAGTTAATTTTTATTTTCCCATGTATGTCGTATTTGGTAGCAATGTCTTAATTTAAGTAGGAAATTGTAATTCTCTGTTTTTATGTACTCATTTCAAGTTAATTTATCATTACAAACCATTTTCAAGCAGTAATTCAAGTTATAATTCACATCACATAATTTAAGCTTACTGTTAAAAATTTCAAATTCAAGTTCTTATGTATAAGGTCTTATAAGCTTATCTATAAGCTAAAACAAGTTTACATAAGCTAATTATAGCTTTTTGTAAGCCTGCACTCAAATTTCAAGCAGTTTTGGAAATGGGTCAACAAAAGTCAAAGATGAGCAAAAATTGATGCAGAAGGATTTGGGATGGTTCAGAGCTTGAAATGGGTTGATTTTATGTACTTGGGTTGGAATTGATAGGGTAGTAGTTCCTGTTTCATTAGTTTCTGTTGCAAGCCACTGTGGCTAAAGGACCATTTGTAAGTAAGTTTCAAGGTTTCATTGCATATGGTGTGTTTGTAGTTGTAAACTGTCAAAGCCTGTTCTAATAGTAGTATTTAAGTCATTTTAGTTTAGTTTGATCCATGATTTCTGCTTATTCAGTCTTTAGATCAATTTTTGTTTGCAAATTAGTTAAAAAGGTATGTTTGGATGTACTGTGATAACTGCCCCTAAGGCTTGTTCAGTAGTTGCTTATTGTTGGTTTATGCTTGTTTGACTATAACTAACTCATTTGAGTCAAGATATTGTGTCTGCAACACCACCAAGTCAAACTTGTACTTAAATCATTTTAACTGCTCAACTGTTGTGATTAAGGATTTGTGAATCCTTGATTTTTGTTTAGAATTCAATAACATAGCCTGCATTAGTCTTATCACATCTTATAACATCATCATCAGTGATAAAATTTGATCCAAAGTTCAAGAAAGTCAAAGTATCTAAATCTGTTAAAAGTCAAAATATTTGATCAAACCAGTTTTTGGCCAAACTAGCAAGATTTTTCACAGACTCATCTTTGGGTCAATTCAAGCCAAACCTTGGGCTTTATAAGTTCACTTGGTCTGTTTCCTTTTTGTCAATTTTGTAAAATTTTAGAAATTTTTTAAAGCTCTCAAATAAGCTCATTAAGCAGGGCTCATATGCCCTGCTCACAAGCTCAGTCAGAGCTGAGCTTTTCTCAAGCTTTTGCTAAGCTTCTCTAGAGCTCCACAGAGCTTCTTAGGATCTGATTTTTGGTTTAAGAGTACTTAGCCAGGTCTATCACAAGTTCTAATTGTTGGTTTTAATTTTCAACTTGTCTTGAGTGCTTATTTTCATGTCAAAAGAAGCACCCTCACCACTGTTTTAGTATTAATCTCACCAAAGCCAAATCTTGGTAATTAGCTTATCAGAGGTTAAAGGTTGTTGAAACTAGTTGCATTTGGGTCATTTTAACATAAAATAGCTTCTGTGAAGATTTGGTGGTCCTTGGTTCTCATTTGCTTATTCAAGGTGCTTATTAATAAGTACTTACTATAGCAGTTCCAATTTCTTCCAAACAACACCATGTTTTTCTATTTTTCCTAGATTCCTAGTATAATTTTAGAGTTTTCCTAAAATTTTCACATTTTTCCATAACAGTTTGCTATTTTTCTTAATTAAAAACAGTTTCTAGGATTATTTAAATAGCTTTTAATACAAAAAATTCAGAAAAAGTCCAAAAAAATAATTTTTCATTTTTATTAAGTTTAGATAAATATAAAAAGTAAAAAAAGTAATTTTCCAGATTTTTCATAGTTTATTTTGTAATTTTTAGTAATTTAATTAGTTTTTAAGAGTTTAAAATTCATAAAAAATAGAAAAATAATCAGAAAAATATAAAAATAGTTTTGAAAATTCTAGTTTGATATTTTAGACTTTTCCATTTCATAATTTCATTTTTCTAGCTTTTTTTCCTAATTTCTTGTAATTTAGGTTATTATTAATTAGTTAAAAATAGTTTTTAATTAATAATAATTAGATAATTAGTTATAAAAATAATTTTCTTTTTCTATAAATTTTCTTATATCATTAGGTTTGTAAAAATATCATTTTCATATTTTTAGGATTAATATTGTGTAAGTTTCACGTTTTTTTGTACGTCACGTAGTTTTTAAATTCAGTTTTATAAAAACATAAAAACAAAAACATCAGTTTAAAAATAGTGATAGCGTTTATTTAATAGATTTTAACTTTTTAATTTCCTTTAATCTCCTGTAGTTTATAAAAACTCAAAATACCTACTGATCACTATCCTTAGTGATTATCCGACATCTGATTGTGTTAAACACCAGTCATCCTCCGTGGGACTTAACGACCCAGGAATCCACTGTATTCCTCTGATCTTAAATTGCATTGGTGTGTGAACTGTTTTGAGTTTCTTACAGTTGGTCATTCACAAGTGGCTAGCTTGCGTGAGATAACTTGACGGTTTTGCACCGATCAAATTTTGGCGCCGCTGCCGGGGAGGCTGTAAGCGTGTTCTAAACATTTTTCAGACCCGTACTTGCACATATACCACAGTTTGTAAAAAGTTTTCTGTAAAGTTATAACAAAATCAAAAAAGTTCATTAACACTTTTCCTAAAGTGTTAAAAACACCAAACAAAGTATAAAACTACAAAACAATCGTAACGTTTTCTGACTTGTGTTTCTTTTAAGGTGATTCTTAAAGAAATACGATTTGGTTAAACGAGACGATACCAAAAATATTGTCCAAAAGTTTTTAAACCCATCAGCACAGATCTATACCTACGTCTTTTCAGTGATACTTAAATATATACATAAAAATCAACCACCGCAAATCAAGGCAGTGCACTACCTAACTGGGGGTGCGACCATAATAAGTTCCCGAACATCAGATTTAAAACTTGCCTTTGTGTCCCTGTGATTTGGTGTACCTTTTTCAAAGAAGCCATTTCACTTGTGATTATTGGTTAAGTTCACTTGTCGTTTTGCCTCGCATTTGTTTTGAAAACTGATTTTTATACTTAGTGCATGCGCACTCGTTCTTCCAGTTCTACAAGTCCATTGTCAGAGCTTGGGAAGATTCCTCGTAGACGTAGAGGACGTTCAGCTCCTTCAGCCGTGACTGAGGAACGTCTACCACCACCACCACCTGCCATAATGGCAGAAGACAAGCCGATGAATGAGCTTCTCCAAGCACCCATCGAGGGTTACGGAGATGCTATTGTTGTCCCAGCCATCGTGGCTGATACTTTTGAGCTCAAAACCGGGTTACTTAATCTGGTAACCCAAAGCCAATTCTATGGTTTTGAGCGGGATGATCCTCATGCACACATTCGATGGTTTAACAAGATTGCATCTACCATCAAGTATAAGAATGTCCCACATGAAGCTATCAAGCTTCTTCTGTTCCCATTTTCTCTAGAGGGACAAGCCCGGAATTGGCTTGAGAAACAACCCCCTCGTTCCATTGAGACATGGGAAGATCTTGTCACAAAATTTGTGAACGAATTCTATCCTCCATCCCGAACTACAAGTCTTAAGAATGAGATAATGAAATTCTCTCAAAGATTTGATGAATCATTCGGGGAGGCATGGGATCGTTACAAAGACTTGCTCCGCAAGTGTCCGCATCATGGTTTTACCAAGTTAATGCAAATGGATACTTTCTACAATGGTCTGAATCAGACCAATCAAGACTCTCTAAATGCCTCCGCGGGAGGTAATTTCTTGAGCAAGACCACAAAAGAAGCCTTGCAAATCATTGAAAACAAGTCCCAGGTCCGTCCTTTCCGCACAAAGACATATCATACTGAGTCTAATGCTGGACCTTCTACTTCATCTCCCGTGAGTACATCTAGCACCGATGCTAAGATTGACAAACTCACGGATATTGTTCAGGCTTTGGTTCTTGCCAACCAAAAGAAAGTCACTTTCACACAAGCACCATCATATGGTGAAGTGAAGAAAGTTGAAGTTTGTGTTACTTGTGGTGGTCCTCATGCATACTACAACTGTACTGCCACCGATGGTAGTCCATTTGAAGCTAATGCTATAGCCGGTACTTCAAATCAAGGAGGTAATCAATACCGTCCTCAGAATGAACCAAACTACCGTGCTAACACTTATCAGGCACCACCCGGTTTCAACCAGAATCCTAACCGGAATCAGAACCAACCAAGAATGAACCAAGGTTATCAAAACCAAGGTAACTTCTATTCCGGTCCCAACCAAGGTTTCCAACAACAAGGAAATCTTAATCAAAACACTTACAATCGAGGGAATCAATTTCAGGGGAATATGAACCCTAATCAAGGGAATTCTGGCTATAACCAGAACATAAGGCCTCAAATTATCCCTCCACCACCTCCTGTATCAACATCTGATGAGCTTTTAAAGCAATTCATGAAGACTCAAGAGGAGACAAACAGGTTGTTGGTCAGTCAGATCGCTGAACTAAAGAAGTCTTTAAATGATCGACCCTCGGGCTCAGGTACTCTACCTAGCAACACGATCGCTAATCCGAGGGGCGATGCAAAGGCGATCACAACCAGGAGTGGTACTTCATATGATGGACCTGCTGTTCCTACTACCTCTTCTTCTTCTCTCCCGAAGGTAGTGGAAAGTGAACCTGAGGCGACAACGGACAAGGAACTTCCTACTAATAACGGAGGAACCAGCACTGTCCATCCTCAGGTTGTCCAGAAACCAAAAACCAATCCAGGAGTTGTTTTTGAACCTCCTGTAGCTCCCATTGAAAAATCCAAACCTTCTATTCCTTACCCATCACGTTTACATGAGCAAAAGCTCCGCGAGAAAGCCAGTCAACAAATGGAAAAATTCTTTCAAATTTTCCAAGAACTTCATTTTGACATAAGCTTCGCGGATGCTATCATGTTGATGCCCAAGTTTGCATCAACTCTCAAACACATGTTAAGCAATAAGGAAAAGCTGTTTGAAATGGCTAAAACTCCTCTCAACGAGAACTGCTCTGCAGTTATCTTGAAGAAGCTTCCCGAGAAGCTTGGAGATCCTGGAAAGTTCCTCTTACCTTGTGTATTTCCAGGAATGGTTGAATGCTTTGCCTTAGCCGATCTTGGTGCAAGCATAAACCTGATGCCTCACTCAGTATGGAAGAAACTTTCTCTTCCGGATCTCACTCCTACATGCATGACTCTCGAGCTTGCAGATCGTACAATATCCCGTCCTCTTGGAATTGCCGAGGACGTATTTGTGAAAGTAGGAAAGTTCCATTTTCCAGCTGACTTTGTAGTTGTTGATTTCGATGCTGATCCACGGGTTCCTCTCATTGTTGGAAGAGGATTCCTGAGAACGGGCCGTGCTCTCATTGATGTATTTGAGCAAGAAATCACATTACGTGTTGGTAATGAAGCTGTCACCTTTAACCTTGATCAAACTTCGAGGTACTCCGCAAACTATGATTCTGAGTCGGTTAACCGAATCGATATCATTGATGTTGCTTCTGAAGAGTACTCTCAAGAAGTTCTGGGTTATTCTCATAATTCTGTGAGTGGGAATCCCACCACATCTTCTCAACCTATCATAGCCAATTCTACTCCTTCTCTCACTCCGTTTGAGGGAAGCGACTTCATCTTGGAAGAGATTGAAGCATACTTGGCTAGTGATTCTGTTCCATGGGAAATTGATCACGCTCCAATTGACATCGAGGGGGACATACTTCTCATTGAGAAAATGCTTAAAGATGATCATTCATCAACCCCTCACCCTAGTGATGCAATTCCAGAAGAGATTAATCACCATGAGATTAATCCGGAGGGAGATATTCTTACTCTTGAGAAGTTGTTAAATCAGGACACTTCTCCTCCTCTCCCTCCCGTCAACCTTCATAACAAGGAAGTCAAGTCAGTTGAGAAAACTGAAGAATTTCCTGAAGTCGAACTTAAGGACTTACCACCTCATCTCGAGTATGCATTTCTTGAGGGTGATGATAAATTACCCGTCATTATTGCTCGAGATTTGAGTAAAGATGAAAAGACTGCTCTCATAAAGGTCTTGAAGTCACACAAGCAAGCAATTGCTTGGAAACTCTCCGACATTAAGGGTATCAACCCTGAGTTCTGTACTCACAAAATCTTGATGGAGGATGACTTCAAGCCAGCAGTTCAACATCAGAGAAGGGTGAATCCAAAAATCCATGATGTTATCAAACAAGAGGTTATCAAACTTCTTGATGCAGGATTGATTTACCCAATCTCAGATAGTCCTTGGGTTAGCCCGATTCACTGTGTTCCAAAAAAGGGTGGCATAACTGTCGTCACGAATGAAGAAAACGAGTTAATTCCAACTCGATTGGTTACGGGATGGCGTGTGTGTATTGACTATCGTAAGTTAAATGACGCCACCCGTAAAGACCATTTTCCTCTACCCTTCATGGATCAGATGCTTGAGAGATTAGCAGGGAATGAGTACTATTGTTTCCTTGATGGTTTCTCAGGTTACTTTCAGATCCCCATTGATCCACAGGATCAAGAGAAGACCACATTCACCTGCCCATACGGAACTTTTGCCTACAAACGTATGCCCTTTGGCTTATGTAACGCTCCTGGCACGTTCCAACGATGTATGATGGCCATATTCCACGACATGATCGGGGAAACAATGGAGGTGTTTATGGATGACTTCTCAGTCATCGGGGATTCATTTCAGACATGTCTCTCCCATTTAGACAAAATGCTTAAGAGGTGTGAAGACACCAATCTATGTCTAAACTGGGAGAAGAGTCACTTTATGGTCAAAGAAGGCATAGTCCTTGGCCATAAGATTTCCAAAAATGGGATTGAGGTCGATAGAGCAAAAGTCGATGTTATTGCTAAACTGCCTCATCCCACTACCGTCAAAGGTATTAGGAGTTTCCTTGGTCATGCCGGGTTTTATCGTAGATTCATACAGGATTTTTCTAAAATCGCTCGGCCTATGACCCATCTTCTTGAAAAAGAAGCTCCTTTTATCTTCTCTCCTGAGTGCGTCGAAGCTTTTGAAACACTGAAGAAAAGGCTTACGGAAGCACCCATTCTAGTTGCCCCCGACTGGGATTTACCCTTCGAGCTCATGTGCGATGCAAGTGATTTTGCTATCGGTGCAGTCTTGGGGCAACGCAAAACAAAGCATTTTCAGCCTATACACTACGCGAGTAAGACTATGACTGAAGCTCAAACCCACTACACCACTACAGAAAAAGAACTATTAGCTGTGGTGTATGCGTTTGAGAAATTTCGGCCATACCTCATCTTGACCAAATGCGTAGTGTATACGGATCACTCGGCTCTTAAATATCTCTTTGCAAAACAAGATGCAAAGCCGAGATTGCTCCGTTGGGTTCTCCTCCTCCAAGAATTTGATATCATTATACGTGATAAAAAAGGAGCTGAGAACCTAGCTGCTGATCATCTATCCCGATTAGAGAACCCTCACCAAGATGTTTTCGAGAAAAAGGAAATAAATGAAACATTTCCTCTCGAGACACTCAATGCGGTTTCTTTTCGTGGAGACTCTACTACCCCATGGTTTGCTGACCTCGCAAATTACCATGCGGGTAACTTCATAGTGAAAGGGATGTCATCCCAACAGAAGAACAAATTCTTCAAGGATGTTAAACATTACTTCTGGGACGACCCCTACTTGTTTAAAATTTGCGCGGATCAAGTCATCAGGCGATGTGTATATGGTCAGGAAGCTATTGACATTCTCAAAGCTTGCCATGCTGGACCTACTGGGGGACATCATAGCCCCAACTACACCGCCAAGAAGGTGTTTGATTCCGGATTCTATTGGCCCACAATCTACAAGGATGCCCATGAATTCGTCAAAGCCTGTGACGCTTGTCAACGTCTCGGGAATATCTCACAAAGGAATGAAATGCCACAAAACGCCATTCAAGTGTGTGAGATCTTTGACATCTGGGGCATTGACTTTATGGGGCCATTTCCTTCTTCTCGCGGTAATAAGTACATACTCGTGGCCGTTGACTACTTGTCAAAATGGGTTGAAGCTAAGGCTTTGCATACCAATGATGCCCGAGTTGTTGTGAAATTCTTGAAATCTCTCTTTGCTAGGTTTGGAACTCCACGAGCCATAATCAGTGATCGTGGTACGCATTTCTGCAATGACCAGTTTGAAAGAGTCATGCAGAAGTATGGTGTAACTCACCGTCTCTCTACTGCGTACCACCCCCAAACAAGTGGGCAAGTGGAAGTTTCAAACCGAGGGATTAAAAGAATTCTGGAGAGGACGGTTGGCGAAAACCGTGCCTCTTGGTCGGATAAGCTAGATGACGCACTCTGGGCCTTCCGTACAGCTTATAAAACACCCATCGGGTGCACTCCATACAAGCTTGTATACGGGAAGGCGTGTCATCTGCCAGTTGAGCTAGAGCACAAGGCATACTGGGCCTTGAAGCATGCCAACTTCGATATTCAGACAGCTGGTGATCACAGGAAAGTTCAAATGAATGAATTAAATGAACTTCGTGATCAAGCATACGAGAACTCTTTGATCTATAAAGAAAAGACAAAGAAGATTCATGACTCAAAAATCAAAAACCGCGTTTTCAACGTTGGTGATCGAGTCCTTCTTTTCAATTCAAGATTGAAGATTTTCTCGGGAAAGCTTAAATCCCGCTGGTCTGGACCATTTACTATCACTAAGGTTTATCCTTATGGCACCATTGAGTTATCTCAACCCGATGGTCCAAATTTTAAAGTGAATGGTCATCGGTTGAAGCATTACTTTGGAGAGGACATTCCTCCTGTGATTGTCCCGGATCTTCAAACTTTCCCCATGAACCAATGAATGCGGGGATCGAGTCAAGCTAGCGACTCGGGTATCAAAAACAGTAGCATGTTACATGGGTTTTCACCCATGTGTACCACCCTAGTGTGGGGGAGTTGCCCCACATGTTGTGTATATATAAGAGCTTAAAAAAAAAATAAAAAAAAAAAAAAAAAAAAAATCCTTGCTAAATAATGGCCTTAGTATTTCCCTTTTACGTTCTATGTTTCGGCATAACCGCCGGTACTTTGAATATTGAGGGCAATATTCATTTCTAAGTGTGGGGGGGAATTCTCACGAATTTTATCATGTAATTATACCGCCTAATTCCCCCATTTTTGGCCAAAATTTTTTTTTTGGAGTAAGTGTTTTGCACTTACTCATTTGGTTATCAGTCCGCCTTGTCTAATAAACAAAAGGATTGGCTAATCCAGGAGCAAACGGCTCTTGGTAAAGATATCTCAAATCCGTTGACGGCTTGCAATTTGCCCAAAATTGTATGGTATTCAGCTCACCATATCCTTAAAAGTGAAGAGTTGGCTAGCCCGCAAGTTTATGGCTTGTAGTAAAGGCAGTTGGAAAACCATAATTGGTAATCAGCTCACCAAAGATATTTTATCTAAGAGTTGGCTAGTCCAGAAGCAAACGGCTTCTGGTAAAGACAAATCAAATCCGTTGGAAGCTGGTGATTTGCTCAAAATCATTTGGTTATCGGTGTACCAAGGTTCTTACTTGAACTGAAACATTTGGCTACTCCAGAAGTAATGGCTTTTGGTAAAGAGATGAAATCCATTAAATTTTTCTCAAAACATTGCTAGGGACTAGCAATATCTTAGTGTGGGGGATTGATGAGTGTGTAAATACTCATCATTTTTGTACAAATTAAACTGCAAAAACATCTGAAAACACTCAGAAACGCATCAAAATGATAAAAATATCACAAACAAGTGTTTTATGTGTTTTAAATGCAAAAATATCAAAATCTGGTGAAAAACGTATCAAGTTTGCATAATTGGCAGTTTTAGTCCCCCAAGTTTGAAAAGTTGTCAAAAACAGTCCCTGGTAAATTTAAATAAAGAAAAATATCATTTTAAGTCCTTAGGGATTCAAAAGTTGTCAAAATTGGTCCTTGAGATTCAAATTTACAAAATTACAACTTTAGTCCCTGAACTTTGGAAATTGGCAAAAATAGTCCTTTGAAAATGTGAAAATGTCAAAAATAGTCCTTGCACTATTAAAGTTTGTCAAAAACAGTCCTTATGGTAACTTTGCTTAATTGGCAGGAGTGGTCCCTTGAGATTTCAGATTTGCAATATTAGTCCTTGTCAAATTAGCCTAACTAGCCTTGTCAAAACTCATATTGGCCCCCTGTCAAAACCAGTGACCTTCCCCTTTTTGGACTCCCAGTCATTAGTCTTTTTGACCCCCTGGTCAAACCAAGTCAAACTCCACCTTATCCCGCCACCTCATGCTTCTTCTTCCCCATACCTTTCTCTGCAAACACAGGTCCCTTCCCATCACCTTTCTCCTTCCCACCACCCCCTCATCATCACTAGCCCCCCACAATTAATGCCACCCCCCTACTTGCCTGTTTCAGAACCTATAAGTCAAATTTCCACTTCCCGCCAAAATGGAAAAAATGGTAACTCACTCAAAACTCTACTATTGGCTACAAAAAGAGGTGGGATCTGCTCTAAGGACACGTGTGAGCTCAACTGATGCATAAAAGAAGCAGAAGACAGAGAAGAAGACCAGTAGTTAATTTTTATTTTCCCATGTATGTCGTATTTGGTAGCAATGTCTTAATTTAAGTAGGAAATTGTAATTCTCTGTTTTTATGTACTCATTTCAAGTTAATTTATCATTACAAACCATTTTCAAGCAGTAATTCAAGTTATAATTCACATCACATAATTTAAGCTTACTGTTAAAAATTTCAAATTCAAGTTCTTATGTATAAGGTCTTATAAGCTTATCTATAAGCTAAAACAAGTTTACATAAGCTAATTATAGCTTTTTGTAAGCCTGCACTCAAATTTCAAGCAGTTTTGGAAATGGGTCAACAAAAGTCAAAGATGAGCAAAAATTGATGCAGAAGGATTTGGGATGGTTCAGAGCTTGAAATGGGTTGATTTTATGTACTTGGGTTGGAATTGATAGGGTAGTAGTTCCTGTTTCATTAGTTTCTGTTGCAAGCCACTGTGGCTAAAGGACCATTTGTAAGTAAGTTTCAAGGTTTCATTGCATATGGTGTGTTTGTAGTTGTAAACTGTCAAAGCCTGTTCTACTAGTAGTATTTAAGTCATTTTAGTTTAGTTTGATCCATGATTTCTGCTTATTCAGTCTTTAGATCAATTTTTGTTTGCAAATTAGTTAAAAAGGTATGTTTGGATGTACTGTGATAACTGCCCCTAAGGCTTGTTCAGTAGTTGCTTATTGTTGGTTTATGCTTGTTTGACTATAACTAACTCATTTGAGTCAAGATATTGTGTCTGCAACACCACCAAGTCAAACTTGTACTTAAATCATTTTAACTGCTCAACTGTTGTGATTAAGGATTTGTGAATCCTTGATTTGTGTTTAGAATTCAATAACATAGCCTGCATTAGTCTTATCACATCTTATAACATCATCATCAGTGATAAAATTTGATCCAAAGTTCAAGAAAGTCAAAGTATCTAAATCTGTTAAAAGTCAAAATATTTGATCAAACCAGTTTTTGGCCAAACTAGCAAGATTTTTCACAGACTCATCTTTGGGTCAATTCAAGCCAAACCTTGGGCTTTATAAGTTCACTTGGTCTGTTTCCTTTTTGTCAATTTTGTAAAATTTTAGAAATTTTTTAAAGCTCTCAAATAAGCTCATTAAGCAGGGCTCATATGCCCTGCTCACAAGCTCAGTCAGAGCTGAGCTTTTCTCAAGCTTTTGCTAAGCTTCTCTAGAGCTCCACAGAGCTTCTTAGGATCTGATTTTTGGTTTAAGAGTACTTAGCCAGGTCTATCACAAGTTCTAATTGTTGGTTTTAATTTTCAACTTGTCTTGAGTGCTTATTTTCATGTCAAAAGAAGCACCCTCACCACTGTTTTAGTATTAATCTCACCAAAGCCAAATCTTGGTAATTAGCTTATCAGAGGTTAAAGGTTGTTGAAACTAGTTGCATTTGGGTCATTTTAACATAAAATAGCTTCTGTGAAGATTTGGTGGTCCTTGGTTCTCATTTGCTTATTCAAGGTGCTTATTAATAAGTACTTACTATAGCAGTTCCAATTTCTTCCAAACAACACCATGTTTTTCTATTTTTCCTAGATTCCTAGTATAATTTTAGAGTTTTCCTGAAATTTTCACATTTTTCCATAACAGTTTGCTATTTTTCTTAATTAAAAACAGTTTCTAGGATTATTTAAATAGCTTTTAATACAAAAAATTCAGAAAAAGTCCAAAAAAATAATTTTTCATTTTTATTAAGTTTAGATAAATATAAAAAGTAAAAAAAGTAATTTTCCAGATTTTTCATAGTTTATTTTGTAATTTTTAGTAATTTAATTAGTTTTTAAGAGTTTAAAATTCATAAAAAATAGAAAAATAATCAGAAAAATATAAAAATAGTTTTGAAAATTCTAGTTTGATATTTTAGACTTTTCCATTTCATAATTTCATTTTTCTAGCTTTGTTTCCTAATTTCTTGTAATTTAGGTTATTATTAATTAGTTAAAAATAGTTTTTAATTAATAATAATTAGATAATTAGTTATAAAAATAATTTTCTTTTTCTATAAATTTTCTTATATCATTAGGTTTGTAAAAATATCATTTTCATATTTTTAGGATTAATATTGTGTAAGTTTCACGTTTTTTTGTACGTCACGTAGTTTTTAAATTCAGTTTTATAAAAACATAAAAACAAAAACATCAGTTTAAAAATAGTGATAGCGTTTATTTAATAGATTTTAACTTTTTAATTTCCTTTAATCTCCTGTAGTTTATAAAAACTCAAAATACCTACTGATCACTATCCTTAGTGATTATCCGACATCTGATTGTGTTAAACACCAGTCATCCTCCGTGGGACTTAACGACCCAGGAATCCACTGTATTCCTCTGATCTTAAATTGCATTGGTGTGTGAACTGTTTTGAGTTTCTTACAGTTGGTCATTCACAAGTGGCTAGCTTGCGTGAGATAACTTGACGGTTTTGCACCGATCAAATTTTGGCGCCGCTGCCGGGGAGGCTGTAAGCGTGTTCTAAACATTTTTCAGACCCGTACTTGCACATATACCACAGTTTGTAAAAAGTTTTCTGTAAAGTTATAACAAAATCAAAAAAGTTCATTAACACTTTTCCTAAAGTGTTAAAAACACCAAACAAAGTATAAAACTACAAAACAATCGTAACGTTTTCTGACTTGTGTTTCTTTTAAGGTGATTCTTAAAGAAATACGATTTGGTTAAACGAGACGATACCAAAAATATTGTCCAAAAGTTTTTAAACCCATCAGCACAGATCTATACCTACGTCTTTTCAGTGATACTTAAATATATACATAAAAATCAACCACCGCAAATCAAGGCAGTGCACTACCTAACTGGGGGTGCGACCATAATAAGTTCCCGAACATCAGATTTAAAACTTGCCTTTGTGTCCCTGTGATTTGGTGTACCTTTTTCAAAGAAGCCATTTCACTTGTGATTATTGGTTAAGTTCACTTGTCGTTTTGCCTCGCATTTGTTTTGAAAACTGATTTTTATACTTAGTGCATGCGCACTCGTTCTTCCAGTTCTACAAGTCCATTGTCAGAGCTTGGGAAGATTCCTCGTAGACGTAGAGGACGTTCAGCTCCTTCAGCCGTGACTGAGGAACGTCTACCACCACCACCACCTGCCATAATGGCAGAAGACAAGCCGATGAATGAGCTTCTCCAAGCACCCATCGAGGGTTACGGAGATGCTATTGTTGTCCCAGCCATCGTGGCTGATACTTTTGAGCTCAAAACCGGGTTACTTAATCTGGTAACCCAAAGCCAATTCTATGGTTTTGAGCGGGATGATCCTCATGCACACATTCGATGGTTTAACAAGATTGCATCTACCATCAAGTATAAGAATGTCCCACATGAAGCTATCAAGCTTCTTCTGTTCCCATTTTCTCTAGAGGGACAAGCCCGGAATTGGCTTGAGAAACAACCCCCTCGTTCCATTGAGACATGGGAAGATCTTGTCACAAAATTTGTGAACGAATTCTATCCTCCATCCCGAACTACAAGTCTTAAGAATGAGATAATGAAATTCTCTCAAAGATTTGATGAATCATTCGGGGAGGCATGGGATCGTTACAAAGACTTGCTCCGCAAGTGTCCGCATCATGGTTTTACCGAGTTAATGCAAATGGATACTTTCTACAATGGTCTGAATCAGACCAATCAAGACTCTCTAAATGCCTCCGCGGGAGGTAATTTCTTGAGCAAGACCACAAAAGAAGCCTTGCAAATCATTGAAAACAAGTCCCAGGTCCGTCCTTTCCGCACAAAGACATATCATACTGAGTCTAATGCTGGACCTTCTACTTCATCTCCCGTGAGTACATCTAGCACCGATGCTAAGATTGACAAACTCACGGATATTGTTCAGGCTTTGGTTCTTGCCAACCAAAAGAAAGTCACTTTCACACAAGCACCATCATATGGTGAAGTGAAGAAAGTTGAAGTTTGTGTTACTTGTGGTGGTCCTCATGCATACTACAACTGTACTGCCACCGATGGTAGTCCATTTGAAGCTAATGCTATAGCCGGTACTTCAAATCAAGGAGGTAATCAATACCGTCCTCAGAATGAACCAAACTACCGTGCTAACACTTATCAGGCACCACCCGGTTTCAACCAGAATCCTAACCGGAATCAGAACCAACCAAGAATGAACCAAGGTTATCAAAACCAAGGTAACTTCTATTCCGGTCCCAACCAAGGTTTCCAACAACAAGGAAATCTTAATCAAAACACTTACAATCGAGGGAATCAATTTCAGGGGAATATGAACCCTAATCAAGGGAATTCTGGCTATAACCAGAACATAAGGCCTCAAATTATCCCTCCACCACCTCCTGTATCAACATCTGATGAGCTTTTAAAGCAATTCATGAAGACTCAAGAGGAGACAAACAGGTTGTTGGTCAGTCAGATCGCTGAACTAAAGAAGTCTTTAAATGATCGACCCTCGGGCTCAGGTACTCTACCTAGCAACACGATCGCTAATCCGAGGGGCGATGCAAAGGCGATCACAACCAGGAGTGGTACTTCATATGATGGACCTGCTGTTCCTACTACCTCTTCTTCTTCTCTCCCGAAGGTAGTGGAAAGTGAACCTGAGGCGACAACGGACAAGGAACTTCCTACTAATAACGGAGGAACCAGCACTGTCCATCCTCAGGTTGTCCAGAAACCAAAAACCAATCCAGGAGTTGTTTTTGAACCTCCTGTAGCTCCCATTGAAAAATCCAAACCTTCTATTCCTTACCCATCACGTTTACATGAGCAAAAGCTCCGCGAGAAAGCCAGTCAACAAATGGAAAAATTCTTTCAAATTTTCCAAGAACTTCATTTTGACATAAGCTTCGCGGATGCTATCATGTTGATGCCCAAGTTTGCATCAACTCTCAAACACATGTTAAGCAATAAGGAAAAGCTGTTTGAAATGGCTAAAACTCCTCTCAACGAGAACTGCTCTGCAGTTATCTTGAAGAAGCTTCCCGAGAAGCTTGGAGATCCTGGAAAGTTCCTCTTACCTTGTGTATTTCCAGGAATGGTTGAATGCTTTGCCTTAGCCGATCTTGGTGCAAGCATAAACCTGATGCCTCACTCAGTATGGAAGAAACTTTCTCTTCCGGATCTCACTCCTACATGCATGACTCTCGAGCTTGCAGATCGTACAATATCCCGTCCTCTTGGAATTGCCGAGGACGTATTTGTGAAAGTAGGAAAGTTCCATTTTCCAGCTGACTTTGTAGTTGTTGATTTCGATGCTGATCCACGGGTTCCTCTCATTGTTGGAAGAGGATTCCTGAGAACGGGCCGTGCTCTCATTGATGTATTTGAGCAAGAAATCACATTACGTGTTGGTAATGAAGCTGTCACCTTTAACCTTGATCAAACTTCGAGGTACTCCGCAAACTATGATTCTGAGTCGGTTAACCGAATCGATATCATTGATGTTGCTTCTGAAGAGTACTCTCAAGAATTCTGGGTTATTCTCATAATTCTGTGAGTGGGAATCCCACCACATCTTCTCAACCTATCATAGCCAATTCTACTCCTTCTCTCACTCCGTTTGAGGGAAGCGACTTCATCTTGGAAGAGATTGAAGCATACTTGGCTAGTGATTCTGTTCCATGGGAAATTAATCACGCTCCAATTGACATCGAGGGGGACATACTTCTCATTGAGAAAATGCTTAAAGATGATCATTCATCAACCCCTCACCCTAGTGATGCAATTCCAGAAGAGATTAATCACCATGAGATTAATCCGGAGGGAGATATTCTTACTCTTGAGAAGTTGTTAAATCAGGACACTTCTCCTCCTCTCCCTCCCGTCAACCTTCATAACAAGGAAGTCAAGTCAGTTGAGAAAACTGAAGAATTTCCTGAAGTCGAACTTAAGGACTTACCACCTCATCTCGAGTATGCATTTCTTGAGGGTGATGATAAATTACCCGTCATTATTGCTCGAGATTTGAGTAAAGATGAAAAGACTGCTCTCATAAAGGTCTTGAAGTCACACAAGCAAGCAATTGCTTGGAAACTCTCCGACATTAAGGGTATCAACCCTGAGTTCTGTACTCACAAAATCTTGATGGAGGATGACTTCAAGCCAGCAGTTCAACATCAGAGAAGGGTGAATCCAAAAATCCATGATGTTATCAAACAAGAGGTTATCAAACTTCTTGATGCAGGATTGATTTACCCAATCTCAGATAGTCCTTGGGTTAGCCCGATTCACTGTGTTCCAAAAAAGGGTGGCATAACTGTCGTCACGAATGAAGAAAACGAGTTAATTCCAACTCGATTGGTTACGGGATGGCGTGTGTGTATTGACTATCGTAAGTTAAATGACGCCACCCGTAAAGACCATTTTCCTCTACCCTTCATGGATCAGATGCTTGAGAGATTAGCAGGGAATGAGTACTATTGTTTCCTTGATGGTTTCTCAGGTTACTTTCAGATCCCCATTGATCCACAGGATCAAGAGAAGACCACATTCACCTGCCCATACGGAACTTTTGCCTACAAACGTATGCCCTTTGGCTTATGTAACGCTCCTGGCACGTTCCAACGATGTATGATGGCCATATTCCACGACATGATCGGGGAAACAAACTACATTACATCACAATATACTTGAGCCTTGTTATGCAACTTGAACTTTGAGGATATGGTTGACTTGTTGTGTTTCAGTTGTATGCTATGGACTTGGTGACATGAATCTGAGCTTGTAGGATCTCCTTTACCCCCCGAAACCCGGCTAGAGTTTATGTACATATCAATGTATCATTACCAAATTTTCAAGACATAAAAGTACATCAGATTATGTATATGCATCACCGAGTTGATAAAAATTGAAAAAAAGTATGGCAGAATCCAAACCCACCTTAATCCGTCCCAACTAGACCTGATCCCAACAACCCGGTTTCATATTAGGACCGTGTCGCATTCTAAGACACATTGGTTGTCAAGTTGTAAACGAACTGTAATTTTTTATGTTCCAGATCAACTCAAATAATCAACCGGACCCCATTCAGATTATGTTGGTACAACGCGACAACGCGTCTTCTCGAAACAAATTAAAATAAGAGCATTTGAAATGAATCCAAAGACAGGAACACACATCTGTAATATCCCCGTGACATATGCATATGCACCTTTTAGCCGCATAACAAAATGTCAAAAAAATAATATATATAAATTGGTGAAGGTTACCATCTATATATAATTCAAGGAAAACAAGAACCAAATATTCGTTGCTCTCTCACCAATCATAAAAAAACATATCTCTTTGTTCTTCATCCTAAACCGAAGTATTTACACTTTTTATTATTTGCTTTCAATCAATGGAGATGCTAGAGCAGTTTTTCGTGACGATGATTGCATCATTTATATTCTGTATGCTAATAATGAAGATCACTGCGTCTACTAGTCATAAAAAGATCAAGGTCGTTAGAAAATCAAAAAGTTTGAAGAAAGTTCGTTTTGCGCTAGAGCATGAGGATTTTTTTTATCAACGAGGTTGTCGATGAGCCACTAGAAAATAAAGCAGTCGTTTTTAAAGCGGAAATCTTGGATGAATCTATGACCCTTGTTGATGAAAAAAATCTAGGTAAGTGTGTGAAGTTGATGTGTGATGATGAAGATGTGAAGGAGGATATTGGATTGATCTCAGATGAAGATGATGATGATTGGCAAGGGGTTGAAAAAAGTGATGGTGAGATGGAAATGTATGGGCTTCATAAGGTTGCTACTGAAGGACCTTGTCATGAAGCTCAACTTATGGCTTCAAATGTCTCTACGTGAACTACATGATATTGTGCTCTATACCAGGATCAACTTATATGCTTGTCCATATATCCAAGTTATGTGATGTACGAAGTTCAGCTTGATTCTGTCATATGGCTACTGACATATTCGGCTAGTAGTGGTCATGTGGGTCTGATTTGGTACTGACCCGCACATATGCATATAGATCTTGATGTGGCTATATATTTACCCTTCTTTAGGAGAATGTTCCTTAATGGTCACATGAATAAATATGCTCCAACAATTTGTGGTATTGTTTTATTATTGGATTGAACATTTATGTTTAGGGAATAGATAAGTTGTATAGATTGATTCTAATAGTCTTTGTTACTGGAAAATGCAAGGAAAGTACTATCTTCCAAGACTCAGTCTTGCGGTTTTTTGGTTGAAATAACATTGCCGAAGCTACTATAACAAAATGGCGAAATCTAACATTTTACAGATTTTTTTTTATTGATCTATGTTAGAATTCAAAAAGATTTAACTACTACTGCCAAATAATCTAGAACAATAAGGTATAAAATAGGAGTGCATAATTAATGGACAAACGTCATGCTTATTCAAAGCCAGGGTTGTTAAACAAGGTGAGCCGACCTAAATATGATATAACCAAGTTCGGGTTTATAGGGGTCACAAAAGCTTAAATAGTTTATACATGTTAACCCAACAAAACCCCCAAGCTTAATAGGGTCATGTTTATGGACATAATTTTCGTTTGCTAAGTGGGTATGGTTAGTAGCCAATAGCCATTACTCTGCACGCAACGATAGCTATAAATGATAACTTTTTGTTTCATATAAAAGTTAGTAACGTAGTTGCAACTATTAGGCTTGTCGCAGTGGGAGGTCTTCAAATCGGTTGCAAAAGCAAAAGTGGGAGGTTCAACCGATGTGGAGATCGGTTGCCTCGAATGTGAGGTTCGGTTGGGACATCGGTCGTTGGACCAAAAAAGGGAACATCGGTTCCTTTGCCGCTCGATGTTAACTCTTGCTTTTCTCCCGTTTGGTGCCTTAAACTAAAAATAAAAAATAAAAATTCAAACCCATTTTACCACTCTATAAATACCCACTTCACCTCAAATGTTTGAATTAAAAAAAAAAAAAAAATAAAAAAAAATAAAAAAAAAAAATCCTTGGGTCGTCGACTGGGGCATCCGGGTTGTCCCAGGTCGCTGTAGAGAGAAAGCTGACGTGGCGCAGGTTGTCCCAGGTCGTCCCAAGTCACGACTGGACCAGCCTTACTATAAAGTATAAAGTATAAAGTATAAAAATGACATAGAAAGTCATATGCATTATGCAAGACTAGTGCTTAATCACTAGTCATAGGAAAACAAAAATATAAATAACTCATTATATTAATAATAAACTTTATGTTTTTTAGATATCATATATGCTCTTAATAATTATTAATGCCATGTATTTCACAGGACACCAACAATACTCAATCCCGTCAGAACGAGTATGAGGGAGGTAAGATGTAGACACTCATATTTCTACCGGATAGTAAAGGATTTTAATAAGACTTCCAGCAAGTGTGTGTGATAAAATTTATGTGTGTGTAAATACATATACAACTAACAACATACAAGCATACATCAACAGAAACGCAAAAAAGATATAAAGTCCTAAAAGCATGCATGCATATAAAGGATATATGGATCTATGGGCATATACTGTCCTAAATACAAGATGGGCAATATATTAGAAAATATAGCACAAGCAAATATAAACATTTAGAACACAAAAACATAATGTACAAAAGCGTACAAGCATACAAGTATATGAGCATATAAGACAATAAAATCATACAAACATATAAAAAATAAGCCCAAACAAACATAAATAAACAAGGTAATTACCTAAATAGTCCATTTAGGTACTCATTTTACGAATATAAACTCTTTTCCGATTATTTACAAAAATGAACCTAATCTGTCACATCATAGTCTACCCCACTCATGTGGTTACGCGACTCACTTCTCTCACTTTATGTTGCAGGCAATCAATTCTTAAAGTATGTAACACTTTGGCCAATGTTTAGTATAGCATTTACCTGTTTTATATCAAGAAAATTGTTCCATTTCTTTATATTAAGATTAAACAAATCATATTTATGTAATATTTATATATGCATGTTGAGAGTTTTGTTGTTCGATGTTGGCAACATTAAAAGATAAGGACATGTGTTCCATTATCTCGAGGTTATATTGCCTACATTGTCACCTAAAAGTGGTTCCATCTCATTAAATTTACTCCAAGCCTTTTCACTCGCCTTTCAAACCTTTTCATTTGCCCAACATTTAACTTGCTCACCTCTTTAACTTGAACCACTCGCCCAGTACTCACTTGCTCGCCCAGCCCTTGCTTGCCCTCGCCCATCGTTTAACACACTCGCCGATCACTCATCGCCCAACCCTTGATAGAACGTATTGCCCTCGCCCACCACTCGCCCATCCCTCGCCCAACCTCAAAACTCACAGCTCGCCCAAAAAGAGGAACACTCATAACCTCACAGCTCGCCCAGCAATTCGCCCATCCCTCGCCCTGCTTCACAGCTCGCCCATCCCTCGCCCTGGCTCAAGACTCGCCCACGGCTCACGTAGCACTTCTTTTATACACGTGTATGGTTAGAAACTAATCTAGTGATGAATTTAACTGATAATATTTAAAAGTTTATTTAGAAAATTTTTGTGTGTGAAGTTCATATTCGTAAAGTAGTCCTATAAATAGTTCATTTAAGAAATCCTCTCTATATAAAACGTAAAAGAAGAAAAACATACATGCACAAATTCATACAAGGATAAATGGGCCTACAGATATTTATGTCTATGTCTCATAAACAAACATAAAAAATTTGAAACTTTACCACTCACATAAAGAAAAAGAAAAAACAACCAAATATTCGTTGCTCTCATGTCTTTAAGAGCAATCGGTATGGTAACCTCCACCATGGTGTTAACCCTTAACGCGGGCATGTTAAGGGGTGTTAACCACACCGCGTCCCAAGTTAAGGGGGGTGTTAATATGGGCATGTTAAGCCCCTAACGTCACGTTAAAGGCATTTTTTTCTGCCCCCTAAATGAAGGGTTGTATTTATAAATTGTTGTTGAGTTAAGGTTGAGTTATGATAAGGGTCTTTTTTGTTGAATTAAAGTGAAATGTTAAAGCTGATGTGGCGCTAACGTGGCATAGTGTTAAACCTTAACCTAAGTTACCATACCCTTTGCTCTAAACACACGTCTTTCGTACTCTTCCACAGGTAACTTTCATCCTACATCATATGAACTCCTACAATTTATTCTTTCTAATATTTATTTCAAATCAATGGAGATGCTAGAACAATTTTTCGTGACGATTAATGCATCTTTTATTTTTTTAATGCTAATTACTAAGATCAGTCCTTCTACTAATCATAAAAGATTAAGGTAGTTAGAAAATCGAAAAGTTTGAAGAAAGTTAGTTTTGCTCCTGAGCATGAGGAATTTGTTTTCAATAAAGTTGTCGCTAAGCCAACAAAAACAAAGCAAGTTGTTACTGAAGCGAAAGAAGAAGATAAATCTGTGTCCGTTCACCAGAAACCGAGTAGAATGATTGAGGAAGAAAATGTAGCTTATGATATAAAACTGATACGTGATGATGATATTATTGAAGATGTGGAGGAAATAGGATTGATCTCAGATGAAGAGATGATGCTTGGGTAGGGGTTGAAAAGAGTAATTTACAAAAATCGTTTGGTATGGCGTCTAATTATTATGGTAAAAATGAAAATAGTTTGCTGATTCTAGAAAGTGATGTTCATAAAAGTTGTATGGACTCCATAAGAGCATGGGGTGTCGAGGGTTTTGCTCCTCGCCGAATCCGACGTTGTTCCCCATCAGTACTTTCCTTTTGAACCCATTTGGTTTTAACTTCTGGTGTAGAGTCCCTTGATCTAGCTACTTTCTTGGAGTTGAAACGCCTTCTAGATTGATAGTAATTAGATCTCCTAGGGCTCCTATACCAAGATGTGTTTGGTGAAAACTGAGCAGTACTTTGAGGAAGTATTGTATTTTGCTTAACAGTACCTCGAAAAGTGTTTGAAGGTACTGTAGGTTTTGAAAAAGGTCTTCTCTGGTGAGGGTGCCTGTAGTCTGGTGAGAAGTTTCTATGGTTAACCCTATTTGAATGGTTCCAAGCTGATCTACTCTCCCTTGGTTTTTGGTTGACAGGTCTGTTCTTAGGAAACTTACTTAGGTATTCTGAATGTAAGTCACAGTCCTTAATCAAATGATCAGGACTAAAACAAACAAAACAGAGTTTTTGTTCTGTAATCCCAAAATTTCTTCTTCTATGTGTATTACCAAACCAAGCCTGATTTCTAGGTGAATGATTAAAACTGTTTTGACCAAAATTATCCCAAAAAGGTTTAGCATGAGTGTGAAAAGGTTTTCTTAAAGGTACTGCTGAAGGTGTAGCAGTACTTTGAGGTGAAAGTACTGCTTGACTTTTAGCATCATCTACCTTAGGTGTCTCAACTGTTTCCTGTTGGGTTTTAGACCTAGATTGACCAATAAGCTTCTTTCTAAATTCTAGGTTGTCTACACCAAAACGAGAAACATCAGGTCTTATAGGTTGATGACTACCAGTGGGATGTGGGACAGCATGATAACCATTGTCTTTCTTATATTATGGAGGTGATTCACTAAATGATTCCTCATTACTAGATGTGTCAACATAGTTATTAAGCTCATCATCACTAGTGGTTATATCCTCAAAATCAAGGTCATCCTTATCACTAGGTGGGTTTTCATCTACACTACTGAAATCCAAACCAAAACCTAGACCAGTCCTATTGTAACAAATCATCTCTCTCCTAGACCAGTCCTATTGTAACAAATCATCCTTATCACTAGGTGGGTTTTCATCTACACTACTGAGAAAGACCAGATTCTTTCCAGGCATCAAACTTTGCTAACAAATCATCTCTCTCCTTAGTCAGTTTCTCAATTTCAGAAATCTTACAATTTAACTTCCATTCACTTAATTTTAACTGATAATCCTGTTGTTCATACTTTTCTGCCCAAGCCATTTCATTATTTTCATGTGTTATAATTTTGGCTTCCATAGACTCTAGGGTTATTTGATAACCTGCTACCTCAGACCTAGCCCTTACACATTTATCTCTTTCAATCACATAAGCATTAAGTACTTTTTGATAAAAATCATGACACTTTGAACATACCTCAGAGATAGTGGATGAACTTGGTGAAGTAGCTACCATTCTTCTTAATCAGAGTTTCCACACAAGCTCTGATACCACTTGTTGGATCGATGTACTCTAACCAAACTAACTTAAATAGCTTGTTAAGGTTTAATAACCTCGGATAAATCCTAAGTTATTAACAATGAAACACTGAGTAATCTTTATTAAGTGCGCGGAATTTACTTAACAAATCTAAGAAGAGTATAACTTTAACTTTTAATATTTCTCTTCGAAAAACCTTGTAGATCCCTATATCAAGAGCTCCCCGCTCTGATACCAATTGATAAGATCGTTTATGAGCTCTAGGGGATAACAATAACAACAATTATAATGCACAGCGGAATAAGAAAACATCGTTTGTTATTATTAACAAAGTTCTTCGTCATCATCTCTAAACTAAACAACATCTCTACTATACTAAACACTAATCGACTAAAAAATACCCTAGGCGGTCTCCCCTAACGCCTGTACACACACACACACCTTTGGTGTTCACATCTTGACACACAATAAATCTAATTCCCTGCCTCTCTTTATATACTAGAGAGTCTATCGTTACAATTGACTACTAGGGACTAAATAATAAAGTGTTCTTTAACAAGTAAGTCCCTTGTCTTTCTTTCTTCATCAATTGTCTTCATAAGTCCTTCATCTTTCATATTTTGTCATAATCAACTCAAATATAATTCCTAACAATTTGGTCATGTATCATTGATTTTGTCCACTTCATCGTAACACGTTAGTAATGACACCACCCCAAAGCCTTTGAATCACTATAAGACAATTTCAAAGGCTTTGGGGTGGTGTCATTACTAACGTGTTACGACGAAGTGGACGAAATCAATGATACATGACCAAATTGTTAGGAATTATATTTGAGTTGATTATGACAAAATATGAAAGATGAAGGACTTATGAAGACAATTGATGAAGAAAGAAAGACAAGGGACTTACTTGTTAAAGAACACTTTATTATTGAAAACAAATTCCTCATGCTCAGGAGCAAAACAAATTCTCTTTTGATATTTTAGATTTTTCCAAGTCATAATTATATTTTTCTAGCTTTATTTCATATTTTCTTGTATTTTAGGCTATAATTAAATAGTTAAAAATAGTTTTTAATTAATAATAATTAGATAAATAGTTTAAAAAATAATTTTCTTTTTCTAAAAATTTTATTTTATCATTAGGTTTGTAAAAATGTCATTTTCATATTTTTAGGATTTATATTGCTTTAGTTTCACATTTTCTTTAGTACGTCACGTAGTTTTAATTCAGTTTTATAAAAGAAAAATCAAAAACATCATTTTGCAAATAGTGATAGCGTTTATTTAATATTTTTTATCTTTTTAATTTCCTTTAATTTGCATTTAAGCCGTTGTAATTTATAGACTTTTTTCTGTAGTTATAATAAATCAGATCTCTTTTCTCATTCAAATTTCTCGATCACTATACGTTTGGTGATTCTTCGCATAGCTCGCTGGGACATAACGACCCGGGGAAACACTATACTCCCCTGATCTTCATTGCATTCGTTTTCGGACTGTTTTAAGTTTGTTACGGTCGGCCATTCACAAGTGGCCGGCTTGTGTGATAAAACTTGACGGTTTGGAGCGGATCATAGACCAATTTAGACTGCAAAAGATACATTGATTGCGCAGTTAAAATTTCCATGCTAGAATATTAATAAGAGCCGAACACATCACGAAATGGGAACGAAAACACTCTCACTCTCATCCTAATCTAAGTGTTAATTTCGGGGGGATCACTACACAGCAAAATAAGCCACCAAACTTCTACAGGAACTAAGTTATACTTAAATAAGCTAAAATCAACTAATTACTTCTACTCTTAATCTCTAATAAGCAGTTTACACAGATTTGATGCCAACTAAATTTCTAGCAACACAGCAACTGACCCCCCTACTTTAAGCTACTGCACTAGCTTATTCAATGAGCTAATGCTAAAACCAGATATGTGGACTTCAAAACCACCCAGCAAAGAGCAAATGTGCCAAGTATGAGACCCTAACTACTTGAAATGAGCATTGTGCAGTGTCTGCAAGATCTGAAGAAAACTGATTTTGACATAGTTTTGACTTTTAAGAACAGTTATGATGTTTGACTAAAATGAGATTTGAGATCAAATGTAGGACTGATGTAGATGAAATATGATGTAATGCAACTTTAGCAAGCTAGTTTATCAAATTTTAAACCTATATGAAATGATTTCAGTAACTGGTTCCAACAGTTTTGAGCTTAATGACAGTTGAGCTCAAACTTTGACTTTCAGACCAATGTTATGCAAATAAACTACTAGAATGAGTGTAACTACACTACCAGAGATTACTGCAACAGATAGCCTTAAACTCAGTTTTATCAAGCAATCCAAACACCCCTGAATACACTGATTTGCAATTAAAACTGATCTAATCTCTTATCTAGCTAATATTAATGATCAAACTAAGTTAAGCTAACTTATATATATTATATTTTTACCAAGTACCAAGTAAATGCAATAAACTTATAAATAAATCACTAACATATTCAAAAGTTGATGATTACATGATCTTTAAATATATCAAAAGTATACATACAAGATACAAGTTATATCAGTAACAAAGAATCATAATTTACTCCCTATTAAATCAATAGCAAAAGTTAATATTAGAAAGTTTACTCAAAGTTGAACAAAATATAAGTTCCAGCATTGAATCAAATAAAATAACTCACTTTGTACATAATAAAATAACATATGTGATTATTATAATCAAAGAAGAACATTTGAGTTTTACAACTTGAATCACATAACAAAAAATATATATATATATTCGATTATGCATTAAAGTAAATTAAAGAGTTTACACACTTTGTAGAATCAGTCGCACCATTAGGAGCTTAAATAAAATAAAAATAGGGTAATTTGGATGTAGGGCAGTATCGTTGTCAATGTGTATTTTTATGTACGTCATTTACTAAGGTCCTTATTAAAATAGTTGGGCTTCGTAAAAATGTTTTGTTTTTTTTTGGAGAAATTAGCCTAAATTTCAAATTGCACTGATTGCGACTATTGCTAGCATTACACAAATGCGATAAATTGCGGTCAATTGCGAATGCAATTTGGAATGGCCTCGCATTAGGTGTCATGATGCGAAATTTCAAATGCAATGCAATGATGCGTGCAATTTGCGCAATGATGCGCGCATTTTTAAACCAAGCTAGCCACTATGGCTTGAAAATCAAAGAACCAATGAACAACTAACCTATTCCAACCCCTAACCTAGCTCTGAATCAACCCATTTCCATTTCTGCATCAACCCATTTCCATTTCATACCCATTTCCATGCTCAGTTGACTTTTATTGACCAAAATCCAAAATAGCTGGAAACTTAAATGTAGGCTCACAAAAAGCTATGAGGAGCTTAAATGAGCTTGTTTGAGCTTAAAAACAAGCTAATAAGAGCTTTTGCATAAGAATTTGAAACTGAAAATTTCAACAGTGAACTCAAAAATATGAAACTTGAATGAAGTCTTGAATTAACACTTGAGTTGAACTTATATTGATGAAATAACTTGAGTTTCAGTACATGGATACAAAAGATAACAATTTAAAGCTTAATTTAAAACATAATTATAAAAACGACATACATATGGAAAATTTAACTAAGTGCTCTCTTTTCTCTCTTTCTTCTTCTTCTTTTTATACCCAAAACTGCTTCTCTCACTACTCTGAGCATTTCCCAGCTTTAAGCTTGACCATTGGATGACTGGAATCAATCTTGGCCGTTTGATTGGTTTTGGCGGGAAAAGGTTTTTAACAGCTGGGGGATTGATATCTTGGACAGGGAAGGGGCGCATTAAATGCTGCTTTGGAGGTTGTTGAGGTGGAGGGGACATGGAGTGGAGTAGGGTGGCTGGGGTTGGAGGTGTTGCAGACAAAATGGTCGGGGAAGACAGGAAAAAGGAGGTAGTGTTGGGCGGTTTTATTTTAAACCGTGGGTGGGTAAACGGGTTGGGTTTGGATATTGTACCGGGTATAAAGGGTTGTTGGGCTTATATTGGGTTTGGATTGCATTAGGACTTAGGATTAATATTGAACCCAAGTGAGATATTAGGGACTAAAACTGCCAAACTGAAATTCCATGGACCAAACTGTAAATTATGAAATTGTAGTCCAAGGGTTGGTTTTGACAATCTCCAAAAATCCAAGGGTCAAACTTGCAAATCTCAAGTAATTAAAGGACCATTTTTGCCAAATTTGAAACTTGAAGGACCAAACTTGTAATTTCTCAAAACTTTTGATATTTTTCACCAAAGGACTAATTTTGACAACTTATGATTTTAAAAGGACCCTTGGTGATTTTTCTTTTGAAATTAAGTGCTCAGGGACTATTTCTGACAACTTTTGAAACTTGGGGGACTGAAACTGCCAATTATGCAAACTTTGCTCATTTTTCATCTGATTTTAAACATTTTGCATCTGAAACATATAAAATGCAATTTTGAGATATTTTTAGTATTTTGATGCATTTCTGAGCATTTTTAAACGTTTTGCAGTTCAGAATTAACCAAAAATGATGAGTATTCACACACTCATCAATACTTGAGGGCAAGTAGAGTTTAAGTGGGGGGATATTTGATAACATCAAATAGTCCTGATTTTCTAAGCGTCTTTATCATCACATTTTGAGTAAAATACTCGTGAAAACATCCTTATTCCTTATTATTTCATTTCAGGACCTATTCAATGTAAGGAAGCTGCAATTGGACGTTTTCAAGCCCTATTGATAAGATTGTCTCTTAACTACGGCGTAACCAAGTGATGAAGTTACGACATAAACTGAAGATTATGAAGGCTACGGCGTAACCCTCAGCTCAGGTTATGCCGTAACAACTGATAAGAACCCAATTGACAAAGACTACGGCGTAACCCTCAGCTCAGGTTACGCCGTAATGAAGAAATACACATGATTTACGAAATCTATGACATAACCCCAGCTAAAGTTACGCCGTATCCATGGATAAGCACAAATTATTGAAGAGGTTACGACGTAACTACCTAATAAGGTTACGCCGTATCTAGTTCAAAGCTTATAAACAGTCGAAGGTTTCACCAGTTTTAATCATCTCTCCTTTCCCAAACCTTCTAAGGTTTGGGGAGATCGAAACACAGAAGAAGAAGCATGGCTTAGGAGCACTGAATAACGAAGTCCTCGTCTACGATTTCCATTGTATTCGAGTTTGAATTCTTTTTATATTTTTCTAGGACTTATACTTTGAATTCATATCATTAATTGAAATTTGCATTTATGTTATTGTTATTCTCTTTAATTCTTTATAGATATTTGCTAGTCTTTTCATAAATCGCTAGCCTTGGTAGTATTATAAGCTTGGTAGTATCTAAAGGGCTGGGAGATATGACCAACTGACCCCAATATGATAGATTGCGAACTATGGGAGGAATTGGCCATAGTACAACCACTCTTCGTGTGCGAACTGACCAAATGATCACCTATCAAGTGGAGGTATTTAAGAGGTTAGGGGGAATCTAAGTTCCTATCGGCCGGGTTCCCACCGTCTAGATCTAGTAGATTTGGTGCTTAATGACTGCTATTAGGTTGCCGAATGATCCCGGGTGACCTGTTCATCTTGGTGAGGAATCTAAGAACCATAGGCCATGACGAATTGACCAAAGGAGTCTGGTGATAATTAACCACTATATTGAACCTTCATATCGAGAATCAATTCATATTTGTATTCTTTGTTAAGCTTCGTTTATCTTTCTTTTTTCCCTAAATTTCTGGTGTCTGTGTGAGTTGAATAATAGCATATAGATGAATAATAGCAACTTTTTCATACCAATTTATTATCAATGTCATTTCTAATCATCTTAGTTCTTTCAAGGTCACAGCTCTCTTGGGACGATACTCGAATTTACCTAAGGTTTTACTACATCTAATCGGGTTCTCTGCCCGTTAGTATGTGTCTATCCTAAGTAATCTAAGTTTTATAAATATTAAAAGCAGGACGAAATAGCACATCATAGTGTTTACGTCTAATTACTTCCAATTACTTCAGGTGGGGTCAAAGTCGCTAGGACAGCATTTGGTCAGTTCGTCCTAACCTATCAGCAAAGGGTCCCACTGGAGAAATTAGGTGCCCCGTCATAAGTCCAGTTGTTCTTAGTCCCCTAAGCCAAGTCATTATGTACCGCTACATGCTAGATTCATAACAGTGAGTGTCCGGGCGCTAGCATCTTAAACACTCACCCCTACTTCTTAAGTTCATCCAAACGGTAGGTGATCAGTTGGTCAAATCGCACAAGTAGAAAGGGTCGTCAGTTGGTCATATCTTACCCTTCCCGTCTCAGTCTACTCACTTAGGGTCAGTTGGTCATATCTCCTAAGTAACTAGCCTCTACCGCCATTCAAACCTACCGAAACAAGGGTAGCTACCAAAAAACTATGCATGGATACACTTTGAAATAATTATACGGAAGCAATGTAAATGCAAACAAAACAATTAAGGAATCATAACTAGGCCAGCACCTAGAGGTGCTTAGCCGCTCATATTAACTATAACAATCGATTCAATGTTTAACATTACAAAATACATGAATTGAAAGTAAAGAAAAGATAAAATGCTAATGCTTATCGTAGGGGAGTGATTTCTCCCTTGGAGATAACTCCGTATGATCCTCTAGATCTGCCTCCGAATTCTTCTCACGTTCTCTGAATGTTGTGTGTGAAATGGGTGCTTTGAAATGCTGTAAATCGTGGCGTATTTATAGGCCAAATATGGTTACGGCGTAACTAATTATAAGAGTTACGCCGTAACATACAATTCTTCATAATTTTCACTAATAATGCTGGTTACGGCGTAACTAAGGAAGGAGTTACGCCGTATCTTCAGTAAATCTTGGTTACGCCGTAATTGATGCAATAGTTACAGCGTAGCTTACAGCGGCGCGGAACCTCATTTGACCTAGTTGGTTACGTCGTAATCTTTGGGAGAGTTACGCCGTAATCTTCTGTTGAGTTGGTTTTCTGAGCCACGCTTTAGTTACGGCGTAATGTGAGAGAGGAGTTACGCCGTAACTTCTTCAAAGTGATAAACTCTCTAAATCCACGTCTCTTTAGCTCCAATGCTCGTAAATTACCTGAAAGTGAAATATAAAGGAAACAAGCGTGAATCCATATAAATGATACAAAATACGAGCATTATTGGGGGAAATTGACACTTAATATTCAGGACTATTTGATGTTATCATTTGGGTTAAGCTGTATTTTTCATGTTCAGATTTACCTAACCTGTCAACAATAAGAACAATTTAAATGAATCTCAAGACAGGAACACGCATCCTCATATCCCCGTGACTGTTGGACTATAATTTCTATTATGCCCAACATTATGTATATTTGTTTATTTTAAAAGCCTGTAAACCATAGTATTGGGCTGGTTCAACAAAAGAAACGGTTATTTATATGGTTAAGAATAGGTATATCGTTTAGTTTATATGAAACGTTGTATCCCTTTATTGATTGCAGCGTTTCATCTAGTATATATAGATTAGGAACCTGTAAACAATCGTTAACCCTTTCAGTTGTAATATCAGATTCATTAAAGGGTTCAACCCAAATCTCCTTGTTTTCTTTTATTGATTCTTGTTTGATGATAGCATGATGTTGTTTGATCATAAGATCCTATATCAGACCTGTGCAAATCGTTTATGAAGTTTCTATCAGTGGCATCAGAGCCAAAGGGGATAAAGCAACAACAACAATTCTGTTACAATCACCAATCAAGAATCAAACCAACCAAGATGCCAAAGGAAAAAGAACACAGTTTGTGTTCTTATAAAGAAAATTGAAAGAAGGAACAAAACCAGAATAAACTACATATTTTACGTTTTTGTTACCAAAAAGAAGATGTTTTTTTTCAAGTGCTATTACAGCACTACCAGGGTACCAAGACTACAAATTACGTGGATAAGGGCTAGGAGTAAACCTGCCCAGAAGTCACAGAAGTTGATCAAGAAAGATCAAGTGACATCGAATAAATTTATGTTTACAAGATTTCTACAAATTTCGTAGCAGAAGGCTAAAGAAACCTGCCCAAAAGTCATGATTATGATCAGGACGATCACGTGACTGCACCCTATGAAGACATAGAAGACATCAAGTTTTTGAAGAAACAAGGCATCAAGGAACAAGAAGATTGAAGTTTGGCATCAAGACATTAAGGGGTAACTGTTGGACTATAATGTCTATTATGCCAAACAGTATGTATATTCGTTTATTTTAAAAGCCTGTAAACCATAGTATTGGGTTGGGTCAACAAAAGAAACGTTTATTTATATGTTTAAGAATAGGTATATCGTTTAGTTGATATGAAACGTTGTATCCCTTTATTGATTGCAGCGTTTCATCTAGTATATATAGATTAGGAACCTGTAAACAATCGTTAACCCTTTTAGTTATAATATCAGATTCATTAAAGGGTTCAACCCCAATCTCCTTGTTTTCTTTTATTGATTCTTGTTTGATGATAGCATGATATTGTTTGATCATAAGATCCTGGAAGTATATCATACCTGTGCAAATCGTTTATGAAGTTTCTATCAGTGACATATGCATGCACCGGCCTTTTTGGCCCCCATAACAAAATGTCAAAAAACTAATACATAAAAAAGGTTACCACCTATATAAATGAACATAAAATAAGAACCAAAATAATCGTTACATTCATCATTCACAAACAACCAAATTTTTTATCCTTAATACGAACCCAATAATTTGCTTTTAATCAACGGAGATGCTAGTGCAGTTTTTCATTATGATGATTGCATCATTTATATTTTGTATGTTAATTACGAAGATCATAACATCTACTAGTCATAAAAAGATCAAGGTTGTTAGAAAATCAAAAAGATTGAAGAAAGTTCGATTAGCTCTAGAGCTTGAGGAGTTCTTTTTATGAATAAGGTTGTCGATGAGCCAGTAGAAACGAAACCAGTCACTTTTAAAGCGAAATGTTGGATGAATCTATGACCCTTGTTGATGTACAAAATGCAGGTAAGTGTGTGATGATGAAGATATGAAGGAGGATATAGGATTGATCTCAGATGAAGATGATGATGATTGGCAAGGGGCAGAAAAAAGTGATGGTGAGATGGAAATGTATAAGCTTCATAAGGTTGCTACTGAAGGACCTTGTCATTAACCTCAACTTATGGCTTCAAATGTCTCTACCTGAACTACATGATATTGTGCTCTATACCAGGATTAACTTATATGCTTGTCCATATATCCAAGTTATGTGATGTACGAAGTTCAGTTAGATTCTGTCATATGGCTACTAACGTCTTAGACTAGTAGTGGTCATGTGGGTCTGATTGTACTGACCCGCACATATGCATATGGATATAAGTTGATTCCTTTTTTGGTACTGATTAACAGAATGTTTGCACTATGAGATGGGAATTAGAAGCGGAAAAAAGAGTTTTGAATGATGATGAACGATCAGCATGGTTGCAGGCCAGGAAGCTTTGGTTGGATAAAGAGAATGAAGTTATTAGCATGCTTCGTCAAAAAGCTAGAATTAGATGAGACGTGGAAGGCGATAAAAACTCCAAGTTCTTCCATTCTTTTGTTAAAAGAAGGAATAACAAGAATAATATTCAAGGCCTTATAGTTAATGGGGTTTGGTGTGAGGAGCCCAAGGTGATTAAGATGGAAAGGCAAGACACTACAAAGCCTTATTTACGGAAGGGATGTCGATTAGACCCTTATTTTATTATGATAGGGTTGAAATAATGTCAGAGGGTGAAGCAATATTGTTGGAATAGGAATTTCTGAAAAAGGAGGTGTGGGAGGAAATTTGTGGGTGCGGTGGAGATAAAGCCTCGGGACCAGACAGATTTAATTTTAGTTTCATTAAGAAGTTTTGGGAAGTCTTAAAAACAGATTTGATGCTTGCGGTCAATTGGCAATGGGATAGAATGGAGATATCGAGGGGGTGTAATGCATCCTTCATAACCATTACTCTAAAGGTTGTAGATCCTATCAGGTTGGGGGATTTTAGACCTATTAGCCTCATTGGTTGCTATTACAAGATTACTGCGAAGATTCTTGCTGAGAGAGTTAAAAATGTGATAGGAAAAGTAGTAGGTGATGTGCAAAATGCTTTTATTAAGGGTAGATATATTCTAGATGGTATCCTAATTGCAAAAAATCGGTTGAATATTTGAAAAAAAAGGCGAAAAATGTCTTATTTTTAAAGTCGATTTTGAGAAAGCATATGATAGCATTAATTGAAGGTTTTATTGGATATAATGAAAAAAATGGGGTTTGGGGTGTAATGGTGCAATTGGGTGGAGAGTTGCTTACGTTCCTCAACTATGTCCATTCTTGTTAACAGGTCTCCAACAGAAGAATTTAGCATGGAAAAAGGAGTTAGACAAGGTGATCTGTTATCTCTGTTTCTTTTTATCCTTGCGGCGGAAGGGTTAAATGCTATTGTTAAAGAAGCGGTCAAAAATGGTATTTCTAGGGGGTGCGTATCGGGAATAATAGGGTGGTGGTGTCTCATCTTCAATATGCGGATGACACTATTTTCTTCGGCGAATGGATCAAAGAGAATGCAAGGTCGTTGACGTGCTTTATCAAATGTTTTGAAGAAGTTTACGGGTTAAAGGTTAACTATAATAAAAAGAAAATTATATGGGGTAGGGGTGAATGATACATAAATTTGTGATATGGAGAGATGGATGAGATGCGGGGTAGGGGAGTTTCCTTTCACTTACTCGGGGTTACCAATTGGTGAAAACATGAGACGGTTAGTGCATGGGATCCCGTTGTTGATAAATTCAAGAAGAGTCTAGCGGATTGGAAAACTAAAACGATGTCTTTTGGGGGTCGATTAACATTGGTTAATTCGGTTCTAGGTAGCTTGCCTTTGTATTATTTTTCGTTGTTCCGTGTGCCTTCGAGTGTGATTAAAAATCTTGAGAGTATTCGAAAAAACCTTTTTTGTGGAGGGGTGGTGGGTGAGGGTAAAAAAATATCATGGGTTAAATGGGACATGTTACTAGCCTCACACGGGGATTTAGAGGGGGGTTTAAATATTGGGTCTTTACGGTCAAAAAATATGGCTCTTTTGGGGAAATGGTGGTGACATTTCAAGAGTGAAGGGGGAGAATTTTAGGTAAAGGTTATTAAGAGTATTTATGGTGATGGTGGAGGTCTTGGTGTTGTAAGGGGGTGGGAGGGAGAGTCGTTAAGCGTGGAGGGGTGTGGTGTGAAATTATTAAGATAGGTGAGGAATTAGGGGAGTTAGGATTAGAGTTCTCTTCTTCTTTTGTTGCTAATGTTGGGAATGGTGGGAGAAAGGAGGGTAGGGTGGCGGAAAAAGGGAAATGGGTGGCAATGGGAATGGGATTGGGTTAGAAATTTAAGAGGGAGGGTTTTCAAGGAGTTCGAAGATTGTAGGGACAAATGGAGATGGACTCTTCAAGAGGATGGCAAATTTATGGTCAAAGCGCTAACAAAAATGGTGGAGGAGAGAATGTTGGGTTCAAAAGTGATGGTCATCATACTTTATGGAATATATGGATTCCTAAGAATGTCAATATATTTGTGTGGAGAGCTTTAAAAGGGAGGATTTCGGTTCGTGTGGAGCTCGACAAAAGAGGCATTGATTTGGATTCTAGCCTTTGTCCGTTTTGTGATAGTGCGGTGGAATCAGGTGAGCATAGTTTAGTTTTTGGCAACTTAGCTATGAGTGTTTGGGAAAGGGTTTATAGATGGTGGAAGGTCGGTGATGTCAACGCTTTCTCTATTGGTGAATTATTTGCGTCCAATGGGAACGTTGATATCCCTAACCATGCCATCCGTTTATGGCAAGCGGTTAGATGGACATCCGACTATTATATTTGGAAAGAGAGAAATATTCATGTCTTCAAAAGAAAAGTCTGAAGTATAAATAAAATTGTTCAAGATATACAATTAAAGAGCTTCGAATGGATTACGAGAAGATCGAAAAAGAAATTTGAGATGGATTGGCAACAATGGATTTTTGATCCTATAAAATGTGGCTTAGTTAACAACACCAGCGGGTGAACAGTTTTATGTGGTCTACTGTAGTGAGTTTGCAGTTCAATTGCAGCTTCTGTATTTGGCTGAGTTGGTATTGCTTTTGATTCTAGTCTGTGTTTGGTTGATTTTGTGGTCTCCACTGTATGCTTGTGTCATTCTTCTACTGCAAGGGTCAGTGGAGTTGTGACTTTATTTGCATTGGGACTTTTGTTGTATCATGTGTGATGTTCCATAATAGTAGTGTTTGGCTTAGCTTAGTTTTTGTTTTAGTCCAAGTTTGTTTGTATTTTTTTGTTCTTTTTTTTGGGTCCATCATGCTTAAGCATCTTGTTAATTTAGTTGACGTCGTCTTAAGTATTTGTTTAGCTTGTTTTAGAATGATTTGCCTTTAGGAAAAAAAAAATGTCTGCAAGGTATAAGTTGGGAATATAGATCCTGATGTGGCTATATATTTATCCTTCTTTAGGAAAATGTTCCTTGATGGTCACATGAATAAATATGCTCCAACAATTTGTGGTATTGTTTTAGGGACAAGCTATACAAACATTATTTATTTTTTTTTTTATTTTTTTTTTTTACAAAGGACACCCCTTCCATTTTTGCGGTTTTTTTTTTATTTTTTATTTTTATTTTTTATTTGTATAATTTTGTTTATATAAAAAAACTATAAGCCTGAAAGTACGGAACGTAAAATATATAGTTTAATAAGTCAAACGCTTAAAACTGTCAGAAATACGGAACAAAAAATGACAAAAACTGCGTTATACTGAAATTAAATAAGGGACAAAAAGCATTTTTGACCAAAATCCCCCTTATGTCACATCATAGGGGGATTTGTATAGTATGACCAATTGTTTTATTATTGGATTAAACATTTATTTTTAGGGAATATAGATTGATTGTAATAGTCTTTGTTACCGGAAAATGCAAGCAAAGTACTCTGTTCCAAGACAGTGTCTTGTGGTTTGTTGATTGAAATAACATTGCAAAAGATACTATAACAAAATGGCGAAATCTAACATTTTATTATTTTTTTTTTTTAAATTAAAACTATCACTTTATTATTATTATTATTATTATTATTATTATTATTATTATAAATCACACTTTTATTAAAAACTCAAAGGATTACAAAAGATTAGTGGGGAGCCTCGAAACCAACTGAGCCCCCACACCTCTAGCAATGGTAAAACCAATCATATTAAAGATGTGAACTGCTGCACGCGCTCCAATGTCCTGGGTCATAGAGAATCGCTGAATACGCTTAAGTAATGTGACTGCATCTTTCTCAAGTTCTCCAAAAGAAGAAAAAGAGAAGGGGAGAAACCCATATCCAATATCCGCATATTTAGCATCGTACTTGACCCGTTTACGCTGTGCAGCATTTATTATTATTATTATTATTATTTTTAAATTCAAAAAGATTTAGCTACTACTGGCTAATAATCTAGAACAATAAGGTATAAAATTGGAGTACATAATTAATGGACAAATGTCATGCTTATTCAAAGCCGGGGTGATAAACAAGCTGAGCCGACCCGAATATGATATAATCAAGTTCGGGTTTATAGGGGTCTCAAAAGCTTAAATGGTTTATACGTGTTAACCCAACAAACCCCAAGCTTAATAGGGTCAGGTTTATGGACATAAATTTTTTTCGCTAAGTGGGTATGGGTTAATAGCTATTACTCTGCACGTAACAATAGCTATAAATCGAGTAACTTTTTTGTTTCATAAAAAAGTTAGTAACGTAGTTGCAACTATCACTATAAAGTATAAAAATGACATAAAAAAGCATATGTATGACTAATGAATTACTAGTCACATGAAAAAAAAAAAAAAGAAAAAAAAAACTCATTGTATTAATAATAAACTTTATGTTTTTAGATATCATGCTTATCAGCCATGTATTTCACATAGACGACTGACCACGACAACAATACTCAATCTCATCAAAACAGAGTATGAGCGAGGTAAGATTTAGACAGTCATACTCCTACTGGATCGTAAAGACTTTTAGTGAGACTTCGAGGTGGGCGCATATTAGAAAATATAGCACAAGCAAGTATACACATCTAGAACACAAAAACATAACAGTACAAAAGCGTACAAGCATACAAGTATACTGGCATATAAGACAATTAAGTCGTACAAACATAAAAAAATAGGGTTGTGTTATAAAGACCCCTCTAGCCCACAAAAAATACAAATGTTTTGTACTTTTTATCCCCCTTTGGCCTACTGTATACAGTATAACAAAGTTTTTTTTTTTATCAATTTTGTTCCGTACATTTAGTTTAATAATTTTTACTTATTAAATTTTATAATTTTTTTTTCACACTTTCTGTTTCTTAGTTTTATAATATAAATAAAATTATAAAAATAAAAATAAAATTAAATTAAAAAAAAATAAAAAAATAACATAAAACAAGGTGGGGTATAACTTAAAAAAAAGGTCTTTATACCCTATCCCAAAAAATAAGTCTAAACAAAGAGATATATATAAACCATAAAAGCGGAAAAACATACATGCACGAATTCATACTAGCATGGTACCCGCGCAAAGCAGTGAGTTTAGACGCGAATTGTGTTTAACGATTTTTTGATTTGACATTTTTTCTTTTGCCGAATATTGTTTAACGATTTTCTATAAAAGATGATAGTTTCTAGAAATTGTGTCTTTGTGTTGTGAGACTGAAGAATTAATATGTCATATTATCATATATGCAAATTAAAAAAGTTATTAATTTTAACTATAAACATATTAAATTCATTATATTAGTTACATTTTAGGGATTATGTATCTGAAGTGTTACGAATTGGGAATTCCATAAGGAAGTGTCGGTCACCCCAATTATAGTATAGCATATGTTAGCTCGTAGACATATCGTTATTTACGTTGTTTAGTGGTTAATTAGTTAGTTAGTAGCGTAGATTAGTTTAGAGTAACACCGTGGAGGAAGGACGGGTCTTTACCCATTGTATGCCTGATCCACAGTCCGACAGGAGGACGTTTAGTTGTAACTATAAAAGCCCCTTCCATCCTTGGAAGGGGTGGTGCTTCTTGGATAATCTAACCTTCTCTTTTTGTTTATCTCTCTAGAATCACCATCTCGTCTCTTCATCTCTCTAAACATGGCTCACTTGTTTAATCATAATCCTAGACCACACGAATCATCTAAACAACATAAAATATACGATCCTACAAATGATACCAGAGCCTTGGTTATGTTGTTTGTGTTGATTCGAATGGTTTTTCAAAGCGGTTTGTTTGATTCGTGTATGCGGTTTGTTACGGTTCATTGATGCGGTTTGATTATTGTCGCATGATGCTTACTGTTTTTCGCTGCTGTTTTGAGTGTGAGAACATTTTTGAATCTGGTCTTTAATGATTGTAACTGACTTTACATGTTTGAAGCTAGTTAAAACTGGGTTTTAAATGGTTTTTAAAGTTGCTTGTTAACTAGTTTCTATGCAAGTTTATGTGTCTAAAACTGCTGCTGGTGTTCTTAAAAAAAGATTTGTGTCATAATTCATGGATGCGGTTTGTCATAACATGTCCAGATTCGTTGAATTTTGATGCGGTTCGAGTCAAAATGCTTCTGTGCGGTTTGTCAAAATGTATCTAATGCGGTTTGTATGTTTATGCGGTTTGACTTTTGAGTTAAATGCGATTTATCTATTTATGGTCAAAAAGTCAAATGCGGGTTGTGTCAAATCTGGTATGCGGTTTGTGTCAAATGTGGTATGAGGTTTGATAATGTTCATGATGCGTTTTGCCACTAAATCAGAAGCAATTTGTGTAAGATTTTTGGTTATACAAGTAACATCACATATCAAGATTCATGCAATCAAACCTTACTTCTAACATCAAACATCATTCATCAATCTAGACCAAATCAATCCGTATCAACTATCATCCACAAGCAGCATTCATATCTAACATGTACAATTTCTACATCAACATACAACAAACCTCATAACTAATCACAACTAATCAACCAATTAGAATAGTTCATCACAATCTATCACAAACATCATTCAACTTTCATCATACCAAGAAACCTATGTCTACATCAGATTACACATCTCATTCACCAACATCAAGACATCTCAATCAAATCATATTTTTATCTAACTGATTCGAAGTGACTATATTGGTTTGATCTCAGATTCATCATGTGTGCCTCAAGACATATCCAATATCTAAAGTTCATTCACACAAGTTTATACATCATCGATCCAAGTTTTATTGATAATATCCGAATAAATTGAAGTAAGGACAAAACCTTTATTGGTCTCATCCTTCTTCTTGTTCGGTAAACGATAAGATAAACAACAACACCACAACATAGATTCATCACTGATCTTGCTTTTTTGGACTTAGAAAGTCTCGATATTAACAACCTCATGATCTCAGATTTTTGTGTGCTTATTCTCGAAATATTCGACCATAAAATGAAGTCTCACAAAAAATTAATCTTCATTGATCTAGGTGTTGTTGATAATATCCGAACTCTTTAAAAGAAAAATCAAAACATTTAAGTTTTAATCTCCTTTTAGATTTGGTTCAAAAATAATAAAATGAAAAATGAAGAAAACAAAATAATTCTGTGGTCATGTCCTACCTTGGATTGGATCTCGTTGCCTACTCAAAATACTTACCCATTCCATCCCTGTGGCGCTAATAACGAGCGCAAACCAACCCTATGGCAAGCTTAATGATAGTTGTATGACTGCGTTGGATTTAAATGGGGAGTAACATTAAGATTTGATTTTTGGAAGAGTAAGTTGAGAGAGGCGGATCATTTTTTTAGGAGAGTAAAGTTGGGTTTGGTTGGAGATAGATGAAACGAGTGTATGGGAGGCGTTTAATATTTGGAGAAATATTAGGGATTGAGGGGGCGAATTATTTTGGAATGTTTTTTAGGGTTGGATATGTGTGAGATTTGGTGGAGTTTTATACCCCATAATTAGGGTAACCGGTTTGTAGGATATATCAGGCCTTAATTTTCTTTTGGACCGTTACCGGGTATAAACATGTGGGTTTGGACAAGCCGTTTGTTGTGAATGTTTGTGATTGGGCCAAGTTTGATGATATTATATAAAGAAAAATGATTGTTATGCCTACAAATGAACTTAATGATTTGATTGGTTGATTTAAAAAAATGATTGGTGGAAATTTGGAGAGAGAAAATGCTTAATGTAAATGTACAAGTGATTTATGCATTAGGCTTATAATTAGGTTTATGTTTTAGGTCTAAATAGCATTACTCTTATATAAAACCGAGTATGGGCCATATGGGTGTTTCGTAAATATTATTAAGGTTTTTGTGATAATTTTATTATGCGTGAGGGATTTGTTCTTCGGATTACGTTTTTTTTGTATGTGTAGTGACTGTGATATGTATATTGTGAGAGGAATTCCAGCATACATATTGCGTGGACTGTGATTTGATTGTATGGGCCGAAGGACAGTTGGGCTACAAATGAATCGAGTGGGATTTGTTCATGGGCCGATTATATAAGATTTATGTGATTTATGTGATTTGAATTATATATGGGATTGATCGGGTTGATTTGTGTTTCAAATGTAATTTGATATTGGACCGGAGTTGATATTGGAAGATAACTTGGAAGATATTCGGGCCTTGTGTTGTTATTACCCTGGTCAAGCATAATGGTTTGATTGGGCCCAATCAAAATATGAATCATGGACATGGATTTAGATTGCTAATTTGTCTTGAATCGGGTAAAATGTCACTTTGATTGGTTATGGTTTTTGAAAATGGTCAAGATAAACTTGTTTATTTGGACCGGTTGATAACTATTCTTGGATAAGGACAACGAGTTGTTAGTTGATGATGCGATTTGTGATAATGAGATCTGATGATGAGATTCGTTGATGTGGTATGCGGTTGATATTTTGGTTTATACATCTCCACGAAGTATATTACGTCACGGCTTGAATTGATGATTGGTCAATGTTGTCTATGGGGTTGTTTGTTCGGTATTTCGTGTTTGGATATGAAGTGAGGTTTTTCGGGCACGTTTACTTATTTCGTCTTCTTTCTTTCTACCCTTCCGCGAAGATGACTTGTTTGGGCGTTTATTGAGTGTGATAAAGACTTGACTATTTAGTTACGGTTGTGATTCTTTCTCGCTTAACCCACAAAGTAGCTATCACTTCGGTGTCTCACGCAGTTGAGAATACGTCAAGAGGTTTTGTACATTGGGTACACCGTTTCTTTTCACAAGGATGAGTACAAGGTTAAGTAAAAAATCTGGGGAATTTTTATTCATGTTCAAGTTTGGCATATCGTTTACATCACCAAGTAGTCATTGCAATAGCCGACATAATGCGTGAATGATGTATTTTCCAAAGTGTTTATTGGATGAGATGTGGTCGGTAATTCCCATGTGATATTCGACGCCACAGAATGTCAATGATACTTCACAGTCTGAGCAAAATCTTTCGAGAATCTTCAGTGTCACTCATAATTTTTCAAGTAGTTTGCTTATGACAAGAACTTCTCGTGCAAATGGTCGTACACGTTATGATGTTTCCGAAAGTTCGAAACCATCATGGGGGAGAAACGTGTACTTTGATGTTTTACAGTCAACCTCCAGGGGAAAGTAGTGTATACTACTCTACTTAGTATGGTTTGTGAAGTTTTCTACATATGGGTGAAGAATTGTTGAAGAATTGTTGATGATGATGAATGAATCGTTGATGAACCGCTGCATGTTCCCCTAAAACAGATATTCACCGAAACCAAAGTTTTCATAACACATTCAAGCTGACATTGTTTACGGTTTTGTCTTGATTTTGTAAAATCCCGCGAATGAAACTATTTCTCGGTTTAAATCATAGATTTGTAAAATCCCGTGATAATGGAAACATCCTGGTAATAGTTAAGTGCATTTAGGGATCTATCTTACGGTTTATTCTTGGTTTTGTAAAATCCCGCGAAAGAAACTGTTTCTCTGTTTAAACCATAGAATTGCAAAATCACGTGATGATGGAACCATCCTGGGGAAAGGAAAGCGTAAGTCTGAATCTCATCTGATGTTGGTGCAACGGTTTCCACCTAGAAGAAGGGATAAAGAGTGTACTTCATGAATTGGATGTGTGTTTGGATTTTCTTCATGACAATTTGGTTATTACATGGTTTTACGGGGTTATGTGCTTTTAACCATGGTCAGGATAAAACTATTATCATGAAAGGAGGCTAGATTTGAGCTTTAAACCACAAGATGTGACAACGACGTTAATTCATTATTATTTATTTGAGGTTGAAGTGAAATGTCACGGGCAAGTGTACTTAGTATCTGAAGGTATCGGGGATGGTTGGATGAAGATTCTTTGAGATCCTTGTTCGAGCTTTTATTATTTTTCAAAAACGAAGACTTGGAAATCTAGTTATTTTTGGGTGACTTTTCCTTTTCTTTTACCACTTGGGGGAATTGGGCTTTTACCACCACAAAATAACTATCACTTTAAGGAGTTACGTTGTAGTGCTCAGTGTCACATTTAATTGTGGATTTTCAAGAGGTGATGTACGTCTTATACTTGATGGTTGGTTGGATGAAGAGTATAGAGTACTTAGAGATTCAATGGAAGATGAACTCTCGGCACCGCTCTTTGTTACATATGCGCAAGTTTAAGTCACGAGTTCGGGTTAGTTTACTTCAAGGTCAAATTCATCATATTGGGTTTTCTCCATCAGTTGTCACGACAAAGAGCCTACCGAATGATAATGGGGTTGATTATAAGTTTGCCAAGAGTAAATGAAAAGAGAGAGATTATGACGTTTGAACACAACAGTTCAAGCCTCGTTCTCTAAAGAAAAGAAATGTGTACGCTTCAGTGCGCATTATCTTCGGAAGAAGAGAAATCTTCTCATTAATGACCATTCTCATCAACATGCTTCATACTTTTTCCATGCGCATTCAGTTATCAAGTGAACCGGACTATCGCTGCTAGTTCTCCTATTCCACTTGCTCAATTAAAATGGCGATGGCGACATCATTTGCAACCTTTGAGGGGGAGAAGTGTGAAGAGAATACATTCTAAAGATATTCACTTGTTTAATCAAGAATGGCATCTCCGTATGCAATTCTTAAGGGGGAGAAGAAGTATGATAATCCTGCATGTTGAGTTATTTATGAGAATACATGGTCATACGGCTTCTAACTCATGTAAGAACTGAGCTTCTTCTTATCGGGTCATCTTTACATGGATTTTCTTCTAAGAGCCGTTGGTTGACATCTTCTAAGAGCCGTTGTTTCAACATAAAGTACCTTGATTGATTTTCTAATGGTTTTCTATAGGGCAGTATGATCGTGAAAGTACTTCTAAGAACTCCTTCCTCTATGTGTTAAATGATTTCAAATAACCAACGCACATATTGAGGGGGAGAATTTATCAAAAAAATCAAATGGCTTTTTCTATGGAAATTGTGATCAAGAAAAGATTTCAAAGTCCTCTTGCCTCCATGTGCGAAACAATTTCAAAATCATAAGCATATGTTGAGGGGGAGCATTTCTAAATGATCAAAAACAATTAAGGTACCAAATACTTTGATATTATATCACAAGTACCTTGATTGATTTTTCAATTGGTTTCGAGAAGGAAAGAACAATACCAAAAGACCGACCAATTTACTTTATACATGGTGTTATAAGGATGGTTAGGTTAGGTATTCGTTCCCACGATCCCACCAGAGTCGGAGGGATCTACCCAATCCACTAGATAGTGTAGAAGTCCTTAGGTATGATGAAAAAAGGAGAAAAATGAGAATATGGGAAGAGTGCCGACTGAGACAGAGCTAGAACTGGAATAAACCCAACAAGGTTCTAGTAATGAAGTCTCGGTAAGCACTGAAGGGGTTGAAGAATGAAAAAGAAATAAATGTGAAAAGGATGAAAAGAAATAGCCCTCCAATAATTCAACCTTAGGGCAGAAACCGTGTTCAATACATATGCTACTGGTGGTTACTAAGGTAACACTGGTATTGAAGACAAGACGTCATGGACCCAGTGACGCACTGCACCTAACTTCGCAAGCTACTCAAGTTCCTCTTAAGAGGGCTTGTTTCATTCTCACGGGGAACCTACATAATCTATCGACTTTCTCTTAGAGATTGTTGATATTGAAGAAGGAGACCCGCTCCCTAGTCTTCAGCATAGGAAACCAAATGTGCACTATTGAGTCTAGAGCCAAGAGATCATCCACAAAATCTCATTAGGACACAAAATTAATGAAGACTTACTGTTTCACACAATGTGGAAAGTAAGTAGATATTGAGAGTCCTACACATTATCCTTGTGGTATTGCCAGAACATCCGAGTGATATGTAAAAATACTCACAATGAAGATGGAAATCCTTCTAGAGCCAACATCAAACAAGCTCTTGGTGGGTGACATGTGAGATCTTTCCAAAAGATCAAGCTTGTGACAACTGGATAGAAACGATGGGGCGATTCATTCTTGAATCAACCTTGGTCCAGGAAATGAATTGACGAATACTTTTGGAAAAACCGTTCGATGTGAAAATCTTCTTTGCTCTAGCACATCGAATGAGTATTCATTTTCAAACACAAAAAGTATCTCTGATTGAAAAAACACTTTTGGAAAAACCGTTCGATGTGCAAATCTCTTCTTTTCTCTAGCACATCGAATGTGTATTCTTGTCAAATACAAAAAGTATTTTTGATTGAAAATTGATCTTTCTTATAGAACCTTCGTCGTATTGCAAAACTATTTCTTCTAAGCAATACGCGATTGTTTTTCAAATCAATTTTTCATCAATCAGTGAATCTCAATTCGCTGGTTCACTCACTCCGTGTTGTCTTCTTTGAGACGTTCCGGTTTGAGAACAGCTAGAACAGCTGCGAAACCCTGTTAAGGAGATTCTTCGGAATTATACCTGATCACAGACAGTACTTGTACTGATCAACGGGGAACCGTGGGCCGTGTACCTCAATTCAACGAAAGTGATCAAAGACACTTTCGTGTGTTTTATTGCTAACTGTTGTTTGCAGGTACATTTGGACGGTTGCAGGTGATCAGAATATAGAAGTCAATCCAAAGCCGCATGCTCACAACATACACGCTTAACTGAAGAACATCATGACAAGTGCATTTCTACATAACCTGGCTCTGATAGCTGCAAATATCATGAACCAGTAAAGCTTCCGCTACTCTGATGAAAAGATGTCATGATCCAAAAGTGTGAGCATGTCGGTCCAAAAGTCACAACATCACATGATGGCAACACAATAAAGGGTGATCCAGAGATTTACTGTGGCTGATGATCTCAATGAAAGCTCAAAGATCATCAAGATGTGGATCAGTTCAAAGACCTCCACTGAAAGTACAAAATAATCGGACTTTGAAGAATCGCTACTAAAGCACAAAGATTGTGGAATTGAAGAATTGAAGTCTACGAGCTCAGAACTAAAGACAAAGATAGAATGCTAGGATGCAAAATGTATTTCATGGGGTGACCTCCCTTAGGGGGAGATTGTTAGGAATTGAAAATTCTATAAGGAAGTGTCGGTCACCCCAATTATAGTCTAGCATATGTTAGCTCGTAGACATATCGTTATTTACGTTGTTTAGTAGTTAATTAGTTAGTTAGTAGCGTAGATTAGTTTAGAGTAACACCGTGGAGGAAGGACGGGTCTTTACCCACTGTATGCCTGATCCACAGTCCGACAGGAGGACGTTTAGTTGTAACTATAAAAGCCCTTCCATCCTTGGAAAGGGTGGTGCTTCTTGGATAATCTAACCTTCTCTTTTTGTTTATCTCTCTAGAATCACCCTCTCCTCTCTTAATCTCTCTAAACATGGCTCACTTGTTTAATCATAATCCTAGACCACCCGAATAAGCTAAACAACATAAAATATACGATCCTACACGAAGGCCACCCACTTATTAAGTATTTTACTTTTAGGCCACCCATTTTTTAAAACTAACTTATGGGCCACCCAAGTATGTGTTTGTTTTCCTTTATACCAACCTCGTTCAAATTCTTGTCAAATATTAATACAATTACAAGAATAAAGTTAACTTGAACATATCAACAAAATAAAATTAACAATTTAAATGTAAAACATTAGTTAGATTATCTTAATTCATTTTCAATTAACTAAAGTTACACTTAAATAATGGCTAAAAATGTTATTTTACATTTAATCACTCGTTTGGGTTGGTTTAATATGTTATATTTAACTTTATTCTCGTTGTTTTAAAGATTTTCGAGATTAAATTATCCTAAATTGGTATAAATGAAAGCAAACCCTATAAATTGGTGGCATATAAGTTAGTTTTGATAAATGAGTGGCCTAAAAGTAAAAAGTTTAATAGTTGGGTGGCCTCCCAATACATAATCCTTATATTTTATTATTTTAACATCTATCCAATTTAATGTCATAATTTAATGTGCAATTAGTGTGTTTTTAAAATTTTAATTTAAAAAATACTAATAATAGCAAGTGTGTAAGCTTAAAAATTTTAAGACTTCTAAAAATTAAAGTCCTAAATATTTTATATATAGTAAAGATAAGGATAAATAGGCCTACACACAGGGGCGGATGAGATAGGGGGACTGGTGGGTGCTGGGCCTCCCCCAACCTGTCTAACTTCTTTAATGGTGAAGAGGGCTAAAACCCGTATATGGTGCAATTTGGCCAATGGACCTCCCCTTACTCCTTTACTCAGCCACAAATTAAAAATATCCCTGTAAATCTAAGACTTTCATTTTCAATGTGCTACTTAACTATACTATTAAGAATCTTTTATTATATATAAATGTTATATTTTTTGTTCCCATTTTCTTTGGTCTTCAACGTAGACAATCAATTATTCGGCATCAATCTATAATATTTCCATGTTTTCGTTTTATTTTTTTAAGTATTAAAAACTAGTAGTCCAGTATAGCTTTGTAAATATTTCTAAAGAGTAACTAGTTTAAAATTTAGGTATATTCATTTACACAGGTATATTCATTTCAATTACACATGCCTAATGCAATAACATAACTCAAAACAAGCAAAGAATACAACAAGTTAAGTTTCTATGCTAACTGCTTAGGAAACAGTTTCAATGCTAATTGTTTAGGCAATAGTTTCAAACGTCTTCAGTTAACTTCATTCTTCATCTTTTCTTTTGAGCATATTCATTAAAGCTAGAACAATGTAACTAGCTTAAATATTTACTAGTAATCTGTAAGACCAAATGTTTTTGTATGAATTGGAAGATCTTAGCAGTATTTGATTACTACACAAGAGTTTTTACTCTTATATAGGTTCAAAGTTAGAACATGAAATACATAATAGAAAATTTTAATCAATTTATATGAACAAAGACACGTTGTTGTTTGTAACCCTATAATCAAAATCACAGTTGTGGCAGGCCTATAGGATATAGAATTTATATTGAAAACCACACACTACGTAACATGGTAATTTATTTTGCATATAAAATCTATCGCTACTTTATCAGAAAAAGTCGGCACCCCCCAACTTTAAATCCTGGCTCCGCCCCTGCCTACACATATCTATGTCTCTACCCGTAGCCCGTAGGGTGCTGCTAAATATGCGGATATATAAGGCAATGTATCTCTATACTTAAAAGGCGATCAAGTATGTACACGAAGCCCATGTTAAGTAAAACCACCTAGGCACTCTATTCAGCTACCCTACTCCTAGTTTTCCCTTGTCCCTATCAGAGGTCATGTATTCGGATAAGAGAAGCTCATTCATGTCAAGCTTCGCCTTAAGGGTGAGATGAAATTAATACTTTCTCTGTTGTTGCTACTACAAGGTTAAACAATCGATCAACATTAATTCGTTTTCTTTTTGCTTTAGTTCTGATCATTACATAAACTAATAAGGGATATATACAATTAATTTATATATAATAAAAATATGGGGCAATTATGGCAATCCACCTTCCGCTCAAAGTGGCAACACTTTCTAGGAAACAAGTTGGCGAATTCCTTAACTAGACCTTGAGACTTGCGACTTTTTCTTCCAATCAAGGAGCGCCAAGTGTCCATCCACTTTTCAGAACCCAATGATTGAATTTTACTTTTCGTACCTATAGTTTTTAATCGACCTAGATCCATCGAATTTTTAAGATTCAAGCAAAATTCTCTTTTGTTATTTTCGAGAAAAAAGTCAAACTTTGGAAACTAGTATTTTATTCCTTTAGCGCATTCCCAATGCTGAGCAACTTAAGCGAATTACTTTGAGCGCATTTTTTAACTTTGTACTTTTATACTTTTTTTTACAGAACTTTTAAATACTTTTTAGATAATAGTTTCCAAAGTTTAAGCGAATTACTTTAAGCGCTTTTTCATATGACAGATCTTTCTAACCTTATTCGATGATTAGAATAACACATACATTACAAAATACTCCCACAAACCAAGATTTATCCATCTTCTCGAAATCCAGGTTGAACCCTGAAAAAAAATGTTTCGTATTTGGGTATGTATTTCTATTTTTACATTAAAATTGTTTTTTACTTTCGTATATTGATATATGTAAATTGTTCGTATCTTAGTTTTTTCCGTATTTTATTTGAAATTAATCATGTTTAATTGTAGTTTTGCAACAACAATTTTGTTTATTTAACTTAGCTAAGGTTTTTAATTGAGTTGGGGTTTTTAATTTATCTGGTGTTTGGAGATGTGTTGTAGTACCTTTGCAATAAGTGCACTAAGGAATGAAGTAATATATGGTATTTATTACAAAATTGTACATTCCACACTTAACTAAATTGTACAATATGCATTCATTGTAAATAATGTGCATGCTTGGATGATTGGCAATGTCTGCCACAATATGATTCAATGCAGCTTTGTTACTCCCCTTATATGTAATTAAGTAGAATATGTTTTTGATTTTTTTTATTTGTAGGAATATGAGGCGAAAATCATCATCAGAAGTAAACCAAACTACTTTTCTTTTATAAAATCCAAGTTGGATAAAAAAACGAAAGAAGTTTTTTGGTAAATGGTTGGACCTTTCTTATTTTGACCACGAAGCACATATGATAGATTATATTTTACAAAAACAATGTTATCCGAATGACAATCATTATGATATGCCGATTGTATATTATATTGAAGACCGTCCCCTACATTTCGGTCGTCCAGAATTTTCGCTTATCAATGGTTTTCATTTTGAAAAAGTAAGTTTTGAAAAATATAGGTCTGGACACCTCAATTTTAGGTCAAGGGTTTACCCAAAACGTTCAGGTTCAAAAATAACAAACTTAGATATTCTTGGTCTAATTGAGAATGAAGAGGCATTTGGTATCATATGCGACGAAGATGCAGTACGTCTTTGTCTATTGTTAGCTTTGGAGGTTATCTTCATGGGCAGATTATTGGTTCAGGAAGTTGTTGATACTCTCATGCGATTAGTTGAAAACCTAGATGATTGGGATGCTTTTCCAAGGAGGGAGCATATTTGGAGGCATTTGTATGATGAAATTGTTGATGTTGCGGATAAACACAAGTGGGATTTCCTTCAAGGTATTAACAAAGACCACAAGTTTGTTCCAACCTATACGCTGTCGGGATTCGTTTGGGCTTTCAAGGTTAATATTTTATGTATCTGTTAGGTCACCATATTGTAACACAAGCGTCAATATGATAGAAATATATAGGAGATAGATCGGTTGAACAAACACACAAAACACGTATGAATATATGAAGGTTTATGCGTAGGATTTGAATGTAAATGAACAACCAACCTTTAAATGAAGGTTTACAAGAGTTATTTATAGGGAATGAGCTAGGGCAACACACAAGCTCCCTTCCTTTCCTTATTGGGATTGGGCCAAGGCTTATGGGCTTTCTACATAAGCCTTGCCATAATTACAAACATAAAAGCCTAATTAAGCAACCTATTACATATTGATTACAAACACTTGAAATATAGTTTAGGAGTGATTCCAACAATCTCCCCCTAAGTGTTGGTATTTAATGATTTGAGTGAAACGTTGTAGGTGTTGATGTAATACTTGCTTTGACGTCTTCTGACATTCTTCTTTCTTGTGAGAAGAAGTGCCTTGATTCCAACAATCTCCCCAATGTGAGGATCTTGTTTTCTTTGAAGTTTTTTAGCTTTGACGTCTTCATTAATCTTTGTTCTTTGTTCTTTGTAGTGGTTGTGATAGTATGTTGTGGTTATCTGCATCAGGTCCGCTTCGTTGCTCTAGTGTCTCCACGTCTTTCTCCAACAAGCTCACACACTCATTTGACAATGAATTCTAGATGTGAAGTAGTTCTCGAGTCTTTATGACTTTGTAGATTCTTTGATTAGATGAAGAATCATTAAGACTTTATGTTGCCTTTGATTATGAGAGAGCTTCTTTAGTGATGTTGTTGGTATGAGCATGTGGAGAATCAGCACGATCTCTTCCTCCCGCAAGCATCCATCAGCAGCAGCATCTCCGGTACAGTCACGAACACCAATTGATCATTGTAATATTTTCATAAAGAATTGATTACTACAATTGTTCTACTGATGAATGTCTTGATTCCATTCACCTTGGTCGGGCGAATCAGCCATCCGAATCCCGTAAGGGACAGTTGGCATTACATTGAACAAGTTCAAGTAACAACCTACATATCCAGGACTCGATTCTTGAAAGGAATCTCCTTAGCGGGATTTCCAGCACTTACAAGTTCGAACTTCGAGAGTGTCAACAGCATAATGTGAAGACACATCTCTAATTCTAGCAAAGGATGTTCCTGAAACCGGATGCCCTCAAGAAGGCTAACACGGTATACCGAAGTACATCTACGGTTCAGGTGAGTCGCTGAGGTATACCGAAGCATCACCCCACGACTGTAGGCCGTTTGAGACAACACTAAGCGTAACCCACAAGGAGTTACTGAAGTGACCTGCTGTCAGGGCTGTTTGATGTTGACCCTGGCAAGAGTTCCATTCAATCACTGAGGATCACAGTTGTGAACCTCTCATAAATGTTCTCGACAGATTGCTAAGATCTGTGAAGGACTCAAGAATGTATCACTTGCGTCCTTATTGTTGAACGACAAGTGATGAATTGTCAAGTGTACCTAAGAGATCTTTTGATGAATCTCGTGGCTCTAGACTCAATAGTGCGCTTTGGTTTTCCTGAGCGAAGACTAGGGAGAGGGTCTCCTTCTTCAATACCAGCCATCTCTAAGAGAAAGCCGATAGTTTACGTAGGGTTCCCTATGAGAATGAAACAAGCTTCTGTTGAGAGAAACTTGAGTGGTTTAAGAAGGTTTAGTGCATGCGTCACTGGGTCCATGACGACTTTTAATCTTCAATACCGGCGTCACTAAGTGACAACCAGTAGCATATGAATTGAACCCGGTGTCTGCCCTAAGTTGAATAATTTGGAGGGCTATTTCTTTTCACCCTTTTCTTTACTTTTCTTTTTAATTCTTCAACTCCTTCTTTCTCCGATTATCATTTTCTCCTTTTTCTAATCATACCTAAGGACTTCTATATTCTAACTATTGGTGGTGTCCTTGGGTAGATCCCTCTGGCTCAGGCATATCATAGGACGGTTATTCACAACCTTAGTCACCTTATAACTCCATGACTAGCCTATGTTGCCATAAAACCATTTTCATGAAAATCTTTCAAAGTGGTTATGAGTAAAAACATTTTGTACCACTCTGAGAGTTTTTTATTTTGCAGAAATACTCTCCCTCCACACGTGCTTAAGTATTTTGACAAAAATCTACACGGTGAGGGAAGAGCGCGTATTTTTAAGTTGATCAACTCAAGATAGACAATTCCCCGCGAGACACGGTTACATCACTGACTATGCCAGCTTAAAGTTGTAAACACTCCTTGGTGAGGAGGTTTGATCCATCAAGGTTCATGTCTACCAAGAGTTTCTCGAATGGTACATTCTACTAGGACAAGTCCTTTGCGAGACACGTTTACATCACTAGCGAACTAGCTTGAAATTTTTACTCGTCCCGGACAAGTCTTTTCGAGTTACTAACATTGTTAGGAATTGGAAATTCCATAGTGAAGTATCGGTCACCCCAAATATAATCTAGCATAAGTTAGCTCGTAGACATATCATTATTTACGTTATTAAGTAGTCAATTAGTTAGTTGATAGCTTAGTTATTAGTTTAGTGTAACACCGTGGAGGAAGGACGGGTCTTTACCCACTGTATGCCTGATCCACAATCCGAAGGAGGACGTGTAGTATGTAACTATAAATACCCTCTACCTCCCAAGGTAGAGGGTTGGACCTTTCACTCAATCTAACCTTCTTTCTTTTGTTTAATTTCTCTTTCTAGAAAGGCTCCCATCTTCTACTTTCTCTCTCTAAAACCTACTCATATTCGACCCATATATTGTTATTTGATGTGTTTATGAAAACCAATTTGTTACAAATGGTATCAAGAGCCATGGTTTGATCATTCATCTTTCATGTTCTTGGATTTCTAGTGGTTTTCATAAGGTTTTTGGGTTTGAATGAGTTTAGAGTGGTTAGCATCATTTGGATCATTTCTAGTGTTAAAGTTTGGATTTTGATTGTACTTTTGTGTTTAGAATCATTACATGTGTTTAGGTTTTGATTTGGAAGGCTTGAATCAGCGTGGTTTGGTTGTTTTTTGATTGAAAATTGGTGTTTTGGAAAGCTTCCTGGAAGCGATTTGTGTCTCGTACCTTTGTTTCTTCTAAGCGATTTGTCCCTAGTTGGATCATTTGTTGAAGCGATTTGTCCCTTCTGCTGTTGCTTGTTGAAGCTACTTGTCATTGTTTGGTAGCGATTTGTCATATTCTTGGAGAAGCGATTTGTCTATTGAGACAAAACGACAAAAAGGACAAAGTAGTGGGTGTATTTGTGTACGAAGCGATTTGTCTATTGAGACAAAAGAACAAATTTGTCTATTGTCAAAGAAGCGAGTTGTCTCATTTTTTTGAAGCGATTTGTCAAAGAAGCGATTTGACAAAAGAAGTGATTTGTCTATTGTCAATGAAGCGATTTGTCTCATTTCTTTGAAGCGATTTGTCCAAGAAGCGATTTGTCTCTTGTGCGATTTGTCTCCAGTGCGTTTTGTCAAGGACTGAGATTTATCAATTCCTGCGATTTGTCTCCAGTTCGATCTGCGGAACAGGGGGTATATATAAAGAATTTGGGAATATCACAAACCATAACACCAAATTCATCTTTACTTCCCTATCATCTTCTAGTTCCTTTACTACATCCTACTTCTCACTCTCTTACGGTTTGGTCTTGATTTTAGTAAAATCCCGTGAAAGATTCTATTTCTCGGTCAAATCACAGACTTGTAAAATCCCGTGTACACAACAACATCATGCCTTACACTCCTGATTCAGTGATTTCGGAAGTACTTAAATTATATGATGTTGTGGACAACAATGATAATGTATGCTACACTGGACGGTTAAAGATGATTGAATCAATCAATGAGGATGTGAGATCTTCATGTTCTGAGTACAATGAGAATGAATTTCACCTGCTAATGCTACAGAATGCCATGCAAAAGGAATGTTGCATTATACCCTATCAACAACTTCACTCTCACCTCATGTTACTTCTACCCATAACAACGGAACGAACATGTATTGCCCTCTTCCGTTAGGACTTATCTACATTAACAGGAACTTTGCTGTTAAACTTAGAGCAATTGGAGCTACAACTTGACAAAGAGAAGGTTCATAAGGATAGTTCCAGTGCTGCACTTCAAGTGATCCACCACAAATTTCAGTCATTCATCAGTGGGGAATTTACATCTGATTATGATCAAGACATGACTGAAATGTCTTTCAAGAGACACATTGGAATGGAAAATAGCATGTTCATAGAGACACTTATCCACCTCATGGACAATGTGGAGAAGTATATTGAGGAAGTTACTCAGAAAGATGAAAAAGTGGATGAGAGTCTGGTGCAGTTGAGAGATAGTTGTGATGAGTTGGGTAATGTATCAGTTGAAGAATCGGGTGTTGCTAAATGCAGAATGTCAGTGACAACAAATAATGATGTAACCAGTTGTTCAGTTACTCCTAACACACAAGAAGTGGATGCAGTAATCAGAAAGGGGAATGTATGTCGGGCACAATCAAAAGATTGTAGTGTTGAGTCAGGTAAAGCACCAGATGATGGATCAGTTGACACTGAATACAGAGGCTCAAAGATAGATAAGCTTGACACAGCCAGCAGTCCAGTGACTCTTATTACACATGATGTGGATGCATATATCAGACCGAAAATTGAACAGGTGTCATGTAATGAGGTACCCTTAACTGTTTAACATAATGCATCTGCTAAAGTACTTATACAAACTGATCATGATGCTAAACATGACTTTGATAAATGTTCTGTAACTGAGGCTGAGTCTGAGATTAAGTGTTTTAAAACAAAAGATATGGTTGATAAAAAGGTTTTTGATGAACTTTCAAACAAATTCTCTAATCTTGAAAAACATTGCATTTCACTTGAAATTGCGATACAGAGTAAAGAAGAAAGTTTTCAACTTAACAAACCATTTAAAAATCCGGAACTTCCTGAATTCCGTGAACTTTTTGAAATTAAAACTTTGAAAGATCAGCTTCAAGACAAAGACTCAACCATTTACAATCTGAAGAAACATATTTCTGTCCTGAATTTGAAAAGTAATTTAGTCATGACTAAACAAGACATTGATGCTATTAAAACAAGAAATAATGAATTGGAAATTTATGTGGCTAAAGTACTTAGGGAAAATGAGACTTTGAAAAAGCATCAAAAGGACTTAAGCGACTCTATCAATGAAACTAGAACTAAGTCCATGGAACAAACAAAATCTTTGATAGCTAAAATTGATGAACTCAAAGCTCAACTTCAGGACAAGAGTTTTGCGATAGTTGCCTTAAAGAATGAGCTTAGAAAAATCGTAGGGAAAAGTGTGAACACTAAGTTTACAAAACCATCAACCTTGGGGAAGCCAATTTCTCATCCCACTAGAGACCGGTCTGTTGTTAGGCAGCCTACTGCATTTATATCTGAAATAACAAAATTTTCGAAAACCCGGTTTGCCTCCCAAGTTGATGCTAAACAAATCTTGTCAAAACCAGTCACTTCACCTTATTTGCCTAACAATTCACATGATATGAATGACTTGTTCAAGAACTATGATCTAGAAAAAGCTAGGAAAAAGGCACAGATTCGAAAAGATGGAATTTTAGGTGCTAGACCTAGGGTGATGAATTTTACGAGATTTCAAGGCACTGCTAGTAGTTTTAAACCATTACCTAGGAACACTCAACTAAAGACTAAGGATTGGCTTGGATCTAAGAGTAGTTGCGTTTCGAATAAATCTATTCCTATAGTAGATCACTCTAAGAACTCTAGATCATCTTCTGAATCCAAACAAGCTGTTTGCTCAAATTGTCTGAAATGCATCTTTAAGGCAAATCATGATAATTGTTTTTCAAAATCCCTAAAGAAAGTAAATGCTCATGCAATGGTTCAACCTGTTAATTCTAGGATCTACACTAAGTCTATGAAGCAAAACAAACAAAAAACTTCGCCTAAATGGATACCAACTGCTAAATCTTTGGAAACTAGGAATAACGATAAGTCTTCCACTATGCATAAGAAGCTTAACAATCATAGACCTTGCCATAAGTGGATACCGTCTGGTAGAATGTTTAAGGATGTTGGACTTAGGTGGATTCCTAGAGGAAAGCTGTTTTCTGATGGCAAAATCAAGGTTGACCGTGAAACCCCAAAGGGTTTGGATACTAATGTCACTAACCAATATATATGCAAACAAGCTTGTAATGTTAGTGCAGGTAGTCCTTACTCAGTTGCAGATACTTCGATCCTTCAATACATGGACCGGCTTAAAGTATGGATAACATAAAGATTGATATCTCATAACTCACGGGTTCAAGTAATTCAACCTTGATATTCAATTGGCTATAACGTCTGTTCACTTTAGTTCAGGCCTCGTACTTCATCATAATGGCGTCTGCAAATAACTCTTCAGGCGCCGTTCCTCAAAGAAAAGAAATGTGTACGCTTCAGTGCGCTTTATCTTCAGAAGAAGAGAAATCTTCATGTATATGACCATTCTCATCGACATTCTTCATCAACAAGCTTCATGTTTTTCCTATGCTCATTCAATCCTCAAGTGGATCTATGTTCATTGGTGTATACTCTTATTCACTTGTTCGAATAAAAAATGACAACTTCGGATGCAATTTTTGAGGGGGAGAAGAGTGAATATACTACATGTTGATGGATGCTTGAATTATGGTCATACGACTCTCCAATGCCTAATGTTTCACTTACTAAGGATAACTGGGATTTATTATTTATTCGGGATTCATTGTTTTAAGATAGGTTTTATGAGTACTTCCAACTTCCAACCAATGTTGTTCATTTAGTTTTTGAAGCTCCTGCCGGTTCCTGCTGACTCAACTGGTTCTCCATCCAAGAAGTACAACTCAGACTACTCGAGAAACCCAATCTCCAGTTATTCCTCGAGGCGTTGATAATGACTATCGTAATATTGCAGTTGCACTATTGAATAATGCTCCACTCTTTGGTATTCCTTTGCCAAATCTTCACGGATTATTGTTCCTCTCAATGTTCATGCTATAAATCAACCATATGAACATTAAGGAAAATGACTACCTCATCTGCTCGAAAACATTATCGGTGAATCTTCCAGATCAATCTCTACATGTATACCTTAGTAAGAATGCATTGATGTTGAGGAATCATTTGTTCCGGTTCATTCAGTGGATCAATGTACATCTGTATGTATATTTATTCACGTGTTGGACATTTGACACAAGTTGATTACTTCGGAGTTAATCATTTATCATTTATTTGAGATTGAAGTTGACTTTCACAAAGGCGTGTTCTTATTTGATAACTTGGTGTGGCTTAAGAATTTGAGTTGAAGACTTGGTTTATCTAGTTACCAGTAGTCGGGGTGGATGGTTAAAGACCGACAATGTGGATAATCTCAAGAGGTGTTAATGTCTCATACTTTGTTTGAGTAATGAGTACTTAGAGATTTGCTTGAAGCATAGATTCTCGACACCGTTCTTCCATCATTAAGTGCAAGCTTAAGATACAAATGTAGGGAATTCGACTTCAGTTTCAAGTTTGGTATATCGAGTTTTCTTCATTAGTGATCACTTCAAATTGTCTAAATATGAGTTGATAAAGATAGTCAGAGAGAGTTTCTGTAGCAGTTGATTCTCACAGGATTCAGTTGAGCTAATTGTTTGTTCTTCTCTATTTCAAGAGTATTTGGCATGTATAATGTGTTGCTGATTCTGAGGTATCAAAACCAGCAAGGGGGAAGGAAATATGCATCTAAACACACAACGAGTACACGTGATGAACTTAATACTTCTTCTCTATTGAAGTAATCCCAGGAAAGACAATTGTCATAACCGCAAAGAAACTCAGTGTTTAACTCGTAGCCTTTGGTGTGTTATTCCAACTATTTGGGGGAAAGATGTATTATTCCAACTATTTCCAGGAAGGATATATTATTCCAACTATTTGGGGGAAGGATGCATTATTCCAACCATTTGGGGGGAAGTGGTCTCTGGATACTTTTGGTATGTGATAACTCAACTTTCAGTAGAAAGAAATATGAGAAGAATATGTGGAGCATGAGATGATATTGCTTATCGACATCTTCTATATGATTTATAGTAGTGCTTCCGGTTATTGCTTCATGTACACAATGCAATGATGATTCCAATGAGATCGCAACCATCAGGGGAGAGATATGTGTACATCAGGAATGCACAACATGTTCATTTGATCGAGCTAATTCAGTTATTCCGGAGTTGACATCCGCAGAGATGATTAGGGACTCAACATGTTACATAGATGTCATCGTCTCTACTCTTGTTGGGTAGATGTGTACATTATGGGCTGATTGGTTATATGTTAGATAACTGGAATGCATTTGGTGAAATGAAGATGTTGATATATTGTTCTCCCGAATAGACAACTGCTCAAACTCGAAGAGTAATGTGTACATTGAGGACGCACAACAGGATCATGTGATCAGGCTTAATCATTTATTTCGGGTTTGATAACCGCAGAAATGATCCGTGTTAACTTGTTACTTCGTTGTTATCGTCTTCTTCGGGATCTTGAGCTTCATACAATTAGATTGTTTGCTTCACTTCTTCTTCTTGAGGGAAATGGTCTTTTTACGAGGATTGTCGGTTTAGGGGGAAGCTGCCTAAGATTCACTTTTTGAAGGCTCAAGTTCTTGCGACGATTCAAGAGCCTCGAATGCTTTGGTGGTGAAAGTTTAAGAGATGATGACTGCTATCTTCTACAAAGTGCTGAACGATTTCCTTTTCTCGGTACTCGTATTATCATCCTCTTAAACTTTTACTCTATCTTTGTAAATAGTTTTCAAAAACCATAATACAAAAATATATATTAAAAAAAAAGAAAAAAAAACCATAAAAATCAGAAAATTTGAAAAATACCAAAAATATTGTTTTTCAAAGACATGTCTTCTGGTATCGATAACATCTACGGTCTTAGAAAAGTTATTCAACAATGGCATGGGACCATAGATGAAGTTCGAGCAGGAGGTGTAAATATTTCTTTTCAAAACATGTCTCAAAATATGGCTTGCAGTTACTTCAAACTGTAACCCGCGCTAAAACCATGGTTTGCTATTATTTCAGATAGCAACCCGTTCTTCAAATAAAGGAAAGTGCTGCGCTAAATCAATTTTCAAATATTTCGTGCACTTATCCTAAAGATAAATTGAGGAAAGTATGTCGAATGACTGCTGTTCCTACATAAATGTTTTTCCTTCTATAAAAATTCTTTAGAAAAATATTTGTTGTTTTAAAAAATGGTGGTAAATGAGTTGCTTGTAAATCTATCAGATTCAGAGTTTTCGTAAAAATTGAAAACTCAATCAATGACTTCATCGCTTTTAAACTTTTAAGAAAAATAAGTCATTGATTGAGGGGGAGAATGTTTTCAAATCTATATCATCTAACGAGCTTATCTAATTATCCTATATACTTAAATGTAAAACATGTTAACCTACGTTGAAGGAATGGGTGCCTAGGATATGATTGTTAGGATTAGATGATTAGAGTTTGATAAACACATAATTCCCATGCATTTGTATGATCTGATTGATATGTTGGATTGAATTTTATTAGTCAATTGATGTTTGGGTGATGTCGACCACCATATATCTGTATGTGTGTTCACTAACGTATGCAGGTATATTGGTATATAAGAATGTTCCCTATCCGGATCCCACATAATAAGATGATTGGATGCCGAAAGGAAAGGGTAACTATATCTTGGGTCGACAAAAGAAGAACGGAGCTTAATCAGATCTCTCCAAGGATAGTTGGCACGATAGATGCAACTTCAGAGGTCTCGCTGCATCAGCAGACGGTTTTCCTCCAACCTTCAGCAACAACAACAAAAGCAGCTCAACCACCTCACGTATCTTTGTGCTGAACAAGTAGTGAATAATACCATTTTTCAAAATATTTGATAAAATTGTTTTGAAAATGGAAAAATATTGTTTTGAAAATAAATTGGACTAAATTTAGAAAATCACCGGACTTCATTTTATCAAAACTTAAGTCACTCAATCAACGACTACGGTCATCGATTGAGGGGGAGAGTGATTTAAAATAAAATATTTTAAACGATATTTCATCTATCAAATCCGTTTGTGCTAAATATGTGGTGATCTAAAGATTTAATGTTATGTCCTGGTATGATTTTCTTTAAAACACTAAGATCTTTCAAAATGAAATTTTTTTCTGTTTTTGTTTGATTGTGAAATTGTTTTATTTTACTTAAAGATCTTTTAAAACTATCATACCTGGCACTAACAATCTTTAATGTCAAAAATTGATCCTTATCAGTCATTTTTCAAAAATTAAATCAAGCCACGTCTTTCCCCAAACTTTTCTAAATGATTTAAATCAATCGGGTCCAAAATCTCAATTGGTTTGAAAATTTTGATCGGGGGAGAGATCGTGATTTAAATCTCAAATCTGTTTTAATGGTGATTGTTTCAAAAACACTCATTTACTTCATGTGCCAAACGATTTCAAATACATGATGCACATGACTGAGGAGGAGCATTTAACCAAAAAAAACCAAAAGAGTATTTAATCAAGGCCACATATTCTCCCATGTTTTCCAAACCTTATTAAATCACTTGGGATCCAAAATCTCAAAGGGTTTGATATTTTTGATCGGGGGAGAATTTGTGATTTAATTATGAAATCTGATAAATGATGATCGATTTGATTCAAATGTGCATGCTGCTCTCCCATATGTGCTAAACGCTTTCGAATCTCGAAGCACATATTAAGGGGGAGCATTTCTAAAGAAAATAAATTCTTAAGGTACAAAGCTTTTATGTTTTAACATAAGTACCTTGATTGATTTTCTAAATGGTTTCTTAGTGGTAATCGTGGAAGTACTTCAAAAACCTCCTACCTCTATGTGTTAAATGATTTCTAATAACCAACGCACATTTTGAGGGTGAGAATTTACCAAGAAAATCAAATGGCTTTTTCCACGGAAATTGTGATAAAGAAATTATTTAAAAGAACTCTTGCCTCCAAGTGCTAAACAAATTCAAATCATATGCACATTTTGAGGGGGAGCATTTCTAAATGATCAAAATAATTAAGGTACAAAATGCTTTGATATTACATCACAAGTACCTTGATTGATTTTTCAAGTGGTCTCAAGAAGGAATGAACTGTACCAAAAGACCGACCATTTTACTTTATGCATGGTGTTATAAGGATGGTAAGGTTAGGTATTAGTTCCCACGATCCCGCCAGAGCCGGAGGGATCTACCCAGGGACAATCCACTAGATAATGTAGAGTCCTTAGGTATGATTAAAAAAAATAAGAAAAATGAGAATATGGGAAGAGTGCGGACTGAGATAGAGCTAGAATTGGAATAAACCCAACAAGGTTCTGGTTATGAAGTCTCGGTAAGCACTAAAGGGGTTGAAGAATGAAAAAGAATTGAATGTGAAAAGGGTGAAAAGAAATAACCCTCCAATAATTCAACCTTAGGGCCGAAACCGGGTTCAATTCATATGCTATTGGTTGTTACTAAGGTAACACTGGTATTGAAGACAAGACGTCATGGACCCAGTGACACACTGCACCTAACTTCCCAAACTACTCAAGTTCCTCTTGAAAGGACTTGTTTCATTCTCACGGGGAACCTACATAATCTATCGACTTTCTCTTAGAGATTGTTGATATTGAAAAAGGATACCCTCTCCCTAGTCTCCGGCATAGGAACCAAATGTGCACTATTGAGTCTAGAGCCAATATATCATCCACAATATCTCATTAGGACACAAAATTAATGAAGACTTGCTGTTTCACACAATGTGGAAAGTAAGTATATATTGAGAGTCCTACGTATTATCCTTGTGGTATTGCCAGAACATCTGAGTGATATGTAAAAATATTCACAATGAAGATGGAAATTCTTCTAGAGCCAACATCAAACAAGCTCTTGGTGGGTGACGTGTGAGATCTTTTCAAAAGATCAAGCTTGTGACAAATGGACAGAAACGATGGGGCGATTCACTCTTGAATCAACATTGGTCCAGGAATGGAATTGACGAATACTTTTGGAAAAACCATTTGATGTGCAAATCTTCTTTTCTCTAGCACGTCGAATGTGTATTCATGTTTTCAAGCACAAAAAGTATCTCTGATTGGAAAAAAATTATATATATACTTTTGGAAAAACCATTCAATGTGTGAATCTCTTCTTTTCTCTAGCACATCGAATGTGTATTCTTTTCAAATACAAAAAGTATTTTTTGATTGAAAATTGATCTTTCTCATAAAACCTTCGTCATATTGCAAAACTCTTTCTTCAAGCAATACGCAATTGTTTTCAAATCAAATTTTCATCAATCAGTGATTCTCAATTCGCTGGTTCACTCACTCCGTGTTGTCTTCTTTGAGACGTTCCGGTTTGAGAACAGCTAGAACAGCTGCGAAACCCTGTCAAGGAGATTCTTCGGAATTATACCTGATCACAGGCAGTACTTGTACTAATCAACGGGGAACCGTGGGCCGTGTACCTCAATTCAACGAAAGTGATCAAAGACACTTTCGTATGTTTTATTGCTAACTGTTGTTTGCAGGTACATTTGGACGGTTGCAGTTATTCAGAATTGAGGAGTCAATCCAAAGCCGCATGCTCACAGCATCCACACTTAATTAAAGAAATCATGACAAGTGCTTATCCACATAACCTGGCTCTGATATTTTATACTATGCTTCTGCTACGCTGCTTCAAATATCATGAACCAGTAAAAGCTTCCGCTACTCTGATGAAAAGATGTCATGATCCAGAGAGTGTGAGCATGTCGGTCCGAAAGTCACAACTTCACATGATGGCAACACAATAAAGGGTGATCCAGAGATTTACTGTGGCTGATGATCTCAATGAAAGCTTAAAGATCATCAAGATGTGGATCAATTCAAAGACCTCCCCTGAAAGTACAAAATAATCGGACTTTGAAGTATCACTGCTAAAGCACAAAGATGCGGATGTTGAAGAATTAAAGTCTACGAGCTCAAGACTAAAGATTTAATAGAATGCTAGGATGCTAAATGTAAATCTTAGGGTGACCTCCCTTAGGGGGAGATTGTTAGGAATTGGAAATTCCATAGTGAAGTCTCGGTCACCTCAAATATAATCTAGCATAAGTTAGCTCGTAGACATATCGTTATTTACGTTATTAAGTAGTCAATTACTTAGTTGATAGCTTAGTTATTAGTTTAGTGTAACACCGTGGAGGAAGGACGGGCTTTACCCACTGTATGCATGATCCACAGTCCGAAGGAGGACGTGTAGTATGTAACTATAAATACCCTCTACCTCCCAAGGTAGAGGGTTGGACCTTTAACTCAATCTAACCTTCTTTCTTTTGTTTACTTTCTCTCTCTAGAAAGGCTTCCATCTTCTACTTTCTCTCTCTAAAACCTACTCATATTCAACCCATATATTGTTATTTGATGTGTTTATGAAAACCAATATGTTACAAACATTTAAGAGCTCGTCAATTCATTGGTTAAAACTTTAGCACGAAGATTCAATAGCAATTCGCAACATATTTCTTATCACATAATTTTTCTCCCCCTAAAAAATGGCATATAAATGTTATTTTTGACTAAATTTTGATATTGAATATGTCCATTTCGAGTTTTGTGGGAAGATTTCCACGAAGAAAAATTTTGTGAACAAAGTTTTAAGCAAGTACTCCCCCTCAAAAAGTGATATTAACTTTTGAGGTTTTGAAAATCATAAGGGGAAGTACTTGTTCTTTTGAGCAAAACTTTTAAAAAATGAAAGTTTTGATAAGTTTTACTCAAGAGTAAGAAGCTTTCGCTCCTTTTATAAGGATTGTGGCACTGATGCGTACCATAGGGTCCTTTCATTACAAGTACGGGTTGTACACTTTTATGTGTGCACAAGCCATAGACAATTATAGATCAACACATCCAAATATTAATGAAAGAAACAAATCAAGGAGTACCAGGAAGTCCGTGAATAACACCACGAGTTCTTTCTGGACGTTGGTAGCCTATTAGAGATATGCTCGGACGTCCACCCACGAAGCTCTCCAATGTCCTTATCTGATCCCGACGAAACAAGCTTTCATCAATCCTTGTAATGATCTTCTTCACATCCCTCTTGTCCCTAGAATTCCACCTCTTCTTCGACCCTATGCCTTCATGAATCTCCTTTAACCGATATGCTAACCCGTCCCGAACCTTCTTTAAAGTGTGATCACAAAACTTGTGAAGCTCCTTGCACGCCATGAAGCAATTACGGTGAAGTTCACTTCGGTAAACGACCCCAAACATTGGTTTCTTAATGATGGTGTACTGAGCGAGATGGTTGATATCGGGAAGATCTAGTTGTGGTTTGGTGAGATTAACACGTTTTTGGTATGATTCCACGACAAGCTGAAGGTCTTCAACACGTTCTTGGATAACGATGCTTCTGATGAATATTAGCAATGACTTGATGTACTGGAGCTGGATGTTCGTGGAGAATTGTCGCATTCGTCCTTGTACCTTGGCAAGATACATATCTTCAATGTCATTGAGTGACAATCTCGGAAAATCCTCTTCACAAAAGTCATATTCCTGTTCGTCTTGGCGTTTGACTACGATTTTATTCAGGAATGAGTAGTCCCACTTGGTAGACAGGCTAACATTCATTATGGAAACGATCCGTTGGTCACTGTACACCTCCTTTTTCGATTTGAGTACCGGGCAGCTTCTGTAGTAAATTCTTCTTCGTTCAGGCCAATGATGAATTCCATATAGTGCGTCGAGGTCATACTTTACCACATTGTCAACAAACATTCATGTGGCTTCTTCCTAGATGGCCACATTGTTTGAGAAGATTGCTGCCGGGAAAGGGAAGGTGAGTGAGGTAGCGTATTTCTTGCTAACATCGCTACCGTGCTGAAGAAATTCCAAGTCATTGTTGAAGAAATAGCGGTAGGGAATCTTTGGTTGATCAGGTCGGCCAATGGTGGGTAGTGGCTTTGTCCAGTCGGTGTAGTATGGAGCCTTGTCAGGTCTGGTGAAGTCGATATTTGATTCAAGGTTGAGCCAATCAATGTTGTTGGACATGGCTCGTGCTATGTTGTCGAGATGATATTCGACTTCTATGGCATTGGTAGAGCTGTCCTTAAGCAGTTGAAAAGCGTCGTTCTTGATTCGTTTCAACTCTGCTTTCGTCATCTTCTTCACCTTGAACTTTTCCTAGATAATCTTGACCTGCTCCATAGTTCTACCATCTACCGGTTCTTGGCCTTCTGGTAACTGTGGGGTTGCATCAATAAGCTTTGAAAACCAGTCATATTCTTTAGTTTCATCTTCATCTAGCCATGATACAACTGATGATGACTTTTTCTTCTTTGGCTTGGAGGATGATGCTGGTTGCATAGTTGATGTAGAAGAAGGAGGTTGTTGTTGGGGGTCAGGAATCTCTGTTGGTGGTGGAGACTTAGAGTCCTGAGGTTTATCTGTAGCAGGAGGACGTTGTGGAGATCTTCTTGTGGTGGTGGTCCTTTGGGGTGGTGGAGGCATAGAAGAGGATTCGCCAGTTTTCTTTGGACGTTTAGGCTCGGAATCCTTGTCAGCATCGTCATCATCTCTTGGTCGTTTCGCCCTTTCAGCTGACTCTTTGCATGATGTTTTGAGTTGATATTCCAGCAATGCCTCAAACAGTTTAGCTTCGTCAGAAGTGAAAGTGTCGGATCGTTGAGACATTTGCAATACCAGCTTCGATATCAATTCATCATCGGAGATAACCGTAGGCGTGACAGGATTGATTTGCATAGCAACAGGAGTAGTTGACAATGTATGCTTGACCAATCGCATGAGATTAGGATATAGTTGTCTGGCGAACATTTCTCTTGTCACTCCAGGGATGGTGTCGAGAAGAAACTTGTGAGTATATTCTCTGATCGTCTTGTCTATTTCCCTTTGTATATCTCTATTGAGAAACTATTGAATCTGTTCCCATTCTCCCGAAAACTCGTTTATCACAGTCTGAAGTAGATTTATTATATTCGCAAGCTGATTCAGTTTCTTGTTGACCACGTTGCGCTTCCTTGCTTGACGGACAACTTTAACAATCTTTGTCTTTGCACGTGATGCCCAAGTATCGGTTGGTTTCTTGACCGATTTGGATGTGGATCTTGTGGTAGCATCTTCTGATGGTGGTGGAGATGAGTGAGATGATGAATCTGATGAGGAAGAGTCATGAGATGGCTCGGGTTCATTTGGTGGCTTAGAAGTTTGTTCCGGGTTATGTTCAGGATTATCTAGAAGATAATCATCTGCTTCTTTTTCAGCTTTATCCTTTTCTTCAGCCTTGACCCTGGCCTCTTCTTCTGCTTTAGCTTGTGCTTCCTCTTCAGCTTTTTCTTTAGCAGCTTCCTCAATATCTTTATCTGTGATCCTCTCATCCTTTTCCTTTTCTTCTTCCTCCTCAAAGGTGAATGGGACTTCATAGGATTGTTGCTGCTGCTCGGTGGATTCCTTAGCGGTGACACCAATTTGCTTATCCGGTTGATTAACCGCATCACAAATTGGTATGGTAAGTGCACCACCACTGGAACCTCCAGGGCCTCTTGTTTGTTCGCGGTTAAATTCAGAAGCAACGTGCTGTAACCTTAGATTCTTCAGTGTTTTTCTGTAGTCTTTGTCCTCATCCATTGGTTCTTCATCTGAACTTTCTTCTTCTTCCTGCTCTTCAATTGGGGTTTTACCCTTGTCAGTTTTGGGACTTAGAGGTTTGTCTGCTGTTGTCGTATCATCCGTAACCAACTTCGAATAATGAACCTCCTCATCCATCTCAGTATCCTCAGAGTCTTCATCCATTAGTTTAGGTGTCGTTTGAGGATTAGGAATGGCAACCTTTGATGGAACTTTTCTTTTTCGGGAAGGATTCCTCTTTGGATACTTAAGGGCACTTCCAGTGCTTGTTACACTTCCTGCACTGCCTGATCTCCTGGTCTTCTTGGCTGGGATTGCAGAAGACTTTTCATCTATGAAGCCAACTTTGCCTGATGTTGCTGCTTCTTGATATCGTGAGTATGATTGAAGATTCTTGATATCAACAGTGAGAAGGCAGTCTGTCAGTATAACACCTTGTTTCTTTGTCGTTGAGTCTTTGAATCTGACAACATTTAGTGTAGGCTCAAACAACGCGGAGTGATGGTTGGGGTCATCAAGTCTCGAGGGAATGTCCAGATTATTCCCGAGTATCCTTTGGATCAACAGCTTAGTGTATCTAATGTAGGGGACCTTGGTGCCAGGCTTTTTGAGGTAGGACATCATGTCTTCCCAAATCAGACTTGCGAAGTCAATATGCATTTTGTTGACCATGCCCCAGAATATTTGCAGTTCCATGAGCTTAGGATGCTCATAACCGCTATCACGTCCAGAAACAGACTTGGCAATCATGATGTATAATGTTCTCCACGGCTGAGGAATATTCTTCAAATCAACTGAAGAATGTTTTGTAATGATTCCCGCAGCTTCATCATAGCCAATATCAAATAAGAATTGTAGAGTAGCCTCTTCAGTAGGAGTAGCAATATAATCATCAGGTTGGATGGCAGGGAGCAGAAGAATTGCTCGTAAATCAGCAACATTGATTGTGACTTGTTTATTGTTGAGTGTCACTGTTACAACATCTTGACCATCAATTTTCCTCATTGTATTCCAGAACTGATGAATATATAATACTGGTACAGTTGCTGTGTTGGTGAGCATGTTGTTGTACGGATGAGTCTTCAGAATATCCACAGCAATACGCCATGAAGACTCAGAGTACGTGAAGTTATCAAAGTCCACTTTGAGGTTATTCTTTCCAATCTTCATGTTGTAACCGGTAGGGAAAATATCTTCCATTGTGAGTACGTTTTGTGCGTTAACATTCTCCATTGTGGCGTCCATATTGTGATCTGAAAGATATTGAGCCAAAAGAACCAACATATCGAAAGACATTACGTTAGTCAAAAGTTGATTTTATTCACCAATTATTGAATATGTTATGTTAATGAATGTTACGAGTCCAATGTCACTTGTTCGTCCAATAGTCCAAAGTAGTCGTGATAAGTTTCGTGAGTTTATTAATTTTGAATTTTAAAGTTCAAATTAGCACTCATTCACACAACATTATAACCATTATAGCTTATTAGTGACATTTTGGTTTAGTGACGTTATGAGTTATTTATTTACAAGTTTGTACTCGTAAAAATTCATAATTATGGTTAAAATAAGGCTTAAGCGTAAAGTTACAAGCTTACGCGTAAACAGTTGTGTCCATACGCGTAGTCATAAGCTTATGCGTAGGAACTCTTCTTACGCGTAAGAAATATTACGCGTAGGAAAAGAGCTCTTAGCATAAAGCTTACGCGTAAGCATATGTTGGAGCTTATACGTAAGGTTTACTCGTAAGAGTGAACCTTATGTGTAAGACTCAAGTTTACGAATATCCTTCACAGGATACGCGTAGTCCCCATGTAGAACCTTATGCGTAAAGGTTACGTGTAAGATTTCTCTTACGAGTAACCATCTACTCGTAAGGTGATCCTTAAGCGTAGATTTCCAGTTTAACCTTGATTCTGATTTTTCATGCGTAAAACCTGAAATAAAGTCATCATAACATTTTCATTAACTCATTATTCAATCCCTTTCATTTCCACATGGAATCATAGTCATAAACAGTTACACGTAAAGATAGCTTATGCGTAAAACTTAAACCCTAGGGATTCAAATTTTATGAGTAAGAAATCTAGCCATGGGACATGCACCAAATTCATTCTGGGATGTCTTAGAAGCCTATTGAGTTGTTTCCAACAAGTTTTAACATCTAACACATCAAGAATCAAAAGTACCCAATTATGACGAGACTTAAACCCATCGGGCCATTAATCGTCTGTACACACATCAAATTCATTCTGGGATGTCTTAGCGTTTGCCATTAATCGTCTGTACACGCATCGGGCCACACAAATCCATGTGAAGAAGATGAAGCATATGCTGAGAGCTATGTTCCACCTTTGAAGAAAAGTGAGCACGAGTGCTTTTCCCTTGTTCACAAGATGAGCATAGATGATCTTTAGAATACCGAAATCGTAAAAGACCTTCAACAAGTTTGAAACGTGCAAGGTTGGTTATGGTTTGAAAGTTTAGATGTGAGAGACGACAGTGCCATAGCCAGGATTTAGTAGATGTTGCCTTAGAAAGTAGACAGATGGGAGATGAAGCAATCATGTCTTGCATTTAGATTGTGTATAGACTTGATGTGCGTTGACCAGACATAAATCGTTTCCTTGTAGATCACGAATGAAACAAGTTTTCTCCCTAAATGCAACTTCCAAATCTCCATCACAAAATTGACTGACTGAAAAGAGATTATGACTGAGACCTTCCACATAATAAACTCTGCTAATTTCGATGTTCCCATTGATGTAATCTCCGAAGCCCATGATAGCCGCGAAGTGATCATTCCCGAATCTGACAGTGCTAATGAACTTTGAAACAAAGTTTGATAACAGTTTAAGATTGCATGTCATGTATCGGGAACATCCGCTATCAACAACCCAGAGGATGATCTGTATCACCTGAATTACACACAGACGACACAGATGGAATAGAAGTAGATGTGGAACCCGAAAAGTTAGAGGGTTTCAATGCAGTCATAGTTAAAACACACACGTTTATGATTTTAGGTATCCATTTAAAGCCAAGTGTATTATGTAACCATTTCTGCCATCTCCAACTAGTCTGAGCTTTGGTATTAGTGAATGCACTAGGTGATAAGTGCTTCCTAGGAGGTGAGGTGGGTTCTATGGGTGCATTAATGATTAAAGCATGAGCACTAGAAGGCGGTTTACCTAGCACAGACTTAGAAGCATTAGTGGGCCTAGAGGTATTCTGTTTTCTATTGTTCCGCTTACGAGATAAGATAGAATTAGCAACACATTTATCATGACAACCATAAAACATGCTTTTACGACAACCAACACAAGAAGCTTCAAACATAACATTTAAAGTACTTAAAGGTTAAGCATTCGTTACATCACTTTTTCCATTACATTTGTCAGACGCAATATCTAAAGTGGGAGTAACATGAGTTTTATTCAAAGTCCTAAGGTGTTCTTCTACTTCAGAGGTCTTTATTGTTCTTTTCTTACATCGCAACTTCCTATTCTTCCTTGTAGTGCTCTTAAGCTGTGAAGTGCTAGTGTTGGGAAAAGAGGCAACTATTCCTGTTTCAGTAGAGGGAAGCACATTAGTTTCTTGTGATGTGTCATTAGGCAGTCTAAGAATTCCTGGTGATATAACTTTTGTGTTACTATTCCTATCTTGCTTAATTTTTACCAACTCTGCTTTTAGATCATGGATAGTGTGTAACAAATCTAGATTTTCAGAACGAGTGTTTCCATTTTGTCGCAAAACATCTTTGGTATATGCAAGATGATCATCAACATCTTTTGACGCTTGAGCACGAGTCTTTTTGAGTAAATCAAATATGACACCATATTCCATTTTAACTTTTGAAATTTCTTGTTCATATTTTGAAATTTGACACTTTAAAGACACGTTTTCATCATCCAGTTGCTCAAGTTTTGGATTAAGAGTTCTGGTATGCAACTGGTTGATTTTGTTTTGCAAAGCGAGTTCTCGATTTTGACAATCTTTTTGACACCATTAAAGACGACGTTTTGCATTCGAAAGTTCGTTTAACAGTCGCTCATTTTCAACTTTTAAAGATTTGATTTGTGACACATTATCGGTATTCTCAACATTTTCAACAGAATCAACAGAATTAGCAGCGATATAATCCAATGCATATGCAACAGAGTGTAATAACACAACATTAATGGTATCAGCACAGATAACATCTTCCAAGAGTCGATCAACATCTTTTCTTAACATTTTCTTTTTACGTTTAGTATTTGAAATCGATGTTTCTGTTTTCTCGAAAACTGTTTTCATAAGTCCAAGCTCCTTGTGAAAATCCCTTTCCTAATATATTGCACACATTTTCAAATTTCGGACATGAGGCGATTGAAAATGTTCAACTTTTATTTCAGAATTGATTTCAATTTCACGTTCCAAAAGTTTGATGTCCGATATGAATGTTTCAAAATATTTAAGAATTTGACATTGTTCTGGTATTGTTTTTACTGCACTGAGTGAAGGTAAAGGACCATTAATTTGTGCAGTATTGGGTTGGGGACCAACATTAGAAGACTCAAAAGTAGGCGTGATAACCCACGGTGTGTTAGAATTATCCTGTTGTGCGACGAAAGTTATGGCTTTTGAATAGTTAAATGGTTTGTTATAAACAACATTTTCTAATTTTGACCGACTCTCGTCTTCTGCATCTAATTCCTCCATGCGATTATATTCAACAACACTCATAATGGAATCATCAATTCTATGTTCTGCACTGTAAACTTGAGGATTTGGTTTGAATGCTCTATGTGAAAACTTAGATTTGTAACCAGCAAGATTCGGTCCATATCTGTTTGGATTTGGTTTAAAAGTAAACATTTGAATAGTTGTGATTGACTCACCATGTTTGTAAACAACATTTCGAAACTCTTTGATTTTGTTTTGTAAGTCGACAATTTCTTCAAGATAGTCATCTATTTGTTTCCTTGAATGCTTTTTGTATTCACAAAACTGTTTTTGAAAAGTTAACAACTCAGACTTGGCTTTTTGAGTTTCCGAAGTGAGAGCGTTAAGTTGTTGTTTATGATCATATTTCAGTTGTTCTATTTGAGACAACAAATCATTCTTGGATGCAACTAGATCACATATCTGTTTTTCCAACGATTTTTCATTTTGGTAAGATTTAGCAAATGCGACTTCAAAACCTTTTTCACGTTTCTCTTTGGTTTGAAAAATGTTGAGTTGGTACTTTAAGCATTCATTATCCTTTGTCAACAGTGCAATTTTCTCGTGTAATTTTTTATTGATGACTTGGCACTTTTCCATTCGAGATTTTTGGTCCGTAATTAAGGTCATGAGCTCAATATCTGGATGGGACACAGGTTTAGCTTGTTCAACGTGAGTCTTAACACGATCATTATTTAGATCCTAAAATATAACCACGGAGTCAACTTGATTATCAGTATTAACCGTAAGGTCATCTTGATCGTCAAATATAACGATGGGATCTATTTGATTATCATCGGAATGAGATGTAGACGGCTCATGTTGAACACTCTGAGCCTCGTCGGATGGAGACGTTGGCGGATATATCAGATCATAAATGAATATAGTTTGATCCGGTACCTGAGACAAGCCATCAGTGTCATACACTGGGCCTGTGTCACTCATGTGGAGCTCTTGCATGTTTTCCATTAACATCACAGCTGCATTAGCCTGCAAGTCCTCCATGTCATCATCAGAATCTGCATTTGCCATGAAGCTTTGTTCCTTGTTGGTAAGAGTTCCACCAGCTTCATCCTTGAGAGCCAAGAGTAAAGCCTCTTTGTGATAAGCGCTGCCTCTTGTCCTTGGCTTAGGGCATGCATTAGCCAGATGACCCTTCTCATTATAGTTATAACAACGAAGACCATTAACCCCAGTCTGAGCATTTACCTGATCAACCACTTGAGATCATTGTTGTGGAGCACCCATGTTATTCCTTCCATTAGCATTAAACCCTTGACCACTACCCATCTGACGAACATTACCATGATTCTGAACTTCAACACGTCCATTGTTAACAACAGCTTGATTCCTTGTGTTTGATGAGGTACGAATGCGATTGTTGGATTTGTTGGAATATCGGCCGAAGGCTCTAGCAATCACGACAAACCCTTGTTGCAATGCATCGAAAGCTTTTGCATCCTCATTAGATTCACTGGAAAGTGCTTGATCATTGTTGTTGTATGGAACCAATTGAGTTTCTTGGGATTGTTTCTGTGACGGATCATATGGGGTAATTCTAGCAGTTGGTTATGGAGGATTTGTGAAGACAGTTTTCAAAGTAGGAAATTGAGGATAACAAGCTTGAGCCCACAAAGTGAGAGTTTGATTATCCGGGAGTGAAGGTGAAACAGGAGCTCCACGGATGACTCTTTCTCTGTCAACTTCCTTTTGGTTGGGCTTCAAATAGTCGTACAACAATTCGTATGTAGCATGATGAAGATTCTTCGCTTGACGGATTAAAATGAAATACTTTTCCCAATCAGGACCAAGACTACTCAGGAACTTTGTGTTAACAGCAATTCTTGGCATAATGATGTTATGTTTTTCCAAGTCATTGATGATGTCTGAGAATCGATGATGATATGACTCTAATGTATCCCCTGGTTCAATCATGAAGTGTTCATATGCTAAGTAGATTTTTGATTCCATATCCTCTTGATTGAGTTCTGTGCCTTCCATGAGAAGATGAATATGCTCCCACATTGCTTTGGCAGTCTTCTGAGCATCAACACTACGAAGTATCGGATTGGGTAATCCCAAAAGGATATATTGCATTGCAAGTTCATCGGCTTCTAAGTGTAGAAGTTGGTCAGTAGTAAGTTGATCAAGACCGACAACGTTTGTGATATCATCTCTTGGTGGATTAGCATTCGGATCTCCGGGTACAGTGATAGAACGCATCTGAAATGGACCTTCAAGGATGATCTTCTTCAAGAACTTTCCATGTGGCTTCTTTAGATCACAAAACCTAAAGAACCTTATCACCCATTGATCGTAGTTTCTGGGAGTGAGCATTGGAGGTCGATCAAGTGATCCAGCTTCATGAATGGATTGTTGGCTACTTAAAGCTTCACACATCTTTGCAAACCAAGACGATTCCTTCATAGCATACTTGGATGGATGATGATTTTGAAAGTTTGTATAAGGTTGTACTTGTAGACTAGGGGTGGTTGAATCATTTGTGATTGAATTGCTCCTTGAGGAAATTGTTGTTGAAATTATTGCATTTGTTGTGGTGTTGGTGGAGGATATTGTTGATAGAGTTGTTGTTGTTGTTGTTGTTGTTGTTGTTGTTGTTGAGGATACATATGAGGAAAGTAGCAAGAGTATGGTGGTTGAGACATCTTGAAACTTGTGTTGATGATGGATCTTTGTAGTCGAATGTAACTTTGTTGATGAAGTAACCTTATGCGTAGAAAACCAGCTTAGGCGTAGGAAATACCTTATGCGTAAAACCAACCTTACGCGTAAAAGATAAAGTTACGAGTAGGGAAAGCTTTAAGCGTAAACTTGAGGAAAACTTAGCTTAGGCGTAAAACAAAGGCTTAGTAGTAGAATCCTTATGCGTAAGAGTAACTTATGTGTAAGCTTTGGCTTAGGCGTAAGAAAATGCTTAGGCAAAGAGAATGCTACGCGTAAGGATTTGCTTATGCGTAAAACTAGGGTTTTGCGCAAAAAATACTTTACACTTATACCAGTGTAATAGATATCCAAAGTCGAAGTGTTTACAGGCTTATCCAAGCAATAAAACACTGAGTAAACCAATAGTACTGAAGATCAGATGATGATGAGCTTACGCGTAAGAAGTGCTTAGGCGTAGACTTTAGGCTTACGAGTAAAACTAGGGTTTACTTATGCGTAGAAAGTACCAAACTTGACCAAAACTGATTTTTAAGCGTAAAAGTGTTTAGAAACCTGATTTTTTGAATGAAGTTGCTTCAAAATCACCAAAATAACAAGAAAGTTGAAAACTTGATGATCCAAAGTAAGTTTTACCCTTATGCGTAGAAACTACTACACGTTTAAAACCAAGCTAGAAATCAATGCTACACACGTAAGCCTTGCCATAATTACAAACATAAAAGCATAATTAAGCAACCTATTACATATTGATTACAAACACTTGAAATATAGTTTAGAAGTGACTCCAACAGTATCAATATACATTGGAGCCATTTTATGTATCAATATTTTATGTTATGTTTTTTTATTCAACTTGCAACATCCATAAACATTGAATAGATATGGATACTGGAGTCATTTGAAGGAAGCATTCTATGGTGGAATAAAGTTCCTAATATTATGCCAAGAGGAGTATCGTGGTCAAAGAATACACCCTTCAAAAGATCTTATTATAAGTTTCTTTTTGGAAAGGTAAAAGTCTTCATCAAATTTGTCTTATTAATGCAATCTTTTATTCTAAATTAAATTTTCAATATTATTATTTCATTTTTAAAGATTCCAATCCTGTTAAAGAACTTAGACCGACAATAGCTGAGAGGAGATCTGATTGGTATATAAAGTTTATGGCGTTTTTCCATGATTACATACCTAGAACTCCACCAGTGAAAACCACACATCTTTACGACGAGTGGTTGAAGAAGATGGCCGCAGCACGCAAACGTGGCAAGATTGAAAGGAAACATTTACCTATTATATGCAGGAGTGAGAGCAGTATAATAGAGATCAACATAATACAGGATGGTGTTATTACAGAGTTAAATAAGCGTTTGTTCAAACTCGAGGAAATTATTCAGGTTATTTATACTTTATATTCTCCTCATAGACCCATGAATAATCACACGACTACTGATAATAATATATGTCCTTAATATTTTCTATTCTTTTCAGGTTCTTGCTCGAGAAAGAAATGGGGTAATATATCCTTTTTGATTCATTTATTTTTCGTATATATGCTTTGACATCCTTTTTGACTCAATTATTTTTCGTATATATGTTTTTTATAAATAATTTTTTTCATTCTTAGGAGAAATTGGAGTTAACTAATGATCTTCGGCATCTAAGTGCACAGTTTTGTGATGAGCTTAATCATGATTTTCTTGACTTGTTTGAGTCAAGTCAGTCAAGCATTGATACTAGTGCATCAGCGTGGCTAGATGATTTTTCTGATGACAATGTTGCAAAGGAAATTTACAAAATCGGTAGACATGTGTAAAACCCTTTTCGTACCATGACATCTTTTAACGATAGTAACTATATAAACGTTGACAGGAATTTATTATCCAAGAAGAATTAAGGTTGCGACATGAAGAATTACAAAGTGCCCGGTTAAAAGAGCAGCAGTTGATGCAACAAGAGAAGAGGTTAAGGATGGAAGAGGACAAGTTGATAATGCTGAAAGAGCAAAAGAGGTTGCAGTCTGAAAATCAACGAAAGACAAGGGGAGAAGTAATCATGAACTCAAATCATATGAAAGCTAGTAAAGCGCGTTTTGTAGTTACAAAAAGGAGTGAACAAGGTTCGGGTGAAGCTAATTCATATTATTGGACTAAGGCATACGCTGAAAAGAAAAGACGATGTTTTAGCTTACCTGATCCAGATATGAGTCAAAAACTTAAAATTGTCACGCCTTGGGTTGAGGTATGAAAAATACTTCTTGACAACGTTTTAAAATATATCTTGTTATTGACATTTGATTATAAGTGTAACCGTTTCATATACTAGGATCTTGCACGCTCCCACAACGCTGTCAACAGAGTTCATTTTACAAATGAATTTGACAAATTTCTTGGACAAATTGGATCGCTTAACTGCAAGTTTCCTTGGTGTGATGATGTGTGTGTGGATAGAAGGTTTTGGGAAAGTTTAGTTTGCTTAGACCCACCTAGGAAAGGTTGGCTAAGGGATGAGGCAAGTACTCATACAACTGTACTTATTGAATTGATTTCTTATAACGTTTATCACGCTCATTCATGTTTCAAAATTTACAGCACATAGAGTTGTGGGTTAATTACCTTTGGCATGTTAGACCCGATACGGCTGATTGGGCGATGGTTAGTAGCTACTTTGTTCAGCTTCTGTTACAAAAATCGTTGCCGTTGTGGTATGCTAATGGTGAAAGATACTCTATTCCGTGGTCTGATGTTAAACATGTAATTGATGATATATATATTTTATTCTAGTCCAGTCTCAGTAATATAATTAACCCGTTTAGATTTTGTCATATATTAATGTTATGTTTGTGACCCAAACGCTGTAGGTTTTCATGCCTATTAATGAAACTGATGCTCATTGGTGTCTTGCGCATTTGGAGATACACACAGGAATTGTTACCTTTTATGATAGCGGTGAAACTTTTGAAGAGGAATGGTGAGAGTTTTATATCAAACTGAGGGAGTGTTTACAGGTTTGACTATTTATTCATATGTATTTCATGTCTATCATCAGAATTAATACAAAACCGTTTAATGAGGTTTTAAAACATTAGATTTTTTTAACAGTGTAACTTTTGTCCACAGCTACAACTACCTGAGGTCCTAGAACAAGCGCAAGTATTCGAGAAGAAAGGCATTGATTCGGCAAGTTATTACATTACATTTAGTATCGCTGAACAAGTACCGAAGCAGGCCGGGATATTTGTTGACTGTGGTATTTGGGTATGTATTTTTTTATACCGCTTGGCTTTTGGTCTATCATTGGATGTGAAGGATCCTATTCAGGCTGCGCTTTCATACCGTGAACAAATGGCTAAGTTTTTTTAAACACCGTGTTTGTGTTTAGTGATGCTTCTAGTTTGTTGTATTATCTAAAACAAATTGCTCACCATATGTTCCCTTGAATGGGTTTAATTTTTGTATTCAGTATGTTGTATTATATTGTTGTCTTCAAACTAATGTAATAGGATAATTAAACAGTTCCATAACAAATTAGACACACTATAACACATATTTTGTTAGCCTTAATAGTTTTATTAGAAGTGATGGTCATTCACGTTTAGGAACTTTGTAACGTGTGTTATATATCGTGCTAGAATAGTCAACGGGCTCGTGGATTGGACTAAGCTAAATGGGTATTAGTTTAGTTAAGCTTGCCTTATATCCAATCCAACCCATGTCCAAGCCCACGAAAGCCCATGGAAAGCCTTTTAGGGCATCATGTATTCCAACTATAAATACCCCTCAAATGGTCATTTGAGGGGTGTGCTTGAAAGTGTGTGTGTGTGTGTTTTTCCTTTGGAATATACAACTTATTGTTTTCATCTTTCTCTCACAACATACACGGTTTTATAAACATCAAGTAACCAACGTCTTAATCTTTCCTTCTTTATTTACGCATATGTTTGTGTTTGTGTTGTTCGTGTTTTACGCATAACATGTTGGGTTTGTGATAAGGTTGATAAAAGTAAGGTCCTACAATTGGTATCAATCGCCTAACAATGGTTTAAGAGTGTTTGTGTTTGTTTTGAAGTTTTGGTACCATACGCGTAAAGCTCTCGTTATACATCTTTGACACGCTTAAAGCTTTAATTTTTGCACTTAAAAATTCAAGATTCTTGTGGTTTAAGGTGTATTTGGTGCTAAAGTTTCAGTTTTTTGCAAAAAGTTCGAAGCTTTACGTGTTCTTCATCATTTTTTAACTCGTACGAATTGGGTAGGTCATTTCTACGCATAAGCTATCTAAGCACTTTGGGTGAAAAAGGTCAACATTTTTGTGTTATTCGAGTGTTTTTAAGGCTGTTTGTGCAAGAGAAATTGTTTGAATCACTGAAAATTTTTTACGCGTAGGTCAAAACCCTAGTTCTACGCGTAAGAAAAGTCAACACCCTATTTCTACGCATAAGTTTCTACGCATAAGAGTTTTGTGCAGTTTCTTCGAGCTATAACGGTGACTCAGTGCTTCCCTCACTTAGATAAGTTTGTGGAACACTTCGACTTTTGGATATCTTTTACACTGTGATAGTGTAAAGGATTTTTGGGCAAAACCCTAATCTTCCGCATAAGCTTAGACTTACGCGTAGAACACTTTACGCTTAAGTATTTTTCTTACGCCTAAGCCTTGTCTTACGCATAAGCTAAATCTTACGCATAAGTTTTTCTAAGCCTAACTTTAAACTTACGCATAAGCATTTCCTACGCCTAAGGAATCCTACGCCTAAGCCATCCTACTCGTAACTTCTTCGGTCTACGCCTAAGCTCTTCAATATTTCTACGCCTAACTTTAAACTTACGCCTAAGCCATCCTACTCGTAACTTCTTCGGCGGGAAAACTTGAGTAAAATTTAAATTTTTGAGGAGACTAAACGTTCAATTTTTACGCGAAATTCAAATTTTGGTTTAACTTGGAAAATTTTGGTCAAAAATTCAAATTTTTGGACCCAAATTCAAATTTTTTCGGTTAAATTTGGCGTCAAAATTGTCATAACTCAAATTTTTCATTCGACCTTAGAATTGATTTTTATAGTGAATTTCAAATTTTGGGAGAAAAATTTTTAGGCCTAAGAACCAAGTTCACGAGTACGACTTTCAGAAAAACTTCAAACGGCGATATCTTCATCAACCACAACTCCGTTATCGTTGAATCGATCCTACATCAACTTTATCAGATCATACCTTCATCAGTGGCAACTCAACAAGACATTCATGCAGCCGGTGCCGAAAACCGTCCTCCTATGTTGGAAAAAGGTGGTTATCTTCAATGGACAAGTCGAATGCTTCGTTACATCAAGACAAAACCTAATGGAAAATTGATGATCAAATCCATTCAGGATGGACCCTTCATACCTCGACAAGTCCAAGACCCTGGAAATGCTGATGCAACACCTCCCGTCCCACCATTTTTTCGTCTTAAAAAAGAATCAGAATACTCTGAAGAGGATCAGAAGCAAGTCGAAGCATATGACATGGCAATTCATATTGTCCAACTGGGTTTACCAAGAGACATCTTTGCTGCTGTAGACAGTTGTGAAACTACTTTCGATATGTGGGAACGTGTTAGACGGCTTTGTCATGGAACTGAAATTGGTCAACAAGATACGGAGAACAAGCTGCTAACTGCTTGGGAGAAGTTTACATCTACTCCAGGAGAATCCATTGAATCCTACTATGGAAGGTTCTGCACTTTAATGAATGAGCTGATCAGAAACAAGTTGACACCCAGAACTATCGTGAGCAACATCAAGTTCGTGAACAATCTACCAGAAGAATGGGGACGATATGTCACTCTTGTCAACCAAACAAAAGACTTACATCAAGTGAACTTTGATCAACTCAACGATTTTCTGAAACAAAACCAAGCTGAAGTGAATGAAGTCAGGAAAGAAAGATTGGCAAAGAATCATGATCTATTGGCTCTTATTGCAAAGACTCAACCTTCAGTGAATACACAACAACAAGCTTCATCATCTTCTAACAACAACAACTTGCAGCAATACATTCCACAATAACAAGCTGTTATCCAGCAACAACAAACCTATCCACCAGAACAACAACATTACCAGGAACAAGGAATCACTGATCTTGAAATAGAACCCGAAGAAGCTTTGTTACAAGTATTTTCTTTATTGGGTAAAGCATTCAGAGGTCGCTATTCCACACCAACTAACAACAACCAAAGGATTTCATCAAACACTCGCAATAGGCAAATTGCACAGCCGGGTGTGAATATGGGTCATCAAGGACAAATGGTTGGAGTTATTGGGAATCAGCAGGGATATGCTACTGGATTTCGCATGGGTAATCAGGCGGTTCCGAATCAGGGTAATCAGATGGGTCAGAATGTTGGAAATAGAGCAGTGGGTAATCAGAATGGGAATGTTGCAGCTCCAGTCGTTGGGAATTATGGAAATGTGAATCAGGGCAATCAGGTTAAGTGTTATAACTGTCAAGGATTGGGTCACATGGCAAGGAATTGTCCTACTAAGCCGAACAAGAAGACTGTTGACTATCTTCAGAAAGCTATGCTGTTAGCACGAAAGACAGAAGCAGGATTACAGTTGAGTGCTGAGGAAAATGACTTTATGGCTATTATGGATGATTTGGAAGACCTCGAGGAACTCAATGCAAACTGCATCTTCATGGAAAATCTTCAGGAGACTAAGTACGACACTGATTCTGACGCACCTCCTGTCTATGACGCTAACGCAGTATCTGAGGTACCAATCACTGATCCATGCTATAACAATGTCATATTTGATGTGTTTACTCATGACGAACAGCATTCTGTAACATCAGTACCTACTTATGATACATACCTAGACAATCTGAGTTGTAGCAATACTAACTCTGAGACTCCAAATGTGGATCCTAGTGGAGACTGTGTGGCACAAAATACTGAGACTGATGAGAAAACACGTGCTTATTTTGAATCATTAATCAATAACTGTGGCATTGAAATTGAGAAAGTTAGAACGGTCAATTGCGAAGTTAAGGCCGCGAATGCTAAATTGACCACTGAGCTTGAGAGTTACAAGGAGAACGTAAAAGCCTTTGAATTTCATAAAAACAAAGAATCAGAATTAGAAATTGGTTATCGAAATTTGGTTTCTAAAGAACAACTTTTGCAAATCAAGTCTAACACACTTGATGTGAATTTGAACTTGAAAATGAAATCTTTAAACAAGGAAATTTCTGATTTAAATAACCAACTTTCTAAACAAAAAGAAATGTTTTCTAATCTTGAAAAAGAGAAGAAGCAATTGATTACTGATTTTTCAAAACGAGAAGATTCTCTTCTTGATGAAATTCTTGATAAAAATGAAAAAATCCAAACTTTGGAAAATTTGCTTCTTAAAACGGGTCATTCTGCTCAAACAATCAAGATGCTTTCTAATCAAGTAAATCCGCGTTTTCATACTAATAATAGAATGGCACTTGATAACGACCCTTCTTCGTTCCTCAAGAAAGCTCAGAAATCTCAGAATGTGTTAAACAATGGAAATGTTTTACATGAACCCATTATTTTTCGTGATTCTCTTGAAACGTTAGAACTATCTGAGGAGAGTAGATCAAAAATGAAACAAAAGAATTCGGAAATCAAACCAATTGATTATAACAAATGGAACAAAATTAACGGAATTACTTTTGTTAATCAAAAAGAAATGTCCAAGTGTTTCAAACAAAGAGTCAACACCTGTTTCAAAACTAGTTGTTGTCTCAAATTCTCTTTCGAATATTGAACAAATGTCTTCAAACAATCCTTTTAACACAAGTGATGCGAGAAGTATTTTAGACAATGTAAAAACTAGAATTGCGGATCTTCAAGACACTGTTAAAACTAAAACCACTATTACACCTAACAACTGGTTCTCTAGTTTTGACATCGAACAAAGAAAGTTTTTTGAAACTCAAATTGCCCCTCAGCTGAATGCCATCAGTGCAAGGGTAATTCATTTTGAACAAGCGTTTTTGAAAGAAACAGTTGACTTTGTCAAGGACCATAAATCCCTGGTCAAGCAAGCTAATGACTGTGTTGAACACATCAAAGTTTTGGAAAATTTAAATGATTCTCTCTTCGAAGATGTTCTGACTACTGATATTATGTCCATCATTTTGCAAACATATTCTGTTGAAGATCATGAAAGACTCCAGTCTGAGACCTCCAAAATTGTTTCAAAATATGAAAAAGCACTTGAGAAACTTGAAAAAGAAAATGTCTCATATTTTAAACAACTTGATCGAAAAACTGAGGAATGCAAATATGAAAAATTGTCGTATGAGCGTGCCTACAATGACATGAAAGCGAAAAATGATCTTTTGAGGGCTCAGCTGGAAAGTCAAAAAGGAAAGGCAGTGGATATTGTGATTAAAAAACCATTGACTGCGGAGAAAGCAAATGTTCCCAAACCGGTTTTCAAACCAAAAATGTCTGTTTCTATGCCTCCTCCAAAAGTCAATGAGAAAAATGATTCATCAAAACCAGTCACTCCACCTGCCTTGCCTAAACAAAATGTTGATAAAGGAAAAGCGGTTATAGAGAAACCAACAATTTTAGCACCTGGACTTTTTAAGATGAGTACCACTAATGCGTCTGCCTCCACATCTAAAACATATGGAACAAACGACCTAAGTTTAGAAAAGCACTCTAAAGAGACTAGGAAAGCTGAAACCACCCCCTTCATAAAAATGTGAATCCTAATGCGTGTGCCTTACCTTCTACAGGACTAGAAAGCACCTCTAGGAGCAGCAGACTAAAGCCTAAGAGCAATACAAGGAACAATAGAGTCTCGACTGCCTCTAGGAGTAGTAGCTTCAATAAAGAGAAGAAAGTAGAAGAACACCCTAGGAATTTACCGCTTTTGAATAAGAAAGACATTTCATCTGAATGTACTAAACCTATGAAACTTGCTAAGTCTAATGCATGTGTTGAATCTCTTTGTTTAACTTGCAAGAAATCTTTAGTTAATGTTCAAGATGATTGTGTTTTTAAGAATGTGAATGATAAGCCTGTTAAGAAGAACGTTCCAAAAAGATCTTACGCTAAACAAGTAGGAAGACTAGTTGCAAAACTTAGGCTTTTCACTACTGACAAGAACCATAGTGTTTACTTTAGGGATGATATTTGTAAACCCACAGGTAGAACTTTCACACTCCAGAATGGTAAAATGAGTGATAAACCAGAACTCCCTGTAGCAAACCTCTTTGAGTGTGATCAGGATTTTACCTCTAACCCAAAGGAACCAAAATCACAATGATTTCCAAACTATTCCTTTTCTGTTACTGGCAGGTTGTCGAAATTTGTCTTTGGATCGTCGACTCGGGTTGCTCCAAGCACATGACCAGGAATCTGAAGTTGCTGATCAATTTCGTCTGGCAATTCATGGGAACCGTACGTTTTGGAAATGATCATGTAGCAGCTATCATGGGTTATGGAGATCTACCTTTTGGAAATTATTTGATCACTCGGGTTTACTATGTTGAAGGGTTGGGACACAATTTGTTTTCAGTCGGGCAGTTCTGTGATGCAGATTTAGAGGTTGCTTTTAGGAAAAATGCTTGCTTCGTTAGAAAATTGTATGCTATCGACATCAATCAAATGGCCTCTTCATCACCAATATGTCTTATGACACGAGCATCTGGAACTCAGTCCTGGTTATGGCATAGAAGGTTATCCCATCTCAATTTTGACACCATCAACAATCTTGCCAAAGACAACATCGTCAACGGACTTCCAAAGTTCAAATACACCAAGGATCACTTATGTCCATCATGCGAACAAGGAAAAAGCAAAAGAGCATCATATAAACCCAAATCCGTACCTAGTTTGGAAGCAAAGTTGCATATGTTGCACATGGACTTATGTGGCCCAATGAGAGTTGAAAGCATTAATGAAAAAAAGTATATCCTTGTTATCGTCGATGATTATTCGAGATATACATGGGTTAGGTTTCTAAGATCAAAAGACGAAGCACCAGGCATCATGATCACCTTTCTGAAGCGTATTCAAGTACTTCTTCAAACTCCAGTAAGGGTTGTAAGAACAGACAACGGCACAGAATTCACTAATCAGGAGTTAAGAACTTATTTTGAAGATGTTGGAATTACACATCAGACATCAGTTGTTAGAACTCCACAGCAGAATGGGGTAGTTGAAAGAAGAAATAGAACTCTTGTGGAAGCTGCTCGCACAATGCTAATCTATTCTTGTGCACCATTATTTCTATGGGCTGATGCTGTTGCCACTGCTTGTTTCACTCGTAACCGATCCCTAATCCATCCTAGATTCAATAAAACCCCGTATGAGCTTGTGAACAACAGAAAACCTGATATCTCTTACTTTCACGTGTTTGGGGCTTTGTGCTATCCAACGAACGACAAAGAAGATCTAGGTAAATTGAAAGCTAAAGGTGATATTGGAATCTTCATTGGATATTCAGATAACTCGAGGGCATTCAGGGTGTATAATAGAAGAACTAGGAGGATCATGGAGACGATGAATGTGAAATTTGATGAACTTTCACATATGGCTTCTGAGAGACTCGCTCTAGAACCCGCACTAAACCCGCAGACTTCTGGACACATCAGTTCAGGACTCGTACCTCAAAGAGCTCAATCAACTTCGTTTGACAATCCTAAAGAGCAAGAATGGGAAAATTTCTTCGAGTTAATGTTCGATGAATATTATGGTGGAACTTCGACAAATGCATCAAACCATCATTCCGCTGCAACCGCTCAAAATCATCCTCCACCACCAACAGAAGATGCATCTACAACGGTCGAAACCAATGCACCAACTCCATCAACATCATCTACATCTACTCAAGTTCTTGCACCCGTTCTACCAGCAGTTGATGAGCAAAACCAAAACCAGAACGATGCAACGTTAGATGAAGACTTATTTGAAAACCCGTTTGCTACGGAATCAGCTGAATCATCTTCATGCTTACGAGAACCATCTAACTCGCATACGTTTAACCAACGGTATCCTTCTACTCTGAAGTGGACAAAAGACCACCCAATTGAACAAGTTATTGGTGAACCTTCAAGGCCAACTCAGACGAGACGCCAACTTGCCACCAATTGCGACTTGTGCATTTACCTTTGCTCAATTAGCAATATCGAGCCAAAGAACATTCGCGAGGCAATGGCAGAACCCGCATGGATAGAAGCGATGCAGGAGGAACTTCTCCAATACCGTCTTCATGACTCTTGGGATATGGTTCCAAGACCAATTGACATTCGAGTCATTGATCTCAAATGGTTATGGAAGAACAAAAGGGACGAAGAGATGACTGTTATTCATAACAAAGCTCGTCTTGTGGCCAAAGGATACAGACAAGAGGAAGGGATAGACTTTGAAGAGTCATTCGCGCCGGTAGCCAGACTTGAAGCAGTCAGGATATTCTTAGCCTATGCAGCTCACAAAAACATCACGGTTTATCAAATGGACATTAAGACCGAGTTCTTGAACGGAACTCTGGAAGAAGAAGTGTATGTGAGTCAGCCAGAAGGCTTCATCGACTTGGAACATCCAGACTACGTCTACAAACTCAAAAAGGCAATCTATGGATTGAAACAAGCTCCGAGAGCGTGGTATGACGAACTGTCCTCTTTCCTTATCGAAAACAATTTCACCAAAGGAACAGTTGATCCTACCTTGTTTACACAAAAATGCAAAAACGACATTTTGATTGTTCAGATTTATGTGGACAACATCATCTTTGGGTCCACTAATCCGAATCTTTCAAAACATTTTGAAAATCTCATGAAAAGCAAATTTGAAATGTCCATGATGGGGGAACTAAAATTCTTTCTTGGTTTACAAATACATCAGTCCCCTCGTGGAATTTTTATAAATCAAGCTAAATACACAACTGAGATTTTGAAAAATCATGGTATGGATAATTGTGATTCGGTCGGAACACCAATGGTAACTTCACCAAAAATTGGAGCCGATTTGTTTGGGAAACCTATTGATCCGAAGAAATATCGGAGCATGATTGGTTCTCTCATGTACCTCACTGCTAGTCGACCAGATATTCATTTTGTTGTTTGCTTATTAGCACGGTTTCAGGCAAAGCCTACCGAACTGCACCTCAAAGAGGTTAAACGGATCTTTCGATACCTGAAGACATCCACTCACATGGGACTTTGGTATCCGAAGGAATCCGGATTTGATCTTATTGCCTTTTCAGATGCGGACCACGCAGGTGATCAAGTTACAGCAAAAAGTACATCAGGAGGAGCACAATTTTTGGGTGAAAAGTTAGTAAGCTGGTCTTCAAAGAAACAAGACTGCACTGCACTTTCAACCGCTGAAGCTGAGTATGTGTCTCTATCTGCGTGTTGTGCTCAAGTTCTATGGATGAGAACACAACTCACAGATTATGGCTTTACTTTCGATAAAATACCTATGTATTGTGACTCGAAAAGTGCCCATAGCCATATCATGCAATCCTGTTCATCACTCAAAGACTAAGCATATCCGTGTCCGCTACCACTTCATCAAAGAGTACGTCGAAAATGGTACTATTGAATTATTCTTCGTGAAGACTGATTACCAACTCGCCGATCTATTAACTAAAGCCCTTCCAAAAGAAAGGTTTGACTATTTAGTTCGACGAATTGGAATGCGAAGCCTAACCCTTGATGAGTTAGAACGTCTTCTCGAATCTTCTTGAAAATGATTTTTTCCAAAAAGCTTCACTGTAAATATTTTTGAAAAACAAAATACAAAATTTGAAAAACCAACAAAAGCAAAATATAAAAATATAAAACTTTCAAAAAATACAAAAACAATAGAAAATCAAAAATCCAAAAATATTCTTCTCACGACATGTCTCTCGTATAATCGATATTCTGTACGTTTCTAAAAATGTCATTCAACAATGATTCGGGTATGTACAGATGCTTGAGCGAGAGTTCTTTAATATGTTTTCTAAAAACATGTCGTTTCTCAAAATTTCTTCATAAAATGGCTTTCGTATACATGATAACGCTAAACGCGTCGTTCGGGGTCAAAGGAACTTCCTTTTTGTCGAGCAAGTTTTTCAACACCCTAGGCAGTGAACCTAATCGTTGTAGTGTAGTATTAGGGTAAGCCACGGGTATTGATATCGTTCTCTAGGGGAATAGGAATGCTAGTGAGAAGTTACTACGCTAAGGTTGGGGTTGAGGAAGATTATTTTTTATCTTTTTATGTTTTTTTAGGAAATTGAAAGGTACAAATCTCGGGGTATTGGATTTGGGGGGTTGGTATCGCTACCGATTACTCTACTTATCTAATTATCTAATCTAAGGTGTATGTAGTCTATGTCTAATTATTGTGTGCTCGTATGATAGTTTAAAGATGTGTTTACTTAGGTTTTACTACTCCTTAATTATCTTCTATTGGTGGTTGAATTGTCACGTCCTTATTCCTAGTTGCGTTGTGTGTCTAAGGTTGTAGGGTATGCGTTTCTCCCTAACTCTTTGAACTTACCAAAGGGTCTCGTCTACAAAACCCACTAGGGATGATAAACTCCTACTCTAAGGCACTCTTTGGATGGTTTAGCTTACAACTACTCAAGGAGTCATATTCTAAGGTTCACAAAGATTTAATCAAGCATTAAGTACACAACGAATGCCCTATCGCATTACTAGATCATTAACCAACTAAGATAAGAGACAACCAATCAATATTCAATAATTAAGTTTCATATTCCCTAAGCAAACACACAAGTAAATTAGCCGGACATGGAGAACATGCAAGCATACACACAAATAATCAAAGACATAATTGTATTAATGAAGTAAACACTTATCTTGATGTAAGATAGGGTTTGGAACCCTAAAATACTGTACAAGACAGCCTTGGTTCGGTTTAGGTTTTTACTCCAAAAGACTACACACTAAAAACTGAAATATTCGGATTCTATATATAGGATTACACTTGCGACGGCGTCACCTTATGTTTTGTGACGCCGTCGGATCGCCGTCATTAGGGTTTCGTCTTGGCCACGTTAGACTTGCGACGACGTCACTTTATGCTTGTGACGCCATCCTCTTCAGCTTCTGACGCCGTCTGGATTGCATCTAGGCCGTGTGAGTTGCGACGGCCTACTCTTTCATAACCTGACGTCGTCACTTGAAAATATGAGTTTTGGCTTCTGAGCCGTCACAAAATCCTCCGACGGCGTCACAATTAACACCTGACGCCGTCACCTTGTATTTTCAGCAGCTTTGAGTGTCTCGATTCTTACTTTGGCCATTTTCTTCGTATATTCGCGCCTTTTCGTCCAAATAAGTGCCATTCCAGCATTTTGCCTTCAAGAGACCTAAAAAGTGAAAAGGAACGATATTAAGCAATAACGGATACAAAAGTGATCAAATAAGGGCTTAAACGACCCCTAAAAAAGGTACCTTTTAAAACCTTATCAAATATCCCTACACTTGGTATTTGCTTGTCCTCAAGCAAATGTGCTTTTAGCCAATTAATTTATAAGTTAGGGGTCATGAAGCATTGGTTCAAAACGGTCCACACCACATATAAGCCCCGCAAAAGTTATAACAAGCACGGAAATTACTCACATCTCTCTCGGGTGAATATGAAATATAACAAATTGGAAATGGAAGATAAACACTCATTTACCGGTCCTAGTACATAGATTACCATAGGCTTGAGAATAGATCAAACCTCCATCGCTTTGGCGTAAGCACCTAGGAAAGACTATCAAAGAGGTCTTTAAAGGGTTGTAACGTTAGGCTTACGGTAGGGAAACAAAGGGTTTGGTGGGATAGGCTTTTTAGTGGTGGCAAGTCAAAAATCTTTATGTTACAAGCATACGAAGAATGGCGTTGCTAAGCCAAGACTCGACACTCTAAACTCTAGCTGACTGAAATAAAAAAACATAAATTTAAAGGATAGATGTAGGATGGTAGCCCGTATGTTTTTTTTTTCACTCTATTTTTTTTCTTTTCTTTTTCTTTTTTTTTCGATTTTTTTTTTTTTTTTTTTTTTGCATACACTTTTACTCTACCATCCTCTATGGTAACATCAAAATGATAGGGATTTATAGGCACATCCCTACACTTGAGTTTTTATTACTCTAACACTAATTTGACCCGAATTGAAAAGATCAAAACACTTGGGGTACATTATTACGCAAACAAAGGGATTTTGAATTTAACGTTCCCTTCCCGTCATTTCATAAACTTTAACTTTTCCCGTGAATCCCAATCGTCCCAAAACTGTGTACAAAGGATATGACTCGACTTAGCTACTTATGCAAGCAATTAGATAATTGAACTAAGGGTTTAGGGTGATAATAATAATGCACTAAAAGTGAGTGCATACAGGGTAGGCTAAGGCGATTTGGGTGTATATTTGGGGGTGGGGTGTAAACAATGCTCTTCATTGATATTCCGAAAAAACCGAAACATCACGAGAACCGCGAAAAGGATAGGCTCTGAGGGGTTAACTAGGGGTATCGTGTACTAAAGATGAGTACAACGCAAAGGGTGTGGGGGAATTACTCAACCGATGTGGAAGAAGTAATTATATTACGGGTATCAAACAAGGGTTATCCTAGTGCCTCTTATCATTTAGTTATTCCCAACTACACAAGTGTAGTCTTACTAGCGATCTCGAAATGCATCACAAAACAAGTTCTAGAATCTAATATACTACCGTTTCACACTCTAAGCATTAAAGATGAATGCTTTAATTCCTACTAATCTAAGGGCGATCCTCACATTTTTTGTGGAATTTAGGTGGTAAATGGTTTTTGTGCTAGTCATGCAACTTCCTATCCGTGAGACGCTTTTGTTAAGACTAATGGCCCACTCCTATATGTCATGAAAAAATTTAAATTTGGTGCCAAAATTACCCTAACCGACATTTTCTCATGGTTTATTACACAAATACAATTGGACAAAGCAAATATTCAAGGATAAGTATAGTTTCAAAGTTCCCGTTTTATTTTCCCCCCCTACACTTAAACTGAACATTGTCCCCAATGTTCTCCGAAAGTATCAAAGTTATAATAATGGAAGGTAATTAAAAACGAAAGAAACTAGTACTCCCCTGATTAGCTCGGTAGGATCCGTGTGAAGTGGTGGTTAAATCCTTTCCAAGAAGAATTTATGCGTGAAAAGCTCCTTCCAATCTTATGTAACTCCTTCTTGATAAATTAAACCTGCACGCTTGAAGAAAACAAACGAAACCTTCGCGTAAAATCGGCGGTAATAATATATATAAGACTCGATTTAAACTAGGATATAATGCTTGTGGAATGGATGTTTACAGACTTTCTGGAAAATTAAGACCTGGAAAATTCCAAAAATTTATAAGTAGCTCAGAAAACGAGAAAAAAGTAATCTGTTGTTTTTACTCCTTCCTGATGCCGTCAGGTTGCGATCCTGACGCCGTCAGGTTATCCTGACAAAAACTGGTCTGCGATTTTCTGGAAAATTTACATCTTTAGAATCTGGAAAAATTTCTGCAAAACATCCATTATGACTCGATACAAGCATTTGACTCGAACAAACACACAAATATATCTTTTAGTTAATTGTTATTCTCATGTTTACGTTTCTTTTTGAAAACGTGTGTAATCCTCCCTACACTTATCCTTTATGTAAAATACCTTTATATGCAATTAAGACGAGGTTAAAAACAAAATAAAGTATTTTTACAAATTTAAACAAGAGAATAATCAATCAATCAAAGATATACGACACTAACAAGCAAACAATTAAGCATGGGTTGCCTCCCATGAAGCGCTTTTCTTTATTTAAGAGTCTTGTAGCTAGACTCGTAGTCGTGCTCCTACGTGACTTCATTACCGTCACCTTCTTCTAAAACAATATCCTCATCGTTCACCATTTCATTATTATCCAATTGATAATGCTTTACCCGTTGTCCATTAACGGTGAATTCTCTTCCATCATGGTCTAGTAGCACCACCGCTCCATTGCTCATCTGCTTTCTTACTGAAAAGGGTCCATACCATCTTGATTTGAGTTTTCCTGGAAATAATCTCAGTCTTGAATTATACAAGAGCACCTTATCTCCTTCCAAAAACTCTTTAGGACTCTTTATTCGTTGATCATGCCACTTTTTTGCCCTTTCTTTATATGTGATCGATGATTCATATGCTTCCAGCCTCAGTTCATCTAATTCTTGAAGCTGTAAGAACCGATTTGACCCTGCTTCAGAATAATCCATATTACAGGCCTTAAGTGCCCAATATGCTTTTTGCTCAAGTTCAATAGGGAGGTGGCACGCCTTCCCGTATACTAAGCGAAAAGGGGTTGTTCCGATAGGTGTTTTGTAAGCAGTTCTAAATGCCCAGAGTGCCTCATCCAGTTTGAATTCCCAATCTTTTCTATTCTGGTGGACCGTCTTTTCAAGTATCCGTTTTAATGCCCTATTTATGTTTTCTACTTGTCCATTCGTCTGAGGATGATATGCAGTAGAAAATCTATGTGGGACGCCATACTTCTTCATCACCTTTTCCATTTGAGCATTGCAAAAGTGGGTCCCTCTATCACTGATCAATGCCTTGGGAATCCTGAATCGTGCGAAGAGCTTTTTAAGAAAATGGATAACTACTCTCGCATCATTAGTCCTAAGGGCTTGAGCCTCTACCCATTTGGATACATAGTCAATAGCTACGAGAATGTATTCATTTCCTCCGGAGGATGGAAAGGGTCCCATGAAGTCTATACCCCAAACATCGAATATTTCGCAGACTTGGATATAGTTCTGAGGTGATTCGTCCCTTCGCGAGATGTTTCCAGATCGTTGGCATGCATCACATGTCTGAACTAATCTCTTAACGTCTCGAAAAATAGTAGGCCAATAGAATCCGGCATCGAAAACTTTTCGTGCTGTGACATTTACCCCGTGATGTCCTCCAGATGGTCCCGCATGACATTCTTTCAGAACTCGATCAATCTCTCTACCGGCCACACAGCGTCGAATGATTTGATCAGGGCATATGCGGAATAGGAAGGGCTCATCCCAGAAGTAATGTTTTAGCGTAGTGAAGAATTTCTTTTTATCTTGCTTGGTCATGTAATTTGGCAAAACCCTACTGGATAGGTAGTTAGCATAATCCGCATACCAAGGCTCAATTTCCTTAATGGCCATTAGCCGTTCCTCGGGAAAAGAGTCGCGAATCTCGTAGTGATCGAATTTCTCAAGATCAGGGTTTTCCAAGCGTGATAGATGATCAGCAGCGAGGTTTTCAGCCCCCTTTTTATCTCGAATTTCAATGTCGAATTCTTGAAGTAATAAGATCCACCTAATGAGTTGGGGCTTAGCATCTTGTTTTGAAAACAAGTAGCGTAAGGCGGAGTGATCGGTGAAGACGACAGTTTTAAAGAGAACGAGATATTACTTGAACTTATCAAAGGCAAAAACTACAGCTAAAAGTTCTTTCTCGGTGGTCGTGTAATTCTCTTGCGCTACATTCATGGTTTTGCTAGCATAGTAGATTGGTTGAAAATGCTTCTCTTTCCTTTGGCCGAGCACAACGCCTACAGCATAATCACTAGCATCACACATGATTTCGAATGGCTGAGACCAATCAGGGGTGACCATTATAGGCGCCTGAGTGAGATCTTTCTTTAGTCGGTTGAATGCTTCCTTGCATTCTCCAGAAAAATCAAAAGGGGCATCCTTAACAAGAAGCTGTGTCATTGGCCGGGCAATTTTTGAGAAGTCTTTAATAAACCTTCGATAAAAACCCGCATGACCTAGAAAGCTGCGAATGGCTTTAACGGTAGTAGGATAGGGGAGTTTGGAAATTGCTTCAATTTTTGCTCTATCGACCTCAATTCCATTTCCAGAGACTTTATGCCCTAAGACAATTCCTTCTTTTACCATGAAATGACATTTTTCCCAATTTAAGACCAAATTAGTCTCCTCGCACCGGTTCAACATCTTCCTAAGGTTGGAAAGACAAAGATCGAAGGAATTTCCAAACACCGAGAAATCATCCATGAAAACTTCCATGCTGTCCTCAATTAATTCATGGAATATGGCCATCATACATCGCTGAAAAGTAGCGGGTGCGTTACATAACCCGAAGGGCATTCGCTTGTAAGCAAACGTCCCGTAAGGGCATGTAAATGTAGTTTTTTCCTGATCTTCAGGGGCAATGGGAATTTGGAAATACCCTGAAAAGCCATCAAGGAAACAGTATTCATGCCTGGCTAATCTTTCGAGCATTTGGTCAATGAATGGTAGAGGAAAATGATCCTTCCGGGTGGCATCATTCAACTTTCTGTAGTCAATGCAGACACGCCAACCAGTAATAGTTCTTTGCGGCACCAACTCACCCTTTTCATTCTTCACAACCGTCATTCCTCCCTTTTTTGGAACCACTTGGACTGGGCTGACCCATTGGCATCAGATTAATGCTTGCCCCAAGATCCGCCAAAGCGTTTTTCATAGAAAGTGCCCCTATAGAGCAAGGAATGGTGAAACTGCCAGGATCTTCCTTCTTCTTGGGCAGGATTTTCTGGATGATAGCCGAACATTCTTCTCCTAATGATATCAACCCTTCAAGTTTCTTCCGATTAGATATTAACCTCTTGAAGTATTTGCTATGTTTAGGGATGTGATAGAATACATCGAGGAGTGGTATGTTGACGGTTGTTTGTTTCAAATAAGACAATATTCTTTCATTGTCTTCTTCAGCCTTTTGATTCTTTAGACAAGAGGGATAGGGAATCCGTGCGAGAGTTGGTCGTTGGGCCGGTGCTGGTGTTTGTGGAGGGGGACCGTGAGGGGTTGAAAGGGGTTCAGGAATTGCCTCATTTCCTAACTCAGGTCCCCTTGTGGTGGGGTTCCGGTCAGGATGCGGGGGATCCTTGGTAGTAGTTCCTGATCGAGTAGTGATGGCGCAAGTTGGATCGTGAAGGGCTGGGCCAGATCCGCTTATTCTTACGTGGACGTTGGCGAATTGACTTTCTAATTCAGCTTGCTGCTCTTGGATAAAATCTTCAAGACCTTTTAAGAGTGTGGTCCCTTCCATGGTAAACTGCCCGAGTTCTTCTTCAAAGGCATCACAGATGGTGTATTCAGATCCTTCACTTTCTTCAGTTCTCCATTTTAGATTGCCCCATGGATCACATTCATTGTTTTGATAGAACGTGAGGAGTGAAGGGTCATCATAAATATCATGAATGGAAAGGAAGACGCTCTCTTGGCGTGTGTCATCACACTCATCACACTCGTGTGGTCCTCCACAAATGTTGCATATGAGGTATGGGTTAAATAGCCTTTTTGGTTCTGGTGACTTTGTGAGGTATGCAAGCTTCTTCTGTGCTTTCTTAATCCGATCATCGAAGGATAACTCTTCATTCGAGAAAGCAGAGATACTTAGCGCGTTTACTGGCTCATTCCAATGGCTGTCTTGGTATTGAATGTATTCCTCAATGCGGTTCCACCCTTCTTCTGCAGTGAGGTTCGCAATTCTTCGGCCAGTTGAGAAATCAATCCCTTTTTTATCCTTTCGGGAGACATTGTCGTAAAATATTTGAACAAGCAACCAAAGGTTGATACCATGGTGCGGGGCTTGTTGAATAAGATCTTTGTAACGACTCCAAGAGTTAGTGATAGATTCTCCATCTGTTTGATGGAAGTGCAGAATTTTGCTCCTAATTGATGCAGTTCTTCCAGGGGGGAAGAACTTCTTGGTGAACTTGGTTGTGAGTTGTTCCCACGTAAAAATAGACCTTGGAGGGAGCTTATCGAGCCACTCCTTGGCTTGCCCTTGAAGAGAAAATGGGAAAAACCGGAGTCTAGATGTCTCCTTGGATGCCCCGTCGGCATAGATAGCATCAACAATTTTTAAAAACTGTTTGATGTGGTGGATTGGGTTTTCGCTATGGGATCCATGGAATTGACATGCATTTTGGATCAGCCAAATGTCAGAGGCATGCAGTACCTCATTGACTTGCTCTGAAGGATAGACAATGGCACTGGTGAATCCAGATGCAGAGGGGGAAGAGTATTCCCCAAGGGATTTTGCTTCAGGGGGATTAATGGGTCCATTGACCGGAGTGGCAGGAATTTCCTTGCCATTTTGGCTCATATCGTCAATGATGATGGTTTCAGGGGATTGTGGGGAATGAGAGGACTCTTCATCAGATGTGACTTCATCAAAGTTGATGAAAGTTCCATGAGGTTCCGACTCATGGAGAGCTTTTCTTCGCCTATTGAGCTCTCTTTCGGGTTCTGCAAAAGGTTCAAGAAGAGTTTTGGTGGAACTGCGGGTTCTAAGTTGTCTAAGGGGGTTGGTAGGGTTGATGAGTGGTGGTTGGTCATCACCTTCCATGATGAAAAGTGATGGGGTTACGAACAAAGGTCACGAAGAAGGGGGATAGACTACGAGAAAGCTAAAAAATAAGAAAAATTTACTTGATAGGAATCAAGCAAAGAAACCTAAACGAGGTGGACTACTAACTAGCTATTCTATTCCCCGGCAGCGGCGCCAAAAACTTGATAACGCTACACGCGTCGTTCGGGGTCAAAGGAACTTCCTTTTCGTCGAGCAAGTTTTTCAACACCCTAGGCAGTGAACCTAATCGTTGTAGTGTAGTATTAGGGTAAGCCACGGGTATTGATATCGTTCTCTAGGGGAATAGGAATGCTAGTGAGAAGTTACTACGCTAAGATTGGGGTTGAGGAAGATTATTTTTTATCTTTTTATGTTTTTTTAGGAAATTGAAAGGTACGAATCTCGGGGTATTGGATTTGGGGGGTTGGTATCGCTACCGATTACTCTACTTATCTAATTATCTAATCTAAGGTGTATGTAGTCTATGTCTAATTATTGTGTGCTCGTATGATAGTTTAAAGATGTGTTTACTTAGGTTTTACTACTCCTTAATTATCTCCTATTGGTGGTTGAATTGTCATGTCCTTATTCCTAGTTGCGTTGTGTGTCTAAGGTTGTAGGGTATGTGTTTCTCCCTAACTCTTTGAACTTACCAAAGGGTCTCGTCTACAAAACCCACTAGGGATGATAAACTCCTACTCTAAGGCACTCTTTGGATGGTTTAGCTTACAACTACTCAAGGAGTCATATTCTAAGGTTCACAAAGATTTAATCAAGCATTAAGTACACAACGAATGACCTATCGCATTACTAGATCATTAACCAACTAAGATAAGAGACAACCAATCAATATTCAATAATTAAGTTTCATATTCCCTAAGCAAACACACAAGTAAATTAGCCGGACATGGAGAACATGCAAGCATACACACAAATAATCAAAGACATAATTGCATTAATGAAGTAAACACTTATCTTGATGTAAGATAGGGTTTGGAACCCTAAAATACTGTACAAGACAGCCTTGGTTCGTTTTAGGTTTTTACTCCAAAAGACTACACACTAAAAACTGAAAAATTCGGATTCTATATATAGGATTACACTTGCGACGGCGTCACCTTATGTTTTGTGACGCCGTCGGATCGCCGTCATTAGGGTTTCGTCTTGGCTACGTTAGACTTGTAACGGCGTCACTTTATGCTTGTGACGCCGTCCTCTTCAGCTTCTGACGCCGTCTGGATTGCATCTAGGCCGTCTGAGTTGCGACGGCCTACTCTTTTATAACCTGACGTCGTCACTTGAAAATATGAGTTTTGGCTTCTGAGCCGTCACAAAATCCTCCGACGGCGTCACAATTAACACCTGATGCCGTCACCTTGTATTTTCAGCAGCTTTGAGTGTCTCGATTCTGACTTTGGCCATTTTCTTCGTATATTCGCGCCTTTTCGTCCAAATAAGTGCCATTCCAGCATTTTGCCTTCAAGAGACCTAAAAAGTGAAAAGGAACGATATTAAGCAATAACGGATACAAAAGTGATCAAATAAGGGCTTAAACGACCCCTCAAAAAGGTACCTTTTAAAACCTTATCAATACATCAGTACGAAACCCGGACCAAAATGATGACTTTTGATTATTTTTTCAAATCAAAACTCGCGTTTTTAATGAAAATCACAAGTGTACGCTTCAGTGCACTACATTTAAAAATGGTGAGAAATCATCATCATCTTGAGCACCTTTTCAAGATTGTTCAAAAAGATTTTCAAAATCTTTCAAATATTTTGTGCTCAAGATAACTCCCTCTAAACCCTTTAATTGATTATGCTTTATTAAAGGGGGAGTATAAAACAAAATGTTCCGAATTCATGCTTAAATCATATCCGTTTGTCTCCCTAAAATATTCTAAAAATGATTTTTAATCCATGGATATCAAAAATATCACGATTATGCTATTTTTGAGGGGGAGGAGACGTGATTAAAATGTGATCAAAATGTTTAATGATCGGTGTTTGAATCTCAAAATGAGCTCGACTCAGATGGAACCAATGAATTGACGGGAATCAAAGTCAGTAAATGTACCATCTCGAGAAACTTGTGATAGATATGCACCTTCATGGGTCTAACCTCCTTCTCAAGGAGTGTTTACAACTTCAAGTTAGTTATTAGAGCTAGTTGTCACCTAAAAACTGACAATGGGACTCTTTAACTAGGCAACGTAACCGTGTATCGTGGGGAATTGTCTATCATGAGCTGATCAATTCAAAAAGTGCAAACTCTACCCTCTATATGCAGATTTCTGTCAAAACTTATAAGCACATGTGAAGGGGGAGTGTTCTGAAAATATAAAACTCTCAAAGTGTTCCAAACATGTTTTCTATCAAAAACACTTTGAGAGATTTTCAAGAAAAATGGTTTTATGGCAACAATAGGACAGTCATGGAGTTATAAGGTGACTAAGGATAGGTAAATCCATCCTATGATCCGCCAGAGCCGGAGGGATCTACCCAAGGACATCACAAATAGTTAGTATTAGAAGTCCTTAGGAATGATTGAAAAAGGAGTAATGTGAGAAAGGAGAAAGAAGGGGTTGAAGAATTAAAAAGAAATGTAAAAGAAAGGGTGAAAAGAAATAGCCCTCCATATTCAACCTTAGGGCAGAAACTGGGTTCAATTCATCTGCTACTGGTTGTCACTAGATGACACTGGTATTGAAGACCAAGACGTCATGGACCCAGTGACGCACTGCACTAAACCTTCTAGCTATTCAATTCCTCTTAAAAGGATTTGTTTCATTCTCACTGGGAACCCTACATAATCTATTGACTTTCTCTTAGAGATCGTTGGTATTGAAGAAGGAGACCCTCTCCCTAGTCTCCGCTCAGGAAAACCAAAATGCACTTATTGAGTCTAGAGCCACGAGATTCATCAAAAGATCTCATAGGAACACTTGACATGACATCGCTTGTTGTTCATCAATAAGGACACAAGTGATATATTATAGAGTCCTACGCAGATCTTAGCAATCTGCCAGAACATTTATGAGAGGTTTCACAATTGTGATCCTCGGTGATTGAATGGAAACTCCTGCCAGGGTCAACATCAAGCAGCCCTGACAGCAGGTCACTTCGGTAATTCCCCGTGGATTATGCTTAGTGTGTCTCAAACGGTCTACAGTCGTGGGGTGATGCTTCGGTGTACCTCAGCGACTCATCTGAACTGTAGGTGTATTTCGGTACATCGCGTTATCTCACTTGTGGGACTCCAGTTCAGGAACGGCCTCTGTGAGAATTAGAGACGTGTTTTCACACTATGCTGTTAACACCCTCAAAATTCAAACTTGTAAGTGCCGGAATCCGCTTATTACTAACCTGTTTTTATGTTTTCTTCTTATGGAAGCTCCGGAGCTGATTGATCGTGCAGACTCTCCACATGCTCATACCAACAACACATGAAAGTTCTCATCAAAATCAAAGGCTACTCAAAGTTAAAGATGATTCTTCGTCAATGTCAAAGAATCTACAAAGTTTAAAGACTCGAGAACCACATCATTGGTAACCAAAAGACAAATAGAAGTGTGAGCATGGTGGAGAAAGACGTGGAGACACCAAACCAACGAAGTTGACAACGGCAGACAACCACATTATCTGATCACAAAGCATGAAGGAACAAAGAATCAAGACTATTCTATATCTACGCACAAAGTTCAAGCTCGAGAAAAGTAACGACCAAATCAAGTGGAGCATCTTTTGAATGACCACCCCTTAGGGGGAGATTGTTAGCCTTAATAGTTTTATTAGAAGGGATGGTCATTCACGTTTAGGAACTTTGTAACGTGTGTTAGATATCGTGCTAGAATAGTCAACGGGCTCGTGGATTGGACTAAGCTAAATGGGTATTAGTTTAGTTAAGCTTGCCTTATATCCAATTCAACCCATGTCCAAGCCCACGAAAGCCCATGGAAAGCCTTTTAGGGCATCATGTATTCCAACTATAAATACCCCTCAAATGGTCATTTGAGGGGTGTGCTTGAGTGTGTGTGTGTGTCTATTTTCTTTGGAATATACAACTTATTGTGTTCATCTTTATCTCTTCACATACACGATTCATACATATTCAAGTCACCATCATCTTAATCTTTCCTTCTGTATTTACGCATATGTTTGTGTTTGTGGTGTTCGTGTTCTACGCATAACGTGTTGGGTTTGTGATAAGGTTGATAAAAGTAAGGTCCTACATATTTGTATATTAGTAATAATTTTCTAAAAAAATAAGCAAAAAAAGGCACACACCAAAATATGGATATACAAAGTAGGGCAAACCCATGCATGCTACTTTACAAGTATTGTCCATTGGGTAATAGCTATTTATGCATTATCCAACATGTAACTATGTGACTTTGTCTTGGTAGGGGTGAGGTTGACCTTATCTTATATATATCATTAGATCTATTAACCAAAACTAAATTTTACTTTTGTCTTTGTATTTTTCAGATTTCAACTAACTATGGCATCACAAAACACAGAATCAAGGAGCTGTGGTGATTTATGGTATCAACAATGGCTGTAAGTTTGTCCATTTACTTTTTTCTGTTAATGTAAAGTAAGTAGGTTTTTGTATTAATATTTTGTTTTTCTGAATTATTTCCATTGTTATACAGAATGTCTGAAAACTGTCATGATCTTGGGTTTGATGTTTATCATGGCAATCGGTTTTTTTTGTATCCCTTAAGATATTTAGGTGGAGATGTTTTACATTTGAGGTTACCTAGGTCGAGTAGGTTATCCCTTAAGATACTTAGGTGGAGATGTTTTACATTTAAGCAGGATATTTGTGCTTGGTATTTTTGTCTTCCAAGTAGTAGTCTAGAAGAATGGTTGACCCTTGTAGAAGGTGATAATGATGTCAAGAAATTGTATGTCATGGCTGAGCGCCATGGGCTAGTTGAAATCTATGTTTCTCATCAGCCACAGGTTCAATTAGTTAGCTACTATCACAAGAACCTGTCTTTTGATTCCTCAGACGATGAAGTGACATCTAAAATTAAAAGTCACGAAAAGAAAAAGAAAAAGATGTCGACTGTCTGTCGTTTGAAGAACTAATGGCATGGGAAGAAGAGGAAAAAAATTCACCAGCTTACCTTAGGACACCTTATGTCAAGCCTTTTGTTGAAGCTAGTTTATTCAGAGGTATTTCTCAATTTGGTGGTAATAATGACCTTGAATACATTCCTCCTTGTTTAAGGACTACAGTCCGACCTTATGTGTCCAATGACTTTGAAGATTCTCTAACACAGAAGTTCACTATTACCGAGTGTTTGTCAAATGATTGTGGGTTCGAATTTAGTCCGTTAAGAGGTAAGAACCTTTTTAACGACTTTTAGGCTATTGGTAATCATGACCTTCAGGATGCACAGGCTACTAGTTTACTACCATCTATTCAAACCAGCCCTTTAAAGTGTAAGAGGCTTTTTGATGATATTGATGACCTTCCCACAGTTGGAAGCTCTACTGTTATTCAATATGTGTCCAAGAAAAGTCGTTTTGAAGCTAGTACTTTGAAATCTAGGAGATTATTTGATGATTTTGAATCTATTGGTAGTAAACAATCTGATGATATGAAGGGTGATGAGGCTATCAGTTTGGTTAATGATCCAGTGATAGTTGATGGTTCCACGGCTGATGGTTCCATGTCATACCCAGGCTCTCCTGATCTAAGTAATTCGAAGGTATGATGAAGGCTACCATGTGGTAGTTATTTGATCTTCCAGGGTGGTATGTGCCCTGTTAAACAATTTGTCTTTTGGTTCCTTTCCAGGCATGATGCCTGATGAAACAATTTCTTTTCAGTCTGTAGTGAAGGCTACGGCCTAATACAATATTAGCTTTATGATCGTTAAGGCTTCGGCCTTTAGACTAGTTAGACTAGTCGTGATTTTGGATTGATTGGTGTATGTTACAAACTACTATGTGTATGTTACATTGATGATGGTTCTACTACTATGTGTATCTTACATTGCAATCATTTTGATTAAATATGCTGATGTTGTAACAATTTTGATTGCAATACCATCATCACCTGTATGGTACTTTGCTATACACTAGCAATGTTTATTTCAGTTCTGACTTGTTGGTTCTATCAGTGATATTTTTCATTAACAACACTAAAACAAACATTTCAATAAAAATTTTCATAGATAAGATTTTCAACACAACCATTACATTCTCAACCGTTACATTCATATCATTCATTATTCAACCATTACATTCATTCAAACAGTACTGCTAGAACCACATCCTTCTTCATTTGCTTTCCTTTCCTTGAGTTTTTTATAGAATTCTTCCAAATCTTTAATCCTTTTTTCCAATGCCTTCACTTTTTCTAGTGTAACGCCATCTTGGTTCTCATTTTCCTTAACAACACCATCTAGCTTTTTCTTCTCAGCATCATCCTCTTTCTTGTCTGGCACTTGTTCATAATTACCATTTTCAGATAAGTTCAAAGCCATTGTAGATTGTTGTATGTGTACTATCGAATTGTGTGTATTTATGCTTATTTTCTTGCATTGTGTTTAGGCGGGAATAATAAATTGGCAGGAAACTGGATAAGCAACTTTTTTAGCGAATTATTTAAGCAACTATTTTTTAGCGATATATTCTGAGCGAATTTTTTAAATCGCCTTTTTTATTTTAACGATTTATGATACACTTAAACCTTATCTTTTATCTTTTTGTGGCACATTCACTTTCTACCTACCAGAACCCTAGCTGTTTTCGTGCAACTGTCGTTTTCGTTCAATTATTAAAATTGAATTTTTCAAAAGGTTCGTGATACTTTATTGTCATGGTCCCCCATATCAATATTGACCGTATTATATGTTTCAATATTCATATCAATTTTTTTGGCCACATTAAAGTAGAATTTTAATATTTTTGTAATTGTTTATAAGGTAATCATGGCAATTGAGTTTGTGGTGCGACCAAACATAACTGTGTACCCTGGGTTTCTTGAGCTTCCTCAAGTATTTGCTGACCGTGTTTTTAATGGGAATCGGCATTTATATTTAACTGGGATTCAAAGACAACGGAAGAAAGTAAGGATTGTTGCTCGGTTAGGAGGTCCCATTAGGATTTTAGGTAACAAATGGGTAGAATTTGTTCATGAAAACATGTATACGGATGTTCATATGTTACACTTTGTTCAAGAAGGTGATGACTCTTTTAACGTTACTGGCTATGATTCTAATGGGTTTGAAGTTGAGGAATATGCTGCTGTAGAAAGTCGTCATATAAGGTTTCAGAGTTATAGGCTGCCATACCCTCATATTCCACAGGTGATTTGATTTAAAAATTTATAAGAATTCATATTTTTGTTTACGTTTTTTACCAATAAGTGTATTTTATTACTGTATATGTTATAATTGTCAATCATGTTGTTGTCTCAGACATTGCCCGCAAATTTTCTAGATGGTATTGGGTTGCAAGCTACCGTTGTTGTTGTTGTTGAAGGAATGGACTTTAATGTGGATGTTACTTAGGGCTATGAAGGAGGCCATGATCCTCGCCCTTTATATGTTATGGATGATGAAATGTGGTCGGCTGCTCTTCAATATTCCTATATTGAATTTGGGGATGTTATTGTTTTTACTAAATTGGAGAACAATAGCTTCAATATAACCGTGTTTGGTGTTGATGGTACGGCAAAGATACAGGGGCAGTTTCTGGGTGTGACGCAGTTGTTTTTTCCACAAAATGATCTTGATAATGAAGATGGAGGTTGTTTGCGTAGTTGTTTACGTGTTTTTTGTTTGTTATGCAGTAATCTCATAATCATATTCAGTAATCTCATAACATATATCTTTAAGATTTACTTTGATATTTTTGAAACAGGTGATGAGCGAATGCAGCACATTTGCCAATGGTTTGGTCACCTTGATCATTTTGGTGAAAGAACTGATGTCTTTTACAAAAGGTCTTCTGAAATTCTTGCGTTATCTAGACATGTAAGTTTGAGTTTTGTGTGTACTTTTTTTCTATGCATTTATAGTAGAATTGGTAATTATATAATTTTTGTTTTTTTTTTTGTAATTGTTAAACACCAGGATATTCCAGATCATTTTCTTGACAATCATCCTATGCATTTTTTTGAAAATGCACTGTTTAGGAACGATGCAGTCGAATACATGATGCGAATTCAGATGGATTATCATAGAGACAATCCATACCGGGTGAATCATGTGAATGCATTAGGTGACTGGAACCACTTTTTTTAAGATTGTGAGTTTGAGTATGGAAAGATGATAAGGTTTAAGTTCATGTATGTAGATTGTGATGATGATTTGGAGTATCCTGTTTTCCATGTTTGTTAGGAAATCGGATACGTTTCGTGAATGACATTTTAATTTTTTTTTTGTTAGATGGTTATGTTTGGTGACATGAAGAAACTTTTAGTGGTGGTTGTGTATATACTTGGATTCAAACATCAACTATTTTTTGATGTAGACTTGGATTCGATTGGACTGTTTAGACTATTACAAATGTTACGAGTTTATGATAAGTACTTTTCAATATGGCCACTTTATGCGCGTATGGATCATGCGGTCAACATTTTGTAAAAGGAGTTATTTGTTGTGTTTGTATGTTTACTCCTATAAACATTTACACATACATCAGGGGGTCAATTCTTGTTTGTGAACATCTGACTAACAGTCTCTATACGTGATATGTTTCATTAACAACACCAAAACAAACATTTCAATCAAATTTTTCATAGATAGATTTTCAACACAACCATTACATTCTCAACCATTACATTCATATCATTCATCATTCAACAAGTCAGATGTATTATAAGCAACTTTTATTGCATTGTGTTTAGGTGTGAAAAAATGGCCGGAAACTGAATAAGCGACTTTTTTAACTAATTATTTAAGCAACTATGTTTTTGCGAAAATTTATAAGCAACTTTTTTTATTCAAATTTCTTACATTATAGTACATCGACAACTGTAAAGTACTATCACATAAACCAAAATATTCTGAGCGACTTTTTAAAAGCACCTTTTTCATTTTGGCGATTTATGATACACTAATACCTTATCTTTTATCTTTTTGTGGCCACATTCACTTCCTACCGACCAGAACCCTAGCTGCTTAATAATCCAATTCAACTGTCGTTTTCGTTAAATTATTAAAATTGAATTGTGCAAAAGGTTCGTGATACTTTATTGTCATGGTCCCCCATATCAATTTTGCCTCTATTTAATGTTTCAATATTCGTACCAAATTAGGGTTTACATGTAAAATTATATATATATTTTTTTTAAACTATTGTATTTTATGTGTTCCTTTAACAGGATGGCACCTAGTTGGACTTCAGATCCTCGTTACCTGTTTGATGTTCATGTTTATGGCGAGTTTTATTTCCAACCACTGAGGTATGAAAATGGGGGTGTTTTTTATTGGAGTATGTCCAAGGATAGGAAGCTGGACTATAGTAGTATGTGCCAGTATCTTAAAGAACATACTGAGCTAAATTTCCATTCGTTGTTTTTCTGTTTACCACAATGTCAATTAGAAGTAGGCTTGAAACTAATAGAATGTGATAGGGATGTGGCTGCCATGTATGACCTTGCTGATCGATATGGGAAGTTAATGATGTATATGGCACATAATCCCCAAAACTTATTTGATTTTTATTATCAGAATCTTAACTTTTATGATTCTGAAGATGATTATACAACTAAATTGATTATCCATGGAAGAAGGTTAAAAGATGCTAGGAATATGACATATGATGATCTTATTGCTTGGGCTGAAGAAGAAGCGAGCAGCCTTATTGATGTTGATGTCGATATGTCTGTTAGGGATGTAGTTGCTAAGCCTAAGGTTAAGCGTAAGTTTGTTTTCATTGAAGAGCAAGATAAAGCCTTTGCAGCCAATCGATAAAAAAAACAACGCTATTCCTGAGCTGTTAGATGCTACTTTGTGAGACATAAATCTAATAAACCAGGCGATATATGTGTCACAAAATAGCATTTAACAGCCCAGGAATATCGCCGTTTTTTTTATAGCAAACACTTCTATTTTACCTGGTGCGTCATAGTTACCAATTAATTCATATCACACTTATCACAGGACATGTATCCATATCGATTATCCATTATTTTGATGATGTAGGTTATCTTTTCAACACTACGTTGCAAGCCAGCATATCAAGCCAGCAGGTTATAACACATGTATGTTTCAACAAAAGTACTTAGACACACATAAATAAATAAGTGCATATATTAAAAGATCCAACAAAATAAACCTTACTATGTTCATTAAAACATCCATAAACATAAACATAAACTTTAGACATTCCTTAAACCACACAACTCTAGCCATACCTTAAACCCAAAAGACATTTGACAAACACCAGAAGAAACCATATCAGTACACCATAGACTTGAGCTTCTCAATGAATGACAGAAGCTCCCTTGCTCGCTTCTGCTTGTTCACAACCTTCACCAACATGTTTGCAACTTCTGCCAAATCTTCATTTTGCAAATTATTCAACTGTGAAATGCTTTGCACACCTGAATCAAAAGGATACAAAAGCTCCAACTCTGCAATCACACAATCCCTCTCAGCAACACGAGCCCTAATATCTTGGGCTTTTTTCGTTAATTCTGCTTCATCCACCCTAGTGACAGTAACCTCCCTCTGAAACTTCTCCACAATCATGTCCCTAACGAGACTAGAACCAGCAGCAGCAGCTAACTCCTCACAGAAAGGCATTTTTGTAGTCATTTTCTTCTTTTCTTTTCTTTTCTTTTTTTTTTCTTTTTTTTTTTGTAAAAAAAAGACAGTGATTTTTGCTCTATGTTTGTGTGTTTGAAATAAAATTTTCCTTTGGTTTATGTGTGTTTTTATATGAGTTATAAGCTCTTTTGATTTGATAGCCACCCATAGTAATTATGACCTTTTGACTTATAAGCCATTTTGATTTGATAGCCAACTTGAACCAAAATAACTAGTATACTTGATTCCAAAATAACTAGTATACTTGTATACACAGTTGTGAATCTTATAACACTTGATGCACAGTTGTGAATGTTATAACACTTGATGCAATTGTTTACTTAATTGCAAGATTGAACCTTTTTTTTTTCTTTAATTTGACAGGTTTCCATGCATCACAATAATCATGACATTAGGAGACGGAAAACATGGTGTAAACATATTGCAAACGTGTATGGACTCAGAATAGTTTAATAGCTAAATTGTATATTCAACAATTGTATTTAGGTGCCCTTTCTTTTATATGTATTTAGTTTCCCTTTCTTTCATTGACTTTCGCATATCTCCTGGTTCACTAAAAAGGGCTCGAAAATTGTTAAGCGAATATTTTACCTAGTTTTTCAAACAACTTTTTTAAGCGATATTTTTTAAGCAATTCTTTTTAGTTGACTTTGTTACACAATAAGACAAGTGTATAGTACTATCACATAAACCGATATATTCTGAACGACTTTTTAAAAGCGCCTTTTTTCATCTTAGCGATTTATGGCCACTATCTCTTTAGCCCGACCAGAACCCTACCTAATTTTGTTCAATTCTAAATTTAGTTACAAGTCAAATGCAATTCTTTTTTGTTGACTCTGTCACACAATAAGACAAGTGTAAAGTACTATCACATAAACCGATATATCCTGTAAAGTACTTTCACATAAACCGATGTATTTTGAGCGACTTTTTAAAAGCGCCCTTTTCATCTTAGCGATTTATGGCCACTATCTCTTTAGACCGACCAGTCAAATACACCTTCGTGATACTAGACAAACATATTATGTTTTACTCAGAAAAATTAGATACAAAGATATAATTATATTACTAAAAAATATCCGGCTAAAACATACTCATGGCAACGCGCGGGCTACCAAGCTCGTTATTTCAGTTATGAAATTTAATTTTGTGGGTGGTTTTTGGGTATTTATGTGGTTGCTATTTTTTTATTTGAGTTTAATTATGTCGATTATGCGATATATTTTTTTGTGATTCAACGTCAATGTAGGTTGTTTACTAAAACACACAGACAAATAAGATTAAGATTGATAACATAAACAAAAGTATCTACACTGAACTAGTACATTAACCCTAGGTACTAGTCAACTTTCACCATCAAACTGCATCAACACATAACCCTACCTTCATAACCATATACTAACCTAATCAAAGCTTGACATTACCTAAACAAACATAAACCTAACATGAAGGACCAAAGCTTTCAACAAAATACCATAAGATAACAACGAAAAAGGCTTCACAAAGTCAATGGACCATTGACTCCAGATGTTCAATGAAGGATAACAAAGAACAAACGCGAGCACGCCTTTCTAACACGGAGGTCTCCAGCCTTCCAATCTTAGCCCTATCTTCAAGTTGCATCCTTCTCATGTCCCCAACACTCGCAACAAACTAGAGCGTTCCACCAACAGCCAACAGCTCTTGAATTAGCACATCCCTACGCTGTACACGAGCGGTTAGCTCGTCTACCTTTTCTTTCAGATCAAATTCATCACGAACAGTGTGTCACACCCCCAATTTACCTGTTTCGCAGCGGAATGGAATTCCTGGGGGATTGACTGTCATAGCACCACAATCACAGTTATATTGAACGACCTAAAGTGTCGTTTTAAAAACACATCGTTGGATATTTAATAAAAGCATTCAGAGATACAACATAGGTCCCAAAAGTTACAAAGTTTGCGGAAATACAAATATATTACAAGTCCAAACGATGGTTTTGAAATAAAGTGCCATAATGTACAATGATATAAGTCGACGCCGCGACTCAAAAGGTGGTTCCTAAACCATGTCATGATGATAATGCCTCAATTACCTGAAAATACATTGCTAAAACGGGTCAACAATAATGTTGGTGAGAAATCATAGGTTTAAGTAAATGTTTTATACGACTACGCAAGTATAGATCAGGCATGACAATCATGTCACGTAAAAATGTTACAATTGCAATAAGTCCATGACACCGAAACTAGACAATTCATAATGTATGCCCCAATAGAGTGTTTGCCAGACAACTCAATAATGTTATTAAATGAAATGCATCCGTATGACTAGTTGGGATTCACCAACCCGGATGGAGGCGTCACCCTCGATAGATCTATCCACTCACCCTCGCTTCAAAGATTAACGGTTCATGTTCAGGTAAAGGGGACTTTCAATTGGCAAATGTGGTAACTTAAGCAATGTAAATGAATTTAACATACTTGGTATCGTAATAAAAATGTTGTGCAATGTATTCTCCCCCGTAGGTTTGAAAATAATTAAAAGCATGATCGACGGGGCTATGAAAACTCACTTGGTAAACTGGTGTGATGACAAGAGTGAGTACACTGAGGTATATCGGAATGCCTTAATCGGGACCTATTACGAATGATATGATATGTAATGAGTTGCAATGTAATGTTATGATATGCATGCATTACGTATGTTATTTATACCATTTGCGGGTTTTGAAAATAATACTTATCGTCGAAAAATACTCTTTTGACGTCTTGACCCTTCAAAAATCACTTTACAAGTTTTTACGTCAAAATGTCATCCTATAATAGTTTCGTAAAGATTTATAGGGAAATTATCACTTTTCGTCGTAAAACAATGTCGTCGGAAATTTCATGAAATTGACAAAAATGGCTTCGAAAAACTAGTCGTAAAATGGTGTACGTCGAACGTTAGAGAACGAACTTGACGGTTTTGGAAAGTTTGTATCGAAATCTAGAAGTTTCAGTTCAGGAGTTTTCGTCATCGAGGTCTCGAACATAAAGATAATAAGGGTTAAAGATGGTGATTTTGTCTAATTGTTGTGTAAAAAGCTGTCTCTT
>BPTQ01000004.1:244609616-244752295 GCA_019973895.1 Chrysanthemum seticuspe
TATATATAAAATGGTTTAGGGAGGGGGAACCGGCTGGTTCCCCTCCCACCATTAATTACCCTCATACCAAACACTAACAAATCTTAAAATGAGAATGTATTTTCAGGATGAGTTAATAGAAGAGTAAGTACATGGAGTTTATAAGTGTATCAATCATCGTTTTCAAAGAGAGTAAGAAAGAGAGATAGTTTTGGCCGGTGTGTTTCCCACATGTTCCCTAGTTTTTGAAAAGTTCAAGTTCACAATTAATGTTAGATCTTAGTGTGAGAAATATTCCAAAACTTTATTTTTGGTTCTCACAAATCCGATTTGGAACAAGAAACGTGGAGTAGTATAATTGAACATTCGTATAGTAAATATAAAAAGTAGAAAGGAAAAATAAAGTATTCATAGAGAAGTAAAAACCTCGTTTGTACGTACTAAACACAACAAATATGGTAAAAATGTACTAAAAATCTTTATATATATTATTTCAAAACCTTATAAAGAGTGTGATTCTAGATTGTAATTAACACTTGAACTTGAAAAGTTTTTGATCCCTTGTACACCCTTTGTGTGGCCGGTTTTGATAGAGAGAAAGAATGAGAGAAACTTTTGCTACTAACTATGTGAATATTTGAGGTACATGAATGAGAAGATAATTGAGTAGGACTTTTATGTAAGAGTAAAATTCTAAACAATCACAAACCATACTCCCATTAATTACCACCCTCCCCTTGGTCGGCCAAGGGGGAGGGATTTGGTAAAATATATATAGATATATATATTTTTTTATTACTTGTATATATTGTGTATATTATTTGTTAAAAAAAAAGAATGTAAGTAAAGTGTAGTTAAATGTAACTTGTATGATAAATGGTACTTTTAGGTACAAGTAAAATTTTAATAGATTAAAATAGAGTATAATGATATTATAAAAATTGTAAAAATACATTCCTTGTGAAATTTGAGTGATATAAAATTTTTCGTGTAGTTTTTAAGAAAGACGTCGTAATAATATAACTTTAACGATTTATATACAAAATAAATTTAGAACACTAGGTAAACTCAAAATATAGTTTTTATAAACTAAATATAAGTATAAAAATATACCGGGATCATTTTTGAAATAACGGATTAAATATTCAAAATAATAACTCACGCGATAACGTTTATTTAATATAAAATTTACGCGATAAAGGTGAAATGCAATGTCATGAATGAACTAATATGATGCAAATGATGCTAATGAAATGTAGACTAAAATTAGTCCATATGAAATGTACGTGATGTTATGATCATGAATTCGCCGCTAAACCATAAAGGTTACGCGAATTTGGAACACGTAAACCTAGTTTACGATAAATGTTGAAATTGTAAGGCATGAATTGTTTCGAGAAATGACCTGGAAGTACGGGCTGTCACATTCGCCCATCCAAAAAGGAATTCAGTCCCTGAATTCAATCGTTGTTAGGTCTAACGGTGTCGGTGAAAAGATAAGGATACTTGAGGCGTATTTGGTCTTCCCGTTCCCAAGTAAACTCAGGACCTCTTCGAGAATTCCAGCGAACTTTCACGATAGGAATACGACTCTGTTTCAGTTGCTTGACCTCGCGGTCCATAATTTCTACAGGTTCCTCCACAAAGTTGAGTTTATCGTCAAGTTGAACTTCGTCCAATGGAATAACGAGCGATTCGTCCGAAAGACATTTCTTCAGGTTTGAAACGTGAAACGTGTTGTGCACATGACTAAGTTCTGGCGGAAGATCAAGTCGATAAGCTACAGGACCAACTCTGCTCAAAATCTTGAATGGTCCAATGTACCTCGGGTTTAACTTTCCACGTTTTCCAAATCGTACCACGCCTTTCCAAGGCGATACTTTCAACATAACTTTGTCACCCACTTGAAATTCTAATGCCTTGCGTCTAACATCTGCGTAACTTTTCTGTCGGCTCCTTGCAGTTCTGAGTCTATCTCGAATTTGAACTATCTTTTCTGTGGTTTCCCGTACCATTTCTGGACCAGTGAGTTGTGCGTCTCCGACCTCGGCCCAACAAACAGGTGATCGGCACTTTCGACCATAGAGTGCCTCAAATGGTGCCATCTTTATACTGGTGTGATAACTATTGTTGTACGAGAATTCTATCAATGGCAAATGGTTAGCCCAACCATTTCCAAAATCAATCACACATGCCCTCAGCATATCTTCTAACGTTTGAATTGTCCTTTCACTTTGACCGTCGGTTTGTGGGTGATATGCTGTGCTCATCTCTAATCTGGTTCCGAATGAATCTTGCAATGATTTCCAGAAGTTTGAAGTGAATCGACTATCTCTGTCGGAAATGATAGAAATTGGTGCACCGTGCCTCGAGACTATTTCCTTGACATAAAGTCTAGTGAGTTGTTCCATGGAATAAGTCTCTCTAATTGGTATGAAATGGGCTGATTTGGTAAGGCGATCAACAATTACCCAAATAGCGTCGTAACCTCCCGATGTCTTAGGAAGTTTCGTAACAAAGTCCATTGTAATGCGTTCCCATTTCCATTGAGGAATTTCCGGTTGTTGGAGTAATCCTGAAGGCTTCTGATATTCGACTTTTACCTTAGAGCAGGTAAGGCATTTGCTAACGTACGTGGCAATCTCTGCTTTCATGTTCGGCCACCAATAAAGTTTCTTAAGATCTTGATACATCTTATCCGATCCTGGGTGAATAGAATACTTTGACTTATGCGACTCATGCATAATCAATTCTCGTATTCCGCCATACAATGGAACCCACATTCTATCCTTGAAACATAATACTCCATCTGCTCTCTTTACAAAACCATTTGCGTTCTCGGGCATACCATAAAGCTTTTCACTTGGTCGGTTTTCCTCCTTAAGTGCCTCGATCTGTGCTTCATGGATTTTCGATGGTAAAGGTGAATTAATCGTCATTCCTAATGATCGAACTCTTAAAGGTTTGGGCCTCTCTTTCCGGCTAAGAGCATCAGCCACAACATTGGCTTTTCCCGGGTGATACTTGATTTCACAATCATAGTCGCTGAGTAACTCCAACCAACGACGTTGCCTCATATTAAGTTCCTTCTGATCAAGAATATATTGCAAACTCTTGTGGTCAGTAAACACTGTGCACTTTGTACCGTAGAGGTAGTGTCTCCAAATCTTGAGTGCAAAAACTACGGCCCCTAACTCGAGATCATGAGTGGTGTAATTCTTCTCATGAGTCTTAAGTTGTCGAGAAGCATACGCTATCACCTTCTCATTTTGCATTAAAACAGCCCCAAGTCCTTTATGCGAAGCATCACAATATACAACGAAGTTCTCGATTCCTTCGGGTAGTGCCAAAATTGGCGCGCTACAAAGCTTTTGCTTCAACAACTGAAAAGCAGCTTCTTGTTTCTTTCCCCACTCGTACTTCTTGTTTTTCTGCGTCAACTTGGTCAAAGGTCTAGCTATCTTTGAAAAGCCTTCGATGAACCTTCGGTAATACCCGGAAAGTCCTAGAAATTGTCGAATTTCTGTAGGATTTGTTGGAGTAGCCCAATCTTTCATGGCTTCAATCTTTGCGGGATCAACTTGTAGTCCTTGACTATCAATGACATGACCAAGAAATTGCACTTTGTGATTCCAAAAATCACACTTCGAAAATTTGGCATACAACTTCTCATTCTTGAGTAGTCTTAAAATCGTCCTTAAATGCTCTTCGTGCTCTTCTTTGCTCTTGGAGTAAATCAATATGTCGTCGATGAACACTATCACAAACTTGTCCAAATACAGTTTACATACTCTATTCATGAGATCCATGAATACCGCTGGTGCATTAGTCAATCCGAATGGCATCACTTGAAACTCGTAATGACCGTAACGTGTTCTAAACGCTGTTTTCGGAATATCCTCCTCCCGAACTCTAAGTTGATGGTATCCCGACCGGAGATCAATCTTGGAGTAGATACTAGAACCTTGCAACTGATCGAACAAGTCATCAATTCTGGGGAGTGGGTAACGATTCTTCACCGTTAACTTGTTCAGCTCTCTATAATCTATACACATTCTGAAGGATCCATCTTTCTTCTTCACAAACAAGACCGGTGCTCCCCAAGGCGAGGAACTCGGCCTAATGAATCCTTTGTCTAGAAGCTCTTGCAATTGATTAGACAACTCTTGCATTTCGGATGGGGCTAAACGGTAAGGTGCTCGCGCAATTGGTGCAGCTCCGGGTACTAAGTCAATTTGAAACTCTACTTGTCGTGCCGGTGGAAGTCCTGGTAAATCTTCGGGAAAGACTTCAGAAAATTCTCGGACAATTGTTACATCTTCAAGTCGCTTCTCCTCCGACTTCTTCTCGGTTACATGGGCTAAGAAAGCAAAACAACCTTTCTTTATGTACTTCTCCGTTTTGATGCACGATATGATACTAAGTCTAGTTCCACTTCGTTCCCCACGAATAATCAAAGTTTCGCCGTTATAAGGAAGGTGAACAACTTTTTCATCACAAATGATCTTTGCACGATGTTTGGATAGCCAATCCATGCCGATGACGACGTCAAAACTACCAAGTTCTACGGGCATGAGGTCTATGTTGAAAGGATGATTAAGAAAATTGAATGTGCAACCTCGGACAATGGTGTTGGTGCTAACTAAGTTACCATTAGCTAATTCAACGATGTATGATATGTCTAAGGTGGTTGGTTTAATGTTGAGCAAAGGTGCAAATGCAGTGGACACAAAACTTTTATCGGCACCCGAATCAAATAAAACTGAAGCGTAACGATTATTGAGAAGGAACGTACCCGTAATAACATTCGGGTCCTCCCTATCTTCTCCGCCTCCTATGACGTAAACCCTTCCTTGTGCCGTACCTCCTTGATTCGGATTTCCTTGGTTTCTTCCCTTCTTACATTCAGACTTGTAGTGTCCCTGTTCTCCGCAACCAAAACATGTAACTTGTTGCGACTTGCAATCCCTAGTTCGGTGACCAACTTTCTTACAATTTTTACATGGATCAGGACATCGACCCGGGTTGTGATGACTCGAACACCTGTCACATTTCGGCAAAACCCCCGAATACCCTTTTCCTTCCTTCGGACCCGCAGCATAAGCCTTAGCAACCTCTTGCCTCTTGGGTGGTTGTTGGGTAGCATTTCTACCTCTAGTGTTGTCCCACTTCCGTTTGTTGTTGTTGCTATTATTGTTGTTGTAGTTGGATCGGTTAATGTTGTTATTGAAGCGGTTGTTGGGGTTGTTGTTGTTGTTTCGGTTGGTGTTGGTGTATTTACCTCTCTTCACCACTTGTGCCATCAACTTCTGTGTCACTCGAATAGCTTCCTCAATTGTTTGTGGATCAAACGAAGTCACATCTCCTTGAACAACCTCGGGAAGTCCCCCGATGAAAGCCTCTAGCAACTTCTCGTTATCAGAAACCATGGACGGGCATAACGCGGCCAATTCTTGGAATCTCCGAATGTAAGTGTCAATATCGTACCCAATGGTTACTAGTTCATAGAATTCTGTCTCCAACTTTTTGACTTCCGTACGAGGACAAAACTTCTTAGTTACCAAACCCTTAAATTGCTCCCAGGTAAGCTTGAAAGCATTCTCCATCCCAATCGGTTGAGCATATGAATTCCACCACGACAATGCTCCATCGAGTAATGTACTCGTAGCAAACTTGACCTTACTATCATCCGGGCAATTACATAGCAAAAACACCGATTCCAATTTCTCAAACCATCGCACCATGGCTGTGGCTCCTTCAGTCCCTCTAAACTTGGTGGGTTCACCACTTTTGAAATCCTTGTACGAACATTTCTTAACTCCGGATCCTCCGGCATTTCCAGTAGCAGCAGCTAGCCTAGCGGCTTCAGCAGCAGCCGCGGCCTCAGCAGCAGCAGCAGCCACTGTTTCCCTTTCAACTCTTAAAGCATCAGCTATGCTATCATTCACTAACTTTTGAATAGCCGCTTGGGTCATTTCAACTGTAGCTTTCTTCGGTGCCATAACTCTTCAAAATCACAAGATGAAACAATCATGAGAACTCGTAAGTAGAAACAACCATCATACAAATATATCCACAACCACAACATGCATAAAGTAAATGGAATCACAACGGAACAATAACGAAATATCACAAATATAATCACAACACACGTGGATAATATACATGAAAATTTCGGCCTACATGGACCGATATCATACATAATAAAAACCATTCCTACATAGTAGAGTCAATACTTGATACATTTGTTTGTACAACAATCAAAAGACAACAAGTTCTTTAAACTACGTCACACACCTCGTGACTAGGATAATAATGGTAAAAACTATACATGACAAAAGTCTACATAAGGCACCTCATGGTGCTCCGCCGGCTCGATCCTGAAGATCACGAACCTGAGTAGTCAAGCTGGCAACCAAACTCCTCAACTCTCCAATCTGACCCTGCAAAGTAGCAATACTCTCCCTGTCCTCTAACTGCCTATTCTGTATACTCTGATGTGACAAATCAATAGAAACCCTGCCTAACACTAGGCCCTCGACCTCCTCCGCAATGGTCTCAACCCTATCTACCGACAGTTCCTCCAACTGTCGCGATAACCTATCTATCTGAATCTGCTGACTATCAATACGGGCTCCTAACGCCTCGGTAGAAGGCTGTCGAGCAGCTGCAGCCTTAGAGCTCTCGCCTAACTCGAACCTAACAGGTGGCTCGGGTTCTGTAGATGGTGGTGTAGGGATGTCAAAACGAGCACGCTTTTTGGGCGGCAAGTCTGATGTAGGCAAAGGATCCCTAAGAAAATACGATGAGGATGGTGATGATGATGGTGCTAGTAGTGGTGATGGTGGTGGGTGTATCGGATCGTGAGCAGGGCTAACATGTGGAGTGGGTGCGACCTCGCCCTCCTCAAAGGGTTCAGTCTCCGTGTCAGTCAAAATAGGTGGAAAGGCTGGAGTAGAGCCAATCGAAGATAAGATCTCAGTGGAGTGCGATGAGACATCATCCATGTTAGGGTTAGCTGGGACATCTTCCGTGTTAGTGTCCGATGATATGGTGATGGGATGTGAATCTGAAGACATCTCTGTGACAACCGATGTGAAATGAAAGTAAATAACTCGGATAAAGTGTAAATGAATCCACATGAAAAGTGAATATGTACTTATGATGAAATGATGAGATGCTATGATAATGTAGCTATAGTCTAGGGTCAATGATGCAACCTAGTTCTCTATAACTGTAGCTCTGGTACCAATCTGTCACACCCCCAATTTACCTGTTTCGCAGCGGAATGGAATTCCTGGGGGATTGACTGTCATAGCACCACAATCACAGTTATATTGAACGACCTAAAGTGTCGTTTTAAAAACACATCGTTGGATATTTAATAAAAGCATTCAGAGATACAACATAGGTCCCAAAAGTTACAAAGTTTGCGGAAATACAAATATATTACAAGTCCAAACGATGGTTTTGAAATAAAGTGCCATAATGTACAATGATATAAGTCGACGCCGCGACTCAAAAGGTGGTTCCTAAACCATGTCATGATGATAATGCCTCAATTACCTGAAAATACATTGCTAAAACGGGTCAACAATAATGTTGGTGAGAAATCATAGGTTTAAGTAAATGTTTTATACGACTACGCAAGTATAGATCAGGCATGACAATCATGTCACGTAAAAATGTTACAATTGCAATAAGTCCATGACACCGAAACTAGACAATTCATAATGTATGCCCCAATAGAGTGTTTGCCAGACAACTCAATAATGTTATTAAATGAAATGCATCCGTATGACTAGTTGGGATTCACCAACCCGGATGGAGGCGTCACCCTCGATAGATCTATCCACTCACCCTCGCTTCAAAGATTAACGGTTCATGTTCAGGTAAAGGGGACTTTCAATTGGCAAATGTGGTAACTTAAGCAATGTAAATGAATTTAACATACTTGGTATCGTAATAAAAATGTTGTGCAATGTATTCTCCCCCGTAGGTTTGAAAATAATTAAAAGCATGATCGACGGGGCTATGAAAACTCACTTGGTAAACTGGTGTGATGACAAGAGTGAGTACACTGAGGTATATCGGAATGCCTTAATCGGGACCTATTACGAATGATATGATATGTAATGAGTTGCAATGTAATGTTATGATATGCATGCATTACGTATGTTATTTATACCATTTGCGGGTTTTGAAAATAATACTTATCGTCGAAAAATACTCTTTTGACGTCTTGACCCTTCAAAAATCACTTTACAAGTTTTTACGTCAAAATGTCATCCTATAATAGTTTCGTAAAGATTTATAGGGAAATTATCACTTTTCGTCGTAAAACAATGTCGTCGGAAATTTCATGAAATTGACAAAAATGGCTTCGAAAAACTAGTCGTAAAATGGTGTACGTCGAACGTTAGAGAACGAACTTGACGGTTTTGGAAAGTTTGTATCGAAATCTAGAAGTTTCAGTTCAGGAGTTTTCGTCATCGAGGTCTCGAACATAAAGATAATAAGGGTTAAAGATGGTGATTTTGTCTAATTGTTGTGTAAAAAGTGAGTTTCGGCCAAGTTTGAGCAACCGTAATTAATTTATTAAAACTCCGCTATACAAACGGTTGATTGTTTTGAAAAATATGCTCGGTGATCTTGATTTTATTAGAAGACATTTTGTTTCAAAAAGTTCCACATCATTGATAAAAACAGCCGCTAACATGGTCGTTTTAGTTACCGTAATACTTATCTCGTAAAAATAATATAGTTTTTCAGAAAATAATAGTTACGGCAATTTTATGAAAACGTGCATATCTTCGTCGTTTCAAATCCGTTTTCTACGTATAATACGTCCTTAGCTTCGTATCAAAGTATACTAATATATTTTTGACAAGTCGAAATAATTTGTAAAGCTTAAGGCTCGTTTTTGACTCGAACAAAGTAAAAACATGTTGCTGAAATTTCTGAAAATTATATATTTCGTCGTCAAACTTTAAAAATTATAACTTCTTCGTTATAACTCCGTTTTTATCCGTTCAAGCGGCCACGGATTCGTTTTAAAGTATATTTTCTAAATATCAAGGCCAAAAAGTCGTGCCTACAGTCGGATTTTCCAGAAAATCAAAACAAGGACAGAACATATTTTATACGTATCGAAAATAGTTTTTCTCGTACTAAACCTATTCTAATCCCTTCAAATCAACTCCAAAGCTAGTCTAATCCTACCATACACCTTCTTAGGGTGTCATGGGTTCCTAAACATCATCAAGACCAAAGTATACCAAGGGGATAATTATAGGATGACCTTATATATATATATTTCTAAAAATCATGTAAAAATGGTATAAACAACACAAATCATGCATGTTTGCTCCAAAAATGAAGAGATACTTATGAAATAAAAAGGAAAGATGAAAAATATAAATGATATGCTTACAAGTTAATATGATGAGGTGCAAAGAACAAGGTTTAGCCTAAACACTCTTGGTTTTTATTTCAAAACCTTATAAAGAGTGTGATTCTAGATTGTAATTAACACTTGAACTTGAAAAGTTTTTGATCCCTTGTACACCCTTTGTGTGGCCGGTTTTGATAGAGAGAAAGAATGAGAGAAACTTTTGCTACTAACTATGTGAATATTTGAGGTACATGAATGAGAAGATAATTGAGTAGGACTTTTATGTAAGAGTAAAATTCTAAACAATCACAAACCATACTCCCATTAATTACCACCCTCCCCTTGGTCGGCCAAGGGGGAGGGATTTGGTAAAATATATATATATATATATATATATATATATATATATATATATATATATATTTTATTACTTGTATATATTGTGTATATTATTTGTTAAAAAAAAGAATGTAAGTAAAGTGTAGTTAAATGTAACTTGTATGATAAATGGTACTTTTAGGTACAAGTAAAATTTTAATAGATTAAAATAGAGTATAATGATATTATAAAAATTGTAAAAATACATTCCTTGTGAAATTTGAGTGATATAAAATTTTTCGTGTAGTTTTTAAGAAAGACGTCGTAATAATATAACTTTAACGATTTATATACAAAATAAATTTAGAACACTAGGTAAACTCAAAATATAGTTTTTATAAACTAAATATAAGTATAAAAATATACCGGGATCATTTTTGAAATAACGGATTAAATATTCAAAATAATAACTCACGCGATAACGTTTATTTAATATAAAATTTACGCGATAAAGGTGAAATGCAATGTCATGAATGAACTAATATGATGCAAATGATGCTAATGAAATGTAGACTAAAATTAGTCCATATGAAATGTACGTGATGTTATGATCATGAATTCGCCGCTAAACCATAAAGGTTACGCGAATTTGGAACACGTAACCTAGTTTACGATAATGTTGAATTGTAAGGCATGAATTGTTTCGAGAAATGACCTAGAAGTACGGTTGTCACACAGGTACTAAAATAGCCATATGAAATGTACGTGATGTTATGATCATGAATTCGCCGCTAAACCATAAAGGTTACGCGAATTTGGAACACGTAAACCTAGTTTACGATAAATGTTGAAATTGTAAGGCATGAATTGTTTCGAGAAATGACCTAGAAGTACGGGTTGTCACACAGTGTCCCTTACGTCTCCCCAATATTCCACTAGCATCATAGCCTTCACAGATCGAGAGTTTGCAGTACATGCTAGTTGATCAAAAAGGACAAGACGGGGGTTGGCCATTTTTGTTGTTGGTTGAGATAAGGGTATTTTTATGTGATGGTAATGTGTTTATAGTTGTGATAGGAGTTGTTAGAGAGGATTAAATAGAGAGTGTTAAGCACAAAATGTGTATTGTCATTTAGTACTTTGAAAATAGCAAGTGTAATGATGATCGCCTCTTTCCCATGCAAATAGTAACATATCAAACCATTTATACCAGTAAATTACATTTACGTAGTGTTTGTGACATCGCAATATGAGTGTCAAAAGAAATCGCGTTATGACGTAATAAAAATATTACAAACTTTATTTTTAAAAGATATATTACAAACTTTATTTAGATATGCAGTTTAATACTTTTAATAATTTTTGGTTGCATAAGTATGGGTGAGTTTTGGGTATTTATGTTGTTGCTATTTTTTGTGACTTTCATAATGTCGATTATGCGATACTTTGTGGGATCCACTTCTCATAAAAAACAAATCACTCACTGACACATCAGCGAGTGGGGGTTTTTAGTGGGATTCTTATGTGGATGTAGCAAAATTCTTTTATAAAATGTATATTGTTTAGAAGTTATACTCATTTTTTTTTAACATTATGGAGGTTTCTCATATATGTTTTTTTTGTTCATTTCTGCATGGGAAAAGGTGTTCATATATATGGTTGGATTTGGAGGACATATTTGTGACAAAGGATAAACATTAAGGTTTTTTTTGTTACATTTTGATATACTTTTTTGTTTTGTGATATTAAAATTGTTTTTTCAAAAAAAAAGAACAGTTTGTTTCCGTTATGTTTTGCAAGTATTATTTTCGCGTAATATCTAACTTTTTTAGTAGATTTGTTTTAAATAAGATTTGGGTAGATTTGGGTATTTATATTCTTGGGAGGTATTAGTGTGTGGGTATTAGTGTGTCTTATTATCTTCTCACTGTGTGCGTCCACCTACCAAAAACAACCATGGCGGCGATCCCCAATATTGAAGAACTGAAACAGGCAAGTGGTACCAATGATTTGGCTGGGGCTTTTAAGTTCCTTTTTAGGAGTGAGATCAGCGAGGATCGTTGTTTAATGCGTCGTATGGAGGAAGAGACAATGAAGTTGCGTGAGAAGATTCGCAAGCGTCAAGATACTATAAGGGAGACGCATTTTATTGGGCCAAACAATGAAAAGGTTGTAGATGCTTTGGGTGTCTTATGAAAATCCAGCGTATGGAGCGTCGTGTACTCGATGCAATGTATGCAGTTCTTGCTGGGATACGTGCAGGGATTGATGATAAGGAATATCATGTTACGTTGATGGAGATCGATGAAGAGCTACCTCATGGGTAGCGTCGTTCAGAGTCTTTTGGGTCTTTTGGGTTGCGTCGTTATGAAGTTGATATGGGTATGTTGATTTCTAGTCTTTTGAATGGCTATTAGTGTTGATATGGGTATGTAGATTGGTAGGCTATACCTACCTATAGTCTGTTTAGGTGCGTCAATGCGAGTATCAAAGTTATGTAATCCGTTATGGATTTCAAATTTGGGTTGTTTTCGCTATGAAACAATGTAATTATGATAACCTATGAAACATTGTTTGTTTTTGTTGTGTGTGGATTGGGTATGATGTTTTCAGTAGTGTTTTGTATGTCATTGTCTTAAGTTGTTGATTATAATTGGCCTCTGAATTATAGGATACTCCGCGATTGTGTAGTTTTGATGTTAACCGTTGTTGGATATTCTTGTGTATTCTTATGTCATATTATGTAGAACGTCAATATTATATTGTTGTATAACGGTTAGGCGCAAAAAATTGGAAAACAAGAAATGGATGCAAAAAGGTCAGACGATACTTTAACAGTAAGGGGCACAATGTTTTGTTAATGTGTTGCCTATTGTTCATTTTAATCTTTTTCGCTATCATATTTTAAATACAAATCCCATAGATTGGAGAGGATAACCTGAATACGCTGAAAAGACAAAGGATTCAAGACCATCCAACTCTTGAAGACAAGAAAAAAGGTAAGTAAATAAACTGTATTTAACTCGTACTTACTAGGAAACTTTATTGAATAAAGTATCTTATTAGAAAAGCACATACGATATAACACTAAGTACTTGGAAATCACATAGATTATAACACTAAGTACTTACTAGGAGCATATAGTACTCTTAGTTACTAGGAAATCACATACGATATAACACTTAGTACTTGGCATATCTCACAGCGCTTATAGCGGCAACGTACTCTCAAGCTTATGAATAAAGAAATCCTTGTTACGAGCACTCAGCTCCAGTTCGCCTGCCAAGATATTCATTTGCATCACTTTTTGTTCACTAAGGGCTTGCTCCTGCTTCAGAAACTCAACAGTTTTTTGTGGCACCTTCTTTCGCACAATTTCCATCTCTTGAATAACGGCAGCCCTTTCACGATTAAGTCTAACCAATTCTTGAGTAAGAATATTCACCTTTCTTGCCAATTGAACATCTTCAATTGCAGCGTTACGGCAGTAGTAAATCATCACGTCTGTCCAGTTGTTACTATTAGCAGCAGCTCTTACCTCATCACATTTAGGCAGCCCTGACATTGTTTTTGCTTACTTATTTATTGAATGATGTTGTGTGAAAATATACTTGCAAGTTTTCTCTTAAATACACAAAATAAAAGGTAAATAAATCGTCACATGCATATCATTTTGCACTGATGTTACACTATATGCCTGACTCCTATATGTTTGTATAGAAAAGAAAAAAAAAATATGCACATGTTCAATAGTTGATTGTAAATAATGGTGCCACAATAATGAATAACATTGTCACAAAGTAACATCCAAAAAAAAACAAATACAAGCAAGCCACTCCTGTAGCTATTATTGTTCAAGTAACATCCATAAAAAACAAATAAAACATTGAAAATCCTAGATGATTGATAAGTTATGCTTCCATTGTGTTAAAGTTCAAATTGAAATAACAACTAGAAATCGTCCAAATGAACAACATTTGCAGTACTAAACGACCCATGTTTTGGAACATTGCCGTTACTTGACGTCACAGGTTGTGACTGAATGTTGTTAGGAACGTTGTTTTCAGGAGTAGATGATTCACAGTTCCATACAAAATCATTGTTTGACTGACCACTTGCTTCTCCCTGTTCAACCTCTACACGCGTCCTCTGTCCTCCGTGTCGTTCTTGTTCCACTGCTTCTTCGTTAGTAGGGGTGCACGATTGTGAGTTTCTTTTACGTTTTTGAGATGTGACATTAGTTCAAATAATAATATTAGTAAGTACATAAAAAATTGTAAACATTGAAATAAAATATAGAAACACACTTGCCTTTTTTGTCATCAACGGTTGAGTACATGACTGTCTTCTGTGTCCTTCCTTTCCACACATGCCACAGTTTGTGCTTTTTGGATCTTCCCCATGTGATCGGATATGTGTTTTTTCTTTGGGTCTTCCAGGTTGCCGCTTATCCATAGCAGGTGGTTTTACGGTTTGCAATTCATCAGGAGTACGCCACAAGGATACTTCTTTTAAAGGATAAACCCTTTCTTCTAATGTATTTTCTAGTGACGTTTTCTTAAACCAATCCATCGCCCAACTGCTAGTGTCAGTCAAGCCTTCAACTCTAGACACAGCACAAACATGACCACAAGGTAGACCCGATAGCTGCCATTTGCGGCAACTGCATTCTTTGTTGTCAAAGTCAACAATATGAACATGTTTTGGATCAGTAACTTGGTACATTTTGTGCATCTCAATTCTGTTAACAACCCAATTAGCACTCTTTGCCATTCTATTGTTTACTTTTGCAGTTGCCCATTTGGTAAGTTCATCCGTTGGAGCATCTGAAATAAAAATAATAATATATTTTGGAGCGATAAACCAAATATGTGATAAACCAATTATAATAGACCATTTTTATTAGTTACCTTTGTATTTTGCTCGACGATCAAAATAAAATTTTTGTAGAAGCCTTCGGTAATACTCCATTAGCTAGGTTATTGGAACTTTCCTAACATCTTTGGTTACAAAGTTTACTGATTCTGCACTATTTGAGGTCATGTAATTGTACCTGTTTGCAGGGCAGTAAGCATGTGACCATTTATCAAATCTAGCTTCATCTTTTAGTTTTCTATACACTTCAGGTTTTAATGATTGAATCTCGGAAATTGAAGCATCAAACTCCTGCTCTGTGTAAGCTTTGCAGGTCCTCCAATATATAGCCTTCCACTTTCTAGTTTTCAAATTGCAGTTCATCATTAAATGACGACAACAAAAACCATGAAAGGCGTTAGGAAAAACGGTACTACATGCATGTGCAATTGTCGGATGTCTGTCAGAGATGATGGCCAAATATTTTACTTCACCAATGCATTCTTTAAGTTTGCTCAAAAACCAAGTCCATGATTCATTGGTCTCACCTTGAGAAACACCAGTTGCAATAGGTATAATCTGGTTGTTTCCGTCCATCCCAACAACGACCAAATTTGTACCAAGGTATCTCCCTTTAAGATGTGCGGCATCAATGATTAGCAATGGTCGCATAAAACGTAAGAAGCTCCGAATCTATTTTAAATCGATCAGAAATTGCTTAGTTAATAATATTTACATAATAATGAAGGTGATAATTAGAAATAAAAGATAATATAATTTAAGAAAATCTTACACACCGAAACCAATGAATACCATCTTAAATCGATCTGTGTCATCTATCTCAATGTGTGTTACTGTTCTCTCATTTTGCAACTTTAAGTTATAGCAGTAATACGGCAAATGCTCAAAAGAATCCGTAGGACAACCGTTCAACAACTGTAATGCAATGTTTTTCCCACCCCAAGCTCGTTTGTAAGAAATGTCTACTTTCCAATCAATATTAAAATCTTTTTTTATGTCCTCACCCGTATAGACCCTTCTGCAATTCCTCAGTTTATCAACAAGTATGTGACCCACTAATTTTTGGGTAGCATTTCGATGATTAGGATAAAAAAAATTTCTGGAACATGTATGACAGTCGTTAATGCTAGTAATATAGAAGTATCGGTTAACAACACTTTTTCATGCGTTAATGTACCAGTTGAAATCTTCTTCAAAACAAGCTACACTGTACCTTTTCTTACATGACTTAGTAACTTTATACTCAAATAAATCAACCAACGCTTTTATTCCTATTGCATAAATGCATCCTTGCTTATCATCAAACCTACTACCCACCTTTAATTTAGATACTACATGGTGTTTATGGTTACTAAACTTTTTAATTATGGGATCAGGTGAACTGGGTGGATTAGGGATATTTTGAAATGTGGTTTTCTGCCAACTAGGCTGCACATCATCATTAACGTTTGCGCCTGCACCCTCATTATTATGATCTTCAACTTTTGGTGTTTGAAAATGAGATTCTTGAGGCAACAAAGGAACATTAATATCAATATCAAGAGGCTTAGAAGAAGTAGACGGCTTTACCTCGGAAGATTTCTTAATAAGTTTGATGTATAGTGTCTGAATCACGTTCTGCTGACAACATATTTCAAGAACAAAGAAGGAAACATCATCATCGTCACTTACATGAATTTTGGTTGAACCGGACATGTAGTATAAACTGATGCTGTTATCTTTAATCTGATATTTTTTAGTAACATACCTAATCAGATTTAGGTAGGTGATGTCAACTGGAAGTAAAACTCCACGAATTGATCTCTCAAATTCCAAATAAACTTTGAATTTTTGAGAATTAGTCGAAGTCTTTTTTATTTGGTTGTGGAATTATTGTTTGTTTGACTAATTTGTGTTCTGGGATTGTACATAGCAATAAACCCAATCAAAATTCGCTGAAAAAGTGGATCTTTTAGTTGCTGAATACAAAATTCTCTTAAAATTTTCCCTCTACGATATTCATTACCCGCTCATTCACAAAGTATATTTCCCGCCAAATTTGGATGTCACGCTACTAGAAATGTGTCAATTGTACTCATTTGCATCTGTGAATACCCGTTAAAAAAATTAAATTAAATTAAAAAAATAAACAATAACTTCCTCCTCTGCCTCTACTTCCAGATCTAATCGAAAGACCTTGGAATACTACATTAATGTTACACATTGCGAATGTCCAAAACCATTACCGGTCGAAGTACAAACCGCTTGGACCCGGAAGCATCCTGGTAGAAGATTCAAGGCTTGTCCAATTTATGTTATATTATTATCCATTATAATTATTTTATTTGCTACGTTGAATATGTGAATTTAACAAAACTTCTTTTTAAGACGAAGAGACCAAATGTAAGTTCTATGGGTTCATAGACCCGGAACTACCAAGTCAGTATTACAAAGATTTGTTTTACAAGGAGCATGAGGAAAAGAAACATTTAATGAAGACGGGAAAGCGTTCAGTCTCAGATGAAGTTATTGAGGTTTCAAATAATGATATCATGCAAATGTTGGATGAGTTGACTTTTATCAAGTCAAGAGTGCAAGTTCATGACAAAGTTGTGTTAGTTTTCAGTTTGATTGTTCTCTTCAGTGCTGTAGTTTGGTTATGGTAATCTTTTTAACAATAAGTGTTATGTACTACGTAGTTTATGGTCTTTTAGCAATAAGATTGGTTGTAGTCAATTGTCAACGTTTTTTGTAAACCATTAAATGTTGTCTAATCAAATGGTTGTTTGTAAAAAACATTCCAATTTACACATAATGTTTGTTGCAAATCATCAGTATCACAACACGTATATACAAAAGAAGTGCTTAAAGAAAGCCTACATGTTGTGGTGAAGCTAAGACTTATACAAAGCTTTCTAAGTTCCTAATGAAATGGCTGTTAGGAATATACCAAGTTGCACTACACATACATGCATAAGAAGTTGTCTTTTGATGTCCTAAAAATTCCTCCAGGTAGAAGTGCTTAAACAACTCGTACAGTTTGTGGTTACATTTGTTTGAACAACAAAAGTCTAAACCCAAATACAAGCCATACCCAAAGAGTTGAAATGCTTCTTTATTCATCATTTGTATGAACAACCACCTTATACTTCCAAAAGTACTCCACCATATGCTCTCGATACGCCAAAGCAACTTGAAGAGGATCATCAACCTTCATGCTTAAGTTGTTACCCAACCTGTGCAAAAAAATACATATCCAAACTCCACAATCGCCGTATACATCAGCTTGTTTAGGGAAATCATCCGCAACTCGAAATGTGATCTTATAATCAGAAACAGATATTGATTTGGCTTGAAGAAATTTACAGAACTTTAGATAATGTGGTAGCATTCTCTCAAAAGTGGCCCTCATTTTTATATTCTCACTTCTCGTCTCAGGTTCTGGCGTACCTAGTGAGTCGTAAATAGTTACAACTCCTGTACGAATTTGTAACTCGGCGAGAAACCAGTGGCACTCGGGTACGTTCACAGGAAAGTATACCTAAATGTGAACAAATAAACTTTGTCGCAATTCAAAACATTTTGAGCATGTATATCACTCAAGTACCTAGAAGAAAGTATGGTCTTTATATACAAACCTTCTCGACACTAGACCATGGCAATGGATAGCGTTGACCAGTGGCGAAGTAGGCACGCATAGACCCATCAAGGAGAGAAGACGAGAAAAATGGTCCAGCCATAGCCCAATCGGCATTGGCCGGCCTGAACCGCCACATTAGATCAACCCAAAGATCCAGATGCTGCAAATTGTTTTATAAAATACATACTGTTAAACTTATTCAAATCAAAAATATTTTTTTTATGGAAATTAACTAGCTGTCGCGGTGACCCCAAGGAAAGTTATGCGATGACTTAATTTTTTTTTATAAACATATCCATACACGCTGGTTTAGTAATCTTGTTGATATCGCAACCTTCAGGACGTGACAGATCCTGAAAAATTTTAAAAACCAGATTAATGGATATGTCTTTACGCTGTCTGTTTGTAAAAATAGTTCTGCTATACCTCTACCCATGTTTCCAACTGATTATCTTCACCACATGGGGAATTAATCCCTTTTTTCAGTCTTTTGGAACGCCTTTTCGGCAATTGTGGAGTCATGAGACGGAGGTTCACGTATGGGTCCTGCAAACACTTGCCTACCTGCTTTGACCTTTTTGAGTCAACATCTTCTTTCAAAACAGGAGTACTCTCTTGGGTAACTTTGGCCTTACTACTTTTCTTTTTTACTGGGCCATCATAAGGTGACAGTAGAGCCTTACTTGCATTTCTCTTCCTTTTAGCACGCATGAAAACATCTTGTATGCAAAGTTCAGCATTGAAATAACATCGACTTTTGAACTTTAATAGTAAGTTTAATAAATAATTTAGTTGTACCTCAGAAGCTGTAATCAAAGGCTTATTGGCTCGTCCTTCAGTTTGTGAAACAGCTTGTGTGTTTTTCTCAGAATTATGAAACATGGCCTTTCTTGCTTTCTCAGCATCACGATCAATTTTGTCAAATACCGCCTTGCTTGCGGTCTCATTTGCCGCCACTAACACACCCCCACTTACTTTCTCATTAACGTGGCCATCAACATTGTTAGCTTCATTATGAATAACCAACTCACCTAATTTCTCATTAACATTCCCATCGCCATCCTTATTCTCTTCAACATGATTCGTATGATCATCCCCCATCTCTGCCATTTGTGACACTCCTTCAATTACTTTCTGACCATCATGAGAATCTATATCAGTAGCATTGCAATCAACAATGTTATTTTTATTACCTTGAACCCCCTCTACAGATTTCTCATCAATATTTAACACTCCTTCACTTACTTTATCACGATCTTGAGAATCTATATCAGTAGCATTGCAATCAACAATGTTATTTTCATTAACTTGAACCCCCTCTACAGATTTCTCATCCACATTTAACACTGCTTCACTTACTTTCTCACGATCATGAGAATCTATAACAGTAGCATTGCAATCAACAATGTTATTTTCATTACCTTGAACCGCCCCTCCAGATTTATCGTCAACATTAAACACACCTTCGCTTACTTTCTCAGTAACATTGCTATCATGAGCATGTATCTCAGTAGCTTAAACCGCCTCTCCAGGTTTTTCATCAACATTTACCACTACCTTGCTTGCTGTTTTGCCATCTTCCTTGTTTTCAGCAGCCTTTTGTTCATCTTCCTTCGGATCTTGAATATGTAACCCATGCTCGTTGAATTTCAAAGATCCACAGAGTAATCATCATCGAAGTTATTTCCCTGTAATTATACAAGAAAAACACAACTATAATAGATGACCAAATGTAGCAAACATCTGTAGATAGTGCTGGTGAAATTATTATATATGTACTTCAACAGCCGATTGAGAAAATTGTTGATTCAAATTAGGTAAATTCATATGATTGGGATCATCATCTGGCATGTGATCAGCTACAGGGAATGGTTCGACTGGAAGACATAAATCCTCAAGCTGCGACATATCTGATGGATAAGCGTTAGGGTCTATATAATTAAGCCTAACTTGTTTGTTATCAGCATCAACACATGTCGATTTCTCGCATGATTGACCAGGTTCTGGGCTTAAGGTCTGTAGTTAACAAAGCTGATTTAGGTATGTAACAAAATAACGATAAACAAAAGTACTATTACGGGGAACATAACTTTTTTATCATCAGCCGCATGAACATCAAACAAAATAGGGCTACCATTCCGAGTTTATGAATTGGACTTGAAGTCTGAATTTCCATGGCATTTTGGCCAAAACAATCTTCATCAGATTTGTCGTGCATATGAGTTGAAGTCTGAAATTTAAAATATACAATCAATTATACTACTAAAAAAAGGAGACCTAAATGATTAACAAATATTAAAGGACATTACCATGCCATCTTTGGAAGCTAAAGATTCATCAACACATTGCCTTATATGCAATTGTTCATGAATAACCAGTGAAGTCTGTACATAAATATATATAATCCATTAGTTGGTGAAAAAAATATTGCTATCTAATGATGTTGATTAAAAATGAATGTAAAGAGGGTCTTCACATTTGGATGTTGTATCTTTAGAGCTTCCTCAACAACGGCAATTCTATTTTTAATATCATTAAGGACCTCCACATTGGCTCCGGGTTTCTCGATCATAAATACAAGTGCCTTCAATGCCGCAACCTCGGCATGCGTGTCGGTTTGATTGGAACTTTGATCTTTAGCAGTTACCGGCACATCTTTATCAGCTAACGCCACCTCTTTATCAGTTACCGCGACCTCTTTATCAGTTACCGCGACCTCTTTATGAACTGCAACTTCATGTACCTACGAAGCAAGATCGAAACAGAATGTGCATTGGTCAATTGTCAACGTGAATAGTCGCATAAACGATGTAGTTGATACGGATGAAAATGAAATGATACAAAATGTGCAACTTACCTCATTAGTGGGATCATCGGCAGGTAATTGTTTTTCTAGACGATCCAACTCGCTAAAATAAGCATTACTAGGTGTAAACCATGGTTGTAACATTTCTGCATTTGTTGGAACAAGATCCAATACTGGATTCGAACCCTAGTAAACAAACAATTATAAAGTCAAAAACAAATATAAAGAAGTCGTTACTTATTTGACAAATATAAACAAATGGAAATGCTTACAGGACCAAAAATTTTGCTATAATCGCGTTTGGCAAATGTTTTACCCTTTGACTAAGAAAGACAACGTGTTATCTTTGTCGGGTCTTTGGTCCACCATGAACTGCTATTAGGATAACTCTCAAGAATCCATATCTAAAATGAACGAAAACAATCAAAGTAATGTACAATGAAAAGCAGTATAACAAATTTGTATCAAAAAACAGTAAACAAAAACTGATATGTTCATAAATGTCTACAAATCTAGCCTTAAAAGCCAAGAGAAAGCCACAAATATTATATGTTGCAGCTTTAGAAGGGTTTTCTTCCGATTTATCTTTGTAGTAAGCATGGTAATGTCGGGGTACCACATTGGCTAAATTTTTATAAAAACATCTCCAAAAGAACTCTCCCCATGGATAGGCATTCCATGCCCAAAAATCCTCAACTAATTCCAACAAATGATTGTCAACGATGTACCAAGGTCCACGACCTATGAACAGGACCTCAGCGACTATCAACAGACATACTCTTACCTCATCCTCATTTGATAACTTTGAAAATTGTGTATCGTTCTCAAACAACTGTAAAAGCTCACTCCCTTTTACAGTAACCTTTCTTAGAAACTGTTTTTCAGGAAAGACACGCAAACCAAAAGGAATGCGCTCAATTTCTACAGTGGCAGGCAAAGGACCAAAATGAAATCCGGTGATCAATAGAAACTCTCCACGACCGAATTGCAATAAATTATTCCCAATTTTGTATAAAATAGGGGGACAAGAATCAAGCAGTTGGGGGATATATACCTGGTGCTGTAAAACAAAATTCACCAAATGATTGTCATTGCCTTGTTTAGGAATATCTAACCATGGCCCAAAAACAGTTGCACTAAACAACCTCATTCGATCTGGATTGCGTAACAACTTAGACTTAATATTTGAAAGCAACTTAACCTGGGAACGAACCGTTACCTTAGCATCAAAATATCGGGCAAGGTTTGCTATTTGGGACTTTAGTTGACTAATTAATTAGGGTTTGAGTTAGGGTTTCAGTTAGGGAACGAGTATATTAAAGGTTTAGTATTTTGATTTCACTTTTTGATTTGTGTTTTGGGGTAGTAGAGTTTTGGTGTGTGTGTTTGTGTGCGTGTGTAAAAATTTTAAAAAAATGTAAAATTATAATTTTGAAAAGTTATGTAAAAAAAGTACAAAAAGGTACAACAGTATAAAGTAAAAAAAACGCTAATATTATTTCGCTTAAGTCGCTCAGCATTTGGAAGGCGCTAAAAGTATAAAAAAATATTTTAGTAAGTTTGACTTTTTTTACTAAAGGACAAAAAGAATTTCGCAAGAATCTTAAAATAGTCGCTCAGTTTAGGTCGCTTTAAAACTATAGCTGGTAAAAGATAGAAAACAATCATTGGGTTCACAAATGTCGAGGGACACTTGGTACTCTAAGATTAAAAGTAGAAAAGTCGCAAGTCTCAAAGTGTAGTTAAAGAATACGCCAACTTTTTTCCTAGAAAGTGTTGCCACCTTGAGTGGAAGGTGCATTGCAATAATTGCCCCTAAAAATATTACTCCCTCCGTCTCAATTTAATTGTCCATATTTCCATTTTTTGATGTCTCAAAAAGATTGTCCACTTTCCTTTTTTTAGTAAAAACTAGAGAATCTAAATAGGGAATATTCTATTCGTGTGGCTAAAAATTAAAGTGGCCCCACTTTTATTAAACTTTGTGATTTCTCTCTCCTGACAATTAAATTGAGACGGAGGGAGTATTAAGTTGAGTTGTGAATCGTAAGATAGGAATTAGTTTATATTATTCTTCATCGCTTCAAACACTTTTTTTTTTAGTATTTGGTGTCAAATTGTACTTTGGATGAGTTGTATTTCTTTATGTTCTACTTCACACTAATCTAGATTAATCTAAGGCTAGCCCCAATGAGGCGAATCCCCATCGATCGAGTGACATAGACGATCGATTGCAAGTCGATCTTGTTGCTGTGCATCCAGTCGATCGCCCAAAGAATTTGTCAAGATGGTCGAGATCACGATAGACTTTTAAAGCTTTATATGGAGAGCAACTTGCAACCCATATCCAAATGGTAAATCATCATGCAGTACGTAGCTATCTGTTATCATCTTTGTTTTGAAAAGATCAAACAAGTGAAACTGAATGTTACATTTACCTATCAAAATCGGATTGAATTAAATCCACATTCAACAAACTTGGAAAAACTGAATCAAATGTACTGTGAGACCCAACACATCTGTTACTCTTTGAATGTACGAAGAAGCAGAAGTATCAGCCATATTATATCCAAAATAAATCACTTTTGTTTCTCTTTGAAGTATATAGATATGCAAAAATGATCACCACAACTGGAAACCATGCATGTATGCAACGTGTTATACAAATGACTCATGCATGGTAATTGATTTTTTTTTAGATTGTGTTAAAAGTATTTAAAAAAAAAAAAAAAAAAAAAAAAAAAAAAAAAGACTTTGGTCGCCCTTACTGGGACACCTAATCGCCTGAAGGTCCCTGGAGAGAGAAAGCTGACGTGGCAGGAAAAATGAGGAGGATTGGGGTTCGTTACTGGGGCTAGCCTAACACATCAACTCGAACCCGATACAGATTGAGTAGGTACAACACGTCTTTTCGAAACAAACAAAACAAAAAGACCATTTGAAATGAATCCAAAGACAGGAACACGCACCTCATGTCCCCGTCACATATATGTATGCATCTTTTTGGTGCCCATAAGAAAATGTCAAAAAAATGATAAAGTCATAAGGTTAACACTGCACCTATATAAATAAAGGAAAAGTAAGAACCAAATATTCGTTGCTCTCTCACAAATCATAAAAAAACATAAATCTTTGATCTTCACCCTGAACCCAATAATTTAGTCGATCTTGCTATTATTTACTTTTAATCAATGGAGATGCTAGTGCAGTTTTTCGTGACGATGATTGCATCATTTATATTCTGTATGCTAATAATGAAGATCACTGCGTCTACTAGTCATAAAAAGATCAAGGTCGTTAGAAAATCAAAAAGTTTGAAGAAAGTTCGATTTGCTCTAGAGCATGAGGAATTTTTTATCAACGAGGTTGTCGATGAGCCACTGGAAAAGAAAGCAGTCGTTTTTAAAGCGGAAATCTTGGATGAATCTATGACCCTTGTTGATGAAGGAAATCTAGATAAGTGCGTGAAGTTGATGTGTGATGATGCTATTAATTAATGAAGAATTGAAGATGCATGTGAAGAAGGATATAGGATTAATCTCAGATGAAGATGATGATGATTGGCAAGAGGTTGATGTGGCTGTTGACAGGAGTGGACTCGGGGGTTCCGGTGTTTTACGGGAATCTAGTGGATGCTTGTCGTCTAGTTTAGATTTTTGTTAAAAAATTTCGATTTCTTTGAAATGAACCTAGTCTTGAAGTTTTGTGCCACTTAAATACATGTCTTTTGTAGTTAGTCTATTAATATGTCAAACGTAATACATGTCTTCTTTATTTGTTTATTAGTTTTTATGAAATCATAACTTTTAGTTCATTTTATTTATTTTATCTCGTAAAAAAATAATGCATACATGCCACCTATGAATTAAAGTCTTGGGTTTACCCATGACTGTTGATTATTATGGTAAAAATGAAGATAAGTTACAGATTTTAGACAGTGATGTACGTTCAGATGGGATTGTATGGACTTCATAAAGTTGCTAGCCAAGGACCTTGTCATGAACCTCAACCTATGGCTTTTAACGTCTCTACTCGAGCTAAATAGTATTATTCAACTTGATGTAATATGTTATATAACCGGATTCAACTTTAAAGCATGTCCGTATGTATAGATTATGTAAGGCTATGCACAGTGGTGACCTCGGTCACCCTTGCCGCATAAGCTTTCTTTCTCCGACGACATAGTTACCACTTACCATAGTGGTAAAGTTTAATTTTTTTTTTTTTTTTTTTTTTTTTTTTTTTTTTTTTTTTTAAAAGTTGAAACATTTCTTTTATGTGTGGGTTAAACTCGGTTGCCAAGCCGAACTAGATTGGCACTTTGTTCATGCTCGACCGAACTCAACCTTTTGTCCACAGTGGGTCGATCTAGTTCGACCGATGGGTCAACCGAACATGATGACCGACCATTGTCCATAGCCTAATGTATGATGGTCAATTAGATTATGTCATACGGCAACTAATATTATATATATATACTATTAGGAGTTGTTGAACGGGCAAAGTGTAAAATCTTAAGCCTTCCGTTTTCAACTAATTCTTCACTTTATTGGTTGCCAAAATAATTATATTCCATAAACAGTAGCCTAACTGTTGGTAGTGGCCGAATGGCTCTTTCTCATTGGGCCAAACGAGTTGCAACTTTCTCTGTTCACTCCCGTTTTCACGTAGTGACACCGTAATACGAAAACAAAAGTCATCAACAACCTCCTAGAATAATCCACTGCCTCTCATTTGTATCATGCTTTATCTACTCTAGAAATCCAGAAGCTACCATTCTCACATCACCGCCTCTTCTTCTAATACCACCTACCTAACAGAAACACACCACCGCCGCTCCACTTCGTTGCCCCATCGATTACATGATCGTTAAATAGACATGCCCGCGGTGCTAGAAGGTGAGTGTATGTACCTAATTTCTTCAAGTTTTAGTATCCTAAATCGACTCATACTTTTGTGTGTGTTGGTTACTGTAATTTATCACCAAGAAGAAATAATCTGATGTCTTGCGAATCTTTAGATGACTTTAGGTAATTTATATATTGAATTGTGTGATTATTTAGATTTCTTTGATATTATTTTCTATATGATGCAGCTATAGCATATGGTATGAAATTGAATGTGTTTCCATGGAGAAGAAAATTAATTAAAGGTAAGGCCTTTTAAACTTTCACTTTTTTTTATCTATCATTGATTGGGGTTTGGGGAACAGTGAAGAGCTGTTTATTTGCATCGGATATGATTTGACAAATGGGGAGGGGGTCTTATTTGCAGCCCTTGCACCTAAGGAGAGAGATGATCAACATTTGTTAAGGTCATATTCGTTCGATTTTTTATTTATTTTTATTATCGACTATCTTTTACTTTAGCATCTAAGGCTTTTTTTTCTATTGCTTATACCTTTTTTTGGTTTGCTCATAATTCAGTGAACAAGAAGTTCGCTATATGATGGAGAGATATGAGCTGGATGTTGGCATCGGGTAAGGTTATTAACACTTTTAACGGCTTTTTGGGATTGCTTTATGGTCACCCTTCTATATTGAAAACAAAAGTGGACGATCATGTAAAAATAAGCAATAAAAACAATCCTTGAGTGTTTGGAGCTTTGAGATTACTTTATTTATTTATTCGTTGCTTTAGAAATGGGGAGCCAGCATGGCCCAACGATATTTTATATATTTTTTCGGTAGTAATTCTAGGTACTATTGCGTGTAACGTAGGCTTAGCGGTTCTAGAACCATCAATGATTGGTGAACCGGCACATCCATGGTTATACCGCTGGGATGTGGAGCGGAAAAGCTTAAGGCTGATGTTGATTGTGAAGCTGAAGGACAGGATGAGGATGACGCAAAAGTCGGTTACATATTTTTTATTTATCTATCGTTATTGTTTTTTTAGAGTACTTATATATTGTCGAATTCGCCGAATAAGTGACTTCTATAGTTTTTTACGATTTTTTAACATTGGGTTTGAAAAATAGTGGCAGCAGGTGATCAAAGGAATGATTGTTCAAGGTGAGAATTCATTCTTTTTTGGTCAGTCACCCTTCAACACACACAAGTATTATCAACACGTTGTAGGCAAATTCATGTATAATGAGAAACCTTTTAAATGTTTACACCCGACGCCTTTTTCTGTTTGTGATTTTGGAGCTCAAATTCTGTGTGTTTATTATTGCTGGATTAATACCAGACCTTTGTCATACCTACCTTTTGCATATATAACACGTCCTCATTTTATGGCGTTATTCTTTGTAGCATCTGGATTGTACAACGGATATAACTAGGAATGTACATTTCGGAAAACCTACTGAGCATGAAAGAAGATATTATACCGCGGTATGTTGGCCTTACTTTCTTACTTTGAGTAGTTCGAGTACTTTTAGGTGTAGGTGCCTCAAAATTCAGACATAAGTGTGACGTATAAAGGGGTTTTAACATCCATGGATTTGAGTTTCACTAAAATGAAAGTAAGTGTATTGAAATCAAATGAAAAAAGCTGTTTATATCCTCGAGTGAAAAAACTTGATTTGATTTTTGTTATGTGAAGAGGAAGAACGCATTGTTGAAAGATTACAAGGGGAGTCGGAAGTCATCAATTTTTGTCGATAAGCGAATTGGAGAGCAGGTGATTGTTTGCATTTGGTAGCGTAATTAAGGATTAGGAGTATGTTATGGATAGCATGTTGCAGTTACATTTACTAACTACTACACCCTTTTAGCCCAACTACCTTGGAATACCTTATATTAACTTAATGATGCATGATATCGTTGTAGGTGCGCATGGACAAAAAATCGCAGGTTGTTCAGCTCACATCAGAATACTGGGCTAGGACGCCAACTACATTGAGGTCGTGCAATAAATGATTTGTAACATGTCATGGTTAATGTGATGTGGTTACATTGACTTAATCGGGCTCTTTTTTTCTATAGGTATCACTTAATCGGGTTCCACTTTTATTGAATTTCAATCATAGTTCCTATTAATTCTTATTTTGTTAAAAAGGTATTTCAGATTCTGGAACCAATATGTCACTAGAGAGTAGAGATATAAACTTTGTATGCAATGACCCTTTAAGTTTGTAACTGAGAGCTGTAGAAAACATGTAACACAAGTTTCTTTTCACATGTTAGTTTTGTCTTTAATGGGTAAAAATGCTTTGATTTTGTGTGTAGCATGTACTGTAACTGTGTTCAAGAGTTGGAAATAGTAAAGTTAGCGTTATTGAGTAAGCGACTGGCACTGATGACATTTTGATTGTCCTATTTGAATGTGATTAGTGTAGTTGATACATGATCTTATTTGCCATCAACAATGATTTAACGAACCCTGTAACAATGTGGTTATTAAAGAGTTCATGAAAAATAAATGATTGCCGCATAATTCTTATAAACATACGCACGGCTGCCCCGCAGCAACGCGCGAGCTTACCCACTCGTTTTAGTCTATTAGTGGCCGGCCCACATGGATCATGACCGGACATACATATAAGTTGATTCGTTGCTTGATTTTTAATTCAGTTGTTTAAATTAACAAAAGATGGACTCATTCATCGAATTTTGGTTTGGCAAAAGCTGAGAAAGTTCCCGGATGGTCACAAGTCACAACAAGGGTGAATATACTTCAAGAAATGATGGTTAAAATAATTGCTTTATTACTATTATTATAAACATTTATGTTTAGGGGTGTGATTACATGTATAGATGGATCCAAATTGTCTTTGTGACAAGGAATATATTCTGTTCCAAGACCGCGACTTGCGGTTTATTGATAGGAGTAATAATGGGGTGCGTTATTCATACGGTGGCTATAATTTTATTAAAACCCTTTCTATGACATAGTAGGGTACTTTTGTCCCCTTGTCCCTTTTTTTTTTTATTTTTTTTTATTTTTTAATTTTTTTAAAATAAAAATAAGTGTGTGTATAATAATGTATATAATAAGTGTGTGTATAATAATGTATCGTACATGCATAATTATTTAGTTTGTATAATAGCACGTTAAATATTACCACATTAAATAACTGCAACAACAACTGTTATTATTAAATTAAACGTCAACGTTAACATATTATTTAAATACAACAACATCTACTATATATGAAGATTATTCATCTCGTTTAAAAGATCATTGAGCCTTGCACCCGACTGACAAGCGTGATCCTCAGGATTCCTTGTCAATTCTAACTCCATCTCCAGCGTCTTTATTCTTGTCTTCAACAGCTTGATCTCATTATCTTTAGCAACGCAGTTTGAGCACTGCGTTGAAGATGAGGCTCGACTAAGGTACCGTCTTTCAAATTCATCTTTCCAACTGAAGTATCGACACCCATAGTCATTTGTACCTGGCTGTTACATGTTAAGAAAATAATAAGAAATGTATTTTTAACAAACAAATTATTTACATAAAACCCCTAAGCAAACGTATGATTATTTACCACCGAAAGAGGGCATGCATAATACGGTCGGCCCGGAAAGGATTTCGTGGATTTCCGTTCTATAATAAATCCTCTATTACATCGACACCAGAAAGGATTTCTTTGGCCCACCTGACAAAAGAATTTGCATAAATCAGTAATCAATCATTTACAACATAAAACATGTATCATTTACAATGTTATTATTAATTTAAATATAAACAATAATCAATCATTTACAACATAAATCAGTAATCAATCACTATGTTTACAACATAAATCATTAATCAATTATTTACAACATAAATCAGTAATCAGTCACAATGTTTATAATTATTTACAACATGAATCATTCACTATGTTAGTCGATGCCTATATAATGATTCCCACTGGGATGCAGCTTCGGATCTGTGCCTCCTCCATTGTGGGTGGAGATGCGGAAGTGGAGAATGTTCGTCTAGCGTCAGAACAATGTAATGACCTACTTCGTTCCCCACACGGGCTATCACAAGGGGGTCAGTTCTTTGTGAGAAGTTTGGACCACTGATAAGCAGAAAACACATATTCCAACCCCTGTGAGATATAAACGCAACGGGTCGTCTAATCAGTTCTGCAATAACCAACCCCGTGTTTGGCATGTCCATGTAGCGATCAGGCGGTGCATTTCCATGTCCGGACCAGTCTATTGTACGGCGAAGTTCGTTAAAACCATCTTCCCCCCACAAACCCATGTAAACCTGCCAATGTAGGTCCATCTGTTGCAATAACATCTGCCTAACTTGGCGCCACAAATCTTGTTGTTCCCAAACACCATGGGCAACGCACCGAAACCCACAATTTCCGTCACCCATCACATTATATATACTGATTATGTATGGATGCCAAAGGACTGGAAGCATACTCATAAGCATTTCGCTTTCTGCATCTCCATCGTACAACCTGTGTCTTATAGCGGTGCTTCTTCGGTGATCACTAGGACCCGTGAAAGAACTATGTCGGGCAGGTTCTTTGTTGAAGTTCGGGACTTGTGTAGATCTTGTAGTGGTGCTTCTTCGGTAATCTACGGTTGGAACTTCATTCAAGTCCGGGTCTTCATTCAAGTCCGGGACTTGTGTAGCCTTGCCCATTTTGTCCTTTGCGCTCGGACGTCCACGAGTATTTTTCTGAATAACAGGTTCCCGTGTGTCATCAGATGCAGGTTGGTATATCGATCTCAACTTCGTTATCATATTCTTCTTGACAAACGACGATGCTTTGGTAAAAACATTCTTGAATTGCCGAATGTCATCTCTAAACGAAGTATCATCATGATGATGATGATCATCATCATCGTCATCGTCATCATCATTACTGGAAGAGCCATCTTCAGGCGGTGGCCTATTGATATTAGGCCACGGAACATGTAGGGTTCTCCAAAAAATATTAACTTCTTCCAGTGGAATGGGGCGTCCTGAAATCATTAAAAGTAGTATATTACAATGCCGCCCGTAAATAAATCACTGATATTAATGGGGAAAACAACTTGATAGTTATAAATTTACTTACCATGATATACATAGTATTGCATCTCGTGAAAGAATGGCAGTCCGTAAATTGTACGCAACTTATGGCTACAATTTTCTACGGTGATAGACAGGTGGAGTTCTTTTTGCATGAGTTTGAAAGCATGGTGAGAAACTTTATACCACAATTCTTGAAATAGTAGTATATTACAATCATTTATTTTCTCGCCGATGCTTCTATTAAAACTCTCTTTTATCGAATTTTCTTGCGCAAATACAATCTTATCGATTGCACTCAACAACCTGTCTAAATTGGACTGTGTGCCGCCCAAATATAATTTCAACAACGCGTGGTGAGCCTCAACTCTACACGTTGTTGTCTGGCCGAAGGAGCGATATTCATCGGTGATGTACGAGACAAACATGTGTCTGTAATCTCGCAGCCAGTTATCCAGATACTCAGCGATAGCTGAAAAAAAAACAGTGAATTAATCAAAGGTCATTCGGGTGCTTATTAATTGAATAATAATAATAAAAAAATAGAATTAACAATTTAGTACGCGCATGGTTGACCAAGCGTTGTTGTAGGCGCTCATATTGTTTCTCGAACAAGCGGCTTGTCGGAGCTTTAACCAACCGATCCCATCTCCTTTTAATGGAGTCATACTCATCTATCCCACTACATCTGTTTCTCATAAACTTGAGCAAATTTTGCTCTATATGCCATCGACAGAGTAATTTGTGAGCGGTAGGAAATTCTGCTCTACATGCCCCAACCAAGGCTAAATCTCTGTCGGTGACAATAACACGTGGGTAGTATCTTTCGTCTATCACCTCTTTCACGCGTTGCAATACCCACTGAAAATTATGCCCCTTTTCACCGTGTATAAAGCTGTACGCCATTGAAAATGTTTTATTCGTTGGAGTTACTCCAAGAATTTCCAACAATGGCAATTTAAACATGGTGGTATTGTACGTGGAGTCCATCAACATGATTTTAGGGAACGTACGCCATAGAGCATTTGAATTGGGGTGAACAAAAAATAGCTCCTCAAGCTCATTATGCTCATTCACCCTCGGGTAGTATGCATTACCCTGAATCCGTCAGATGCGAGTAAAGGACTTGAATTTGAGTTCTATCACCTACTCTGGCTCTCCGGAACTTATCAAGTGCGTTATATATAGTTCTAACGCTAGACACGTTATCCGGATTACGTCCCTTTATTGTCGAAAGTATATTACGTGGTCGTACGCTATACTCTGACAATTCTCTGACCAAACTCAACTCATCATCTTTTAATCGCATTGCATATGACACACCATGCAACGACTCTAGCAACTCATGATTATGGCTATCACACTTCACCCTCAAAATCCAATTATATCGTGCTGGTCTATATTTCGCAACTAATCTGAATGGACAATTGCTTTTTTTTGTTTTGGTTTTCCGTTTTCCACTACCGTGATATTCATAAATCCCGCTCTTTGTACACATATAATTAATTTCCATCATCTGACCATTTTCTGATTTGGTTCTCTTTTTAACAATGACAAAACCGAGCCCCGAGACTATATTTTGCACCCACTCAGTTACTTCCTCGTGAGAACGGAAAGCCTGAAAATACATAACAAATTTTATAACACACTTTTTTTAACTAATACTTTTTTAATACTTTTATAACGGAAAGCCCCGAGGCTATATTTACCTCTTGTCTGATAAATGGGCAATCCTCTGATACTTCCTCGTGAAAACGGAAAGCCTGAAAAATAAAAAACACAACAACTTTTATAACTTTCATTTTTAACAAACTTTTATAAAAAATACAAATTTGTACGTTTATAAATTTCATTTAACTTTCATTTTTAACAAACTTTTATAAAAAATACAAATTTGTACATTTTTAATAAATTTCATTTTTAACAAACTTTTATAAAAAATACAAATTTGTACATTTTTAATAAATTTCATTTTTAACATTTTCTTATAAAACTAATACTTTTATAAATAATTTTTTTAACAAAGTTTTATTAATACTTTTATAAATACTTTTAAAACTAATACAAAATTTTATTAATACTTTTAAAACTAATACAAACTTTTATTAATACTTTTTTTTATAAAAGAGTATACGTGTGTGGTTATGAACGCGTGTACGCGTTCGTTCCATGTGGTTTATGTGTTTCTCTCTCTCACTTCACATATCTGTCTCTCACAAACACACACACACACGTTTCTCTTTTTCTCTCTCTCTCTCTATCTCATCTCTTTTTCTCTCTCTCACTTCACATATCAGTCCATGGATCTGTTTCTCTCTATAATTTTGGTTCTTTGATGGTGAGTTTGTGATGTTAGTATGAGTCAAATTGCATAATAAGGCATTAGGACTGGGTGGTTAATGGACAAAAATATGCTTATTCTAAGTCACTAGTTCACTTTAGTTATTTTTTGAAGTTTTATGAGAACCTCCTCCAAACCCGTTTCCTCCACCATTGAACCAATGTTGCCAACATCACCACCACCAAAAACCCCACTGAAACCGCCACTACTATAGCCACCATTACATAAGCCCGGTTTAACTATGTCAACTTACTATGTTTAACTAAATGCATTATACGTACATATATACCTTAAATAATAGTCCACGCCTTAAATTATCATGCACCTAAAAGTATCGCCCTTTCTTTACGCAATTTCCTACTTCGGAGATGAAAACAATGTGCATATCCCAATACACCAGTAAATCTGCCTAGAGTTTCGACGACGTTATGTACCAGTGCCAAAACTTCAAAACATAAAAACGTTAGCCGTATCAAGCTATTTATGAGTATCACTAGTATGTAAATAAAAATTGAAAAAAATATAAACTAAATAACTAAGTGGCAAAACCCCAACCCACCATAATCTGATTTGACATTATGATCGGTTTACATTTGTAAGTTTTAAACCCGAATAGACTTGACCTGCTTAAGACTTGTTCGGGTCTGTCAAATGGCTTTTCTATAGGTACTATGATGACAATCCACCCAAGTTCCATTCTTAACAAGAGGCCTTTTGCCTTTCTTTTGGAGAATTGAAATTCTGTTGTTTTGCTTCTTTTCCCAATATTTTATTAATGTGAATTTAATTGTGCATTTATACTTAACAAACAATTGTATCAAGCGACTAAGTGTAACCCGAGCGTTGAGACGAGTTTTATTATAATCTCAGTGGCAAAATTCCATGTACTTAGCAAGAAAACGAAGCGCAAATCATGTCATATTTTGAGCTTTAATACTGTATCTTCTTTAGTTTACTGCTACGTATTTATATATTTGTAAAATGTTAATTCCATAAGGTACACACCCACTTGCAGCGTTTAAAGTGTTACTGCCCGCGTTCTACCGACGGATCTCACAACACATATATTAACACAAAGAAACAAGGCTTCGATAATATATAAATATTTTGATAAAAAGGTTAGCAACAAATAGATGTAATAAAGACACCCTAAAATCGCATTGTTATGGTTATCTCAATGTCCACATCAGCTTTATCTCTTTGCAATCAACTTCATCACAAACTTATTATAATAAGACAAACAACTTCACCACAAACTTAGTGTAATAAGAAAAACAACTTCACCACACTTTTTTTCATTTTTATTTTCTTTAAACGCTAAAATTAAAATTTCATCAATAATTAAAATAAAAAATAAAATAGTAAACAAGTTTGAGATCTGTTCCAATCCGGTACCTCAAACTTTATATCAACCATAAAAACCATCAAAGTTTCAAAACTGTTTCATTCTTATGTAATTTTTATGTTAGAGTGACCAGAATGGAACACTTCTCAAACTTGGTTATTATTTTGTGGTTATTGTTTATGTTTAGTCGTGCTTTAACGGGTTGTACATAAAGTTGGTTAGAATAGTTAAATTCAGGGGGTGAGTGTTTAACATTAATATACAACATGTTAATGCATAGATGGATACTTTAAGCACATTAATTTCAGAAAATTATATAAGAATGAAACAGTTTTGAAACTTTGATGGTTTTTATGATTAGTATAAAGTTTGAGGTATCAAATTGGAACACTCGTGAAACTTGGTTACTAATAGGTGACATATTCCCTAAAAAATATTACAATAAAAATTCAAATAAATTGAAACTACAAATTAGCATGTACCTACTAGGGCCCTATTATTGTGAGTGTAATCACGTTGTGATTTGATCTCTAGTAATGAAGTTTCTTACAGGTTGGTTATGCTTAGGAACCATAGGGATTAGAATTTGATTTTAGGGTTTCGTTTTCTTTGTTGCCTTAGGTTTGCTTTTCTGTTTCTTTTTGTTTCTTTTTCGTCCTCATTATGGGTGATCAATTGGAAATCGTTTAATTCTAAGGAAGACCAAACCGAAAGAATCTCTGAATCTATTTTCTTCACTAATTTCCCAGACCACATTCGTGCATGAGACCTCTGGAAGGTTTGCAATGACTACGGCTCAGATGTTGATGGTTATATCCCTTTCAAAAAGTTAAAAGCAGGTAAACGTTTTGCTTTCATTTGATTCATCAAGGTAATTATTTTGGAACGTTTGATTGAGAACCTTTGCACTATATGGACTAGAAGCTTTTGCCTTCATGCGAACATGGTTCGATTTCAAAGAGAGCAAAAACCTAAGTCTTATTTTCCTAAAAATTTATATAATTAAATAAATAAATAATTAAAATTAAGTAATTCGGGTTATTTGGTTCGCTTTTCGGTTATTCGGCTTGCTTTTATCAAATTTGAATTTGTTTAGTTCGGTTTTCGGATTAACCCAATTTTTTTTAACCGAACTGACCGAACCGAATAAACCCTACAACCCGATAACCGAACCGATAAACACCCCTAAAATAGATCCTTGATCCTCAATATTTATGTAACTCGACTGTGTAATCCTTTTTTAATGTCTCTAGTGTGTTTTGCTAGAGCTCTTTCGATAATATAATTGTCGTAAAAAAACACAAGTGATTTGAAGTGTGGTGTTTCAGATGAGTCACTCAGTTATCAAGATCATGACATTACTTTGGATCGTTTTCGTTTACACAAGGATCGTAAGATCGAATCAGAATCTTAAGATCCTACAAAAATGTCAATTTTTTTATAGGATTTTAGTAGCGTTATATAGTTCTACACAATATCAAATAGTATATATAAATTCACATGAAAGTTTTATAGTTCAAACAAGGTAGTATTAAAAACACTACAAAACATTAAAATTTCATGTTTCAATCGTTAAAAAAGAAATTCGTACAAAGAGATAAGAAATCATTACCTCTCCGATATCATAATCTGCTTCTCTCACTCTTTAAGATCATAATATATATTAAGGGTCATAGATAATAGTAAAATTTGGCCTAAACATGATATAAAAGTTTGTTTTGTAACAAAAAGTGGCTTTATAGTAGGATCGAGATCGATAGCGATCCTACGATCTTACTCGCAATCTTACGATTTTACTCCGATCTTATGCTATTTGCGATCTTATTTCGATCTTGCAAGGTTTTCTTATGTAAGATCGTAAGATCGTACGATCCTACGATTAAGATTGCGATCTTGATAACCAACCATGGAGTCACTATCTATTTAGACACTGTCCCTTTTAAGTATTTTAGGAGATGTAGAGCAGCCTACAAAATGTACATCTTTGGGAGCAGAAACAAACTGACTCAAGTGTTGGACAACATATGAAATGTCTGGTCTAGTCAAGGTTAAGTACAAGAGTCTTCCAACCAATCTTCTGTATGATCCTGGATCCTTTAGAGGTCTACCCTTGTTGAGTGATAATTTGATTTGAGTGGGAAGAGGAAATTCCTTTGGTTTAGCAGTTGTTAGACCAACATCAGTAAGAAGATCCAGTATATACTTCATTTGATTCAAATAAGTGCTACCATGAGTTCTGCATAATTCAATTCCCAATAAGTATTTTGCTTGACCAAGATCCTTAATAGTAAACTGTTGATCAAGAGAATGCTTAAGAAACTTGATTTCATCAGGACAGTTACCAGTTATCAACATATCATCAACATAACCAACGCTGTAGTAAATTTTCCATTCTTATTTTTGACAAACAATGAATAGTCATGTTTAGACTGCACAAATCCCAAACTGACTAGAAACTTAGTCAACTCATAGTTCCATTGCCTAGAAGCTTGTTTGAGACCATAGAGGGATTTTTTAAGTTTGCATACCTGATTAGGACCAGCCTTTGTATAACCTTCTGGTGGAACCATGTAAATTTCTTCATCAATGTAACCATGAAGAAAAGCATTATTTATGTCTAATTGATGTAAATCCCACTCCTTTGCAGTTTCCAAAGCTATCAATACTCTAACAGTTGCTAATTTTGCCACCGTAGAAAAGGTATGCTTATAGTCTTCACCTTCTCTTTGATTGAAGCCTCTAATTACCAATCTAGCTTTAAACCTTTCCACAGTTCCATCTGGATGATACTTAGTTTTAAACACCCATTTAGAAGTGATAGCTTTGTGATCTTTAGGTAATGTAGTAAGCTCCCAAGTGCCATTCTTTTCTAAAGCTGCAATTTCCAAGTCCATAACATCCACCCATCCTTTCTCATTTGCAGCTTGCTTGTAACTAGTTGGTTCAGTGTGAGCAAAGACATTGGCTAGAAAAGCTATAAAAGCAGGTGGAATATCTTTGAAATCATCTTTGCCAAATAAGGGATACTATGTTTTTGCAGAACAGAAGGCTACTGAACTATGTACAGACTTAGGAGTCACAAAATCCTTTAACCAAGCAGGCCTTGAGGAAGCTCTTGAAGACTTTCTGGATGGCAAAGAACTGTTATTTTGAGAAGAAGGTGGTACATTGGTATTTTGAGAAGAAGATGGTACATTTACAGACTGCACAGGTTGCTCTGGCTCAGGAGTATTGATTGGGATTGATTGTGATGTGACCAGTGGATCTTCTTCAGATGCATCATCTCAAAACACAGGAAAAGGAAGCTCTTGAGGTATTAATACATGAACATTTAACTCCTTAGAAGGAAATACTTTTTCTTCAAAGTGAACATCTCTACTCATGAAAATTTCTTCGGTCTCCAAATTATACAATTTGTATCCCTTCTGATTGGAAGGATAACCTATTAAGATAAACGTAATGCCTCTGTTTTCAAACTTGTCCTTGTGTGGTTTAAGCACAGCAGCATAACATAAACACCCTATCACCCTAAGGTGTTCAAAATTAGGTGTTTTACCAAACAAAACTTTAACGGTGATTTCCCCGAACTTCTTCATAGGCATCTTGTTAATCAAATAAGTTGCAGCCAGAATACATTCACCCCAAAATCTTATTGGCAAGTTAGCATGAGATCTAATAGCTCTAGCAGTTTCAAGCAAATGCCTGTGCTTCCTTTCCACTACACCATTTTGTTGAGGTGTATAAGTTATGGATCTTTGATAAATAATGCCCTTAGATTTGAAAAGATTTGAACAACTTTTGTTAACTATTTCAGTGCCATTGTCTGATCTGAGAAACTTGGGTGTTGCTTTAAAATGAGTAACAACATAAGTAAAAAATGTAGCCAACAACTCTGATATCTGATCCTTATTATGAACCAAATAGGTCCATGTGTCCCTACTCATGTCATCCACAATGGTACAGAAATAAGTAGCCTCATTTAGAGCTAGATGCTTATATGGACCACATAAATCTACATGTATCAAGGCAAAAGGAACAGTTTCAATAGAATGACTGATTGAGAAGGAAGTCTATGATGTTTAGACAACATACAACTTTCACAATGAAATCCAGAAGAATCAAAAGGTTTACAATCAGGAATGTGCACTAGCGATACAGAAGTGTGTCCTAGTCTAGCATGAAAAGTGTGAATATCTATAGATGATTTAGCACTAACAACATTGCTATAAGCAGCTTTATTCAAAGTAATGGAAGGGACTAAGTGTTTATATGACTCATAGAACTCAGTGAGACTAGCAGAGAAAGAAGTTGGATCAGAAACTGGCTTGCAGATGTATAAACACCTTGATCCTTTTCCAACTACAACAATTTCCTTAGTTGTAAGGTCCTGAAACATGAATGCAGTTGGAAAGAATTGAGCAGTCAAGTTTTTGGTTTGAATTAACTTACCAACTGATAGCAAGTTTAATTGAAATTCAGGCACATAGAAGACATCAGTGAGGATTAATGAAGGAGTTAAAGCCACTTCCCCAACAATAGTCACCTTAAGTGATCTACCATCAGGTAAATGAACCATAATAGGTGTGGTTAAATACTTGACTGTTATGAAAATGGTAAAATTAGGAGTCATATGATCAGAAGCTCCAGTGTCAGTGATCCAATCAAGAGTAATGTTCATTTGTGGATGACAATATAAGGCAAAAGAAACTGTGTGCAGTAGGACATTATACCTACATGAGCAGAGGTACTAGCATAATTCCTCATAGTGTCTTCCATAGGAGCTTTTCCCTTAAACATTCTCATCATCTCACTGCACACAGCTGCAACAAGCTTGTGATCCACATTACCTTGATCAGACCTTATCTCATTCTCATGCCCCATGTCAAATGTTGTATCTCCAACATCCATCTCCTCCAATCCTGCACTAACATGAGTAGCAATTCTAGCACCTTTCTTGACCTTCTTTCCTTTGTACCAATCAGGATACCCAATCCTTTCAAAACATTGATCAAACACATGTCCCTCTTGAAGACAATGAGTACACATCTTCCTTTGATCACCTCTAGTATCTGTTCTAACTTGTCTTGAGTCCCTTCTCACATTACTATTCTGCCTAGTATTACCAGTGTTTGCAAAGAATGCAGTAGGATCAAAAACATGACTAGTAACTTCTTTCTGTTTCTCAATATGTTGCACAATGTAATAGGCCTTATTCACATTAGGAAGTGGATCCATAGCCAAGATTGGACTTCTTACATTTTCATAATCATCATTCAGTTTCATCAAAAACTGTATCAATTTCAAATGATTATCCCTTTCAAGAAACTTATCAAAAACTGCACAAGTACATTCAGCCATTTTACGACAATCACAGACAGGCAATCCATTCAAATTTCGCAACTCATCCCAGCATCTTTTCAACTTATTAAAAAATGCAGCAATACTCAGATTACCTTGATTGATCTTACTCAATTCCCTTTCTAACTGATAAATCAATGGACCATTACTCTGACCATACCTTTCAGCAATTTCTTTCCATAATTCACTTGCAAATTGAGCATAAAGAAAACCCTCAGATAACTCAGTAACAATGGAATTCAAGATCCAGCAAGTAACCATGTAATCACAACGAATCCATCTTTGCACATTCACATTAGTAACAAGTGGTTTTGGACAAGAACCATCAATGAATCCTAGTTTCAATTTTGCACCTAACGCCATCTTGACATTGCGACTCCAACCAAGAAAGTTTCCTCCAATGAAGGGTGTGGTAGTTAACACCATAGCAGGGTGATCTGAACTAGCAAGGTGTAAAGGATCATTGATTGAGTTGAATGTGGTTTGAATGTTTGGAACAGTAACAGTTTCCACCATTGGTAAAGATCAATAACTGCTTTGTAACGTTTTTTGAAACAGAAATACACCCTAACTTTAACGAACAAGAAATGGTGACGAATCAATGAACTGTGATAAAGAAACAGAACAATTGAAGCTAGATCAAAACGATAACTAACTGTATTCCACCATTGATGATCAAAGCTAGGGGGTTTATTAGCTCTGATACCATATAGAATAACATAATTGAGAGAAAACTCTATATTTCATTATAGTGAAATGAAGGATTACAAGGTATTTAAAGGAGAGCTCGCCTAATAACTGCTACTAACAGAAATACAAAATGTTACGATTCTAACCCTCTAATATTTACAGCTTGTCAAAAGAAGATAAAACTAGTGTATATACTTCTACGCTATCTATTTATTCTAATCCTAAGTAGGTATCAACAAGCAGGTTAGCCCGCGCGTTGCTGCGGGGAACCTTTTTATTTGAAATTCGAACACTAATACCAGGGGTGTATAAAAAAGAACTGTTTTGATTTGTCACATGACTTGAATCCAATTGGTTACATTTAACAAAAAAAAAAAAGGTTCGTGATTCAAGTAGAACCTGTCCTGGAGCAAAGAGAAGTTAAAAGCTATAAAAATACTGTAAAAGTACTGTAACAACAACCATATATTTGTTGTCCAGAAATCCATATTTCTGCACCAATTTATGTTGTTAAAACAGCATTTAAAATTAAAAATATTTTCGTTGTCCAAACAACCAAGTTTCTGCCATATTCCTGCTGTCCAAAGAGCCCGAATTCTGCTGTAAAAATAGCAGTTAAAAACTGTGAAAACAGCATCCAAAAGATGTAAAAAAAAAACTACATATAAATGCTGAGATAAAACTTTAAAAACCCATGTGCCCTAACTGCATATAAATGCTCTAAGAAACTACATCTAGGCATGTAAAAAATGTGTCCAAACATCCCGTAGTGACGGCCAACAGAAACATATATAAAGACTATCGCATACAACATGTTTTAAATCTTGACGGCTTTGCCATCGTTCCTCCATCTTTAAGTAGGAGATGATAAAGAAATCAATAAGACAATGGTAATTATAGGTGAGAATGTGCAACTAACTGTATGACCCATAAATATCAGATCCTCCTTTTCCTAATAAGTTTCATTATATACAAACACAAAAAAATAGTAATGTACGACTTCAGGCGATGTAGAAATTTGAGGCATACCAGTGAGAATTACAGGAACATGGTGAGAAAGTAAGCAATTTTCGAGGCATAACCGAATGAACCATTAATATTAGCCCACGCTACCGAGGTAACACTTAGAGCAGCAACAAACTGAAAGAAAACAGGGTGTAGCTCCTTAGGCAACGTTTCATTCATAAGAAACATATAATGCGCCATCCCAACAAAAAGCGCTACAAAGGGTGCTTGGGATTACATATGTAACGCTAATATTTATGAAAAAGAACACCTTTGTTAGTGCTAGTAGTTTTTTAAATCTAAACATTTGATCCATTTGTAAGATAAATTTGGAGGTTCTCGTTTCTGGCCTATCTAAAGCAGCTACCAAAATGTAACTTCTCAGTGAGTAGCTTGTAAAACAAACATTCGTTTAATTCCAATACACGCGTGTATGTTCGATATTTAAAGATGACAACTTGCATTTATCATGATGATAGCAATGAATTGTTAAATGGTTACCTGATGATCCATCATGGCTTGGTACTTGTGTAGAGGTACTTCATACTGGCGAATATTGTTCATCACCTTTTTGACCTATCCATCGACATAATTAGACATGTTTAAATGTATCAAGCACCTTTTCACGCTCTTTCTTGATTCACACTTTTCCTTAATTAACTGCTGATCCACCCTCAGATTTTCATGTAGTGGAATCCATCAACAAATGTAGAATACTCGATTGGCCTCGTAAACTCAGGAGCAATAAATAATGGGTGCTTGAAGCGTGGCTGCAAAACATGAAAAATCATCAGATTAAAAATAATTTTGTTACTGCAAAATAATTTTTGACTTAATGTTTCGGCACTTGAAGCGTGGCTCCAAAAAATGAGAAATCCGTTTGCTAAAAATCATCGCTCATGTCCAGTAAGTCATATGGGTTCTGTTTATGCAAGTCATATTAATGGTACTATATTGTTGATTTGTGGATTGCTGGCGCGCAAAATACGAAAGCAACAAAATCATCAATCAATGAAATTGGTATAAACAAAACAAACTCGTTCATCTGGGATTTTCGCGATGGTAGCTAGACAACTCTTTGGCTATAATCAAATACAAAGTGAGGCTCAAGATCATTGTGATTTGCATATGCTTACCAATTAGCTGCTAACAGACTAATGGCTAACCGTTAGCAGATCTTATGGTTAAACGAACTGTGAACGCAAATCAAAACACATCTAATATCCCCACATACATTGTCTTATTTGTTTTAATTCAATGACATGGATTCTACGTAAGGTAGAAATAAATTATATGTGCAAGACTGATCAATAAAAAATTACCATATGTTTAAAATAACATAAACAATTTAAATAAACAATACCAAACACCGTTGATATGACGAGTTATCTGGTTTTTGTAAGCTGGACTTACTACTGAGTATATATTTTTTTACTACTGAGTATATATTTGTTTACTATCAGTCTGCTACCAAGTATATATTGCTTCAGTTAGTTCCATAAGTAACTTACTTTTCACTCCTTCCATTTCTTCTTCACCTTCACCTTCATCAAACCAATATTTCAAAATCAGTACTCAAGTATTCACACCTGCTGAAACACAAATGAATAAGCAGTAAACTATTATCAGCCTCATATAGTCATTGGGTTTCCTACTTTATATATATTTCTACAACATCTAAATCCTAGTATATCCAGTTTCCACAAACCGGTGTTCTGAAAGAAATCTTACCTAATACTCTAATAGTTAATGTTTAAAAAGGGTACCGAGCTTAAATCCCCTCGGAATACACCATGGATCATTCGGTTAGCCGTTTTGCGAACTACTTCTTGAAGCCTTAAGAAGAGTATGCTCATATAACTTTATTGCAAGCTACCTGTAATTCAGTTTCAAATTTAGCGATACTGGTGAGGGATAAACCAAACTATAAACGGGTCATATCTTTTATTCCCTTTATATATATATATACTTTGACATACTATAGAGTTTTGCTCGTCCTTTTGCATAACAGTTGTATCAAGTTACCGATGCATTTAATAAGTAAATAAAATATAGTTGTATACCTGGGTATGACATTAGGGATATTGCAGAACCTCTTACACTATGGGGATGTTGTTGATGATGATGACAACGACGATGTAGCGGTTTTATGCCATCAGTAAGACCAACACAGGACCTAAAAAACCAAATATACAGTCAAACTCCACCCTGCAAACACCAACACAACCTCTAAAAATATAAGCATGTTAATAGTTGTAATTAGGGTTGATAAACTTACAAATTTGGTTTTTCTCCTTCTTCAATCCGCCTCTTATACTCCGGGTATAATTCTGCGAATTTGGCTGCAAAAGTAAAAGTGATTATTTTCCTTTTAGAAAACACAATAAGCAAATAAGCATTCCAAACACCACTTCTCAAGTAACCAAATTGTTATTGTAAACACGTCGTTTACCTGATTATGTGGTTATGGCCTTGTAACAATCGTAGCTACGATTTCATGGCACCGACTGCCACCGAGCATTTAATCAAACACTTTATGGACATCCTCCAACTTGCTGCCCAAAAACTTATAAGTAAACATGATGTAATGATCATAGTAACAACAAATAAAGTGTGAGAAATTTGATATCATAGATGCATAGAATAACATACCGTAACAGAAAATTGTCAAGAAGAATCAAAACCATCAAGCAACTCATCCATTCTTTGAAGTAAAATTATCAGAGGGGGAGAAGATTCAAGAGAGGATGTGGGATTTTTAGAGAGTGGTATTTGTGTGAGAAAGAAAGTTAGGCGAGGAAGAATTGATCTTGAAAGTTCTTGAAAAGAACCTTTAGTACAGATTTTATGGACACTTGGCTTTTGGTGTAGCATACAATACATTGTTAAAATTATTAGTGTTAATGATGATGAACAGTAGATCCTCCCACACACATTGGCCAATCATGGAATGCCACCTTAGTGTGCTACCTTCTAATGGGCTTTGAAAACCGTTAATGACTAACAATGGGCCAATGGGAGAGCCACATTTTCTATAAAACACCCCTTGATTACCCAACTTTGCCTAATCCAAAAAATGGCTATTAGTATATATTATATAATTACAAGAGGGCTCTACACACCTTTGAGAGGGAGCATTCGGGCTTTCTAGAATTCCACACACATCCTTGGGAGGAACTAGTGAGTAGTTGTAAGAAAGCTTCATTTTCGATTACTTTCTAACACCAAGAAGTTACATAACTTGTACATAATTCTCTGAACTTCCGACCTTGGTGGTGTCAAAACGTACGGGTCGTGACAGTATCACACCCATTGTATGTGAGACGAATTAGTGTGTGTTATTATTTATCTTTTTAAACATGTTTTTACAGTGTTGGATGTCAAAATGTACTTGGACGAGTTGTATCTCTTTATGTTCAGAACAATATAACCCATCATATCAACTCAAACGCATCCGGATTACATAAGTACAGCACGTCTTCTCGAAACAAAATAAAAATAAGACCATCTGAAATGAATCCGAAGACAAGAAGAACACGAATTTGTAATATCCCCGTGACATATGCATGCACCTTTTAGCCGCATAACAAAATGGCAAAAAGATAATATATAAAATGGTAAAGGTTACCATCTATAATTAAAGGAAAAGCAAGAACCAAATATTCGTTGCTCTCTCACCAATCATAAAAAAAACATAAATCTTTGTTCTTCATCCTAAACCAAAGTATTTACACTTTCTATTATTTGCTTTCAATCAATGGAGATGCTAGTGCAGTTTTTCGTGACGATGATTGCATCATTTATATTTTGTATGCTAATTATGAAGATCACTGCTTTTACTAATAAAAAAAAGATTAAGGTCGTTAGAAAATCGAAAAGTTTGAAGAAAGTTCGATTTAATCTAGAGCATGAGGAATTTTTTATCAACAAGATCGTTGACGAGCCATCAGAAACGCAAACAGTCGTTTTTAACGCGGAAATCTTGGATGAATCTATGACCCTTGTTGATGAAAATAATCTAGGTAAGGGTGTGAAGTTGACTTGTGATGAGGATGATGATATTGATGAAGATGTGAAGAAGGATACAGGATTGATCTCAGATGATGATGAATGGGAAGGGGTCGAAAAAAGTGATTTGCAGAAAATGTTTGGCTTGGCTGTTGATTATTATAGTAAAAATGAAGAATATTTAGAAAGTGAAGCTCAGATGGAACTGTATGGCCTTCATAAAGTTGCTACTGAAGGACCTTGCCATGAATCTCAACCTATGGCTCTCAAGGTCTCCGCCCGAGCTAAATGGTATTAAAAGTTAATCGAATATGCTCTGTATCAAGATTCAACTTATATGTATGTCCCATATGTACATGTTATGTAATGTGTAGTCGTCAGTTAGATCCCGTCATATGGCGCTAATATTTTTGGCTGTTAGTGGCTGGAACATGGATCTAATCGGGCACTGACCCTTATGCATATGGACATACATATAAGTCGATTCGTTGTTTGATTTTTAATTCTTAAAACAAAGATGAGCTCATGTATAGAAGTTTTGGTAGGGATGCTTGGCAAAAGCTTGGAAATATGGATCCGGATGTGGCTATGGAGAAGTATGTTGCTATTCTTTCAGAGAATGTTCCTGGATGGTCACAACAAGGGTGAATATACTTCAAGAAATGGAGGTTAAAATTATTGTTTCATTACTACTGTACACATTTATGTTTAGAGGAGTGATTGCATGTATATATAGATGGATCGAAATAGTCTTTGTGACAATGAAAATACCCTGTTTCAAGACCGTGACTTGCGGTTTATTGATTAAGTAACAATATGCAAATGATATTTAAAGTAACACAAGTCTGACATTTTAAGGATTTTTTTTTTCTTCCTGTTTTCTTGTCTATGTTAGAATCATTAAACTGCTTAATTACTAATTGCTAGGAATCTAGAACAATAAGGCAATAATAGAGTGCATGATTATTAAACAAAAATCATGCTTATTCTAAGTCACTAGTTCATTTTAATTCTTGTTTGTAGTTTTATGAGGACCTCCTCCAAACCCGTTACCTCCATCATCTGAACCAATGTTTCCATCATTACCACCACCAAAACCACCACTAAAACCGCCACTAAAACCACCACTGAAGCCACCATTGCCTAAGCCCGGTTTCACAAATCCTCCTCCTGTATTACCCCCATATGGACTTCCCCCGTTGCCATATCCACCCCAATTACCCGGTCCTGAGCCAAAACCACCACCACCACTACCTGCATTGCCACCACCACTACCACCATATCCACCACCTCTGCCACCATATCCACCACCTCGGCCACCACCCGGTCCTATTCCACCACCTCCGCCCATATTTCCAACAGCAGAACCACCACGTCCTCCCATATTACCATCACCAACAGAGCCACCACCTCCATCCATATTACCTCCACCAGCAGAGCCACCACCTCCACCCATATTACCACCACCAGGAGAACCATATCCACGACCGCCACCATGTCCTCCACCTCTTCCTCCATTCCCATATCCACCACCACCACCGCCCCTGGATCTTGACCCATATGATCCCCCCCTCCCTCCACCATTACCATACCCAACCCCTCCACCAGAGCCCGCACCACCAGAGGCTCCTCCACCAGATGCCCCACCGCCATTATTTGCTGAACCATCATAGGTTGCCATCGCGGTTTTATTAGTACCCTCATGCACGTTACTCATTACACGAGTCTGGTTACTCACCATGCTCCCCAATCTAGCCGCTCCAACGAGACAATAAATATCAAGCAGCCCCAATAAAATGGTTATAAAGATATAAAAACACCATAAAACGACTCCTTTTCTTCCCATGATCCTTGCTCAAAATAATTCAATAAAAAAAGACACCTTGTACTCAGACTTAATGCTTAGCTATTGTAGAATGTAGTATATCATCAACTTGTTTAAGACTTTGACACTATTAGAAAAAACTTGTGTTGTGATATATGAGAGTCAGTTTGTGTAGTTTACGTGTGAAGTTCTTGTATATGTACAGTTTTGGTCATTTGTAAGAGGAAGACCAGATGCATTATTGGTGTGGTGCAATGGGCATGATCTCAGGGCTAAGTCGAGTTTGGTAGTAAGAACAATATGCATGATACTTAGAGATGGTCTTGTGCATGCTATGTTAATTGCCGATTAGAATTGTTCAACGACCCTGATCAAGTCGATCTATGCAACTAAAACTTGCACTTAATTAGGTTGAGTTTTAGAGATAAAACCTGATTAGCAATGGAATCTTGTAAAAACGCGTAAGATTAGGGAACAAGTATAATGACTGTAAAACCCTAGCTTCTCTCTCTCAAGAGGCGATTTGGAAAAAACCTAAAAAAACCGATCGGTTCATCTTGCTCCATTAATCGTCAATAGTGCTTCTTTAATTGATACCAATACTGCATGCATAAAAGTTACGCATTGGTTTTTGAAGCTATATTCCTTGCTACGTGAATCTCCCGTGATTGAATAAACTAATACCAATTACGCCCACCTTTATTGACTATTCAGTCGATTCAACTATTAAATTGGTTTTCTTATTCGTGGTTTAGTGTTCCTATTCGTTTTAACTGATTTGATCAGTGGTCGTATATATTTAATCGATTATTCTAGCCTTTGGGATTTGATTAATCGAACTTCTTTGATAACTTGCGATCAGCATGATTGGGGGTTGATTTTGATTCGTAATGTGCTATAAATTTTTTTTTAGCAGCGGAATTATATAAATACTAGCGAGAAGCTAAAAAATAGAAAAGTTACAATAGACTATTACAAGCATTTATTGGATCATGTATCCAAACGTTTCAATTTGGATGAAAATCCTTTTTCCTATGACTAATCCAATAGTAAGACAAAGTTTTGATTTCATCCCCAAGAGTGTCTTTCTATGAAGGAGAAATGTAAAAACAGTGTCTATTCCGATAACGCCAAATAATCCAAGGTGTTGATTGAATGATTACATCGAAACAAGACTTTAGCCGATCAGGAAAAACAGCCGAGTCACTCCAAAAGATTAAACTTTGCAAGTCTTTTGGGTAATCAGTAAGTTGCCACCAATTTTGAATTATCACCCATAGATTTCGAGCAATCGTGCAATCAATGAAAAGATGTTGAGGCGTCTCTAAAGCATCATCGCAAACTGGACAACGAGTTGAGTTTAAGTCAATACCGCGAAGATCCAGATTCATTCTAGTAGGCAACCTTTCATTAAGTAACCTCCAATTGTGAATGTTGATCTAGATAGGAATTGAGTTATTCCATCTAATTTTGTTGGCGAATGGAACCAAGATGGCTTTGTCAATGCATCTTCTAACACACGAAACAGAGAAAAAGTTAGAATTGTCAAGTTTGAATTCCCAAGTGTCTGGATCAGTGGTGATGCAAAGATGTTGGAGGTGATTCATTAAAGCTACTAGTTGGGAGCTTTCTAAGTCTGAGACGAAGTGGCCTCCTCCAAGCTCATGCGAATCTATCTAGACCATTACCCATAGAGCACCGATCACTTATTTTACAGAATTTAAAAGTCTCGAGCTGGTACAATCTAGGAAAAGTCTCTTTCAAAGTTAACGTCCCCTGCCAAACATCTTCCCAGAAGCAATAAGAACTTCCATCTCTTACTTTTCTCATAAACACATAATGTAAATTTAAGTTGAATTTGAGGAGGTGACTTTTTAAATCAATTATTGATTTCCATGGGCATGTGATATGTGAAGGAGAAACCGAGTCAATGCCTAAACTGCCCTTTGAACCATACATAGAGGTAATAAAATGATGCCAAAGAGAGTCAGGTTACATGTAAAATCGCCACCACCATTTAGTCAACATAGCTAAGTTTGAAGCTTGGAGACTACTAATTCCAAGTCCACCCGAAGTTGACGGAGAACACACTTTTTTCCAAGCTACCCAAGCCAGTTTGTTAGATTCTAAAGAGCCTCTCCAAAAGAAATTACGTCTAAGTTTTTCCAAGTAACTTAGCACCGATTTTGGAGCTTTAAAAAGAGAAAAAAAAGTAAGTACCTAGAGCACCGAGAACTGATTTGATTAGGTAAGCCGACCACCATAAGATAAAGTATTAGCCTTCCAATTGGTGAGACGGCTATGGAATTTATCGATGATAGGCTTCCAATTGCACACTTTGTTCATATTTTCACCAACGGAAAGTCCTAGATAGATACATGGGAGTGTTGAAGCTTGAAAATATAAAGAGGACACCAACATATTCGTTTCCACATGGGTGACACCCACTCCAAAAAGTTTACTTTTAGAAAAGTTAACTTTTAACCCGGAAGCCAAATGGAAACATCTTAAGATTCGACAAAGATTCTTAGCGTTTTCAAGTGACCATTTACCTATGATGAGAGCGTGATCCGCAAATTGTAGGTGAGAGATGTTAACATTGTCTGAACCAACATTGATGCCATCAAAAATTCCTTTAGACTTGGCTTCTTGGAAGGAAACATAAAGTGCCTCAACCGCTATGATAAAAAGAAGTGGAGATAATGGATCACCTTGTCTAAGACCTTTGTTAATTTTGAATTCTTTCGTGGGGGAACCATTCACAATTACTGAACCATATGCCGAATTTAAGAACCCTTTAATCCAATTCCTCCATTTAAGACTAAACCCCATTTGATCCATGATGTGATCGAGAAAATTCTAAACAAGAGAATCGAAAGCCTTTTCAAAGTCTACTTTTAAAAGGAAGAGACGTTTATTATTTTTAGATGCCCAGTTGATTATTTCATTTACTATAAAAGGCCCATCTATTATTTGTATTCCTTTTATATAAGCGGATTGCACATCACTAACGATTGAGTTGACCACTTGAAGAAGTCTATTTTCATGTACTTTTGCAATAACCTTGTATTGGAAATCAATGAGGCTAATGGGTCTAAAGTCACTTACATGAAGAGGATCTTGAAATTTAGGGACAAGAGCAATGAAAGATGAGTTGCACCCTCTAGGAATAATCCCATCAATTTCAAAAAAATTCAGCATATCAACAAAATATTTTCCAACGGTATCCCAATATTTTTTAATAAACTTGAAAGTAAAGCCATCGGGACCCGGTGCTTTACTCCCTCCACTACCCCAAACCACATCTTTTAGTTCTTGATAAGAGAAAGGAGCATCAAGAACGGATATTTCAGTTTCAGATAGTTTCTTGAAAATATTGCTTGTGAATAAAGGACGGTGCTGATTGTTGTTTTCGATTTTTTTTTGTGAAACTGAAATATGTGATCAATTATAGTAGAGGGTTTTGATGACCAGTTACCTTCAATAAACAGACCGTTGATTCGAGATCTTGAAAACCTTTTGTTCACGATGCCATGAAAGAATTCGGAGTTTTCGTCACCTTCGATGGCCCATCTTATTTTTAGCTTTTTGCATGAGATCGAGACGTTTAAGATGTTCTGAATCTTCTATTTTCTTCAAGAGATCAAGACGTTCAAATATCTCATGCTCCCCAAGAGAGACATGCTCTGCCTTTGTGTCAAACACACTTACCTTTTCTTTAAACTCCCTAATCTTCCCAGGCTCTTTAAATGACACACTAGCACGCTAATCACTGATGTGTTTTTTTATTGCAGTTTGGATTTCAAAATCATGGACGGGTGATGGTTTTGGTATAATGAGTTTGGTGCATGATGGTTGTACCAAGAAGAAGAGACGATTGATGGGAAATCTTCATCTAAAAGCAGCGAGTTAAAAAACTTGAATGCAATAGGACCAAAGTCGGTGGAATGGGTTTTAAGAACAAGTGGACAATGATCTGAATGTTTACGTGGAAGAGCAATGAGTTGAGTGTTTGGCCAATTAGAAGTTAAGTAATGTGAAACAAGAATTCGGTCAATCTTCCTTAGTTTGGTACCAAATTTGTTCATTCTAGTAATTTTTTTACCTCCCATTGGAAGGTCAATGAGCCTAGAGTTATTGATAAAAGCATTGAAAAGAGCTGCCCCTCTTTTACAAAATAGAGTGCCAAGTCGTTCATGTTCATGACATAATTCATTAAAATCACCCAACACAATAGACATTCCATGGAAATTAAGGATGCGATGGTTCAGTTGATTCCACAGCAAGATCTTCTTGTTGACATCTTGGGGTGCATAAACAACTATCATTAAGCACTCGGTCCCAAATTTAATCCAATTTCCAATAATGGCAATGAACCGTCTTCATTATTTTTAACATTGTGTTTCTGGAATAACGAACTATCCCATATTGCAATGATACCACCTGATGACCCACAAGATTTTTTAACAGCGAAGTCACAATTATTTTTACCCCAAAGAGATAGGATGAAGTCTGTTGGAATCACTCCTAAACAGTATTTCAAGTATTTATATCTCATATGTAATAGGTAGCTTTATTATGGCCTTTATGTTTGTTTAAGGTCAAGCTTATGTAGAAGGCCCATAAGCTTGATCCAAGCCCAATAAGGAATAGGGAAGGAGAGGGAGTGTTGCCCTAGCTCCTTGCCTATATAAAATCTTGTAAACCCTCATTTGAGGGTTGGTTGTTCAAGTTTTCTTTTCACACATTCACCTACGCCTAACCGTGCCTCTCTTATTGTGTATGTGTGCTTGATACTTGTTCATCCGCCTTCATCTCTTTCTCTAGTAAGCTTGTGTTGTAAAACTAGTGACCTAACAGTGGTATCAATCGCCAAATAGTTGGGTGTACTCGTTTGTTTTTGAAGTTTTGTTTTTGGATCTTACGCGTAGAGATAACGCATTCTTTGGTTATCTTAAAAACTCGTTTTTTACACTTTTTAATCCAAGATTCTTGTACTTTCAATGTTTTGAGGTGTTAAAATACTTGTTTTTGGCAAAAAGTTTCAAACTTTACGCGTGGATTTACGTTTTTAAGCTTGTTTTTGTTCATGGGTGTCGTTCTACGCGTAACCCGTTTAGCAGTTTTGGTACATCAAAATTCACACTTTTGTGCTCTTTTGGTACTATTGAAGCTATTCCATAACAAAAAACTGGTTTAGAAACACATTTGGGCAGAATCAAAGTTACGAGTAATCCTACGCGTATCAAAACCCTAAAATTACGCGTAAGATTGTTCCTTGGTTTGATCTTCAATTTTCTGGTTTAATCCGTGTTTTCTTACTTGGATAAGTCTGAAAATACGTCGACTTTGGATATCTTTTGCACTGTGAAGTGTAAAAGATCATTTGGGCAAAAACCCTAAAATTACGCATAAGCATAAGCTTACGCGTAGAATTCCTACGCATAAGATTCACTTTACGCGTAAACTACGGTCTACGCATAAGGTAATCCTACGCCTACGTTTCTACGCCTAACTTTTGTCTACGCTTAACTTTAGTGTTTTCCCTACTTACGCGTAAGCTAAAACCTACGCGTAACTCCTCATTGTTACGCGTAACTTTTGGTGTTTTTACGCATAAGTGCTACTTGGTTCTTGTCTTTTCTACGCCTAAGGATACTTCATCAACAAAGGTTCATTCGACTACAAAGATCCATCTTTACCACACAAGTTTATCATCATGTCTCAACCACCATACTATAACTATTTCCCTCACACTTATAATCATCAACAACAACAACAATTAACTCCACAACATCAACAATGGAATCAACAACAAGCCATTTATCAACAACAATTTAATCAGCAACATACTCCACAACTTGGTGCAATTCCACAACCACAAATGGTTCAAACACAACCAAGCCTTCAAGTTCAAACCTACACAACCGATTTCAATCAACATCCATCACGGACCACTATGAAGGAACCCACTTGGTTTGCAAAGATGTGTGAAGCTTTAAGCAGCCAACAATCAATTCATGAAGCTGGATCACTTGATAGACCTCCAATGCTCACTCCAGGAAACTACGATCAATGGGTGATAAGGTTATTTAGATTTTGTGATCTGAAGAAGCCACATGGAAAGTTCTTACAGAAGGTTATCTTGGAAGGTCCATTTGAGATGCCTACTGTCATTGTACCCGGAGATCCAACTGCTGTTCCACCAAGAGATGAACAAACCAACATTGCTACTGTTGCAGATTTAAATCCTACAGAACTTCTACACTATGAAGCTGATGAACTTGCAATGGAATACATCCTCTTAGGATTACCAAACCCAATTCTTCGTAGTATTGATGCTCAAAAGACTGCACAAAAAATGTGGGATCATATTCGTCTTCTTATGGAAGGATCTGTACTCAATCAGGAGGACTTGGAATCCAAAATTTACTTGGCTTATGAACACTTCATGATTGAACCTGGAGAGACACTAGAGTCCTATCATCATCGATTTTCAGATATCATCAATGATTTGGATAAACACAACATCATTAAGCCAAGAATTGCAGTGAATACTAAGTTCCTGAGTAGTCTTGGTCCAGAATGGGAGAAGTATGTCATTTTTCTCCGTCAAGCGAAGAATATGCATCATTCTACTTATGGATTGTTGTACGATTACTTGAAGCCTCATGAAAAGGAAGTTGATCAGGAAAGGATTCTCCGTGTTCAAATTGCTAAACAGTCACAACCGGACAATCAACAACTTGCCTTATATGCTCAACAGAATTATCCCTCTCAACCAGCAACTCAACCAACTGCATCAAACACACCTTCACAATCACAACCTCAACAAAATCAATTGGTTCCATACAGCAACAATGCTCAAGCATATGTCAGTGAGGCGACTGAGGAAACAGATCCGTTCGAAGCATTGCAACAAGGATTTGTGATGATTGCTAATGCTTTTGGCCGTTACACCAACAAATCCAACAATCGTATTCGTTCCTCATCTAACACACGGACTCAAGCTGTTGTGAACAATGGACGTGTTGAAGTTCAGAATCGTGATTATGGTCGTCAAATGGGCGATGGTCAAGGGTTTAATGCTGTGGGTAGGAACAACAACAGAGCTCAAGTGGTGGAACAAGGAAATGCTCAAAATCGGTTAAATGGTCTTAGATGCTACAACTGCAATGAGAAGGGACACCTGGCTAATGCATGCCCAAAGCCAAGGACTAGGGGTAGTGCTTATTTCAAAGAGGCCTTACTTTTGGCTCTTAAGGATGAAGCTGGTGGATCTCTCACAGACAAAGAACAGAGCTTTATGGCAGATGCAGACTCAGATGATGATATGGAGGACTTGCAGGCTAATGCAGCTGTTATGTTGATGGCTAATATGCATGAGCTGCACTTGAGTGATACAGGCCCAGTGTATGACACTGATGGCTTGTCTCAGGTACCCGAACAAACCATCATCATATCTGAACTAATATCTCCGCCAATATCTGAATCCGGCACGGATCAGACTGTTCAAAATGAGTCTTCTACATCTTCTTCTGATGATTTTCAAGTTAACCCTGTAGTTACATTTGACGATCAAGATGACCTTATGGTCTCCTTTGATAATCAAATTGACTCCGTGGTCGTACTTGTGGATCTAAAGAATGATCATGATGAGACTCACGTTGAACAAGATGATCTGTTGCCTCATCCGGATTTTGCTCGGTTAATTCAAGACCATAAAATCAAAATGGAGGAATGTTATGCATTAAATCAATCCTTAAAAAGTAAAAATGCACTGTTAACCAAGGATTTTGAATGCTTACAAATGCAACTCAACTTTTTCAAAACTCAAGAAAACCGTGAAAAAGGTTTTGAAGCCGCTTTTGCAAAATCTCATCAAAACGAAAAATATTTAGAGAGACAGATGCGTGATCTAGCCGCTTCGAAGAATGCTTTGCTGTCTGAATTAGAACAACTGAAACACGAACATAAAAAGCAAATTAACGCTCTCACCTTGGAAAATCAAAAAGCTAAGGCTGAGTTGTTAAATTGTCAAAAACAGTTCTCCGCATACAAAAAGCATTCAACGAATCGGGTAGATGACCTTCTTGAAGAAATTCTCAGCTTGCAAAACAAACTCAAAGAGTTTAAAACTGTTGTTTACAAACATGGTGAATCCGTAACAGCTATTGAAAAGTTTACCTTAAAACCCAATCCAAAAGGATATGGAAAAAATCTAGCTGATTACAAACCAAAGCTTTCACTAAAAACATTCAAACCAACTCCTGAAGTTTCCAGTGCAGAATACAAAATTGATAATACTGTCATGAGTGTTGTTGAATATCATCGTCAAGAGGAATTAGATGCAGAAGACGAGAGTCGATCTAAATTAAAAACCGTTGTTTACAACAAACCTTTTAATTATAAAAACGCGGTCACTTTCGTCACACCAACGGATTCTTCAAACACACCCAGGGTTATCATCAAAACACCTGAGTCTTCTATTGTTAATCCCAAAACAGACTTTGCACAAACTTATGGTCCTTTACCTTCCATTAGTGAAGTAAACTCAAAACCTGAAAATCGAAAAATCCTTCGATATTTTGACATTTTCATGGCTTCTGAGTATAACAGCTTAGAACCCGGTTTCAACCGTTTAAACTTCCCTCAACCCCCATCATCAGCTGAAGAAAGCCCTCAGCTAACTCGTCAACAAATGGAAAGGTTATTTGCTCCTCTGTTCTGTGACGACATTGATGAACGTGCTCCTGGTGTATCCGCTGTCTCCGCTGCACAACCTGATAATATACCTATACCTGATACACCTGCTACAACAACTACTGTTGAAGATGCACCTACACCAATTGACTCCAACACAACAGTTGAACATACCGCCTCCAACAATGATGAACCAGCTGATGATATTCTGAATGAAGTACCCCCACCTACAGATTTTGATCCAAATGCGTTCTTCAACCCGTTTGCCAATGAGACTGCTGCACCTGATGTCGCGGAATCTTCAACAAACCATTTGAATCCTCAGAATCTGCACAATGTATACCAACATCAACCCTCTACACATAGATGGACTAAAGACCATCCTCTGGCTAATATTATTGGCAACCCGAATCAACCAGTCGTTACAAGACAACGTCTTCACTCAGATGGTGAACACTGCATTTATGCACTCACTGTCTGCCAATCTGAACCTAAAAACATTCAAGACGCAATGACAAAAGACAACTGGATTGAATCCATGCAAGAAGAACTCAACCAATTCAAACGTCTTGAAGTATGGGAACTGGTTGAAAGACCAACAGGAGTCTACGTCATTGGTTTAAAATGGATTTGGAAAAACAAATTGGATGCTGAAGGGAATGTTATCCGAAACAAGTCACGGCTAGTTGCTAAGGGTTATCGTCAGGAAGAAGGAATAGACTTTGAAGAATCTTTTGCTCCGGTTGCTCGTCTTGAGGCTGTTCGGATATTTCTCGCGTTCGTGGCTCATATGAATATGACGGTCTATCAGATGGATGTCAAAACTGCGTTTCTCAATGGACAACTTAAAGAAACGGTCTATGTCAGCCAACCAGATGGATTCGTTGATCCTGAGTTCCCGAACCATGTCTACAAACTGAACAAAGCTCTTTATGGTCTCAAACAAGCCCCTCGGGCATGGTACGATAAGCTATCATCCTTCCTCATTGCCAATAATTTCACCAAAGGCTCGGTTGACCCAACTCTTTTTATACAATATCACGGGGCACACATCTTAATTGTTCAAATTTACGTGGATGACATCATTTTTGGGTCAACACATAAAAAGTTTTCAATCGCTTTTGCAAAACTAATGAAGAAAAATTTTGAAATGTCCATGATGGGTGAACTTACGTTCTTTCTAGGACTGCAAGTTCATCAATCTCCCCGTGGTATTTTCTTGAGTCAGTCCAAATATGCCCTTGAATTGTTAAACAAATTTGGAATGAATACCTGTGATACTTATGCCACACCAATGGCTCATACCAAGAAATTAGATGCTGATTTACATGGGAAATTGGTTGACCCTACCAAATACCGAAGTATCATTGGGTCCCTCATGTATCTAACAGCTAGTAGACCTGATATAGTCTTTGCCGTTTATCTATGCTCCCGTTATCAGTCGCGACCAACTGAAACCCACCTCTCTGAGGCTAAAAGAATCCTCCGATACATCAAGGGAACCATTAACTTGGGGATCTGGTATCCGAAGGATTCTGGTTTTGAACTAATCGCTTTTTCAGACGCTGACCACGCAGGATGCTTAGACTCAAGGAAAAGTACTTCAGGAGCTCTACAATTTCTCGGTGATAAACTGGTGTCTTGGCAATCAAAGAAGCAGGATTGTACATCGCTGTCATCAACTGAAGCAGAATATGTAGCCATGTCCGCGTGTTGTGCTCAAGTCATTTGGATGAGAACACAACTCAAAGACTATGGTTACGTATTTGACAGAATCCCGATGTACTGCGACAATCGGAGTGCCATTGCAATCTCGTGCAACTCAGTTCAACACTCGAAATCAAAGCACATCGATCTACGCTATCATTTCATCAAGGACCACGTGGAACAGGGTACCGTTGAATTATACTTTGTGGGTACTGAATACCAATTGGCAGATCTGCTCACCAAAGCCTTGCCTCCCGCTAGGTTTAATGAGTTGGTCCACCGAATTGGTATGAGGTGTTTAACTCAAGAGGAACTGGATGACCTCTTAAAACAGTCTTAAAAACCTGTCGAACACCAAAACATCTTTTGTAAATAAATTTTCAAAAACAAAATACAAAAATATAAAATCCTATAAAACAACAAAAATATTCTCCTAATCTATCTTTATTTCAACATGGCAAGTACATTTCTTCCGTCAACACTTTTATCCTTCAAAATTCAGTATTTTTCCGATCAAGTGTTGAGGGGGAGAAAATAATCCATTAACTGTTTCAAAACATCTGTGTACTTGCATGTTATCACATCTCGGTTGATTCTTTTACAAATGATGGTACATTTCCTGGTTCAAAGACACTCCTTGGACTTTAATTAATAACCTTTCATTATTTTCTCAAGTCAAGGGGGAGTGTCGTCAAGTTTCTTTCCTAAAATCTTCATTTGGCAACCAAAATTGGAAGTTAAAAAGGCTTTGTGTGAAAAAGGAAAAGGTGGTGGGACTAAAACTGTCAAAACCTTAAAGTTACTTTATACAAAATACTCCACCCACCACATTTATTATCATCACATTAAATATTTCACCTAATATCATCCACGATCCATAATCGTTTTATAAATCCGTGCTTTCGATTATCAATCTGTAAGTGTTTCTGTGTTTGGATCATGTTTTTAAACAATGGTTTTGAATCTCATGTAAATCCTACGGCTAAAACATGTTCTACGCGTGATTAGGTGTTCTACGCTTATGCGTAAGAACACACAATCAATACGTGTGTGTCTGGGGTGAAATGATTGTGTCAAAACGTTCATAATACATCAATGATACTTTTTTAACCATCAAAATCCACCCAGAATCACTAATTGATGATTTTTGAAAATTAGGGTTTATAAGTCGAATTGGGTGTTTTCAAATGTGAAGTGTTTTGGTCTAAAAGATTGTTGGGTTATGCTTATATGATGTTGAATTGATTTTATCCTTGCTCTAAAACTACCCAGAAACACTGATTTATTCAGAATTTGAAATTAGGGTTTAAGGTTCATAAGTTTAGGTATTTTTGATTCACCATGAGTTAGATGTTATAACTTGGTCTATGTGCTCATACAACATGTTAGAACTACCAGAATCTGTTTGATGCAAATCCCATGGTTAGAAAACTTACGCGTAAGTCATAACCCTTAGGGTTTTGACCTACGCGTATGCCTTTCTACGCGTAACTGGTTTATGCATGATTCATGCCATGTATTGTTATTGAAATGAATATGTGTGCTAACATTGATGATTTGATAAATTTATTTTAGGATTGCTACACTTAGAATTCAGAATCAAGGTCATTTGATTATCTACGCATAAGGATTACCCTACGCGTAGTTATGTTACGCGTAAGAAAATCCTACGCATAACAGCTACGCGTAAGGTTCTACAATGGACTACGCGTATCCTGTGAAGGATATGCGTAAACAGTAACCTCTACGCATAAGGTCAACTCTTACGAGTAACCTTACGCGTAAGGTTAATATATGCCTACGCATAAGCTCTACGCATAAGGTCTCCTTTTTCCTACGCGTAACATTTCTTACGCGTAAGTTAGGATTCTACGCGTAAGTTTACGCCTAAGCATATATCATTCCTGTCTACGCGTATCTTTGCCAAAACTACGCTTAACCCTGGATTGACCTTCATGATGAATTGTTACTTGTACAAACTTGTAAATAAACTAATCATATCATCACGAATCCAAAAATTGTCACTAATAAACTTAAATCGTTTGATATGTTGTGAACAATAAGTGATAAAATAAACTTTAAAACTTAAAGTTAACTAACTCACGAAACATTTCACGATATCATTGAACTATTGAACATACAAGTGACTTAGGACTCGTAACAATCATTATCACTATACATTCAATAACTAGACAATAAGACCTTCTGTTGACTAACATTATGTCTTTCGATATGTTGGTTCTTTTGGCTAATGTTATTTCAGATCACGACATGGCTGAACAAATGAATGTGGATGCACCTGATGTTCTCTCCATTGCTGATATCTATCCTCATGGCTATCCAATGAAGATAGGAAAGAATAACCTCCGTGTTGACTTTGACACCCTCACTTGCTCTGAATCTTCATGCCTTATTGCTATTGATATTCTGAGGACTCATCCGTATCAGAACATGCTTACACACTCTGCAACTGTTCCTGAGATCTACATCCAACAGTTCTGGAACACTATGGAAAGGGTCAAAGGACAAACTGCTGTGACGGTGACTCTGAATCACAAACAAGTCACCATTACACCTGCAGACTTAAGGGCTGTTCTCCTAATTCCTGAAGTCGAACCAACCAAACTATATGCCTCACCTGCTGAAGAGCTCACTCTCTAACTCTTAATCGATATCGGTTATGACGAGGCTACAGGAGTAATCAACAAGCATTCTCACGTAGAGCTTAAGAGTATTCCTCAACCCTGGAGAACTCTCTACATGATCATCACCAAGTCTGTTTCTGGTCGTGACAGCGGCTATGAGCACCCTAAGCTCATGGAACTGCAAATATTCTGGGCATTGGTCAACAAGAAACACATCGCTATCGAAGCTCTGATTTGGGATGACATGATGTCATTTCTCAACAAACTTGGCTCAAAGATTCCCTACATCAAATATACCAAATTGTTGATCCAGAGAGCACTTGGACTTCATCCTGACATTCCCAAGAGGCTCAATGACCCCGACAATCACGACATGTTGACGGAACCCATTCTCACTGTTAGAATCAAGGAAACGTCTACAAAGAAACAAGGTGCTGTGCTGCCAGATTTCCTTCTAACTGAAGATGTCAGAAAGCTAGAATCGTACCAACGGTATCTGGAAGCAGTCAGACAAGGCAAAGTTGGTCATCTCGACGAAAAGTCTTCTGGAACACCTGTAAGGAGAACCAGAAAAGGAAGTGCTAGAAGTGTCACAAGTACAGACAGTCAAAGGAATGTTCCAAAGAAGAAACCTATTCCAAAGAGGAAACCCACCCCTAAGAAGAAAGTTCCTTCTCAGGAAGCCACTCCGATCCTTTCACTTGAACCACAAAGACAGCTCAGGGACGAGGACTCTGAGGCTACTGACACAGATGAAGAGATCTCATACTCTGAAACTGCAAAGGATGAAAATCCCTCAGTACCAAAACCTCCAAGTCCTCAAACTACTAAAGGAAAAGGGAAGACTCCTGCACTTGTGCCTCAGGATGAAAGCTCTGAAGATGAAGAAGAGCAATTGGATCAAGGATATAGAAAGAAGTTTCACAAAGTCAGACACCTTCAAAAGGCCGAAGAATTTGCTAAAGATCAAATGGGTGGCCCCGGAGGTTCAAGTGGTGCTGCCCACTCTAAACCATCTCCTGATGCGGTTAATCAACCCGATAAGGGAGCTGGTGCCACCACTCTTCTGCAACTACAACAGCCTGTGGAGGACACTATTGTGTATGATTTTGAGAAACAGGAAACTGAGAAAGAAAAGTCTAGAGATGACGAGGATGATTATACAAAGTTTCTTCTAGACAGTCCAACACACTCAAAGGAGAAAACCTCTGAAACTCCTAAGGACATGAAGTCTCCTCATGTCTCCTCATCATCAGACTCTTCATCTCATTCATCACCACCACCATCACCGAAGTCAACCAGATCATCATCCAAATCCGTGAAGAAACCACCTAAATCTTGGATTTCTCAAACTCATCAAAAGATTGTGAAAGCTGTCAAACAAGTTAGAAAGAAGGACATGCTCCACAGAAAACTTAATTGGTATGCTGAACAAATGCAGTACTTACATGATGAGAATGACAAGATGCGGAAAGATAGGAAAGCTATTCAGGAATTCATGAAAAGTCATCGTCAGGAGGAACTGAATGAAATGATTGAAGGTTACACTCAAAAGTACCTTCAGGATATCGTTCCAAATGTCCAAAAGGAACTGGAGAAGTCAGCAAGAGAACAAACCCACAAGTTTCTTCTCGACACTGTCCCCGGTGTGACTAGAGAAGTATTCTCCAGACAACTCACCCCTAACATCGTCGCATTGGTTAAACATACAATGGCCAAAGAAGCTGATCTCTCTGAATCTGAGTTAATCGCTAAACTAGTGATGCAAATGTCAAAGCGATCTGGAACGTTTACTTCAGATGAAGCTAAATTTTTTGAAGGTCTACTTGCTTTTCAACTCAGTTCATCATGCAAGGAGTCATGCGATCAACCCAAACGGCCAAGAGATGACGATGATAAGGATAAGGACTCTGCACCTAAACGTCAGAAGCAGTCTGGTCAATCTACATCTATGCCACCTCCTTCACCACGGACTTCTTCTCAACAAAGGTCTTCTCCACCTCGGTCTTCTACTGATAAACCTCGGGACGATTCCGAGTTACCACCCCTGACTCATAAAACTGGTGATTACTTTGAGTATACGGGTGGTGACGATGAAGAGGTCCTTGAGCCCCGACAACAACCCACCCCACCAAAACAAGTGCAGAAACCAGTATCATCATCAAAGCCTTCCAAAAAGAAGAAGCAGACGACTCAGCCCGGAGTCGTATCATGGCTAGATGACGATAAAACCGAAGAGTTTGAATGGTTCTCCACACTTGTCAATCAAACTCCCTACCCTGATGCAGGCCAAGAATTGGTAGATGGTTCAACATTGGAGCATGCAAAACTGTTGCAAGAAAAGTTCCATGTGAAGAAAATGACGAAATCTGAATTGAAGAGAATCAAGAATGAAGCTTTTCAACTATGGAAAGACAGCTCTGAAAGCGCCCTCGAGGTCGAATATCATCTTGAGAACATCGCTCGAGCTATGTCTAACAACATGGATTGGCTCAATCCGGAAGCAAACATTGACTTCACACAAAGGGACAACCCTCCATACTACACCGACTGGACCAAACCTCTACCGACCATTGGCCAAGCAGACGAACCAAGGATTCCCTTCCGATATTTCTTCAACAAAGACCTGGAATTTCTTCTCCATGGTGGCGATGGTTCGAGAAAATACACTACATCATTGACTCTTTCATTCCCAGCGGCCAGTTACTCTAACTACATAGCTATCGAGGAACGTGCAACTCACTTGTTTTCTGACAACGTGCAAGCATACGACCAAGATGCATTGTATGGGATTCATCATTGGCCTGAACGCCGAAGAATCTACTACCGAAGCTGCCTGGTTCAAAAGTCTCAACATGCAGTGTATAGCTCGAAGGACATCGTGGCCATCAAACACATTGATCTCAAGTCTAAGTGGGACTACACATTCTTAAAGAATATCATAGTCAAACGACAAGATGAACAGGACTATGGATTCTCCGAAGCTGACTTTGAGAACTTGTCCCTCAACGACATCGAAGACATGTATCTTGCCAAAGTACAGGGTCGTATGAGACAATTCTCGACTGAAGTTCAACGTGAATTTATCAAGTCAGTTCTCATCTTCATTAGACGCATCGTGATCAAAGAACGTGTCGAAGATATCCAGATGGCTGTTGAATCATATCAGAAACGTGTAAACTTCACTCCACCACAGCTTGATCTTCCCGACATCAACCAGCTTAAACAACTCACGCTCATCAGCAAACCTTTTGGCGTTGTTTACCGAAGTGAACTTCGAAGAAACTGCTTAATGGCGTGTAGTGAGCTCCACAAATTCGGGGATCATACCTTGAAAATGGTTGGGGATGGATTGGCGTACAGATTGAAGGATATACGCCTGAAAGTTGGGAATCCTAAACGCTGGAATTCTCAGGACAGGAGGGATGTGAAACGTATCATCACCATGATTGATGAACGGTTGTTCAGAAGGGATCAGTTCAGACGATTGGAAAGCTATGTTGGTGGTCGACCCAGGATTAACATCACCGGCTTTCAACGCCCTATGCGCACTCCTGGGAACATCACTGCACTTCCTGGTACCCATTGAATTGTTTCCTTCATATGATTTTGGATGTATGATTATATATGTGAATGGCTTGTGCACACATAACAGTGTACAACCCGTAATTGTCAAGAAAGGACCCTGTGGTACGCCTCAGTGCCACAATCCTTATAAAAGGAGCGAAAGCTTCTTATTTTTGAGTAAAACCTATCAAACCTTTCATTTTTTCAAGGTTTTGCTCAAAAAGACAAGTACTTCCCCATATGATTTTAAAACCTCAACCGTTTATATCACTAGTTGAGGGGGAGTATTTGAATTAAAACTTTGTTCACAAATTGTTCACAGTGGTCACTCTTCCCGCAAAACTCAAAATGGTCATATTTATTCTCAAACGTTCAAAAATAACATGTTATATGCCATTTTTTAGGGGGAGAAAATTGTGTGATAAGAAATATGTTGCAAAAAATGCAAATGAATCCGTGTACCTCAGACTTAACCTACGAATTAACGGTACTAAACTGTTAGTAACTCGAAAAGACTTGTCCTGGACGGGTAATAATTTCAAGCTAGTTCGCTAGTGATGTAAACGTGTCTCGCAAAGGACTTGTCCAAGTAGAAAGTACCATTCGAGAAACTCTTGATAGACATGAACTCTGACGGGTTTGACAACCTTCCAAGGTTTGTCTACACCTTCAAGGTAGTTATTAGAGCTAGTTGTCACCTAAAAGCTGACAATGTAACTCTTTAACTATTCAACGTAACCGTGTCTCGCGGGAGATTGTCTATCTTTAGTGGATCAATTCAAAAAGTGCACGCTCTTTCCTCACTGTGCATTTAACCATTAAAACTATTAAGCACATGTGGAGGGGGAGTATTTATGCAAAAAACTTATCTCTCACAGTGGTTCAAACATGTTTTTCATCTACAAACCCTTTGAGAGATATTTTCACATACAGTGGTTTTAATGGCAAACATAGGTTAGTCATGGAGTTATAAGGTGACTAAGGTTAGGAATAACCGTCCTATGATCCGCCAGAGCCGGAGGGATCTACCCAAGGACACTACCATTAGTTAGTGTTAGAAGTCCTTAGGAATGATTATAAAAAGGAGAAAATGAGAATCGGAGAAAGAAGGAGTTGAAGAATCAAAAAGAAATGTAAAGTAAAGGGTGAAAAGAAATAGCCCTCCAGATTATTCAACTTAGGGCAGACACCGGGTTCAATTCATATGCTACTGGTTGTCACTTAGTGACACCGGTATTGAAGATTAAAAGTCGTCATGGACCCAGTGACGCATGCACTAAACCTTCTTAGCCACTCAAGTTTCTCTCAACAGAAACTTGTTTCATTCTCACAGGGAACCCTACATAATCTATTGGCTTTCTCTTAGAGATCGCTGGTATTGAAGAAGGAGACCCTCTCCCTAGTCTCCGCTTAGGAAAACCAAAACGCACTATTGAGTCTAGAGCCATGAGATTCATCAAAAGATCTCTTAGGAACACTTGACATTTAATCATTTGATGATCAACAAATAAGATCATCAGTGGTTCATATCGAGTCCTTCACAGATCTTAGCAATCTGTCGAGAACATTTATGAGAGGTTCACATCTGTGATCCTCAGTGATTGAATGGAAACTCCTGCCAGGGTCAACATCAAACAGCCCTGACAGCAGGTCACTTCGGTAACTCCCCGTGGATTACGAGGAGTGTGTCTCAAACGGTCTACAGTCGTGAGGTGATGCTTCGGTGTACCTCACATCTGAACTGTAGATGTACTTCGGTACATCGCGTTATCTCACTTGTGGGACTCCAGTTCAGGAACGGCCTTTGTGAGAATTAGAGTGGTGTTTTCACACTATGCTGTTAACACTCTCGAAGTTCAAACTTGTAAGTGCCGGAAACCGTTTATTACTAACTGTTTGAAATGTTTTCTTCTTATGGAAGCTCCGGAGCGGGATGATCGTGCTGATTCTTCTCATGCTCACGCCAACATCAACACTAATGGAAGTCCTATTCTAAAGCAACACAACCGTCAGAATGATTCTTCATCAAATCAAAGAATCTACAAAGTCAAAGACTTAAAGAACTTCATCAGTATTGATTTCCACCGTCAAAGAGCGTGTGAGCATGTTGAAGAATGACGTGGAGACACTGAAGCAGCGAAGCAGACCTGAGGCAGATTGATGCAGACAACAACATACTATCACTTTCACCACAAAGAACAATGATCAAAGAACAAAGTCAATGATGACGTCGAAGCTTAAACCGTTCGAAGATAACTATCTCTCTACACTGGGGAGATTGTTCGAATCAAGGCAATTCCTCTCTCAAGAAAGAAGAATGCCAGAAGACGTCACAGCTACTATTACATCAACGCCTTCACCGTTTACATTCATATATACTTGAGGGGGAGATTGTTGGAATCACTCCTAAACAGTATTTCAAGTATTTATATCTCATATGTAATAGGTAGCTTTATTATGGCCTTTATGTTTGTTTAAGGTCAAGCTTATGTAGAAGGCCCATAAGCTTGATCCAAGCCCAATAAGGAATAGGGAAGGAGAGGGAGTGTTGCCCTAGCTCCTTGCCTATATAAACTCTTGTAAACCCTCATTTGAGGGTTGGTTGTTCAAGTTTTCTTTTCACACATTCACCTACGCCTAACCGTGCCTCTCTTATTGTGTATGTGTGCTTGATACTTGTTCATCCGCCTTCATCTCTTTCTCTAGTAAGCTTGTGTTGTAAAACTAGTGACCTAACAAAGTCTAAGTGTGAGGATCTAAACACTTGAGACTTGTGTTGAAGATACTTTGAGTGTATACCAAATATTATGCGAAATCTACTACTTGATACTTTAGAAGATTAGAATGAATGAAACAGTAAACAATGTTGTAAAAAATTATATAACCAAAAGCTCCAATATTATTGATTATAATACGAGTGATCTCAACTATCACTAGGGTTTACAAGCTTGAAGCATTAACAAAAGATATGTATTAAACATCTAACCTATGACCTCCTTTTATAGCACAAGGAGTCTTGTACAAGATAACTATCAAACTATTCGTATAAGATATACACAATATCTATTCTATAAATACAAAACGCGTACACATCATATAAGCAGTACAAACTATATGTACTAGCAATACTAAGTCAGTTAGTACTGTTAGTGTAATCTTCAGCAATTCCTGTTTGTATGCTTGAAAGTACTAAGTCAGTTACCACTGGTGCGTTTAACTCCCAACAACCCTCCCTTAAACTTATGATTTCATTGCAAATCAATAAGTTTCATGAATTTAACTCTTTGATGTTGAGGGAGGGGAGGGGGGGGGGTTCTTCCAAACACACTACTTCTTCTGAGCAATCTCCTCTATCTTCTTCAGAAGCTTGTAAGCCACAGGAGTACCCTTTTTAGCATAAGTAGTAAGCTTGCAATCTAACATCTGAGTTGCCACAATAGCTGAAAGTGGATAATTCCTTTCCACTAACATATACACCCAACTTTCACTTAATTCCACTATGTGCACTCCACAATACTGATATAATCTCCAGCTCTTAACCATGTAGTATTCCCACCAATGATCAGTTGCATTTGGCTCAAACATACATCTTAAGGCATGCCACATAACAAAATTCAAAGTACATGTAGGCCTTTTTGAACCACATATGAACTTGTTAGGATTTAGTAAATCCGTAAGTTAAAGACTCGGTCACCTCAAGTATTTGTAAGTATTAGAAAGCTTGTAGTATTAGTCGTTTAGTTATTATAAGTTGTTAGTTAAGTAACACCGTGGAGGACGGACGGGTCTTTACCAACTGTATATCTGATCCGTAGCCCGTAGGTGGCGTATTTTGTAAATACTATAAATACCTTGTACCTCCCAAAGTAGAAGGTTGGAGCTTCATATTATGACATTTATTTTCTCTCACTAAAAGTTCCCATTTCTCTCTAGTTTCTCTCTCTAAAACCTTCATCCATTCGAACCATATACTTTTGTGTTTGTGTGTTTATGATAACCAATAACTAACAACTTGTATCAAGAGCCATGGTTTGATCATGTACTTTGTGTGTGCTCGGATTCTTGATTGGTTATTCATAAGTTTATGGTTTGAATGAGTTTAGAGACATTTTCACTCTTTTGATCTTATTTAGTGGTTAAGTTTGTTATTTGGTAGTACTTTTGTGTTTAGGTTAATCATATTAGCTTAGTTTTAGGTTTGGAAGGATTGTTTCATCTTGTATGTGGTGGATTTTGAGTGAAAACGCAAGTTTTTGAAGTTTTTCTTCGTTGCGTTTTGTCTCACGATAAAGTGTTCTAAGTTGCGATTTGTGTGTTGCTCGCTGCGATTTGTCCTACTCCAGGTTGCGATTTGTCAGATTTTGGCTTGCGGTTTGGTATATTCTTGCTGTGATTTGACTGGCAAGTGTTGCGGTTTGGTGATATTATGCTGTGATTTGATTATTATATTAATATTGTGTTGCGTTTTGATAGCAAAAGCCAAAAAGACAAAAGGACGATAGTGCTTATACCTGTTGAAAGCGGCCTGCGATTTATGTCCTGCGATTTGGGTTCTGCTGCGATTTGTCCCTGCGTTTTGTCAAGTGTTGCGATTTGTGCCTTTGCGTTTTGTTATCTTGCGTTTTGACACCTTGCGATTTGTGTTGACTGCGACTTGATTGTTGCGTTTTGGATAGTCTGCGATTTGTCTCTGCGTTTTGTCAAGTGTTGCGGTTTGTATATCTGCGTTTTGTCTAGTACTGCGATTTGTGTGCTGCGACTTGTTAGTTGTGATTTGTCTCTTGAAATTTAACACTCGAGATTTGAGTTCTACGGTTTCCTTTTGATTTTGTAAAATCTCGCGAAAGATTCAATTTCTCGGTTAAATCAAAGAGTTGTAAAATCCTGTGAATTTAGAAATCATGTCTACTGTTTCTGATGACGTTCAAGCTGCTGGGTCCGATACTCACCCTCCTATGCAGGATAGAACTGATTATGAATCTTGGTCACAAAGAACCATATTGTATTGCTTGGGCAAAGAGAATGGTCTTAACATCCTTCAGTCAATTGATGAAGGACCCTACCAAATGGGCACCACCAGAGATCAACTTGAAACTAGTGCTGATGGAAGTGTCACTTTGGGGATGGATAGACCAAGGATTTATGATGATCTTAATGATAAGGAGAAGAAAAGATATGATGCTGACATCAGAGCTTCCAACATCATCCTTCAAGGTCTACCAAAGGACATTTACAAGCTAATTAATCACAATACCGAGGCCAAAGCAGTTTAGGACAATGTCAAGATGCTTCTTTCTGGCTCAGAACTAACAAAGGAAGATCGAGAGTCACAACTGTATGATGACTTTGAGAACTTTAAGATGAACCTAGGGGAAAGCATTACAGAGTATCATGTGAGGTTTCACAAACTTGTGAATGATATGAGGAATATCAATATGACTATGCCAAATATCCAACTCAATTCTAAGTTCGTAAAAAAACATGAACCCTGAATGGCACATATTTGTTACTGCAGTGAAGCTGAATGAAGGATTGAGAAATACTAACTATGAGTAGCTGTACGCTTACTTACTTCAACATGAGAAGCATGCTACATTTGAGCGCTTGATCATGGAAAAATTCAATTCTACTACATCAACAAGCCCAACAAATGACTCAGTTTCATTTGTTTCAAATGTGAAGCTTAACACTCGAACATCACAAGTCATACCATCTTCTCATAATCAGAATCAGATTACCATACCAGACTTAGGATTTACCCTAACAAAGATGTTGATTGAAAACCTCGCTAATCAAGTTGCTCTATTGGTTCAACAATCCAAAACCTCACTTCTCCAAACCAACAACCAACTTAGGACCTCATCCAACCCATAAAATCAAGCTACAGTGGAAGATGGAAGGGTTGTGGTTCTGAATGTGCAAGGAAGGAAAAATGGGAATCCAAGGAATGTTACACGAGGAAATGTTGCAACTGGTTATGTGGGGGCTCAGAACAGAGGAAGGTTTGTAGTTAAGGGTCAAGGCAAACCGATTAAGTATTACAACTGTGGAGGTGAGGGACATATTGCTAGGAACTGCACTCAACCCATGTGTCTACAAAATGATGAGTACTTCAGGGATAAGATGCTGTTGATGCAGGCTCAAGACAGTGGAGCAGTGTTGGATGAGGAAGAGTTGTTGTTTCTTGCTGATGGGAATGCCAAAACATTTGATGCTGACGTAGATGAACAACCAGTATATGATTTGGCATAGAACAATCCCAATGTCTTCCAGGTTGCTGACTATGATGCCTTCGACTTTGATGTTGATGATGAACCAACGACACAGACTATTTTCATGGCTAATATTTCTCCCATGGTTTCATCACCTCAACAAGATGGTCCCGCTAATGCTTCAGTCATGTCAGATGTACTAAAGCTATATGATATGGTTGATGAGCAAAATATTCCCAACAAAGTATAGAGAAATCCTTGATTCAGATATTGTAAATATGGGTAATAGCAATGTTGTCCCATATGAGCAATATGTGAAGCACGATGAAAGTCTTGTTGTACCAAGTGGTGCATCTTCTGCCATTAATGATGAATATGTGTTTAATGAGTACACTGAATATGTGGCTGGTGACTCCATGACCACTAAGCTAAATATATATAAGGATCAAGTTGCCATCTATGAACAACGTGCTAAATTTGAGCTGACCACCCATAAGCAGGAAATGGATAGCCAAATGCGTACATTGATTACTAAAAGTAATTTAAGGGAAGAAACGTTAAAACAAGAGTTAAATTCCTTACAAGAAAACTTAATAAAACTTGATGGATCTAAACACACACCTTGTGTTAGTGATATTTTGAGTTATATTACTAAGCACGCGGAATATACTCAGTAATACTTAGAAGACAGATGTAAATAAACAAGAACAATAAACACAAAGCTCCAATATTATTAAGAAATAATACGAGTGATCTTGCTTATCACTAGGGTTACACCTTGAAGATAATATGAATAATACGTACACTTAGCAATGACCTAGGATCTCCTTTTATAGCCCAAGGAGTCCTTTACAAGATAAGTATAAACCTAACAATATAGAATATACACAAGATCTTTTCTATACTTATCAATACACGTTTACTTAACAATTATCTAATAGCAGTGGTAATATTTGTACTGGCAGTGGTAATGAGTTTCCACTGCTAGTGTAAACATCAGCAGTGTTAACCACAAGACTATCAGTGGTAACTGTTAGTATTATTCCCAACAATCCTCCCTTAAACTTATGATTTCTCTGCAAATCAATAAGTTTCTTCAATCTTCATTATCTGCAAGGATTTGGGGAATTCTTTCAAACACTTCATCTTCTTCTCAATGCTTGAATAGCTCTTGAACATTGATCTTGAAGCCTATGTAACAATGCTCTGACTTTCTCACTATCTTCATGAACTCTTATAGTAGTACACAGCATCACAGTGAGAGTTCCAGCTCTGAGCGGATATTCTTTCTCAGCAAGCATGAATGCATCTACTCCATTTGCTGTAGAAACATGATAAACTTCACATGAATCATAGTAGAACCATTTAGTACCAGGACATGAACATGAGAATTTCCAGAAATCATCATTAACATCTGGTTCATAGAGCCTTCTAAGATTAACCCATAACTGCATCTCCTTCATATCTTTGAGATCTTCAGCATCAAACCTTTCTTGAACTAACTTCCATAGTGTATCAAGATCATCTCTGTCAAAAGCTTTGATGAGATCTTCAAACTGAATAAATGATGAAGTTTCACCACCTAGTCTTGTAATCTTCCATGTTGGAGCAAAGTTGCTAGCAGTAAAAAGTTCCCAGTCAATGATAGGATGTCTGACTTGCAGTGGTTCAGGGTAAAAATCTTCTTCTTCTATTACAATCATCTCAGTCAATTGTTCTTCAATGAACTTCTCAGTTGGAACTTCTTGTCCTTCAGAAAACTTTGTCTTCTTAGATGTCTGAGATTCACCATCTTTGGCCTTTCTCTTCAAATTAGGATACCTTCTTGCTTCTTCTTCAGAGTCCATTAGAATAAAGTCTTTATCTTGTCTTTGAACTCTGTAGTAGATACTTTCAACTTTATCATCAAGCATTCCTTTGAATTGATGTCTCTTCCAACCACCAACCTTGCAACAATAATCTTTCATCATTGAAATCACCTGTGCCTTTGTTGGTTGTCTTGGTTTCTTTTGGCCCTTCTTGACTGAAACAATAGCATCTTGAAGTGCTTGATTATTCTTCATCTGAATAAAGTCCTTTAACTGTGCTGTTCTTTGATCTTCAGTTAAAGACTTATCAGCCACTAGGTCAATTGCTTTCTTCTTGATCACTGGATCATTTGCAATCAAGAACTCAATTTCTTCATCTGTTGGTACATAGCTGAACTCTGGAGTCTTCTCTCTTAATCTTGTAGGTGGAACAGTGGAAAGTGGATCTTCTAATGGATCTTCCATTCTATCCAGCCTTTTAGCCTCCATAAAGCTTGCAATCTCCATTTCTTCAAGCTTTTTCTTTTTAGCAACTTCTTCTTCATTAATCATTCTTGCAACTTCAGCATCATGAGCAATCTTAATTTGTACTTTCTTTGAAACCTTTCTTCTTGTTTGCTCCTTGCTTTGCATAACAGCTTTACCTTTGTCTTTCTTCAGTTTATCAATTTCTTCACTTGCAGTAGCAATGTCATGTCCAGCAGTAGGAATATTTGGATCTGCAGTGGAAATTAGATCAGTGGTAAAATCATCAGGTGCAGTACTAAAAATGTCTTGATCTAGTTGCTCTTCTTGAGTATCAGCTCCCTCTGCACCTTTACTAGAAACACCTTCATCTTCAAAATCAATTCTCCTCCCCTGAGTTCCAGCATCTGTTTTCCTCCCCTGTTTGGGAGAATTTCCCAAATCTTGATCAAAATCAGCTGAATCATCATCATTAGGTGAGGATGAAGATGATATCACCAGCTTTACAGTTTTATTCTTCCTTTTTAACCCCTGCAACTCTTCTTTCAAGGTCTGAATCTCCTCTTGCAAGTGTATAAAGTCCTTGGCATGCTGCTTCTTTACATGTGCCAGATCATTTTGTAGAGATTCAACCTGCTTGGCTAATTTTGTACACAAAACCATCAATTCCAATTGTTGCCCACCGCTCTCATCACTTCCAACTGTGTGACCTGTTGGGAGAGGTGAATCATGGGGCAATGGCTCAGATTCCTCCCTAGTTGGACTAGGTTGAAGTCTAGAACCACCACTGCTTGTTCCTAGACCAAAAGGTTCAGAAACATGTTGTGTTGTAATGAGAGAAGTTGGCTGTTTGTGCCTCCTCTCATAGGTGTGAGAAACAGGTGGAGTATAATCAATGTTTGGAATAGAGATTATGGGTGAGTTTTGTTCAGGTGAAATCTTTGCAAGCATTTGAGGAAAGAGAGGTGTAAATATCATATTGCCATCTTTGTTCATGTTTTGAAAAACTTTAGGCTTGAGACAATGGATTTTATAAACATTAGTATGGGGTTGCAGTTGAAACTCATTTAGCACTGCTTGCACAAATCTTGGATACATCAAAATTTTTGTTGAACTCTTTACATTGCCTTGCATACTTTGAAAAATATATTTTGACCAATTAAAAGTCCTATCTAAAGCAAGACAAACCAAAGGGTAAGCCATGGTTGAACTGAATTGTTCATAAGAGGTTTTCTTAGGACTTAGGCAATGCAAAAGAGTATGTATCAAAAATCTCCAATGTGGACAAAAACCACTCTTTTTGAAAGTAGCCTTTTTATCAGTGGTATCATACCCCATGGATGAAAGATGTGTATGAATTTCGGGCATGGGTAATCTGATGATACCATTGAGATCATCCAATTGGAGAATTCTCCATAAGGATGCCTCAGTAACATCAATGGTTACTCCATCCACAATGGCTCTAAGAGCATCCACTGTTTCATGTGTATCTCTATGTTCAATGGTTATGGACTGTGCAGAAGTCCAAAACTGTTTGATTTGAGAGATATAGATTGTGGGATTTAAAAGTAAAGCATACCTTATATGGGTAGTATTAAGAAATTCCACATTATGGTGAAAAACAGGGCCACTCTTCTCGTTTGACTTTTGTAAGTAGGCCACTTGGTTGTGCTCATCTGAAAAAATGATCGGTGCCATAGAATCTTTTGATGAAAAATAGATTGTGTCAGTATGAATTGTATAAAGAACTCGCCAATTGAGAGAAAATATATAAAGAATTAGGGTTTTAGAGTTTTGCGTAAGAAAGACTATCTAAGGAAAATATTTATCTTAAGAAGAGAAATTGTAAGTAGGAAAGCAGTTAATCTTCTAAAATTTACCCTATTTATATATGGAAAGTAATTAACTCTCAACGGCTAGTAAAAATTTAGTTACAGACACAACAGTTGTAACGGCTAGAACAACAGTGGTAAAATCACACTGTCAGTGGTAAAGAAAAACATTTAAAAGTTTGACTGCCCTTTATCATAGTTTTTAGCAAACTACCAGCTATCAACGGATTTGATATGTCTTTACCATGAGCCATTTGCTATGGACTAACCAACTCTTAATCATAAAGAATATGGTGAGTTGATAACCATATAGTTTTTGGTAAACTATCAACCATAAATGGATTTGTCAAGTCTTTACCAGTAGCCGTTTGCTCTGGACTAGTTGATTCTTATGCGGATTAGACATGGTGAATTAATAACCATTTGTTGTGTATCTCAGTTATACACCTTTTAAGATCAACTCCCAGCCAAGATTGGTTATGTATCTGCATGAGTTAGCATAATACAAAGAAAAGAAATAACCAACATGTTCTTAACCAAAGTTACTTTTAACCAAGCCACTATCTAAAAAATATCTTCCAAAGTCAACCCGATAATATCTATATTTACTCTTTAACCTACCAAAATAGGAAAAAGTAAATATATTCATTAATGAGCCCTTGTAACTGACTTTGCCTATATAAGGAGGCTTGGCATATTGTAATCTTCATCAAAACACATTCAAACACACAAAATCCCTAAATATAATCATGAGCAATCCTTCCAACACCATTAACATCTCCTCTGATTCAGAGGAAGAGTTTGTGATTGAGTCAGAGTCTTTCTCAGAGGCATCAGGGTGGGATGGATACTTTCCACCATGGGCTGGAAGCACTTCATCCAAGAAGTACACTAAGGAGACTGCCAAGCGTACACCTGCTGCCAAACCTTCACCATCTCTTGAGTTTTACTCCAGCTCATCAGATGATGATGAGAAGAATGATGAGACCTATTCCATGGCTAAAGAGTTTCCAAGAGCTCTTACAAAAGCATTGGGAGCATCTCTCTCCAATATGAACCAAATATCCATTCCAAAGAAGCCTGCAATGCTACCAAGGCCTCCTCCACAAGTTCTTGGTCTTCCTTGTCCAAGAATGCAGTCAACCTTTGAGAACAAAAGGAAGAGAGCACAGAAGAACAAGCATGACTATGTGGGAAAAGGCAAGAAGCCAATGGAGTAGCTGATGTAGGGTGTAGGAATGTAGGAAGTTATCTTTTGTGTTTTGATTATGGTTGTTGACACTCTCTCTTGGATGTAATGAATCTTTCATATGAATTGAAATTTCTCTGCTTTCCTTTTGCCAATTTGAGAATAACTTATTTCCACTGCTTGCATTATAGTTTCCACTGTTAGGCTTAATTTTTGAATAGAAGTAAGTGGACAACTAAAAATACAAACACTAAACAGCAACCACTTCAATGTAGACAAAGAATCCTTCAAATCTTCATGTCACAAACATAAATCATACACTGAAAGCATTTATGAAGTATCAGTGGTTAGATAATAACAAGGAGTGATTCCATACGCTTAGCAGTGGCTAAATTCCGAATTAATTTGGTCAACTCCTAGTCCCTAATCCGGCCACCAAAGTCAAAGAGTTCATTTACTTCTCAAGAACTTATACCTTTCCTTCATTAACTAACTGATTCTAACTTAATCTTGTATTTAAGAACCAAGCACCCACAACCTTCACACCAACATTTCTCTCTCCTAAAATCTGTCAAAAGCAACTTTACCAAAAATTACCATGAGCAATTCAAAGCCAATCAACATCTCTTCTGACAGCTCAATCTCTGACAGCTTTTAGGATGATGAGGCTTGGCATTATGTGCTCAATAATCCAGGTGAGAAGAAGAAAGAGGTGTTTGAAGAAGTTTCATCAAGAAAAAGAACTCATGCAGATGCTTATTCAAACCCTGTTGCTGCTGGTCCTTCTTCAACTCATCCAATGCCACAAGAAGCTGTCATCATTGAAGATAGCTCAGACTCCAATGCAAGCTATATTTCCCCATGTACAAGTGTTAGATCTTAATATTATTGTGTTTGATGATTCGGGTGGTCTTGGATGATCAAAATACATGTTAGCCATTAGAGAGAGAAAGTTAGAGAGTTGGGTGTTTTCTTGGTAGAGAGTTACTTCACAAATGTTGAATATTAGATTGAAAGCACCACCCCTTCCATGAATGGAAGGGGTATTTATAGTTACATGAAATACGACCTCCTGTCGGCCTGTGGATCAGGGATACAGTGGGTAAAGACCCGTCCTTCCTCCACGGTGTTGCACTAAACTATTCTACGCTACAAACTAATAAATAAACTACTAAATAACTTGACTAACGACAAGTCTACGAGCTAACTTAAGCTAGATAACATTTGGGGTGACCGACTCTTCACTATGGAATTTTCTAATTCCTAACAATCTCCCCCTAAGGGAGGTCACCCCATGTTTTACATTTTGCATCCTAGCATTCTTTCTTTGTCATTGTTCTTGAGCTCGTAGACTTGAATTCTTCACTTCCGCAATCTTTGTGCTTTTGTAGCGATTCTTCAAAGTCCGCATTGATTTGTACTTTCAGTGGAGGCCTTTAACTGATCCACGTCTTTGATGATCTTCGAGCTTTCATTGAGATCATCAGCCACAGTAAATCTCTGGATCACCCTTAGTTGTGTTGCCATCATGTGAAGTTGTGACTTTCGAACCGACATGCTCACACTTTTGAATCATGACATCTTTCCATCAGAGTAGCGGAAGCCTTACTGGTTCATGATATTTGCAGCAGCGAAGCAGAAGCATAGTATGAAATATCAGAGCCAGGTTATGTAGATATGCACCAGTCATGATTTCTTCAATTAAGTGTGGATGCTGTGAGCATGCGGCTTTGGATTGACTCCTCAATTTTGATCAGCTGCAACCGTCCAAATGTACCTGCAAACAACAGTTAGCAATAAAACATACGAAAGTGTCTTTGATCATTTTCGTTGAATTAAGGTACACGGCCCACGGTTCCCCGTTGATCAGTACAAGTACTGCCTGTGATCAGGTAGGATTCCTAAGAATCTCCTTGACAGGGTTTCGCAGCTGTTCTAGCTGTTCTCAAACCGGAACGTCTCAAAGAAGACAACACGGAGTGAGTGAACCAGCAAATTGAGATTCACTGATTGATGAAAAATGATTTGAAAAACAATCGCGTATTGCTTGAAGAAAGAGTTTTGCAATACGACGAAGGTTTTATGAGAAAGATCAATTTTCAATCAAAATACTTTTTGTATTAGAGAATGAGTACACATTCGACGTGCTAGCGAAAAGAAGAGATTCGCACATCGAACGGTTTTTCTAAAAGTATTTTTCAATCAGAGATACTTTTTGAATTTGAAATGAATACACATTCGACGTGCTAGAGAAAAGAAGGTTTGCCCATCGAACGGTTTTTCCAAAAGTATTCGTCAATTCCATTCCTGGACCAAGGTTGATTCAAGAAAGAATCGCCCCATCGTTTCTATCCAGTTGTCACAAGCTTGATCTTATGAGAAGATCTCACATGTCACCCACCAAGAGCTTGTTTGATGTTGGCTCTAGAAGGATTGCCATCTTCATCATGAATATTTTCATATCACTCGGATGTTCTGGCAATACCACAAGGATAATGCGTAGGACTCTTAATATATTCTTACTTTCCACATTGTGTGAAACAGCAAGTCTTCAAGAATTTAGTGTCCTAATGAGATATTGTGGATGATCTCTTGGCTCTAGACTCAATAGTGCACATTTGGTTCCTATGCCGGAGACTAGGGAGAGGGTCTCCTACTTCAATATCAACCATCTCTAAGAGAAAGTCGATAGATTATGTCGGTTCCCCGTGAGAATGAAACAAGCCCTTTTAAGAGGAACTTGAGTGGCTTGGGAAGTTTAGTGCAGTGCGTCACTGGGTCCATGACGTCTTGTCTTCAATACCAGTGTTACCTTAGTAACAACCAGTAGCATATGTATTGAACCCGGTTTCTGCCCTAAGGTTGAATTGATGGAGGGCTATTTCATTTCACCCTTTTTCACATTCAGTTCTTTTTCATTCTTCAACCCCTTCAGTGCTTACCGAGACTTCATAACTAGAACCTTGTTGGGTTTATTCCAGTACTAGCTCTGTCTCAGTCCGCACTCTTCCCATATTCTCTTTTTTCTCCTTTTTTCATCATACCTAAGGACTCTACACTATCTAGTGGATTGTCCCTGGGTAGATCCCTCCGGCTCTGGCGGGATCGTGGGAACGAATACCTAACCTAACCATCCTTATAACACCATGCATAAAGTAAAATGGTCGGTCTTTTGGTACAGTTCATTCTTCTGTGAAACCAATTGAAAAATCATTTGGAAAAACAATCAAGGTACTTGTGATACGAGATCAAAGCATTTTGTACCCTTAATAGTTTTGATCATTTAGAAAACCTCCCCCTCAACATGTGCGTATGATTTAGAAATTGTTTAGCACAAGGAGGCAAGAGGACTTTGAAATATTTTCTTTGATCACAATTTTCATACGAAAAAGCCATTTGATTTTCATGGTAAAATTCTCCCTCTCAATATGTGCATAGGATTTTTGAAATCATTTTTATCACATAGAGGCAAGAGTTAATTTGAAGTACATCCACAATCACAAGCGCCATTAAGAAACCATTTTAAAACTCAATCAAGGTACTTTATGTTAACACATAAAAGCATTTGCACCTCGATAGTTTATTATCTTAGAAATGCTCCCCCTCAATATATGCTTCGAGATTCGAAAGCGTTTAGCACATACGAGAGAGCAGCCTGCACAATTAAATCAAAATGATCACCTTTTATCAGATTTCATTATTAAATCACAAATTCTCCCCCGATCAAAAATATCAAACCCTTTGAGATTTTGGATCCCAAGTGATTTAATACGGTTTAGAAAACATGGGAGAATATGTGGCCTTGTTTAAATACTCATCTGGTTTTTGGATAAATCCTCCTCCTCAACATGTGCATTATGTATATTGAAATCGTTTGACACATGGAGGCAGGAGTGCCTTTAAAGGACTAAAACCAATTCCATTTAAAACAGATTTGAGATTTAAATCACGATCTCTACCCCGATCAAAATTTCAAACCTTTTGAGATTTGCGATCCCAATTGATTTAAATCATTTAAAACATTTTGGGGAAAGACGTGGCTTGATTTAACTTTGAAAAATGACTGATAAGGACCATTTTAAGACATTAAAGATTGTTAGTGTCAGGTATGATAGTTTTTAAGAGATCTTTTAAGTAAAACAAAATAATTTCACAATCAAACAAGAACAGAAAAAAATTCATTTTGAAAGACCTTGATTCTAAAGAAAAAATCATACCATGACATAACATTAAATCTTTAGATCACCGCTTATTTTGTACAATCCGGACTTTTATGAAGCAATATTGTTTGAAAATAATTTATTTGAATCACTCTCCCCCTCAATCCATGACAGTAGTCGATGATTGATTGACTTATGTTTTGATAAAATGAAGTCCGGTGATTTTCAAAATTTAGTCCAATATATTTTCAAAACAACATTTTTCCATTTTCAAAACAATTTAATTCAATTAACTCAAAAATTGTTTAATAATGGTATCCTGCACAAAGATTCGTTAGGTGGTTGAGCCGCTTTTGTTGTTGTTGCTGTAGGGTTGGAAGAAAAACCGTCTGCAAATGCAGTGAGACTTCTTCTTACGTTGCATTTTGAATGCCAACTGAGGTCCAATTAAGCTCCGTTTCTTCACTTGCTGAATAAAACCATCTGCTGATGCAGTAAGACCTCTTACGTTGCATTTCATGCCAACTCTCCATTGAAGTCCAGTTAAGCTCCGTTTCTTCATTTGTCAACCCAAGAAATAGTCACCCAACAATAACTAGATTTCCATGTCTTCGTTTTTGATAATAAGCTTGAACAAGGATCTTGAAGAATCTTCATCCATCCATCCCCGATACCTTCAGATACTAAGTACACTTGCCCGTGATAATTCACTTCGACCTCAAATAAATAATAGTGAATTAACTCCGTTGTTACATCTTCTGAATAAAAGCTCAAATCTAGCCTCCTTTGACATTTTAAGTGAACTATGATAATGGTTTCATCCCGACCATGGTTAAAAGCACGTAACCCCGAAAAACCATGTGAAAACCAAACTGCCATGAAGACAACCCAAAACACACACCCAATTCATGAAGTACACCCTTTTATCCCTTCTTTGAAGCAGGAAACCGTAGCACCAGCATCAAGTAAGATCCAGAATTACACTTTCTCTTCTCCAAGATGGTTCCATCATTACGGGATTTTACAACTCCATGGTTTAAACCGAGAAATAGTTTCTTTCGCGGGATTTTACAAAACCAAGAATAAACCGTAAGATAGATCGGAAATGCACTTTACTAATACCAGGATGTTTCATTGTCACGGGATTTTACAAGTCTATGATTTAAACCGAGAAATAGGTTCTTTCGTGGGATTTTACAAAATCAGACAAAACCGTAAACAATGTCAGCTTGAATGTGTTATGACGACTTTGGTTTCAGAGAATATCTGTTTTTAGGGGAACATGCAGCAGTTCATTAACGATTCATTTTCCAACATCATCAACATCATTAAATCAACACTTTGATAAACACATCATTCATGTAATCTGTCGGCTATTGTAGTGACCACATGGAGAAGTAAACCCGATATACCAAATTTGACCATGAAGTAGAATTCCCCAGATTTGTTACTTAGCCTTGTACTAATCCTTGTGAAGAAGAAATGGTGTACCCAATGTACAAAACCTCTTGACATTCTCAATAGAGTGAGACACCGAAGTGATAGCTACGTTGTGGGTTAAGTGAGAAGAATCACCAACGCAACTAAATAGCCAAGTCTTTATCACACTCTATAAAAGCCCAAACAAGTCATCTTCGCGGAAGGGTAGAAAGAAAGAAAATGAAAATAAGTAAACGCGCTTGGAAAATCTCAATTCAAATCCAAATAAGAAATACCGAACAACAACCCTGTAGTCATCTTTGATCAATCATCAATTCAAGCAATGACATAATACCCTTCGTGAAAAAGTGTAAACCAAAGTATCAAACCACACAGCGAATCTCATCATTACCTCAAATCTCCTCATCTACCAACTCGGATCCTATGAACAAGATAATAACACCCGATCTAATATAGTGACTAAACCTGATCAATTTAAGCCAAAAAAAAAACATGTCCAATCATGCTTATATTCCGGTCTAATCAATTAAGGTTTATAATGATCTTGTATTAAATCAAAGTCCAACATCCAACTTAATTCCAAAAACCCCATGTCTAGGTCCAACGATATCATTAAAACATAATCCTATGTTGGATACTTATGCGAATAATCATGGCAAAGAAGTCTTGAAAATTAAGTTACCCTCAATACTTGACTACAATTTTCATACAAACCATTGTCCAACACTCGGCCCAAAATCAATTACCAGATCCAAAGTATGACATACAATGTGATGTATTAATATCTTAAGCCCATAATAAAGTACACGAGATCAATTTCAAGCCCATATACACTAAGCCGGAAGTATGGAACCAAGGGTTACCCTAACTATTAGGGGTATAAAACGCATACATACTCCAACATAACCCTAATATTACACATATCTCAAATCCTCAGCCCCCAACATACATCTGCTACTCAAAAAATCCTCATCTTCCAAATAAAAATCAATAGAACAACAAACCCTAAATAATTCGACATAACACACATCTATCATAGCACATGGGTGTTCATGCGTATGAAGTGACCTCGCCACAGAGATGGTTAGAGGTCCATCTTCAGAACCACAGGGATGGTTAGAGAAACATGGTACACGACTTCAAGATCAAACCAAAGGTAGGTACTGTGAGATGTAATAGTCGATTTAAATGATATCCATTAACACGAATCAAGGAAATGATATAACATAATTGTTATACGCATTTCTTTAACTTCGTATAATAAAGATTTATGATGATTTCCTATGGGGTATTTTGGATCTGAAAAAGGTCTTGAAAAATCTTTTACCCATGAAAAGTAAATATGAAATCACATCAGTAATCTTTTAATATCATTTTCATACACCCAAAAATATGTTTCTCTTTTTGTAATGGTTTTCGTTTTTGCAATACACCGAATGAAAAGTTTGATGAAACCGTATGGTTTTGACAATCTTTTAAGATTCGAACATTAAGAAAGAAGTACAAGCTTCACACATAGATCAATGATGAACCAACGTTTATCTCAAGAGTGGCCTTTGATGTCCCTTTAACAAAAAGATAAACAAATCTGAGATCCCATTTGTTGTCGAGTCATACACGAACCAAGTATAGTATATAACAGATTTGTTATACTACTATACTTAATGTTTTTCGGATATTATCATTAAAGCACGGATCTGTGATAATAAGGGTTCAACAAAAAGATCTATTGAATGATTTGAACTCGTTACTGAGATCTTTCTGTTTTTCTGATTTCGAATATGAGTGAGTCAAGTTCAGTGATGAAATCATTATAAGGGTTGTTAGGATCTAATAAAGGTCTTGAGAAGTACTTCAAACCCTTGATGAGAAATGAGATCTTGCGTTACCAACAGTTATGAGTTCCAAAAGGACGATTTGTGATGAGTCTTGTAATGGTTTAGTATAGTGTTTGAGTCTTGAATCTTGATGTTATGGTTTATGTTGTTGATGTCGTGGTCTAGTGGTATATGTGGTCGAGGTCTTACTTCTCCTTCTTCCTTTCTGTCCAAGTCGTTAGCCATTTATACAAAGCACGTCCCTACGACTTGTTAAATAACAAGTCGCCAGGCCATCTTTTAACCAAGTCGCTACTTCAAGTCGCTACCAATCAGTGACAAGTCGCTAGGTTTAGGATTTGAACCAAGTCGCTAGCTAATGAGCCAAGTCGCTAGCATAGCCTATCGCTAGCATAGCCAACTCGCTAGCATAGCCAAGTCGCTAGCAGCAGTTGACTCAATAGTCAACTCGCTTTGAAAACATTGTATCTGGACATCTTTTAAGGACAACTCGCTAGCATGAATATATGAGTTTTCCGATGAGTTTTTCCGACTGCTTTTCCGGCCAGCTTCAAATAAACCCAGAAAAGTTGCATAAAAGATGATACTTTTTGACTGTTTTGACCATGAAAAGTTACCAGAAAACCATTAAGACCACAAATATATGACCATATTGACTATTTTGACTGTTATGCACAAATACATGACCAACTTCAAGGATTATGCAGAAATATCATGGTTTGAACAGAAGTTATTTAGACCAAAGATACCTAAAAAAACATGTTAAAGAGACTGACATCACAAAAATAAACTATCCGACACAAATCACATATAAAATCAGTTAAACCACGAATCGAGCCACAATAAATCATCAAAACACAAAACCTTGGCTCTGATACCAATTGTTGGATCTTAATATTATTGTGTTTGATGATTCGGGTGGTCTTGGATGATCAAAATACATGTTAGCCATTAGAGAGAGAAAGTTAGAGAGTTGGGTGTTTTCTTGGTAGAGAGTTACTTCACAAATGTTGAATATTAGATTGAAAGCACCACCCCTTCCATGGATGGAAGGGGTATTTATAGTTACATGAAATACGACCTCCTGTCGGCCTGTGGATCAGGGATACAGTGGGTAAAGACCCGTCCTTCCTCCACGGTGTTGCACTAAACTATTCTACGCTACAAACTAATAAATAAACTACTAAATAACTTGACTAACGACAAGTCTACGAGCTAACTTAAGCTAGATAACATTTGGGGTGACCGACTCTTCACTATGGAATTTTCTAATTCCTAACAATAAGCACAAATGATGATACTATATCAAGGGTCTTGGATGTGCCTCCTCTTGCAAGAATCCTTCCATCAGGAGAACTGCATATGCCTCCTTTTCCACCACTATTGATAGCACCACCACAAGAAGGACCTCCATTATTTTCACCACCTGTTAGAAAAGTGGTGATGGGGCTAGCAAGCCCTAAGGTATACAGCTGGATAGATATGCGTAATGCGCCTAAGGTGATGCCAACATAGGCCATTCCAAAGAAGCCATAGGTGGTAGATGGTGGTTAGATGGAGTAGGATTGGGGTAGGATATGAAGCTTTTGTGATCAGTTTGTAGTGTTATGTTGTGTTCTGTTTCTCTTTAATGTAATGATGCTGGTTGTAAGAACCAAATGGATGTAACCTCTGCACTCAGAGTGCAGATTTGTTAAATATTAATAACAATCCATGTCTTTTAATTTAAATTCCTTGCATCATTCTGGTTGTGTTTAACATTTTACTCCAAAGCTGACAAACTGTCCATCATAATGTTCAAAATTTGAGAGATAGGACTTGTTGCCAGTCATGTGCCTTGAACATCCACTATCTGTGTAGCCTTGATATGATATTTTTGTCCTTGGATGTTCCTGCACATAAAAGTAAAGAGTTAGTTTCTTTTGGGGATCCAAGCCATGATTGACTTGGATCTGCCTTGTGTATCAATATAGTTAAATCTATCAAAGGTCATTGATACACTATTGGGATTGGTTGTAAAGGTAGTTCCTTTAGGTTTCCATTCCCAACGTGCTGAGGCCTTCACAGCATTGCCCATGTCCCCCCTTTTCTTGTTTACAACCCTTGCAGTGGAAACTTTTGAATGAGCAGTGAAAACTGCTGGTTTGGTTTTAGGTACCCACTGTTGGTTATAATGAACCTTTTTATTTTGAAAAGTCCTTTTCCCTGTTTGTGCAGATTTTGCAAAAGTTGTTTTGGACTTTGCACTTGTAACAGGTGACGTAGGGTGAGCAGTGTTAACAGTTTTTGCAGTGGCAAAAGTTTTAAGTCCACTTCTTAGTTGAACTGCTCTTGGGATCATTTTGCTGTGTTGATTAGGGTGCAAATTGTTGTTTTGAAACTTGTTAGACTCCACCCTTTTATTCCCATGGACTTCCCTTCTTCCAAAATGATAGTCACAGTTAGCATGCAAATGATAAAAGCTACCACAGATATAACATGCTTTGTTGTACATCACAAAATCACTACCTAGTTGTTGAGATTTAACATGATTCCAACTCCTCTGGTTACCCCTAGGAGCTGGTGACTTGTTCCTATACATCTCAGCATACTTTACAGTTGGTCTAGGTTTATTAGCTTGTCTCCTAGGTTCCTCTGTAACAGTATTAACAACTTTTGGGATAGAAGCCTCTACATTCTTTTTAACATTCTCATCTACAACAGATGAGTCACTAGCACTATCAAAAACATCAGTTTCATGCTTAACCAGTTCCTCATTTTTTACAAATGATTCTTTTAAAGGACCATATTCACGTTCAAGGTCCTGAAAATCTTCTAAGCCTGTATGAGCTAAATCTATACCTGGAGGTGATGGAACACCTCTTAGTAGTGGAGGCACTGTATTATAACCCATACCAGACTTAACTTTACTATGTATTTGAGCATTCCAAATTTTATCAATTGACTTAGACTGATGATAACATGTGTCTAAAGTTAAGTTCACATTTTCATTTTTCTTTTTAAGTTTTTCAAGCTCTTCTTGGTATGCCTCATTCACAGCTGTCTTATGATCTATCTCTCTTCTAAGAAGAATCATATCATCATTATATTTTGACTCATTTTCTCTATAGTGCTCTAGTTGTTTTTCTAATACAGCTATAGCTCTCCTAAGATTTGACACAACATAATTAGCAGCAAACAACTCTGTTATTTGACTATCATAAGATTCATTAAGCCTTTCAACTTCTCTAGCAGCCCTACATGTTTTAGAACAACTTTCAAAGTTTTGTACCTCAGAGTCAGAGAAAGCCATGAGAGCAAATTAAGTAGAAACAAGAGCAGCATCTGAAGGTTCTTCCTCTTGTTCATCAGCCATGAAACTCCAATCATAGCTCACACCATCAATAGCCAACATTGCCTTTGGTTCTTCCACAGTTGGTTCCTTCTTTTGCTTGTACCAAGTAGACATGTTGTCCTTGGTCTTTGGTCTTCTACATTCTCTAGCAAAGTGTCCCAACTTGTGGCAGTTAAAACACTCAACTTTCTTCTTATCAAAGCCTGCAGTTTCACCACCATTGATGTGAATAGGCTTGCCAGTATTCTTGTAGAATTTCCTAGCCCTCATACTAAGTAGAGCTATTTGCCATTTTATGTCCATCTCCTCCAAGTCATCTTCATCAATTTGCTCTATGTCTTCATGATTTAATATAGAGCCATTAACTTGAGTGGAGATAAAAGCATAAAAGGTAGGATCTCCAATACTAGCAATCTTCTTCTTTGAACATGCAGTGGTAACACTAACATTGCCAGTGGAAACTGTAGAACCAGCAGTGGCAATATCATCATCACTGTCATCTTCAGAATCATCACTGTCAACAGAGGTTAACATCAAAGCCAAGCTGCTTGAGCTTGTACCAAGTTTCCCAGCCTTCTTCAGTCTTTGTTCAATGAGTTTAAAGTTGTTGTAAAGATCATTGAGCTTCATTGTTTCAATATCTGCTTTGTTTTCCCATACAGTAACATTAGTTTGAAACTCTGAAGGCAAACTTCTTAGAAACTTCAAATTGAGGTCTTCCTTTTCTACCTCAATGCCAAACACAGTCAGTTGTGTAACAATCTTCTGAAGTTTGGTGAAGATGCTATCAAGTGAGTCATTGCTTGAAGCAGAGAAGTTTTCATAACTTTGCTTCAACAATGTCTTTTGTGTCTTCTTTGTAGCATCATTGCCACCAAACACTGAGCAAATCTCTTCAAAAAGTTCTTTTACAGTCTTGAACTTGCTGAAATCTATGATCTGGTCTCTAGGGAGAATCATCAGCAACAAACTTCTAGCCTTTAGATCATTCTTCTTCAGTGCTTTTTCAATATTGGTCTCAGGCACAGAAACTGTCACAACATCTGTGTTTCCAACCTTCTGAGTACTAGTCACAGGTTTGAAAGAATCACCAGTTAAGATGATCTCCTATAGAGCATAGTCTTGAATGAGAAAGTATTGCTCAATCAGTATCCTCCACATCTCAAACTCATTAAGTTTGAGCTTAGGTAGCCTTGGTGTAGAAGAGTTGGACTGATTGTTTTCCATCTCCATTGAATTGAGTGAGTAGGTTAAGCTTATTCCTTGGGTCTTCTAAATCAAAATATCAGAACCTTCGCTCTGATACCACTTGATGGATCTAAACACACACCTTATGTTAGTGTGATTTTGGGTTATATTACTAAGCACGCGGAATATACTCAGTAATACTTAGAAGACAGATGTAAATAAGCAAGAACAATAAACACAAAGCTCCAATATTATTAAGAAATAATACGAGTGATCTTGCTTATCACTAGGGTTACACCTTGAAGCTAATATGAATAATACGTACACTTAGCAATGACCTAGGATCTCCTTTTATAGCACAAGGAGTCCTTTACAAGATAAGTATAAACCTAACAATATATAATATACACAAGATCTTTTCTATACTTATCAATACACGTTTACTTAACAATTATCTAATATCAGTGGTAATATTTGTACTGGCAGTGGTAATAAGTTTCCACTGCTAGTGTAAACATCAACAGTGTTAACCACAAGACTATCAATGGTAACTGTTAGTATTATTCCCAACAATAACTGTTAAGCAAAAACAAGAACTTCAATAAAATGTAATAACGCTTAAACAAGAATTTAAAGAAAAGGAATAAAAACTCCTAAATGATTTTTCCAACCTTAAAACTTTAAAGAACAAGCTTGAAAATAAGTTGTACGTACAAGGCAACACCATTCAAACTGCTCACATGATTACAAAGCACAGAGTATTAAGTGATAAACACAGTGTAAGCCTTGTAGAAGACCCAAATTTTATGTATCTTAAGAAAGCCGAAAGGGCTCAAGAAGTGATTTATGATGCTAGTGAGATTCTTAAGCCCAAACAAAAGCCAACTTGTGTACAGAACACTGAAGAGGACATAGAGTTAGAGAATGCCTCTAGAGAGAAAATGGATAAGAAATGAAGGAACCTAATTGTGTGAAGAATAGATTAAATGTCAAAACTCTAAATTATTCTAAGGAAGACTTCTTAACCACGTTTAAAACACATACTCAATTAACCCCTGAACAAGTTTTTTGGAAGTTAGATATGGATAAGAGAAAGGCCAAAGAACTTGTTGAAAATAATCCTCCCCTTATAAAATTGCCTGCGGATACAGTGTATCCTCCCAATACACCAATGCATTTAGTTCCTAGAACTCTTCCTACATAAAGCAAAACCTTAATTAGCATATACGTGATCTACCAACTATTTGCTGATTTCGATAAAACATGTAAGAAAAGAATCACACCAACAGGTATTACTGAAGGGGAAAAGGGTTTTGAACAAAGAAAAGAGTGTTATCTTACAGAGGTTATTCCATTCTTTAAACAATTGAAAGAACAATTCGAGGGTATTCAAAAGGCCTTAGATACTGAAGTCAAAGAAATGAAAAAAGTGTTTAATGAAATGGAAAACGAGGCAAGAAATAATGTATATGAGCTTAAAAGCAATGAGATTGAGAGAAAGAATATTCACATCCATAATGATAATTTTATTTCCAGATGCATTGCCCAGGATGTGTTTTATACTGTCACTAATTATGCCATAACTGCTTCTCAATTTCATGATTTATCAATTGCATTTAAAGTTTCCTAAGATCGTGTCAATGAGCTTGAGACCGAGAATTCAAAATTGCATGACAAAATCCAAAAGGATGATCATGATGACATGGTCAGGCATTTTTCTAAATTAGAAGTTGAATATATTGATTTACAATTAAAATATCAACATCTTGAAGAAATAATCAAAACCTCAAATGCCAAGACATCTTCGGATGCTCCTGAGTTTGATGCATATTTTGAAATAAGCACACATGATGAACGGATTCAAGCTCACTGCAACATGATCCAAAAGTTGAAAGCTCAAATTTCCCAATTGAAGGGAAATAGGAGTGAAGTGATTGGCACACAGATACCTCCGCCTTTAGATTCTCAGAATTTCAAACTTCAAAACATCATCAATAAATTGCAACAAGAAAATGAATGTTTTCAAGTTGAAAATTCAAAGGTTAAATTGCAATACAAAGAGTTATATGATTCAGTTAAGGTCAATCATGATAAACACATTTAAAAGTAACTTCTTTGCTTAACGAGATTGAGAATCTAAAGCATCAGGTTAAAGGGAAATGGTTGATTCCCATGTGCAAATATGTTGTTCCAAAGGTTTCTGCTTGTAATAATTATGCTATTGATGTGTTGTATATTCCTCTCCTCTTAGGAATAATAAACTTGCATATCAAGCATATCTCTCGTATCTTAAGGATATTCTAGAGGGTCTCCGTGAGATTGTAGAAGATGATAGAACAGAGAAACCCCTTGATAGTACAGTTTCCTATGCTTGCATGTATGCCAAAAAAATCTCAGGAACTCTTAGAATATGTTATTGCCATATGTCCTTAATCTGGTACTAAGCGAGATAGAATAGTTGCACCCACTTCTATGCCTAAAGTCAAGCATGTTACCTTTGATGTCCTCCTAAAGTCTCAGAGCCTAGCACTTCTAGGCCAGAAATGCAAAAAGTAGTGAAACAAACTAATATTTATATCGTTCCTTCAACAGGAGTAAGCTATGACACTAAGGCTAGCGGGTCAAAGCCTTCAGGCAATACAAAGCAAGATAGGACCTCGCGAGCTAAAAGTGATCAAGAGAAGAGAGTAGAAGACCATCATAGGAATAATAAGTTTAAGTTGAATAATATGAATCATGTTGATTCTAGTATTAGCTATAAGCGTATTGTCATTAATTTGAATTCTGCTACTGCTTGCAAAACATGTTATGAATGTTTAATTTCTTGTAATCATGATGAATGTGATGTGTTTTATTTGAGGCATTCTATTAAATCCCCATTAGATAAAGTTTGGAATGCAAAACAGGTTAAGCAATCTTGGAAGCCTATAGGGAAAAAGTTTATTAATGTGGGTTTTCAATGGAAGCCTATAGGCCATAAGTTCAAAATTGGTGAACTTTGCCCTTCATTGTCTAGATTAGTGCCTCCTAAGAAATGGAAGCCCACTGGTAGAATCATATCTTTAGGAACTCAGCACACTGTGCTAGGTCCACTGCTTCTACTAGTCCAGCTCCTACTAATAATATCATGGCATCTAGAAATGTTGTAGGTCTACAGATTGCTTGTACTAATCATTCGGACCCGATATTCTCATGGGGATCCAATACTTCCAGTTATCCATTCTTGTCTGTTTTCAAATGCCGGTCGTACAAATCGTCCTTTGGTATTTGGATTCAGGTTTCTCAAAACATATGACTGGGGATCGCTCACAGCTCAAGAACTTCGTGAATAAGTTCATTGGGACTGTTAAATTTGGGAATGATCATTTTGGGGCAATTTTGGGTTATGGAGATTATGTTTTTTTTATAGTGTTATCTCCTGGGTATACTATGTAGAAGGACTTAGGCACAATCTGTTCTTTGTTGGTCAATTTTGTGATTCTGATCTCAAAGTAGCCTTCAGAAAACACACATGCTTCGTTAGAGAATTAGATGGTTTTGAGCTTCTAAAGGGATCTCGTGGCACAAACTTGTACACCATATCTATCGAAGATATGATGAAGTATTCTCCTATTTGCTTGTTTTCTAAGGCATCTAAGAACAAATCATGGTTATGGCAATGTCGACTCAATCATTTGAACTTCGCCACCATCAATGATCTTACTAGAAAGGACCTTGTGAGAGGTTTACCCCTGTTAAAATATGAAAAAGATCATCTTTGTTATGCATGCCAATTGGGCAAAAGCAAAAAGTATGCCCATAAACCCAAACCTGCCAATACCATTATGGAAGTTCTTCATACCCTTCACATGGATCTATGCGGACCCATGAGAGTGAAAAAGTATCAATGAGAAGAAGTATGTGCTAGTTGTTGTTGACGACTACTCTCGGTTCACTTGGGTAAAGTTCTTGAGAACCAAGGATGAAACTCCCGAGGTTATCATTAAGCTTATAAAACAATTGCAGGTTTTGCTTAACAAAACAGTTAGAATCATTCGAACAAACAGCTCATTCAGTTCTATGAAAGCATTGGAATTAGTCATCAGAAAAGTGTTCCACGCACTCCTCAGCAGAACGGTGTAGTTGAAAGGCGTAATCGAACTCTTGTGGAAGCTGCTAGGACTATGCTAATATTCTCAAAGGCTCCAAGGTTTCTCTGGGCGGAAGCCATTGCCACTGCTTGTTACACTCAAAACCGATCCCTAATATATACTCTTCATGGAAAAACTCCATATGAATTAGTGCACAACAGAAAACCGGATCTCTCGTTTCTTCGTGTGTTTAGGGCTTTATGCTATCCTACCAATGATGGTCAAGATCTGGGAAAGTTGAAAGCTAAGGCTGATATTGGATTTTTGTTGGTTATGCACCTGATCGGAAGGGTTAACGAATCTACAACAAAAGAACCCAAGATATTATGGAAACTATTCATGTTACGTTTGATGAGGTGACTGAGAAATGGCTCCTGGACACTCCAGTTCTAGACCCACACCTCAACTTTTGTCACCTGGACCAATTAGTTCGGGTCTTGTACAGAATCCCACGTCTGCAACTCCTTATGTACCTAATAGAAAAGAATATTTGAAGAGGCTATTTGATCTGATGTATGATGAATACTTTGAGCCCACAACTGATGATACTTCTGCACCACCAGCTGTAACTGCTCCTGCTCCAACCAATCCAAATGGTCCAACGGTCTCTATTTCTATATCACAAGATGGTCCATCTGCTGACCATTCACCATCATCATCGAATCTTCAATCATCTTCAATACATCAAGGAAATGAAGTTGATAATTTATTTGAAGATAACCCCTTTGCTGAAGATGCTCCATTTGAGAATATATTTGCCCTTTAACCCACTCCTGAAGCATCTTCACCAGGGGATCCTAACTCTGCTACTTCAGTACCATATCAACAACCACATGAACATCTCCGAAAATGGACACATGATCATCCATTGAATATTATCATTAGGAATCCTTCTCGTCCGATATCTACTAGAAAGCAACTTACCACTGATGCCTTATGGTGCTTCTTCAACTATGTACTATCCAATATCAAACCAAAAGATGTCAAAACCGCAATGTCATAGGACAGCTGGTTTAGTACTATACAAGATGAAATTCATGAGTTCGATCGACTTGATGTATGGGAATTAGTGCCACCTCCAGATTGTGCTATGATTATTGCTCTCAAGTGGATCTTCAAGGTGAAGCTTGATGAGCATGGTGATGTTCTGAAGAATAAGGAGAGACTTGTTGCTAAAGGGTATCGACAAGAGGAGGGTATTGACTTTGAGGAATCATTTTCTCCGGTTGCAAGAATAGAGGCTATCAGAATCTTCCTTGCTAATGCTGCTAGCAAGAATATGGTAGTATACCAAATGGATGTAAAGACTGCGTTTCTTAATGGCGATCTCAAAGAAGTGGTCTACGTCAGTCAATCGGCATGATTTATGGATCCCGAGCATCCTAACTATGTCTACCATATGAAAAAGGCTCTCCATGGCTTGAAGTAGGCTCCTAGGGCATGGTATGATACGTTGTCAAAGTTCCTTTTAGCTAAGGGATTCTACAAAGGAGATGTTGATCCCACACGGTTCACTCGGAAGTCAGGCAAACATTTAATTCATGTTCAAATATATGTTGATGATATTAATTTTGCCTCGACCGACCCAAATGAATGTGACCATTTTTCTAAAGAGATGGGCTCTAAATTTCAAATGTTAATGATGGGACAAATGTCATTTTTCTTAGGATTACAAATTTCTCAAAGTCCCGGAGGCATTTTCATTAATCAATCTAAATATGCTAATGAAATATTAAAGAAATATGGATTTGATTCTTGTGACCCTGTTGACACTCCCATGGTGGAGAGAACTAAACTGGATGAGGACCACTCTGGGATCCATGTTGATCAAACTAAATATCATAGTATGATTGGATCCTTGATGTATATCACTGCCAGTAGACATGATATTATGTTCGATGTTTGCATGTGTGCTCGCTACCAGGCTAAGCCTACTAAAAAGCACCTTGAAGCGGTTAAACAGGTCTTTCGGTATCTCCAAGGAAACATTAACATGGGTCTTTGGTATCCGAAAGAAGCCACCATGTCACTAACAGCCTATGCAGATGCTGACCATGCAGGGTGTCAAGATACTCGTCGAAGCACGTCAAGAGGTGCTCAATTTTTGGGTGATAAATTAGTGAGCTGGTCGTCAAAGAAGCAAATGAGTACTTCTATATCCTCTACAGAGGCTGAATACATTGCCTTGTCATCATGTTGTGCTCAAATCTTATGGATGAGATCCTAACTATCTGACTATGGCTTTGTATTCAACAAAATTCCTCTATATTGCGACAACAAAAGTGCCATCGCTCTCTGCTGCAACAATGTCCAACACTCAAGATCGAAGCACAATGACATTCGACATCATTTCATTAGGGAAAAAGTAGAGAAAGGTGTGGTTGAACTCTACTTTGTAAGGACTGAGTATCAATTGACATACATCTTTACGAAAGCTCTTCCAAGAGATCGGTTTGAGTTTATCCTCCCGCCACTCGGCATGAAGAGTCTGCAGCCGAAAACGCTCAAACGTCTTCAGGAAAAGGATGAGGATTAAAGGAGTTTCTTCACCAATTCTTTGTAAATATTTTTCAAAAGCAATATAAAAATTTATAAAACCAACAAAAACCCATAAAAATTTGAAAAATCAAAAAATTCCAAAAATATTGTTCTTTCTCGAGGCATGTCTTCTAATATCGATAACATATACAATCCTAGAAATGTCATTCAATAATGACACGGGGTTTTAGATGAAGTTCGAACAGAAGTTCAAATGTTTTTCAAAACATGCCTAAATCAATGGTTCATAGTCATTTCAGGCTGTGACCCGAGCTTAAAATTATGGCTTACAATCATTTCAGATTGTGACCCGCGCATAAATTCATGGATTGCAGTTATTTCACACGGTAACCCGTTTTTTCTAGAAAGGAAAGTGTTGGGTTCAGTAAATACCCAAACCCCTTGAATCTAGGATTTGAATAAAAAAATACCCTAAGTGTTTAGACCGTTAAACACTAACAGGTCACTGGATGCATAGTCTCTCAGTGAGCCATCTTCAGGTAACTCAGTAAGAGGTGAAGAAGTCTCTCCACTCAGTAAGGCGGAACTTAAGGGGTGAAGACTGAGTCAAGAATGAGATGGTGGATTCAGTGAGTGATGACAATAACTCACTGAATCCCTAAACTCCTCACCAACTACTTTCACTAAAGACAAATTGAAGTAGAAGACTGAAGAATGAGCGGGATAAGGCGGGACAAGTTTGAATCAAATAAGACGAAGTCCTTATCAACCAAAGTCAACTTTCCCTAAATGGCAAACTATCAGGCTCAGTGTCATCACTGACTTATGGAAAGCAGCCTTGTCTCTTACTTAATATAGTCTTTGTAAACAAACAAAATACATCAGTATTTTGTCTTCTGTAAAATGTCAGTTTGTCACTTAGGATAAAGTTAATACTCATACTTGTATAAATAGCATAAGAGATGGAGTGAAAGATTTAAGCTTGTGAATTGTAAAACATGGTATGTGCTAAAACACATACCATTTCTTTACCAATATAGACCCAAAATAACCAAGAAAGAGCCGTTTATGTATAATATTTGCGTGTTTCTTGAGTTTATGCATATGCAGGTACGGATATGACAAAACAGACAAAAGAAAGCCAAAACCGAAGAAAACCGAGCACGAGAGAGAGAGAAGAGTGCAAAAGCCGATGCTGGGGATGCTATTTATTGGATTTTGATGCTCAGATGATATAATTACGGAGTTCGGGTCATGATTCGGGGAGTTTTTCACATTACACCTTCACTTTCACAAATTACCATTTTACCCCTCATAATACCCAAATTTACCATTTCACCCTTCATGAAATCCATTTAACCAAATCCCAAAACATACCTTTACCATTTCATAAATCACACCTTTGGTCTAGGGGTGTTCACGGATTGGGTAATATCCACATTAACCGAAAACCGAAACCGAGCCGAACCGAAAATAACTGAACCGAATTTGTGACCGAACCGAATTGGTCAAAACCGAACCGAACCGAATTAAATATTTGGTTATCGGGTCGGATATGGTTTTTGCAATGAAAACCGAAAACCGAACCGAAAACCGAATTCATATAAAATATATATTTTTTCTATGTATATATATGAAAAAAAATCACTAAAACTCTTTTTTAGTATAAATATAACATGATTTAAGCTTGAAAAAAATATTTTATGCTAAAAATATATATAATTAAATAAAAAAATAATTAAAATTATGTAATTCGGGTTATTCGGTTTGGTTTTCGGTTATAGGGGTTCGGTTTTCGGTTATTCGGTTCGGTTGAATCAAATTTAATTTCGGTTCTGTTCGGTTTTCGGTTATACCCAGAAAAAAAATTAACCGACCTAACCGAACCGAATAAACCAAATAACCCGATAACCGAACCGATGAACACCCCTACTTTGGTCCTTGGTGTTTTCAATATTACATGAATGGTCCTTATGGTTGAAATCAAAATAAAAACTAAGTCTAAAATCTAGTCCAAAACTAAACTAACTCCCTTGGCCCAAAATCCCAAAAGCCCAACTATGTCCAATAATATCCTACCCGTCTACCCACTTATACCCGTATACCATGGTCAAATTACCCATTTCACCTAAGATAACAACCCGGTCAACAATTACCCCTTCCCAATCAAATTAAATTAAAAAAAAAAATCCCCCAACCTTTCCAAACGCGCCAAAAACCAGGTTAACACCCATTTTCACTGTTACCTCCCATCTTCACCGTTTACCCACACTCCATCTCATTTACCCCATTTAAGTGAGCTTCTAGAAGATGTCTGACAACGTGTCAGGGTTATGACACGCTTGGATCGCCACAGTGGACAAAAGGAGGCTTCTAATTGGCTGCGACACCTCATACATCTAATCCAAGGGTTCTGATTTGATATGATGACGAGATGGTGAATCAAAGGCTCAGATTAGATGATCCAGAAGCATCCAGTGTTCAAGCTGAGGCTATTTAAAAACCTTATTCACCACAAAATCTGTCGTCCAATTCCTCCTGCTTTAGAGGATTGTTACCAGTTAATTTCATTGTTATTTACTGTTTTAATATAGTTGTAATCTCCATTTAAGTTTGTAATGTTAGTTAACTAATTGCAATTTAAGATTCATTTTTACCTTGTCTCATTTTATTTCAAATTCTCATCTATTGTTAGTAACATTTCAAATATGTTTTTAGTTTTCAATTCCTGTTCTCACAAGCCCACAAAAGTTTATAATAGCTTTCTGTGGATTTGTGTTGTTTAAGTTCTGTTCATTTCCCCAGTTTTTGCAAAAGTCAAACAAAAGTCAAACGGGTAAATGTTAGTAAACCATGTTCTTAATCTGAAAGTTCTGTTCAAATTGTGCTTAGAAGTAGTAACTCAGTCATTGGAGTGCATTTCTAGTTTTACTTGTCGTTGTTTATGCAAAAGTTCTTTCAAAAATCAATTTTAGAATTCTAAAGGGGTGTTTGGAATTAAGGAGATGTTGAGGTTTAAATTGATTTGATCAATTCACTTTTGAGTCATCTAAGTTAAAACTGCTTTTGAATTAACAAAATATCCTAGTTTCTAGTGTGCCAAAGCATTTATAGTTTTCAAATTATTCAAGTAGCTTGCCTGTTCTGTCCTAATTCAGCAGTGATTTAGGATAGTAATCTAGTTTAGTTTGTAGTTGATTTGCTTGGTACAAGCTTCTCTAGGTTGCTTACAGTATAGATTCTACTTATCTCTCATTTAGATCCTCTAGGAGTGTATTTGGAGTAGTTTAATAGCCTGCATATAAACTCTTTCCCATCTCCTTTTCTGTTTTGCTGTGCTATGCTTAGTTGAATATTAGCTTTTGATTATCAATTTTTGCTCCCAGTTGTAGTTTAAAGTTAAGATTGTGCTTATTTTAGCTTCTTTAGTTCTTAAGTACTTATCTTCTCAGCTTATTAGGCCTGCATATGATCATTTCACTGTTCTGCATCAGATCACTTCATGCCTAAGTAGCTTTCATTTTTGATTTTTTATTCCCTCATAGTTAGTCCTTTTAAGCTGAAAATTTGGATTTGAGCTCTTTGGTTGGTGGTAGTTAGCATGATTATTTTAGTATATTTTTAGGATTTTTCTAAGTCACTTTAAATTGCTCTCAAACTAGATGCAGTAGGGCCGTTTGGCATTAGGTAGTTTGAAACTTAACTTGTGCTTATTTACCTTTTACTTGAGCTTTTTGGATTCAAATCAGTTGCAGTAGCTTATTCCCAGATAGTTTAGGTTAGCTTTAGCTTGAGGTAGCTTATAGTAGCTTTTTGTTAGCTTATTGCTTATTTCCCTTAGCTTATCCTACTCAATTCATGCCCAAATCATAGTTACTGATCTCAAAAGTAGTTTCTGTTATTTTTCTCTGCTTCTCAGTATTATTTTAGACTTTTCTGTAAATTTTCATATTTTTCCATTTTCATTTACTATTTTTCTGCATTTAATCTCATTTTTAAGTCTTTTTAAATAGCATTTCATACAAATAATTCATAAAAGGATCAGAAAAATTAAATTTCAATTTTATTAGTTTTAGAAAAACAAAAATGTCCTAAAAAGTATTTTTCCAGAATTTTCATAGCTTAAATAGTTATTTCTAGGAATTTAATTAGTTTTAAATTCATAATTTAGAGAAAAATTCAGAATAATGTGATTCCAGTTTTGAAAATTCTTCTTAGTTAATTTTGATTTTTGAAAAATAGTTTCATAATTTTCTTGCATGTTTTCATAATTTTTATTATTTTAAGTCTATTTTAAATGTTTAAAATTAGTTTTTAATTCAAAATAAATCAAGAAAAACCATAGTTGTCAATAGCGACGATAGTGGTCGCTATAGCGCGCTATGTAGCGAAGCGGTCATGTGTCGCTATTACCATTTAGCGACAGAATAGCGACAAAAACCCAAAAAGTCTGAAACTTAAAATGTAGATCTAGGGCGCGTCGGTGGGTTTCACCACGCGTACCCTATGTCAAAATGATCTCCTTTCGACGGTCTATCATTTGGTATAGGTGGTGTAATTTTCCGGTGACGGGTGGCCGGAATATTGGCCGGAGAAGACGGCGGTGGAGGTTTCCGGTCACCAGAATTTTAGAGAGAGATGAGAGAGAGAAATGTGTGTGTAAAAGTGTGTTTATGTGTGTGTTGTGGGGGTTTTATACCCCAGGAGGGACCGAAAATGTCAAATCCAAAACATAGGGGCGCGTTTGGTAAGTATTCCGAGGGACTAGTTGCGCCAATTCGACCAATCCAAGTTTTAGATGATTACTAATAGACTAATTTAGCTATTTTGGTGTTTTGAATGTTTTCAAATGTTTATGTGTTGAATGGTAAAACATATCTTTATTTTGCTACTATTTTATCGCTAAACACAAATAGCGGTCGCTATTTATCGCTATTCGCTACGTAGCATATAGGTGGCTCGTCGCTATTTATCGCTATTCGCTATTGACAACTATGAGAAAAACCCAAAAAATTAGTTTTAAATTTCAAATAATTTCTAAATATCATCCTTAGCTGTAGAAAAATAGTAGTTCATTTTTAGGAGTTAAAATGAATTAGTTTGCATTTTAATTACGTTTTATTTAATTTCGTTTTACGCGTTTTTAGTTTAGATTTGTTGCATTTACTTATTTGCATAATAGATTTAGTTGTTATTATTGCTTTCCTTTACTTTTCCTTGCCCCGTAGATTAGAAAACTTCAAAATATCCCCTTTTACCATTCAAATCCCGAAACAAGACGTGAGTTGTTTAACTCCATTCATCCCTCGTCTGGAACGATTCGGGGACTCAAACCTAACACGTTTGAGTTTCCTAAATACTACAATTCTATTATTGATAAAAAACAGTAGCGCTTCGTGGGAGGCACCCCATGCTTATCTCTATCTTCTTTCTATTTTCTAATAAGTGACATGAAGGGGTTAGCTTCTTCGATTTCTCGTGTTTGGTTGTTTGTGATGTTTTGTCCAGGATTTCACCGATATGAAGACTCTCGTGCTTGAAGTTTGTCTTTTCTCCACTTGAGTTTCATGATCAATGCTGATGGAAATCCGATATCCGAAATCTTATCGACTAACGTTTATCTTTTAAGCATCCTTAATAAACGGCTTTTAGATTTTCGTTATTACCCTTGCCTTTAAACATTGAGGACAATGTTTCATTTTAGTCTGGGGTGGGTAATCTTTGATTTGATTTGACCGCACTTGCTTGTTTTTTGTCGTATACTCTCGCAACCCCGTTTTTCCTTAAAAAATTAAAAATTGTGCAAAAATGAGAAAATTTTAAATTTTTTTGTAAGCTTTTGCTAGTTTTATGATTGAAAAGTCTTTGCGAGTTTCTTAGAAGTTACTTTAAATATGCGTTTTCTTGAAAAAGTCTTTGCTAATTGCTTAGACAAGAGGCTATAAAATGCGATTCTAGCTCAAAAGGCCAAGAATTTGCAAGTCTTCCTAAGTGATTTTAAATAGGGCAAATTCTCTAAATGCCCCAATTGCCCAACTAATTTACCCCAAATGCCCCACTTTTTTTTCACTTCCCTTAATGCCCCATGGGCAACTCTCCCGTGGGCAACTCTATCATATATTTGGGCCCACTTTGTACTTACATAGTACAAATGTAAGAGTTGGTATGTTGGGTAACTTTGACCTACTATATTGGGCAACTGACATTTTTTGTGTTTTAGTGAAAAAGCAAAGTATTTATTTTTTATTTTTTAAATACATATAACTTGGGCAACTTGGTCCCACACATATGTACTTTTTGGCAACTCTCTATAAATACCACTTTATAACATATAAATACACCTTTAATAAACCAAATTATACCTCCCAAAAAAAATTTTATTATCCTAATACACATTTTTTCTTAAATACAAAACACAAAATACCCAAATCTTCCCACACACAGTTGACTGCTTCTACCACACACACCTTCCCTCTCAAACGCAAACATTCATTCTGCAACTTGAAACAAATCTCCTTCCCTCTCAAACTCAAAAATCCAAAGCCCTAATCCTACTGCCTCATTCTGCTTCCACATCAAATCAATAGTTCTTCTTATCTACATTTGCAAAACCGAAGCCCTAATCCAACTGCTCTTCTTCATACAATCAAATCAATCCCACGCATATTCGTACAATCAATCGCTCTTCTTCCACATCTCAAGAATCCAACGACGAAAATGTTTGATGCAAAGCTAACGGTGAGATCTAGATTAGAACATATTGCTACAATTAAAGGTGCATTGAATGTGAATAGAACCAAATTGTTTAGAGACACTGTGTTTGGGCCTTGGTTAGATTTTCTTAAATATTCCCCTGACCACCACTTATACAATTATTTATATCAAAATGCAGTTGAGGTGTCTAAAGTTAGTGATTTTTGTCCACCTCTAACTTTTGTACTAGGTGATAATGTTTTTGATTTTGGCCGTGAACAATTTAGTCTTCTAACCGGGTTTCGTTTAGGACCCGTAGATAAAAGAGAAAGTGACCACGGCCATGTTGTTAAGGGTTTAACAGATAGTCCTTTTCTTGATCGGTTGTTTCCCGATAAAAAAGAATTAAGAACAAAAAAGTTAAGGGTGATGACCTTTTGGCGTTGGTGAAGTCGGGGGAAAGGTGGGATTCTTTATCCGATGAAGATGCTGTGAGGGTTGCTTTTTTTGTGATTGCAACATTTGTATTTATTGGTCGGGAAGGAAGGTTTAATGTTCCTGATCATTTGCTAAAGAATGTTGAGGATTTTTGTGTATGGAATGAGTATCCATGGGGTGAATACAAGTGGGCTCATCTGTATAAAAGAACGGTGATGTTGTTCCTAGGCATCTCGAGGCAGAATCAAAGAAGCCCGTTCCAAAAGATCCAAAAAAAGAACAAACATACACTCTGTATGGATTTACATGGGTGTTGAAGGTTAGATTTTACTCGTGCTTGTATATATTCTGATGGTTAATCTAAATAATGTGTTATATGTTAAATTTGAGAAACATAGATAAGCAGAATAGTCATTCAGGCATTGGTATTGTTCCATAGGCATTGTCATTGTTCCTTAGGCATTGGCTTTGTTCCCTAGGCATTGTTCTGTAGTCATTGTTCCTTAGGCATTGTAAGGCTTGGTGTAGATTTAAGGATGTTATGGTTGATGGTTTCGCACTAGATAAATACATAGAAACGATTTGTAAACGGTTGGTTCAAACCACTGCCAATGTCGCTTCATCCACTGCTAGTTCAGAAGAAACCACTGCTGCAACTACATGTTATGTAATTGTATCCCATGTTACTACAGATACACCCACTGATATCCTAACCACTGCAACCATAATCACAACCACTATAATCACAACCACTAAGTCTTAATACATTGTATTTGTTTTTTCAGATTTGGATTATGGAGACATTCCCCAACAGCTCCCAGTTTTGGACCAAAGACCCAGAGAAGATCCCACGTTGTCTGGCATGTTCAAAAGTAAAAAACTTTGAAAAAAAGCATTACACTATTTTATTTGATCCGGTAAGTAAAAACTCAAAATTAGTTAAGTGTTGTATGTTTTTATTGCATTTAGCATATCAGGTTATCTCCTTTGTTATGTAGGCTGTCAGACCATTACAGAAGATTGTACCAACAAATGTCGAGCTGAGTTGTCCGTGGTACATTCGAAGTATGGACTACATCCGTGGACTTGATTCCCAACTTGTTGAAAGAAGAGAAGATTTGACTGACCAACTGATGGTGGAAGAAGAGGAAGCTATGGCCGATGGGGATGTATGTGGTGGAATTGAAGCCGATTTAAATGTTCCTTTCTGTGATGCTGATGAAGTTGTTACAGAAGGTCAAACGTCTAGGGTCAATGACAAAGCTGAAGAAGAAGAGATTTTTGCTGGGTTTGGTGAAATGTTGAAGGTGAATGAGCCTGAGAAGCTTTAAGATGTTGTAGTCGGTAATGTTGAGGTTCCAAATGGGAACAAATGTGACAAAGCGAAAGCGTCACATAACTTGGATAAAGATGACATTCTAGCCGAGCTTGTGTCCATTAAGTCCAGGGTTGGTAGTATCGAAGAACGTGTAGGAGACGTTGGTGTATCACAGGTGTTAAGTGAGATACACAGCGTTAAAAAGAGAATTGGGGTAATTGAGGAAGTTTTAGGAATAAAGTCACAAGATGATGTTGGTGAGAATAAGGTAACAAGCTGTTATTTGAAATTTTTTGACTTCATTATGTACAAAATGGTCTCTTTGACCAAAGAACGTTCACTTTTTTACAGGTGGAGAGTGTTGATGCCAACAAACCTTTGGCTACTTCTGATGCACACACCCCCATCAGGACCAATGTAGGATCCGATGAGAAGCAAAAGCTGTTTTATATGGATTCCGAGGAGTTTACCGGACCTATGACGCAAGTTATGAAAGCTGCTTTATCGGGAAGTCCTGAAGATGCTCATCATTCCAACAATTTTATGCAGGTGGATAACAAATTTGATTTTTCCACCTTACCAAATTTGAATGATGCATTCTCAGACATTGCTTATGATGGGTTTGATCCAACTCCTGTTGACGTACGTATATATATAGTGTTTTATTTTTCCCTTGTTTTACTTTTTCTATTTCAATATAAAACACACATACCCTTTATTTAATCTTTATCTAGGAATCGATGGATATGAATGGTGCGGAAAAAGAAATTGACCGGGAGAAGGGTAAGGAAATGGTTGTGTGGCGGCCACCTATTTGGTTTGGATGGTTTGTGCAGTGGACTCTTAAAGTGTTAAAACCGCCTATGGAGGAGGGGGATTCACAAGTAGAAAACATTTATGATCCGGCTAGGGAAGGGGCTGCACAAGTAGACAAAGTAGATATGGAGGTTGACGAAACGGCTAGGGAAGGGGCTGATACATAACCTGTTGAAGTGATTTGCCTTGATTATGAGGATGGGCAGGATGTTGTCAAGGTACATTTATTTATCTTATCATTTGTTATGAACAATGCATGCATAATAATAGTACAATCCCTTAAGACATGACAAACATAACTTGAGCAAAGACATTATTAGCAACTACATTACTTTTACAAACTAGGAAATATCATTTAGCTTCTTTTTCCTTTTTTCTTTGGATCATCATTACACTTGCGCAATATGGTTGACTTGCCTGTTAAGGTCTCATTCGTTTTTAGTTGCTTCCGAACATTAGTGTTACGGCTACTAGGACCCACATCTTGCGGATTGGTTCCCAACATTAGTGATTGCTTAGAGTTACCACCGCCAGTTGGTTCTATAACTTCTTCTTGTTCGATACCGTATATCTCTCTTCTTAGGTCTTCTAGCACTTCAGCTGGTAATCGGTAACTAGCTTCAGCATTTGGTCCATATAATTCATATATCTCAGGAAACATTACCTCTCTTGCTACCTTTATTGACCACTCCCTTTCATCGTGATTTTTCTCAAACCTAACTCTTTTAGAACTCGACATAATTCAACTAATGTGATGGAAATATGGTTATGAAACTGAAAATAAATAGGAGCACATATGTTGAACAATTAGATCATGGTTTCACTATTAAATAGACACCACATGCTAAGTCACATGTAAACAGTTAAAACATACATAGTCAACTTTGCAGAAGATTCACCTTTGAAAATAATAAAGGGCCCTCAACAAACAGTCATGATTTGTTGTACATGTCCTTAAAATAGACATCACATGCTAAGTCATGATTAGAAATATTTTCTGCCATAGAATATCACATTTCCACTTTACTTCAGTTGAGTATTCAAGTTATTTAATTGTTGGATAGTAGAGCTGTTTGGTAAAAGATGAATCGTTTTGTTATTTAGGCTGCAAATATCAGATTAGTTTTCAACTCGCTTAAACGGAAGAGGAAGCCAAGGAGATATTGCACCTCACCCTATACTACTCCACCAGCCACTACTCCAAAGAGAAGGCGTTCATCACGGATTAATTGTCAAAACCCATCCCCTCCTAACGCTCCAGATTTTGATGATACATTGGAACCATTTGTGGAGGTATGTGACTGTGTAAACTTGTATGTCTCTAAATTTTTAATACAAACATTCACTAAAAGAGGTTATTTGTTCTAATTCAAAATCGGTCGAAAACTGGAACGGGGAAGAAAAAAACAAAAAAGGTAACTGTGCCATGTTCCATTCAAAAATTTTTGAATGAGAATAATGGTACTAGGTTTATTTTCCCATGGGGCAATGAAGACACTATTGCTGATCGCCGATTTTGGGAGTGTTTATTGGCAACAGGTGATAACAAGGATGGATGGCTGAGGGATGAAGTGCGTATAAAATCAGTTGTTAGTTTTGTACCATAAATGTTTCTTTGTGTTTCCCACTTGTTTTTAATAATGTGCCCAAATGTATAAACAGCACCTTGACCTATGGGTAGATTTGATGTGGCATTTCCGACCATCAAATGCCGACTGGGCTATGGTGGGTCCCTTTTTCACACCACAAGTCATTAATGACTTTGTACGAAGCTATTGGGCAAATGGTGTAAAGTACCCGGTGCCTTGGGGTGATGTCGAAAAGGTGTTTATATCTTTCCATATAAAATTACGTATTGTATTGTGGTTTTACTATATTCTTCATCGGGTGCGTTGTGCTGATGTCGTAAATGATGTAGGTACTATTTCCAATAAACGAACCTAACAAGCACTGGGCGGTAGGAGAGCTGCATCTACGTAAGGGTGTTTTGACATTGTATGATTCGCTGCCAAAGTTTACAAACAAACGACTTTGGTGGAAGGATACCATGCCTGCAAAATTTCAATATTGGCTGCCAAAATTACTAGACGAAACGGGAGTGTTTTCAGCAAAAGGCATAAATATCAATACTTATCAGATTAGCTTTCAAAAATGCGATGATGTCCCCAACCAAGCAGGTCAATACGGTGACTGCGGAATATGGGCTTGCATTAACCTATATAGGCTGAGTCATAACACGCCATTAAAGTCTGACGATCCTGCAGAAACAGCTCTTGCCTATCGCGAAAGAATGTTTGAGTACCTATGGAAATACAAGGTTGAGTATGCTGGTCATTGATTGTATTTATTACTAGTTGTGGTATCGTCAACTCTCATTGACTATGTATGTATATAATCGGAACAGAAAGGTGTTAGATCATTTGCTGCCCTTTACTTTCAAGTAGGTTATATTGCTTCTATCATGGGCATATGTACTTTGGTCATTCATTGTGTATGTATAAACAATTGTAGTAAGCATTGGAATGATAAATCTGTAAATCTCCAATATGTTTTGTGAAAGTTTGTAAATATTATTAGGTGATATTAGTATTGCTTGTTTAAATGATAATAATCACTAACCTAAACTAAATACGTATAAATGATAATATTACAATTAAACCAGCTTCCAATCTTCTACTAGCCGTGGTTTCATCCTACTAGCCGTGGTTCCATCCTACTAGCCGTGGTTTCAACAATTCTTCTAGCCGTGGTTTCATCCTACTAGCCGTTGTTTCAACAATTATTCTAGCCATGGTTTCATCATACTTGCCGTGGTTCCAACAATGATTCTAGCCGTGGTTTCACCCTGCAGCCTCCTCAGCCTTCTTATTAGATATACTTGCCATTCTACTTAACCTTCCTTGAGACTTTTATGGCCAAAGGACCTTGTACACCAACAATCTTTTGAATCTTCAAGAGCAACTGATCTATCATTGGATTTGTTGATATGGTTCCTTGTGGATCAAGCTTTGCTTCCAACATTTTCCTGGCAACAGTTTTGGACAATGGATAGTGTTTATCAATAAACATGAAAAACTTATCCTTAGTAGATTGTACATCATGTACTCTGGAATGCTGATAAAGCATCCATTCAACTACTTCAAATTCTTTCCAAAATTTGTCCACTGGATTAGGTTGACACATGTTTTTCACTGATGTCCACACAAACCTTGCTAATTCTCCAGTTGGCCCATGCTTTCCATATCTAAAATCCATGACTTTCCATAACTTTTCCAAATCCTCTTTAGATAGAAAGAACAACAAGCTTCCAAAATCTAAGTATGTACTTCTGCATCCATCTGCTCTTGTTATTTCAATCACTTCTCTACCATTTTCAGTGATTATTTTCCAATCATGAACTGGATGAGTTGCGCTTAATGTATGTATTTGTTGCTTGCCTATTTAAAGACAGCAAACCCACCTTGTTAGTTAACCAGTTTATTTTTTTTTAATTTGTGATAAAGTATTGGGATAAGGAAATGTCTAGATTTCCTAGGTGTGATAAGCTTAGAGCCAATGCAAATTCTAACAACTGGCCTGATATGTTAGTGTTCTATTGCTACCAAGCCTCTGGCGAAGATGTTCGTATGGCACAACAATTGAATGCGCTTGCGGGAAGATTGCTTCAAATCACTGAAGAAAGGCTTAGCTTCATTCAAGAATTGGAGAGTGTTGGAAACAGGCATGCTAAAGCAGAATATTTGAGGGGGTAAATGGTAAAGATGATCAAAAGATCATGCAGATGCGTATCCTTTCACGGGAACTGGAGCTGAATGCTGCGAACAATGGCATCTTTATCGAGAAACTCAGGGGCTTGATGGATCTCTAAGTGTGTATCTGCTAAGTGTGTTCTATGTTGTTTGTTGTTATTGCAGTTGTATGTGTTCGTTATCTTATTATGAGTGTTCTTGTAGTGCTTGTGTGTGACCCATGAAAATCGATTGTAAGATATTGAATTGAGTAAAATGGGTTGTTAAATTTGTGTTTGTGCACTTTTATTTTACATTGTATTTTGCTTGTCATTCAAAATGTGGTTCAGATTAGAATGGCAGTGGTTGTGTTACTGTGGTTGTGATGGAAGTGGTTATCATAACAGTGTGTTAATAGTGGTTGTGATGTGAAGTCTCATTGGATAGAATTACCTCAGAACTACTTGTAGCCGTGGTTTCTTCTAAACTAGCCGTGGTTTCTTCGCAACTAGCCATGGTTTGTTCTCAACTAGCCGTGGTTTCTTATTAACTAGAAGTGGAACCACAACCACTGCTAGAGCAAAAGAAACAACGGCTAGAAGGATGAAACCACGGCTATAAGCATTCTTGAAACCACGGCTAGAAGCATTCTTGAAACCACGGCTAGAAGGATCAAAGCACTGATGAATATGTCATTTATAAATAAGTTAACAAGAAAATTAATAAGTCGTAGTAAATAGGCCACCATGGTCTGAATTATAGAAAGCTATAGACCTCTTTTTCTTATCCTTCTCAATCTTCAACAACTTTTCCTTTTCCAACCTGCGATTCTTCTCCTCTATCAACGCCCTTAGAAAATCCTTTTCCATCATCTTTTGTTCTTCCATCCTCCACCGTTCTTCCTCTTCTTTCCTCAACCTTAATTCCTCTTCCAAAAGATACTCCTGAGTAAAAGGTGATGCATTTAAAATACATTGAATACTATAGTATGGAAAAAGTGTACTTTGGAAATCACATTACCAGAACAACATCATCCTCATCATCGACATCAACCGGGTCTGAACGACTGCTAGAAATAAGAGAGTCAACCAATTCGTAGAATTCACGATTTAGTTGGTCTCGAAACTCATAGCTCAGGTGGGAAAAGGATGCAGTAAAGTCCAATTTATCCTGTCAGCGAAATAAAGTTCATTGTAAAACCAACAGTTTCTTTAAGAAATAAAGACACTATATCGATGAACTTATTACCCGAAATCCGCAAGTTCTTTCACATGCAAGGACCTACGAAGTAATAAAGGGTATTATCCTTAACAATAATTCTAATATAAATAAACGTATACTTATTATATAACTTTGACTAGTAAATAACCTGAATAATAGCCTCGAGTTTGAAAACACGAGAATTCAACTCTTGAATGACACAATCCTTGAGGCTGATTTCTGTTAGAAGACTACTGGTCTGTACCCTAGCCACAATCGGTATATACTTTTTTTCTGTCCTACCACGTTTCCGTGCAACAGCCAACTTCTGTAGATACACATCGTAATCATGCGGTAATTTTGTTGGAAGAGTCCTTGGTATGTAGTGCATGTAAAATTCCCTAAATTGCATATACCAGTCCGACTGGTGCTCGTCTAATGTTGGTTTCAGATCATAAATTATCTTCGAGTCCTAAATAACATCATCAACCACAAGGAAATTAAATTGCATATACCAGTCCGACTGGTGCTCATCTAATGCATTGAAACATTTGAATGTGTTTTACCTTGCCAAATAGCAATCCATAATCCGATCTTGTAAACATTACTTTCCTTGACCACGCTACTGCCCTTGGTATGAGCGTTAATTTCCCAATCTTGAGAATACATACAAATTCCTTCACAAGGAATGCGAAAAATTTGGGCAAAGGTGTTGAGAGGTAGAATGAAGTTTCGTTTATTGATGATGAAGGTGATTGAAATGCTATCATCGGCGTTTCGAATGATCCTAATGCTTTTATAGAATTCAAAGATAAAAACAGAGCAAATTTGTTCATCAATGTCAAGAAGACAATCAAAGTTGATTGCCGAGAAAACTTGACGAATGTCGATATCTTCAAGGAAACATTCCTTGACTACACGACCTTCGTGAATAACTCGTTTGTCAAGTCTTTTGAAGACTTTGCGATCGGTTTTTGATAGCCCTTCATCCCGATAGTAATGGGTGAGGTAATTGACGGTATCATGGTGGTCTTGTTGAGTGGCTTTAGGAATGGTTGGTCCTAGAAACAAAAATATTCTAATTAGGTAAAATTAGTTGAGATGGGTTTAAGGTTTTGATTTGTATTACCAATGTTGTGAACAAAGTGTAATCCTAATTGTGTTAAAAGCCCCTTTTAATGAATAATTTTAAAAAACCAAATTGAATTAATTGATTAGAAATTATGTAACCATAAACCCTAGGATGAGGATGATGAAAATTAGAACAAGTTAGTGTAATAACTTACAATGGTGTTCAAGTGAGGAATACTTGAGGGTTTGGAGTCCTATGAGAATAAAATCAATTGTTGAGTCGTTTTTGTGTTATGTGGGGAGAGGGAAACTTGTTTGTGATGTTTTTGAAATGCGTATAGCTGTGTTCTGTTCTATGGTTCCCCCGGATCCCTTGTATTTGGGATCCGGCTAGTACAACTAGAGGGATCCGGCTCCTGTAGACAGAAAAAGGGTTGTTTGGCTTTAATTTTGTAGTAGGCTATAAACTAGCTTACTAAACAAAATTAGTTTAAAGATTTTAGAAAATAAAAGGATGTGTGGAAAACTAGAAGGGGGGGGGGGTGAATAGTTTTACCAATTTAAAACTTCCTTTTAAATATTTAGATCGACTTATGTCAATCTATTTGGTTGTTTATGTTGGACGTTGATAGATAGATATATAAACGTGTAATGAAAGACAAAGAGTAAGAAGCACATCACCACGACACAAATATTTATAGTGGTTCGGCTACAAGGACACCTTCCTTGCCCTACTTCACTCCCCGAGTCACCTACTCGAGAGTTCGTAAACACTACACCAACTCCTTATAGCCGAGAAGCCTTCACAATGTCGCTTACACCTTTTTCTGGTACAAAGCTAAATACCGAGTTCTTTCACACCAAGGCGAACCACACCTAACACAACGTCGCCTACCCTTTATACGGTGCTAGGCTAACCACCGAGTTCTTTCACACCAAGAAGAACTAATCCTATCACAACGTCGCCTACCCTTTATTAGGTACTAGGCTAAGCACCTAGTTCCATTACTATGGAGGAACTACTACCCTTCACAACACAACACCTAATCTCAAGGAGATCCACTCCTTGTTAAAACACCATCAAGGATATCACCATCCTTGGAAATAAAAAAATACTTATATGTATAACGATGCACCTCATCGATTATAAGATCTAGGCATTCTTCCCAAATGCCACTTGATTTGATTCTTAGGCATCCTTCACTAATGCCTTTGACACAACGCTTGACACCCTTCACTAATGCTTTCGTCTTGACACCTTTAGCATTCTTCACTAATGATTTTGACACGAACGAAAAGCACCTTTCACTAATGCTTTTGTCTTGACACTTTCGGCATCCTTCACTAATGCCTTCAACCCAACATCTATGGAGGAAGAAAGAACTATCAACAAGAGAACATCAGTTGTCTTGATGATGACGAAGCATGGCAACTCATAGACTTGAGCTTGCTCGACTTCAAGAAGTGGTGATCTCGCCTTTAAGAGGAACCTAGAGAATCACACAAAAACAAAAGACAAACTACATAGATCTCTTGGATATGAGGTTAGAGAGGTATAATACTTGGGGGAAGTATGTGTGTAAAAGTGGTAAGTAGAAAGGAAGAAATGGCTCTCTATTTATAGAGGAAATTTTCTACTGTTCCCTGGATCCCGCGGATCTCTTCCACAAGGGATCCGTCTAGCACAAAGCTAGGGATCCGTGGGATGCTCCTCTTTGCCCATGGTTATTTTTGGTTATGGGTCATGGGTTGATCCATGGGTTTCTATCTAGATACAATGTATCTCAAGGATACAATGAACTTGGTCAAGTGGTATATATAAAACCATAGATTATGGGTCAATACCATTTGCTAGTTTTTACCCATTTAGCATATACTTGTTTTTACCCATTTTAGTATAAACTTGTTTTTATCCATTTTAGTATATACTTAATTAAGTATATGTTAGCCCAATATGTAAACACTAATTGTTGTACATATGTATCTAAATCATAAAAACACTTTTACTTGTTTTAGTGTTTTATGTGAAAATGTTAGTGTGTTAGAAAACTATTGAATCAAACTATTTACGTATTTTATTTGTTTCGTTAAAATGATTTTACGTTTGTTATCGACAAAACATTAAAAGATCGTAAAATATAAATAAACGTTTTTATGGCTTATTTGTATTAACAATCTCCCCTTTTTGTTGATGACAAAACATAAAATTATTTTAAGGAAAAACTAAAACTCGTGGTACATTTGAATTAGTAGTTTTTACTTTCTTCTCCCCCTTTTTGTCGAAACAAAAAGTGTTAAAAGAAACTAACACAATTTTTATAAAAAAAATATGTAAAAGAAAATGTAAAGAGAGCAAGTGACGGGAATGGTACTCGTCTTAACTCCCCCTTGACGAGTCCATCCCTTTGAGAGGGCATCAAGTACGTAAATAAACTAATGTGTTTGTAAATAAGTTTGCAAATGGTTTGTCTAAGTGACGAAAACGTGCTCCCCCTTGAAGATTTCAAAGTTGCAATGGGGTGTCATGAAGTATAATCCAAAAGCGGATTAAGTTGCAAGTGATTTTGCAATATCGTTTGACACAAAGCTCCCCTAGCTTTATGGTGTCACAATCTTCACGTGTATTTTGAAAATCTACAAAGTAAAGGTTAGGAAACAAGAGTATAGTGCATAATTTCCTGCAATTAAAACTCAAGTTAGTATAAATTTGTGCTTCTGTACCACGGATCCCTTCTTGGAGGGATCCGTCTAGGCTATTATTAGGGATCCGGCTGTCTGGTGATAGTTTCTTCAGCAATGAAGATGTATCAAACAATGCTAATGAAGAGGTGAGATATGTGTACAATATAGCAAGCACAACACACAAAATAATCATGGCATGTAGATATTCATTCAATAAAACAAGAGATAGTCAAGCAAATCTCTAAAACTAAGAGAATGAATTAGGCCATACAAATACTACTTAATACTAACTAGACTTAAAACGTGACAATGTGTTTGAGTCTAGGGATGAGTGGACTTGTTGATTTGATCCAACTTTTCAAGAAGATGATTGACCATGAAATGTATCCCATTTCGTGCTTCTTGAACAAGTCCTTGAGTGATTAGACAATTTGGACAATTATTGTCTTGGTTTGGAACAGGAGGGAAATGGATATTTTGAGGAGGCTCTATGTGTGATTGTGGGTCTTCATTTTGTGAAGTGGGATGAGGTTCTAAAAATGAGGGTGGTAATGGAAATTCTTCGATATGATCAAGGTTGTTTCTTGTCTCCCATGATGGACTAGTTGGTGTTGTTGGTGGTTCCCTATTCAATGAAAAGGTTGGTGAATGAGAGGTTCTTGGTGGTGAATGATCCAATGAGTAGATGTTTGGGTGAGGGAGAGGCTCATTCAAGGAGTGTAGTCCATGCTCAATGAATGAGGGTTTTGACGGCTTTCTAGAACTAGCCATGTTTGGTTTTGAACTAGATGATCCTTTTTCTAGTCCGAAAGGTTTGATGCTAATCCTTGCGGTTCTCTTAGCCATTGGATGAGTTTGATGAGGTGGTATTCTAGTATCATTATCTCTAATGGGAGATTTTTCGGTGGATGAGATTTCATGGATCATTTGACCCTTTCTTTTGGATGATCCTATGGTTGAAGAGTTGTTGCTAAGAGCCTTAGTCATAGTGATGATGATGCTAATATAAACTTCTAATTGCTGAATTTTGAGAGATAAGTGAGAATGGTGCCTTAACCCTAAGGTTGTTTGGTTTATAAAGGATAATTTGAATTAGGAAATTAAATTTTTGGCCACTTAGAGGATTAAGCATGCTCTTAAGATTTTGATCAGCTTTAGGAGGATAATAAATGACTGCTAAAAGTGGTTAGAGAACCAAAGGTGACTTAAAATTGAATATGGAAGCTGATTAAGGTTCTCTGCAGCTACGGATCCCGCGGATCCCTCTCAGCAGGGATCCGTCTGGTTAAAGACCGGGGATCCGGCTGTCAGGCAGGTTCTAGGTGAAATGATTATGCTTTTGTAAGGTTTATTATCAATGGATTTCGAGGTTTTGAGTTAATTTTGAAGTCTTTAGCTGTTGGAAATTTCAAATCCTCAACCATAAAGAGTGATGGTGCTTAATGATGGTTTTGGGTAAGAAAATTGACTTTGGGTAGTCTAACTATGTGTTTGACAAGGATACCATTTAATTTGATATGGAGAAACGGTGGTAATAAGTCCTAGAAATCAGATGATGACCTAAGAAGAATTTACTAAAATCTTTAAAAATAAAGAAAAAATAAAAAACTAGTTTTGAGCCTAATTTAGAGTCAAAAGATGATTAAGATCAATTTGCTAAAATTGATGGATAGACCAAACTAAGTGCTATCAGACGTGATAGATAATGTGTGAGTGTTGGAGCGGAATTATGGTGAGTTTTGACGAGTTGATAAATCAAAAACATTTTGAAATATATCCTAGGTAAGCCATGGATGAGAGTGAGGCTTTCAATTATTTGAGGAGGACTTAGTTGGCTCTAAAATCTTATGTTTGGCTACTGTGATGTGATCTAGTGAGCTATTTTGATTCAGTCAAGTCTGAGTTGTGCACCAGCTGTCACTGTAACACATTGGATTTCACAAACACACAAACAATCACAAATATGGGCGATTATATGATTTTAGAGAGAGAGAAAGTGGGATATTCTAGTGAGAGAAACACATGAAAGGTTAGATTCCAAATGAACATCCAACCCTCTCCCTTGTGGGGAGAGGGCTATTTATACAAAGAAGCACGCCCTACTTCGGGCTGTGGATCAGGCATACAGTGGGTAAAGACCCGTCCTTCCTCCACGGTGTTGCACTAGACTAAACTACGCTAATAACTAACTAACAAATAATGTAATAAATGATACGTCTACGAGCTAACTTAAGCTAGATAATATTTGGGGTGACCGATGCTTTACAATAGAATTTCCAATTCCTAACAATCTCCCCCTAAGGGAGGTCACCCCATGATTTACAATTTAGCATCCTAGCATTCCAATTTATCATTAGTCTTGAGCTCGTGGACTTCACTTCATCAAAATAATCAATCTTTGTGCTTTCATGGTGATAGTATAATAATTCAACTATAATGTACATTAAGTGGAGGTTATAGAGCTGATCCATATTATGATGACCATTGAGCCTTATATGAGATCATCAGCCACAGTTGATCTCAGCATCACTCATTGTTGTATTGCCCGCATATGATGTAGTGACAATTGGACCGACATGCTCACATTCTGGATCATGATATCTTCTTATCAGAGTAGCGGAAGCTTTAGTTGATTCATGATATTTGCAGCAGCGTAGTAGAAGCATGGAGTGACAAATATCAGAGTCATTGATGCACTTATCATGATTTCTTTTGAAATGAATGTGTTGTGTGAGCATGCGGCTATGGATTGACCTCTCCATTCTGATCAGCTGCAAGCGTCGGGTGTACCTGCATACAACAGTTAGCAATAAAGTGCACGAAAGTGTCTTTGATCACTTTTGGTGAATTAAGGTACACGGCCCACGGTTCCCCGTTCATCAGTACAATTACTGCCTGTGATCAGGTATAATTCCGAAGAATCTCCTTGACAGGGTTTCGCAGCTGTTCTAGCTGTTCTCAAACCGAAACGTCTCAAAGAAGACAACACGGAGTGAGTGAACCAGCGAATTTGAGATTCACTGATTGATGAAAAGAGATTTGAAAAACAATCGAGTACTTCTCAATAAAGTGTTTTTGCAATACAACGAGGGTTTTTGGGAAAAATCAATTATCAATCATAAACACCTTTTATTTTTGAAATACTAGTACACAGTCGATGTGCTAAAGAAAAGAATTTTTAAGCACAATGACCGGTTTTTCAAAGGTATCCGTCAATCCATAACCTGAACCAGGATTGATTCATAAGTTTGAATCACCCCATTGTTTCTGTTCAGTTGTCACATGGTTGATCTATTAGATAGATCTCACATGCCACCTACCAAGAACTTGTTTGATGTTGGCTCTAGAAGGCTTTCCATCTTCATTGTGAATATGTTTGCATATCACTCAGATGTTCTGGAAATACCACAAGGATAATGCGTAGGACTCATAAGATATAATCTCTCTTTCCACATTGTGTGAAACAGAGAGTCTTTATTAACAGTGTCCTAAAGAGATTTATTTGATGATCTCGTGGCTCTAGACTCAATTGTGCACATTTGGTTCCTATGCCGGAGACTAGGGAGAGGGTCTCCTTCTTCAATATCAACAATCTCTAAGAGAAAGTCGATAGATTATGCCGGTTCCCCGTGAGAATGAAACAAGCCCTTTTAAGAGGAACTTGAGTGGCTTGGGAAGTTGTAGTGCAGTGCATCACTGGGTCCATGATGTCTTGTCTTCAATACCAGTGTTACCTTAGTAACCACCAGTAGCATATGAATTGAACCCGGTTTCTGCCCTAAGGTTGAATTATTGGAGGGCTATTTCTTTTCACCCTTTTCACATTTAATTCTTTTTCATTCTTCAACCCCTTCAGTGCTTACCGAGACTTCATTACTAGAACCTTGTTGGGTTTATTCCAGTTCTAGCTCTATCTCAGTCCGCACTCTTCCCATTTCTCACTTTTCTCCTTTTTTCATCATACCTAAGGACTCTACACTATCTAGTGGATTATCCCTGGGTAGATCCCTCCGGCTCTGGCGGGATCGTGGGAACGAATACCTAACCTAACCATCCTTATAACACCATGTATAAAGTAAATTGGTCGGTCTTTTGGTATTGTTCATTCCTTCTCGAAACCAATTGAAAAATCATTTGGAAAATCAATTAAGGTACTTGTGATATAAAATCAAAGCATTTTGTACCTTAATTGTTTTGATCATTTTAGAAATGCTCCCCCTCAACATGTGCATATGATATTGAAATTGTTTGGCACATGGAGGCAAGAGTTCTTTGAAATAATTTCTTTGAAATAATTTCTTGATCACAATTTCCTTAGAAAAAGCCATTTGAATTTCATTGGTAAATTCTCCCCCTCAATATGTGCATCGGATATTTGAAATCATTTTATCACATAGAGGCAAGAGGTCATTTGAAGTACATCCACGATCACAAAAGCCATTTAGAAACCTTTAGAAAATCAATCAAGGTACTTTATGTTGAATCATATAACTTTGTACCTTGAAAGTTTATTTTCTTTTGAAATGCTCCTCCTCAATATGTGCTTCGAGATTCGAAAGCGTTTAACACATATGGGAGAGCAGTATGCACTTTGGGACAAAAATGGTCACCTTTTATCATCTTTCATATTTATATCACATTTTCTCCCCCGATCAAAAATTTCAAATCCTTTGAGATTTTGGATCTCAAGTGATTTAAATATGTATGAAACAAAACGTTGTTGGAGAAAAATGTGTCCGGTTTTATATGATCTGAAGTGGACTATACTGAAGTTCCCTTTTTAGATAAAAGGGAAACCACAATACATAACCTATCACTACTACATACATTATAGTTGTTCATAGTACATACACCACATTTTACATATCAAAAATACAAAACATAAGCTACTTTCAGAAGATGTCTTCATTCAGTTCTTTGAAGCAGCTTGTAGTGACCTTCACGAAGTCTACCACCCACAAAACTTTCAAGGCTGCGATAAATCTTTCTAGTCTTAAGTCTTCTTCCAATTGCAGCCACAAACTCTTCACACATCTTTAAATCCTGTTCCGACCAGAATCTTGTTTTGTTCCACGACTTCATGTCAATTTTGATTTCCTTCACTCTTGAGTTCAATTCTTGTTCAACCATCCTGAGCGTACCATCACTGAACTTGTATAGCTCGCATAGCCTCATTAGCATTCTTGACCCGTATCTGTCGGTAAAGATGATAGCTCTAGGAGTGTCAATCACTTTATATTCGTGATGAAATTCAAGGCCTGAGGCTTCCCATTGCGGTCTTGTTAGGTTGACACGGGTCTGGTAGCTTTCCATTCCTAGCTGAAAATCCTCAACTCTTTTTCGAATGACCAAGCCTCTGATCCAGAGATTGACAGCAGAGAGAGCTTTCTTCTCATGATCAGGTAGTTGGTCAAGGTGTCCTTGAAGGTTCCGAAGATAGAGATCTTCAAAGTCATTTGGCAGCAGATGTTTGAAGTCGTTTTCTTCTATCACGTGATCCTTCAAGTCTGCTCTTCGAAGAACAATCTTCTTTAGATAATCATAACCATAGATTGGGAAGATTTCTATACTGACAACACTTAGAATCCGCAGCTTGGATCGAACAACTTTGCGTCTTTTATCAGCTCCATGTCTTTCAATGTAGAATTTCTTCTTCTTGAACCACCAATGAGAAATGCCATATGAAGCCTCGATGTCATACACATGTTCTTTGTCAGTCCAGAATTGATCAGGTACCATCTGCTCAAGACCCGAATCTGTGTAGGTAGCAGCTTTCATTTTAGAAATAGATAAAGCTGGTTTTCTGTCTGCAGTTCGGGCACATAGATAATCCAGGTCACGGTTGAAGAAGAATTCTGATTGGATTGTTAATTGACCTGGTTCACCACCGAGACGAAGAGGATTGTTAACATCAAAACGACTGATCTGTTCACTGACTTGATCATTCAGAATTTTATGGCATTCTTCCATCTGGTACTGAAGCTGATTGGCATCTGAGTGGAAGACCTTGACGATTTCGAATGCTTGTCCTTCAAGATCCTTCAGAGTGATGAACGAGATCCCCTTCTTCTCACAAAACCACTTCATAAAGCTACCCATATCTCCAGTGATGTGAAGAAGAGAGTCTTCGGGTGGGGCTTCATAGTTGGTAGTGATGGTTGATGCCCAGTTGTTGTCAGAGATCATCGTGTCAGATTCTGGAATGGACCATGAAGGTTCAGGAGTTTGAGGTATTTCTTCGGTGAGCCAGTTTTGAGTCATATCCTTTGATGGTGCAACTCTAGAAGTTTTAGCAGGTTCACCTGAAATGTAGGCATCAAACCAATCGTCATCATCAGTTGGTTTAGGGATATGTCTTGTGGATGCATCAACTTCATGGGATTCTGACTCAGGCATGACATAAGACTCTTCATGTAGAACCTGGTCTTCTGGGATAGTGGAGAAGGTGGGTGTAAACCTAGAATCAACCGTGGTCCATGCTGCAGACTTCTTCTGAGTACCCTGATCACCGGATGAGCTGGATTGATTTGTCGGTTTTGGAGGAGATGTTGGTGGTTGTGATGAAGGTGTAGTGGTTGTGCCAGAAGATCCACCAGCACCAAAAGTTCCAGCTCCTCCAGTTGGAGGCGAGGGAGGAGGAGGTTTAGGACCTTTACGCAACGTCTCCAACACCAAATTCCTCCTTTTCTTCTTAGCCTTTATTTCTCCAATGTCTTCTAAAAACTGTAGATAATTGTCGTGCTTAATCGATTCTTCGAGAGCCTCGAATAACTTCTTATGAACCTCATGCTTATGCTCGTTAGCTTCATACATCTTGTCTGAAAGGACAACTCTCATATCTGAAATGGGTAGGTCTTTATACCGTTGAAGCAAAGGAGCTTGCATTGCCCATTCTATAGTATCCTTAACTTCGCCTTCAATGGCGTCTGCTACCCCTTCATCGAAGTTAAGGTGCTCCAACCTGTAGACACAATTCTCGATGACATTGATAGATTTAGGCAGTTGTCTTTCTAGAGCTTCAATTCTTTTCACTGCTTTGTCGAGCAATTGATCTGATGTAAGTATTTGAGGTGGTGAAGCCGGTGGAGTGTCCGTGTCAGTACCTGTAACCACTGGTTCAAGTGATAGATCTTTAGCAAGATCAGGTGGTGGATGTTCGGTTGTAAGAGCAGGTGCAGACATCGATAGGATGGTTGATGTGTCTTGCTGGATGCTGACTGTGTATATGGACTCAGCTTCCTCTTTCTCATCATTAGGCTTATGAGTCTCGGTGTCTGAAGGTTTGTCATTCAAACTGATCACCGAATGAGCAATCGGCATCCAGATTCTTAAGTGAGGAAAGAGAACCCGTAGACATGTTAGGTTCCTCCATATGCCTGGTTTCATCAGATCTTGACTCAAGGTTCTCCTGTGAGTCTTTCTGCAACTCTTCATCATCATTCTGATCAGATTGGGTATCACTTGATGCAGGAGTTTCTTCTTGAGTTTCGAATACCTCCTTTTCCAATCCAGTTTGTTCTTGAGCTGAAGATGATTCAACACTTCTTTTCTTTAGCTCAAATTGGGTGGTAGTTCCAGATGGTGGAGAAGAGATGGTCAGAAGCATGTGAGCAGCTTGTTCAGCTTCCGCTCCAGCAATCCCTTTTCCTTTGTCTTGAGTGGAAGGAGTTGTTTGTCATGGCGCAGGCTCAGGTTCTCTTATTACAACTCCTCCCACTGGTGGTCTTATGTTCTGGCTTTCAAGGCTTTGTTTAATTCCCAGTTGCAACGCAGCCTCATCTTCAACAATCAAATTCATATCACCCCTTGAAACCTCAGTTCCTTCAACGTTCCCCTTTCCAACATCTTTCTTCTTCCTTTTCTGCTTTTGTGCTGAAATGTCAGTAGGTTGTGATCTGTCACGTCTCTTCTTGGGAAGGGCAGCATATGAGGTCTTTGTACTGGAAGTGGACTTTGTAGCTTTGGGTTGTGATGGAATGGGAGAGTCATCAACATTGGATCTGGATGCCCTTTTCTTGTATAATTTGAAGTGGTCAGTCTTCTTAATATCGTCAGTGAGAAGAACATCAGCAATTGGCAATCTAAAGATCTCTTTATTGACACCTCTAGCAACATATTTGAGGTTACCCAGAACAAATTCATCCTTAGCATTATGGAGGACTGATTCACTCCTAGGATTGAAGTTATGAGTCTGTTGCAAGTACTGGATGACAAGCTTCGAGAATCTGATGCTAGGAATCACAAGTTTGTGTACTTTCTTTCTTCCTTGAGCTTGATTCTGAACATTGGTTCTGTCGGTGATGAAAGTGTGCATAGAGAACGAGAATTCTTCCCAAATACGTTTCGAGACATTAATGTTTACCCCATTGATGAGACCCCATAGGATTTGCAGAATAGGTATCCTTACTTTATCGAACCCTGAGGTTTTGCCAGATAAGCATAAGTTGAGAATAGTTGTCATGGCTCTCCAAGGTTGATACATGTGTCCGGTGATGATATCTGATGCCCTTGTTATGCCAACTTGATAACCCAAACCAATTAGAAACACTATTAGCTCTTCCGCACTAGGTGGAGGGACAGATTGTTTGGTAGGGTCACATGGTGTGATTCCTAGGGCCTTACTAAGAATGTCAGATGTGATTTCAAATTCTTTTCATCAAGCTTGCAGGAATAGGTGGCAGTGATCTTGTCCCATGTGATGGTGTTCCAAAATTGTTGAAGGTAAATGGAAGGGATCGTGCATTGCTTGGTCATGGCACTGAAGAAGTTAGTGTTTTTAAGAATATCAATTGCCACTTTGAAGATTGGATTTTGTTGCAGTCTTTCCATGTCCACATAGTAGTTGCTTTTTTCTATCTCTAACCATTTATCTTCTGGAAGAAGTTCATTGTCTGTAAGAACTATGGATGGAGTAGAGGTAGCAAGGTTCTCGGATGAAGTTGTGTTAGCCATTGGAAATTCTGTAGAAACACACAGACAACCACAGTGTATGAGAGCATGTTAGATTTGACAAGGTTAGCTGAACAACTTTTAATGCAACCTCATGACACAAGCATAACGAGTAGCAAACATGACAGATTACCAATAAGCAGATTGACATGCTTAGGAAATAGATTAAGTATCTTTAGTAATTTTCAAAGTAACAAATCATTTTGACAAAAAAATTCAAGATACAAGTTGTTTTGAGTCAAAATTGTGAAGAACAAAGTTGCTATAATAGGATTTCATGAGACAAGTTGCTATTATGGAAGTGTTATAACAAATTTCTAAAAAACAAGTTGTCAAATCAAGTTGCTGCAAGAGGAACCAGATACAAATTGCTTAGACCAAAAATGTTATAGCAAGTCGCTAAGAGAAATTTTGTCAAGACAAATCGCTACAAGTAAACTTGAACCAAGTCGCTAGCATGAAATAATTACAGCAAGTCGCTTTACACAGTTTGACAAAACAAGTCGCTACAAGAAAAATATTGACAAGTCGCCATTGTAAAAAACAATATAGCAAGTCGCTAACTTGTCAAAACAAGTCGCTATAAGAAAAGTACATAACAAGTCGCCTTTATGAAAACATTTAAGTAAGTCGCTAACTTGTAAAGACAAGTCGCTATCAAAAGAAACAAGGCCAATTCGCTACAAGTCAAATCACTAAGTCGCTAGCAAGAATGTATTCAGATGTCACAACTCGCCATGATGAATCTATGAACCAACTCGCTACCAAGAACACTGTGTTTATTAGGTAAGTCGCTACCAAGAACAAGACATAGCATACGCATAACACCTCAATCCAATCAACATATGTAACCATTATAGTAACACAATCAAACCGCTACAATGAACAAGTACAATCAACCCACAAACACAAAAAAAATCATAAACACAGCCCAAACGAACCACATACGAGTGATACAACAAATCGCTCAAAGACCCATTAATACATACGAATGCAAAAATACATCTATCCTAGTGAACCCAAACAACACCTAATCCATTAACACATATATCAAGTGTTTCATTAAACGAATCCATTAACAAACCTAAACGAGGGGAGAAAATGTCGAGGATCAAGTGCACAGTGGAATCTGTTAAGGGAACAGAGTTAGGGGATGCATATAATTCACATGTTTTGAAACAAAAATGATTGACATAAACCTTAACACAAGCAAGTCGCTAGCAAGAAGTGGTCACGAGAGAGAAAAAAAACGAGAAAATCTTTTGAGTTTTTTAAAAATGTGTAATGTGAGTCAAGTCGCTAGGGGATAAGAATGGATTTTCAAGTTTACAAAGTTCACACATTCAGTCCCTGTACTTGTGCAGAAAAAGCAACTCGCTAGTAAAGATAAAAGACAAGTCGCTACCCCTTAGAAAAGACAAGTCGCTATCCCTAATTAACGCAAGTCGCTATCTATCAAATTTTGTACTATTGACACTTTCAGTCCTTGAACTTATCATATTGCATGCAAATATAGTTGATAAAAACATGTTGAATAATATGACAAGTACCAAAAGTGACATAACATAGATAAGCTATCTAACACAGAGGACATAACGAAACAAGACTTAAACATGCATCAGCACACAATACATATCAAACAATGGGGCAGAGAGAAACAGAGATAACGAGATAACTTGAAATATTAGAGAAACATAGATAACGAGATAACTTGAAATATTCTCCCCCTCAATCAATGTCACCAATGAACATTGATTGAATTCTAACCCCCCGTTATAAAACTAGAGTATATCTTTTGTTCGAACTTCATCTATGGTCCTGTGTCATTATTGAATGACATTTCTAGGACCATAGATGTTATCGATTACAAGAGATACATCTTTTATCAGATTGTGGGTAAAGATTAAATTAATAATTAAAAAAAATGATTTTGGTTTTTTTTAAGTGAAAACTGAATTGTACACTGATTCATGAGAACGAGTCCTGATTCAAGTCGAACAGGAGTCAAAGTACGAGGTACATCAATTCTGACAAGCTACAATTCCTGAGTGAGCAATCTTCATTTCTGATGGAAACCAAGTCATGATGTTCATGATTGAATTGAGCATTGTACCTGAAAAAGACTGAGGACACTTTGCACTAGAAGCACATGTAGAATTGCAAATAGATGAGTTAGTGACATGAGTAACCTCACTATTGGATGTTGCACAGTTTGATCTAGGAGTGTCATTAATAGAAATCCCTTTAGGTTCAATATTCTTGAAGAGTTTTCCTGTGGGCATCCACTTAAGGCAAGATCTAGGTATGTAAGTCTGTTTGGATCCTGAAAACTTAAATAATCTACCAGTGGGAATCCATTTGAAACAACTACTAGTAGATTTGGATGTCGCCACTTCCCTGTTTTGAATATTGGTCCTTTTGTAATTAGTTTGTTTCTTAGGGGATTGATCAGTCATTTGATGCTTCTTATAAGAACTAGATGAGCTCCTAATGTTCATGATCTTAGGGCTTCGAACATTAAGATGGGGATTGTTATTCATCATATCAGAATGAAATAGTGAAGTGACTGGTTTTGACAAAACAATATTCGCATCAACTTGGGAGGCAAGCTTAGATTTCGATGGTTTAAATCTTTCAGTTCTAAAAGCATTGGGCTGCCTAACTACAGTACGTTTTGAGTTGTTCAGTACAATTGGCTTTCCCAAGGTTGATGGTTTTGCAAACTTAGTGTTCACCTTATTACCAGTAGATTTCCTAAGCTCATTTTTTAAGGCAATAATAGTGAAGCTCTTATCCTGAATTTGGGCTTTAAGGGCATCAATGTCAGCCAAGAAGGAGTTAGTTTGATCTATCAACTTGGAATGGTTCTCTAATAAGTTCTTTCTTAAGGACTCATTTTCCTTTAATAGGTTGGACACCCATAGAGCCAATTCATCATTCCTAGATTTAAACGTACCACTCTCCTAATGGTTAGGATTGTTCATCCCATGATAACCTTTCTTATGCAGATCTGAGAGTTGTAATTTCAGATTGCATATGGTTGAATCTTTGTCCTGAATCTGGGTTTTTAATTGGTTAATTTCAAAAAATTCTCGAAATTCTAGGAATTCCTGATTAATGCAAGGTTTTTCAGCAAGAAAACTTTCTTCTCTTTGTTGTATTGCAATTTCTAAGAAAATACAATGTTTTCAAGAATTGAGTATTTATTTGAAATTTCATCATAAACCCCTTTTTTAACCATGTCATTTGTTTTGAAAATTTTAGATTCAGGCTCAACCAAGACATTTTTAACAATATCATGTTCAGAGTTAGGATCAAATTGATCAGGTACATTAGCAAATGCGATATGTTGATCAGTTAAGGGTACCTCATCACATGACACCTGTTCATTTACTGATATGTCATCAGTATTCACCTCATGCATAACAGGAGTAACTGTCATGCAAGCTGTTTCAAGCTTTTCTGACTCTGAGCTTTCGTGTTCAGTACAGCCGGTTTCATCATCCTTTGTTTCAACTGAAATTCTGCATTCGGCATCATCCGTTCTTTCAACTGATCCATTACCCGACATATCACAACTTTCACTTAATTTTACTTGACACCCATTCAACTCATTATCATTCTCTTGAGCAGCTTCCTTAATGTACATTTCCATATTACCCATAAGTTGGATAAATGTGTTGATGAACTCATGAATTTCCATTCCAGTATGTTTCTTGAATGAAATTCTAGTCACGTGTTGATCAAAGTCTGAGGAATATTCCCCCTTGATAAATGGCTGAAATTGATTGAAGATTACTTGAAGAACATTATTAGAATCATCTGTTGATACCTTCTTTTTGGCAATTTGAAGCCTCAGTTGTTCTAAGTTCAGTAGCACGGTTTTCGTCAAAGTGGGTAAATCCTGACGAAAGAGAGCACTGCATGTTCGATCCATAGTTGTGGATAACAGTTGCATGAGGTGCTGATGAAGTAGCTGAAAGGGCTCAATGTTGCATTCCATTTTCCTTGCATCATGTGTCATTAATAAGTGTGATTTTTTGAAATTTGACTCAGAATGTGAAGTGTTTTGATCATAATTTGGTGAATCAATCAAGGTAAAACATTCTGAATAGCAACCAGTTTCTTTGTTCTGTGAGGTATCATACAGTTCAAGCACTTTGGAGATTAAAGGGTCAGTGATGTAAGATATTGTGTTGATGGATATTAGGTACAAGTAACTTGCATCAATTGACCAAATTGCTAAATATCTTGAAGACAAGTCGCTACTTACCCAAGTCGCTAGGTACTCAAGTTGCTATAAATCTTAATAACAAGTCGCTAAGACACTAAGTCGCTAAGCACAAGTCGCTGTGAATCAATTCGCTAAGTACAAGTCGCTATGAATCAAGTCGCTACTGCACCAAATCGCTAAGTAGACAAGTCGCTAATAGAACAACTCGCCAAGAACTATAAAGCCAAGTCGCTAGAAATAATAGAAACAAGTCGCTAACCCAACCAAGTCGCTAGCCGAAGTGGAACCTCCACTAACTTGTACTGTTTGTCGGCTTGTCTCAATAGACAAGTTGCTAAGATCAAGTTGCTATGACTTAAACTACAACTCGCTGGAAATTACTAAAGCAAGTTGCTACGAAGAAAAACACTCCGAGACACAAGTCGCTAAGTTGAAAAACTTCAAAACCACACTTTTCAATCCAAAACAAGCCCAACCACAATTATTCAAGCTTTCCAAATCGAAACCCAAGCACTTACAATGATTCTAAACACAAAAGTACACTCAAAATTCAAACTTTAACATAAGAAATGATCCAAATGATGCAAAAACGACTAAACTTTTTCAAACCCAAAAACCATATAAGACCACTAGAAATCCAAGGATATGTAAGAGAGATGATCAAACCATAGCTCTTGATACCATTTGTAACACATTGGATTTCAAAAACACACAACCAATCACAAATATGGGTGATTATATGATTTTAGAGAGAGAGAAAGTGGGATATTCTAGTGAGAGAAACACATGAAAGGTTAGATTCCAAATGAACATCCAACCCTCTCCCTTGTGGGGAGAGGGCTATTTATACAAAGAAGCACGCCCTACTTCGGGCTGTGGATCAGGCATACAGTGGGTAAAGACCCGTCCTTCCTCCACGGTGTTGCACTAGACTAAACTACGCTAATAACTAACTAACAAATAACGTAATAAATGATACGTCTACGAGCTAACTTAAGCTAGATGATATTTGGGGTGACCGATGCTTTACAATAGAGTTTCCAATTCCTAACAGTCACGGATCCCACGGTTCCCTTCTGGGAGGGATCCAGCTAGTTCAAATGCTGGGATCCGCCTACTCAGAAGGCTTTCAGCAAATGTGCAATTTTGCACTTTTTAGTAAATGCTTCTCCTAGTTGTTTTTATAGGGACTAAATGCAAGAACACAACAATATAATGCATAGCAAAGTAGGAACAGCTAAAGTTCCTAGAATGAGTGACGACGACCACTCAAGAGGTCGTAAAATCTCATTCTTCAAATTCCTAGGTTATAATTGTTTAGTGCCAAGATATGGCGATACCTACATACTACAAGCATAGTTAAAAGTGTTACAAACCATTGTTTGAAATTGTTCATCACAAGTTTAGGTCCTATGACCTTACCTCTCTTCTCCTCCCCATCCCGTCTTCACCCGTCCTCAACTCTTTACCATATCATCTTCACTTCTTTTTCCTCAAGAAATTGGCGAAGCATTTGAAGATTCCCTTGGTTTGTTGCCATTCGGGTGATTCACTAGGAATGTTTGGCAATTGATTAATGTAATCCAAGGGGTCAAGGTCGGTATTTCCGAGTGGGTTGCTACTACTACCTTCAACTCCTTCTTGCCTCTTTCTTTCGTTCGAGGAATCCGTGGGTGGGTGTGGCCTCTTGCCATCCACCATAAACCTTTTTGTTCTACCCTCGGTTAATGGAACCATAACTTTATTGCAATAGCTATGATCAAAGGATTGTGGAGAAGGATCTAATGCAAAGATGAATTTGGCAAGACGGGTTAAGAGCATTGCGTATGGGAGCACCATTTTGTCCATACTTCTTACACTTTCCATTCTTTTGATCATGTAGTAAGCAACGTTGAAATGAGTCTCGATCACTAGGCAATAGATCATGAAGCTTAGACAAGCGTTGGGTTGATCCTTGTTTCCAACTAGACACACCACATTCTCCCTCACTACATCCTCCCATTTCCTATACAATGTATACATTTCTGAAAGCTCCATTTGGAATGGATCCCTATAGATCACTTTTGACTTCCTAGTGACTCTTGATGGTGATGCTCTTGGTTGGAACACGGTGTCCCTCACCGTGGTTGCTTCCGAGATCAAGGAATGGTAGATAGCATGATGATCAACCATTGTGTGTAGTTGTTCCAAAGACCATTCATTGGAGTACATGCAAACACCTTGGTATGGAACCTCTATAATTCTTCCAAACTCTACAAGTGAAAGACTAAACTCTTGCTCATTGATGATGAAGGCGATTGAGATGGACCCATCTTCATTTCTAACTATTCTCATGGTCTTGTAGAACTCAAGTACAAAGACAATCAAACCCAATAGTTCCAAACACTTCCCTTATGTCGGTATTTGCAAGAAATGAAGGTTCAACAACTCTACCTTCATGAAAGAGTCTTCTTTCAAGCATCTTAAAGGCTTTCCTATCGTCCGGACTTAGTCCATCTTTCCTATGGTACATGGGTATGTAGTGAACGGTGTCTTGGTAATCTTGTTGCTTGTTGCTTGGCATGATTGTTCCTAAACAATACAACCACAATGTGGTGTTAATTGTGAATAGTAACCTAGAGGGTTTGATCACAATTTTGCTCTCATCATCTTTGTTGAATTCAAGATATGTGTTTCATTTGTATTATCTATGTTAATTCTCTGATTTAGATTATCTTAGAAAACAATGTGGTGACAAGTTATGATAAACCCATTTGAACCCAACTCTTAAAGATGAAGAAATTGTAATCCTAGAAATCAAGGAATTAAATTAACAATGTAGTGAAGATTATACTTACACAAGTGATTGTTAAGCTTGAGAGCAATGATCAAATTGCTCCTATGAACAGTAGTTGAGTTCTTGTTCATGAGTCTTTGAGGTGAGTATAATTGTGGAACATCCATAGTGATCATTCTTTAACTTATACTGTCTTCTGTTGCACGGATCCCGCGGATCCCTCTCATTTGGGATCCGGCTAGTGTAAACGCAGGGATCCGGCATGACAGCAAAAATCAGCTCAAACATTCCTTGATAACTTTGGTTTGGAAGTTCTAAAACGCCTAGTGTTTTGATGTCAAGGCTCTAAAGCTTGTGGTTTGAGGTTTTGAAGTTTTAATACTATTCCTATTAGACGAGGTTCCCTTTTTAAGAATTAGTCATAATTCGTGGGAAACTTTTCAAACATTATAATAAAATCCCATTTTATCATAATATAAGAAGTTTCACATTGATATTTATTGACATAGATGAAGTGTCGATAAACCCTTTGTGATGAATAATGATTGAGGCTATCGAATAACCAAGATATCATTATTACGAGTTGGTAGTGTAGTCTTATACAAATTAGTCGAAAAATACTATTCTTGATGATGACTATAATATGGATAACTACTTAAGTAATTACTAATAGATATAAATCATGCGACTAAGATTTTAATAATAATAAAATCAAAAGTAAATTATTAGCGATCATACCTTTGCTAAATATTCTTTTTAAGAAAAGAAGTATTTAGATGAAATGCTTTGTGATTTTCTTGGAATCTCCAGATTCATGTTGTGAGAAAGACAACACTAACATTCTTTTTGAGAAAAGAAATATTTAGATAGATTCTTCATGATCTTCTTAGTGACTCCAAATCCAAGTATGGGAAATGCTTAACAAGAAAAATGTTAGAGCATTCTATCATTGTCTAACAATAAACATTATAATGATTATTTTTAAATATGACCAAAAGAAATTTTTCTTTGTAGTTTTCAAACATACACGGATCGTATCAAGTCTTTAAAGTACAACATACTTTAAGAACCTTGGTAACGAAGCTCTAATGCCAATTGTGGAAAACTAGAAGGGGGGTTGAATAGTTTTACCAATTTAAACTTCCTTTTAAATATTTAGATCGACTTATGTCAATCTATTTGGTTGTTTATGTTGGACGTTGATAGATAGATATATAAACGGGTAATGAAAGACAAAGAGTAAGAAGCACATCACCACGACACAAGTATTTATAGTGGTTCGGCTACAAGGACACCTTCCTTGCCCTACTCTACTCCCCGAGTCACCTACTCGAGAGTTCGTAAACACTACACCAACTCCTTATGGCGGAGAAGCCTTCACAACGTCGCTTACACCTTTTTCCGGTACAAAGCTAAATACCGAGTTCTTTTACACCAAGGCGAACCACACCTAACACAATGTCGCCTACCCTTTATACGGTGCTAGGCTAACCACCGAGTTCTTTCACACCAAGGAGAACTAATCCTATCACAACGTCGCCTACCCTTTATTAGGTACTAGGCTAAGCACCTAGTTCCATTACTATGGAGGAACTACTACCCTTCACAACACAACACCTAATCTCAAGGAGATCCACTCCTTGTTACAACACCATCAAGGATATCACCATCCTTGAAAATAAACAAATACTTATATGTATAACGATGCACCTCATCGATTATACGACCTAGGCATTATTCCCAAATGCCACTTGATTTGATTCTTAGGCATCATTCACTAATGCCTTTGACATAACGCTTGACACCCTTCACTAATGCCTTCATCTTGACACCTTTAGCATTCTTCACTAATGCTTTTGACACGAACGAAAAGCACCTTTCACTAATGCTTTTGTCTTGACACTTTCGGCATCCTTCATTAATGCCTTCAACCCAACATCTATGGAGGCAGAAATAACTATCAACAAGAGAACCTCAGTTGTCTTGATGATGATGAAGCATGGCAATTCATGGACTTGAGCTTGCTCGACTTCAAGAAGTGGTGATCTCGCCTTTAAGAGGAACCTAGAGAATCACACAAAAACAAAAGACAAACTATATAGATCTCTTGGATATGAGGTTAGAGAGGTATAATACTTGGGGGAAATATGTGTGTAAAAGTGGTAAGTAGAAAGGAAGAAATGACTCTCTATTTATAGAGGAAATTTTCTACTGTTCCCCAGATCCCGCGGATCCCTTCCACAAGGGATCCGTCAAGCACAAAGCTAGGGATCCGTGGGACGCTCCTCTTTGCCCATGGGTATTTTTGGTTATGGGTCATGGGTCATGGGTCATGGGTCATGGGTTATGGGTTGATTCATGGGTTTCTATCTAGGTACAATGTATCTCAAGGATACAATGAACTTGGTTAAGTGGTATATATAAAACCATGGATTATGGGTCAATACCATTTGCTAGTTTTTACCCATTTAGCATATACTTATTTTTACCCATTTTAGTATAAACTTGTTTTTACCCATTTTAGTATATACTTAATTAAGTATATGTTAGCCCAATATGTAAACACTAATTGTTGTACATATGTATCTAAATCATAAAAACACTTTTACTTGTTTTAGTGTTTTATGTGAAAACGTTAGTGTGTTAGAAAACTATTGAATCAAACTATTTACGTATTTTATTTGTTTCGTTAAAATGATTTTACGTTTGTTATCGACAAAACATTAGAAGATCGTAAAATATAAATAAACGTTTTCACGGCTTATTTGTATTAACAGGATGTTTTGGTTGACGTGATTTGATAAGTTAATTATCAAGTATCCATTTGTGACGACGGCGTTAGTTTGACGAAATAAAAAGGAATACTATTCCCGATGATGAGTAAGTCGGGAAAGTGATGAAAGAGAGACTTTTTCAAGAGACTAGTAGTTTATTTAAATAAATAAGAACTATGATATCAACATAATCATGTAAGCTAGCTAATGAAAAATTAAACATACCTTTATGCTTCTTGGTTTGGCTTATGAAGACATAATACCAAAAATACTTCATGAGCTCTTAAAGTAATCCTTTGTACTTAGAGTAAGTAGGTTGTAATTACTTTTGGATCCTTTCTCGAAGGTTGACTTCATTATTCTTTGACTAGAAATGAAGGTTTTGAAGAGATCCTAGCATGAAGATTTCTCGAGACAAGTATGTTAGAATGATCTATCAATGTCCAACATGAACGAGAAAAAGAAAATGTTTTGAAATATTTCCTTCTTTGTAGTTTTCAAACATACACGGATCGTATCAAGTTTTTAAAGTACAACATACTCTAAAAAACTTGGTAACGAAGCTCTGATGCCAATTGTGGAAAACTAGAAGGGGGGGGGGTTGAATAGTTTTACCAATTTAAAACTTTCTTTTAAATATTTAGATCGACTTATGTCAATCTATTTGGTTGTTTATGTTGGACGTTGATAGATAGATATATAAACGTGTAATGAAAGATAAAGAGTAAGAAGCATATAGCCACGACACGAGTATTTATAGTGGTTCGGCTACAAGGACACCTTCCTTGCCCTACTCCACTCCTCGAGTCACCTACTCGAGAGTTCGTAAACACTACACGACACCAATCTCCTTATGGCGGAGAAGCCTTCACAACGTCGCCTACTCTTTTTCCGGTATTAGGCTAACCACCGGGTTTCACTCCAAGGTGAACCACACCTATCACAACGTCGCCAACCTTTATTAGGTACTAGGCTAAGCACCTAGTTCCATTTACTATGGAGGAACTACTACCCATCACAACACAACACCTAATCTCAAGGAGATCCATTCCTTATTACAACACCATCAAGGATATCACCATCCTTGGAAATAAACTAATTCTATATGTATAACGATGCACCTCATCGATTATACGACCTAGGCATTCTTCCCTAATGCCACTTGATTTGATTCCTAGGCATCCTTCACTAATGTCTTTGGCACAACGCTTGGCACCTTTCACTAATGCCTTCGTCTTGACACCTTTAGCATTCTTCACTAATGCTTTTGACACGGACGTTAAGCACCTTTCACTAATGCTTTCGTCTTGACTCTCTCAGCATCCTTCACTAATGCCTTCAACACAACATCTCTACGGAGGAAGAAAGAACTATCAACAAGAGAACCTCAGTTGTCTTGATGATGACGAAGCATGGCAACTCATGGCCTAGAGCTTGCTCGACTTCAAGAAGTGGTGATCTCGCCTTTAAGAGGAACCTAGAGAATTACACAAAAACAAAAGACAAACTACATAGAAAGATAACTTAGGATCAGTGGTTAGAGAGGTACAATTTTTGGAGAAAGTATGTGTGAAAGTGTGAGGCAAAAGGAAGAAATGGCTCACTATTTATAGAGGAGAAAGTTTACTGTTCCCCGGTTCCCACAGATCCCTCCCACAAGGGATTCGGCTAGCGTAAAGCTAGGGATCCGTGGGACGCTCCTCTTTACCCATGGGTATTTTGGTTATGGGTCATGGGTCATGGGTTATGGGTTGATCCATGGGTTTCTTATTAGATACAATGTATCTTATGAGTTCAATGTACCTAGTCAAATGGTTTGGATAAAACCATGGGTTATGGGTCAATACCATTTGTTAGTTTTTACCCATTTTAGTATATACTAGTTTAAGTATATATTTACCCAAATATGTAAACACTAGTTGTTGTACATATGTATTACTAAATCATAAAATCACTTATACTTGTTTTAGTGTTTTACGTGAAAGCGTAAGTGTGTTAGAAAACTATTGGCTCAAACAGTTTACGTATTTTATTTGTTTCGTTAAAATGATTTTAATTGTGTTATCGACAAAACATTAGAAGATCGTAAAATATAAATAAACGTTTTTACGGCTTATTTGTATTAACATTGTCTAAACATGAAATCAATGTTGGTTTTGTCAATAGTCTCCCTGAGAAGTGGCTGAATTTCTCTCAGGGACTTAGGAATGCTAATCATATCCAGAATCTTGAACTTTCTGAAATTTATGGGAAATTTGTCTATGAGGAAAACCTCATCAATAGACGATACCCTGACTTAAAGAAGTCTCAGAAAGTCAAGAAGTCTCTGACCACCACTTCAACACCAATTTCAACTGCTTTTTATTCTAACAGTGTGGTTCAAGATTTTCAGGAAAATTCAGATGATGAGCCTGATGAGAGATCAAGTGAGGAGTACCTAAATGACCTGAACACTGAATTTCAGGAAAGGGCACTCCTTGCTAACTCTCGAAGGTTTATAAAAAGAAACAAAGGTTTTTCAAATGCTAAAGCAAACGAGGACACTGAATACTTTAAGTGTCACAAAAAAGGTCATTTTGCAAAAGACTATTTTTCAAAAACAATTTCTGAACCCTCTTACAAACCATCAGGGTCAAATCAGTCCTCAGGCTTTAGCAAATTTCAACCAAAAATCTATCAGTCTCATCAAAATTTTCAAAACAAATCTGATCAAAACAAAACTATAGATTTTGAGGCTAAGTACAGGAAAGTCAAAGCTAAGCTTGCATTGCTTGAGGCCAGTCCCTCAGAAACAACAAAGAATGTTAAATCTATGCAGGGTAAAAACAAAGGCCTTGTTGCTGAAACCTTCAACTGGGATGAAGAGCCAGTCTCATCTCATGATGAAATGGTGCATGTCAGTGCACTGATGGCCCTCTCAGAAGAGGACAAGCTAGCTGTTGGGAAGAATCATGCTAGGAATGGAGAGTGGGTAAACATCACAATGAAGAAGGTAAATATTTTACTTTCTATGGATGATGACTCTGATTGGCAGTCTTATATGAATTGTATCAATGTTGACCTTAAGTTTGTAGAAGAGCAACGATTAAATCTTTTTTCAAAATATAACAAGCTAAGTTTTGAACTGAATAAGTGTAGGGATGAACTGCTGCTTTTAAAACAAAATAAGCTTGAGGCTATCACTTTGCAAATTCAAAACAATGAATTAGTTAAAAGAAATCAGGCTGTTCAAGATGAACTTAAGAAAGAAAAGGATATCATTGCTTGTTGGACTGCTAAGAATCCAAGGGTCTTTGATGTTGTGGGAGCCCCCAGTAGCAAAAAGAGAGTCATAGGTAAAGATCATCTCCCTGACTCTCACGAAAAAGACCAGTCTCCCAAACCATTTGTGTCTGGTGGCATGATTACCAATGTGTTGACTATTCCCAAGCCCAGTGATTGGATTGAACGGGTTAATCCTGAGAGTAAGCTTCCAAATTTCGATTCTGGAAGAATACTAGAGCCTGAGAGTCAAGCTCTTAAGAGCATGCTTGGACTTCCTGATGTGCCCAGTAGTACTGAACACATCTCGGAGTCTGAAGCAGAATCTAATGCACCGCTCCCACCCCTGAAACCTCTTCAGGGTTCTGCTCCTAGCTCTGAGCTTACTCCATTACAATTCAATCCTCACTCACCAAAAAAAAGGTCTGGACTCGGTAGAACCATCTGAAAAGACCAACAAATCCAATCCAACAAGAGTCTACCCCCACTGAGACTTCCACATCCTCTGTCCCCACTGAAGCTAACCAAATTCAACAACTGACTGAACTTGTGAGGAAGCTAACTGATAAGATGGAATCCATCAAAAAAGTTCCTGAATCAATCAAGGAAACAAAGTCAGCCTCCTCTAGTTCCTCAAAGTCAAAATCCACCACCAAACCCAAGCAGAAGTGTGATCTATGCCTCTATACCAGTCATACCACTGACAACTGCTATAGAATCCTTTTTTGTATGATCTGCAAAAAGGATGATCACAGAACTTCTTATCACTTACAATATGTAAGTTCACTCAGTAAAGCAAACTATACCAAAGTTGGTCATCAGTATGCTTCAACCTCCAAATCTGCTCAAAAGTTTAGAGCAAAACCCTTTCCTCCTTGCCCACACTGTGGCTTTAATGTTCATCATCCTGATAATTGTCTCATGAACACATGCTGTGATATTTGCGGAAATCCAGCTCATGAGACATCCCAGCATGACAGTGTCACCCAAGCAAGGAGAAGTTCCAAGCAACCCAGAATCACTGAGTCATCCTCAGTCTCCAAATGCAAAACCTGTGGTAGCACAATGCACTCAACCACTGACAATGAGTCAATTGCCAAATTCAAACAGACCTTTAGGCCCAAGCCAACTAGTATGTGGGTCAGCAATAGAAACTAATCCAGTTTACTATTTGTGCAGAGACACGCCAGGGAGCCTATTTGTCATCTAGATAGTGGATGCTCAAGAAGCATGACTGGTGTTAAGGAGTATATGCACAAGTATGTAAAGGAACCAGGACCCAAGGTAGTATTTGGTGATAACTCATCATGTCCCACTGAAGGTTATGGTTCAGTATACTGCAATGGAATAGTTTTCTCTAGAATATCTTATGTCAATGGTCTCAAATACAATCTCATCAGTGTCAGTCAACTCTCTGATGCAAAGTACATTGTGCAATTCAATGACAAACAAGGCACCATTTTCAATGCCAACAAACAAGTTGTTTTGATAGCTCCTAGAAGAGATGATGTTTATGTATTAGACATGTCAACACTCTCTCAAAATGGAACTTGTCTCTTTGCCAAAGCCACTGAAACTATCAACTGGTTGTGGCACAAGAGACTCCCACACTTAAATTTCAAAAACATCAACAACTTGGCAAAACAAAACAAGGTCCTTGGCTTACCATCACTGGTTTTTCCAAAAGATAAACCATGCTCAGCCTGTGAAAAAGGCAAACACCAAAGAGCATCTTTCAAAACAAAACAAAATTTCTCAATCAAAAGCTGCCTTCACCTCCTGCACATGGGTCTCTTTGGACCAGTCAGTCCTAGATCAATCCAGCATGAGAAGTATACACTTGTCATTGTTGATGAGTTTTCAAAATACACTTGGGTATACTATCTTTCCAAAAAGAGTCAGGCAGCTGATACTATTATGTCATTCATCAGGAACATTGAAAACCAGAATGACATTACTGTTAAACAAATCAGAACTGACAATGGTACTGAGTTCAGAAATGAAGAGCTTGAGAATTTCTGTGATGAAAAGGGAATCTCCAAAAAAATTTCATCTCCTTACACCCCTGAACAAAATGGGGTAGCTGAAAGGAAAAATAGAACTCTCATTGAGGCTGCTAGAACTATGTTAAATGGCTAAGCTCTATCAAAACATTTCTGGACTGAAGCAGTCAAAACAGCCTGTTACACTCAAAACAGGTCAATCATTGTCAAAAGACATAACAAAACCCCTTATGAGATATTCAAAGGTAGACTTCCTGATATCAGCTACTTTCATGTGTTTGGATGTCATGTGTTTATTCATAATCACTAGGATCATCTAGGCAAGTTTGATGCTAAAGCTGATGATGGAGACTTTCTAGGTTACTCACTGATCTCCAAAGCCTTCAGAGTATTTAACACAAGGAGACAACAAGTTGAGGAAACCTTTCATGTTACCTTTGATGAGAGTTCTGAAAGCATCAGGTTCACCAACACCTCAGTGGAGGAAATAGGAATTGATAACTCATCAAGAAATCCTCCTGATGAGTATGATACTGAAATCAATTCCTCATACCAAGCTGAAGCTGACATCTCATATTATGTCTTACCTTACAACCTTCCCCAACCAACTATCAGTGAATTCATTGATAATTAATCAGTCCCTGCTGGGATAGGTAACACTGAACCAAATGTTCAGGAACCTGTAATTCAAGAACCCCAACCTGAACAAGACATCTCAACAGATGATCTAAATGATTATGTGGCTCCTGCACCTGAACTCACTCCTGAATTTCTAGTGACCGCTTCAAGCTCAGATCCTAGACCACAAAGTAAGTGAACAAAATCTCAGGACATTGAGCTTGTAAACATCATTGGTGAACCAAATGAGGGCATGCTTACAAGATGCATGGCTGCTAAACTAACTGCAGCTTCTGCAAATGAATGTCTATATGCTGATTACCTATCAGAAATAGAACCTAAAAGTGTCGCGGAGGCTTTAAAACACCCAAGTTGCATTCAGGCCATGCAAGAAGAACTTTGTTAGGAATTAGAAATTCCCAGTATTAAAGAGTCGGTCACCTCAAGTATATGTAATCGTTAGAAAGCTCGTAGTCGTAGTTCTTTTATGTTAAGTAGTAATTTAGTTAAGTAACACCGTGGAGGACGGACGGGTCTTTACCCACTGTATGCCTGATCCACAGCCCAAAGTGTGGCGAGTTATGTAAGACTATAAATACTCTCTACCTTCCAAGGTAGAGAGTTGGAGCTCATAATAATATCTTTCACTTTCTCTCACTAAGTTCCCTAAACCTCTAACTTTCTCTCTCTAGAATTCCATCTATATGCTACTTTGTGTTATGGTTTGATGTGTATGTGAAAAGTTAATATCTAACAATTGGTATCAAGAGCCATGGTTAGATCATATCTTGCACATCTTTGGATTTATAGTGGTTTTTAGGTGGTTTTTGAGTTTGAAAAAGTTTAGTGGTTTTTGCATCATTTGATTGATCTCTTGTGTTAAAGTTTGACTTTTGTTGGTACTTTTATGTTTAGAATCATCAAAAGTGTTTAGGTTTTCATTTGGTAAGCTTGAATCATCTTGGTTGGGTTGTTTTTGGATTGAAAAGTGAAGTTTATTTGGTTTTTCAAGCTAGCGACTTAGCTCTCGGAATAGTTTCTTGGTAGCGACTTGCTTCACAGTTTTGTAGCGATTTACAGTGTTAAAGCTAGCGAGTTAGATCTAGCGAGTTAAAGGACAAGTAGTGGAATCTCCACTACGGGTAGCGACTTGTGGTAGCGACTTAGTCAGTAGCGAGTTGCTCTTTAGCGACTTGTGTTTCTAGCGACTTGTGTAGCGAATTGCTGCCAAAATTTGGTTAGCGACTTGGTCCTTAGCGAGTTACTACTTACCGACTTGTTTTTCTGTTAGCGACTTGGGAGTCTAGCGACTTGGCTGTCTAGCGAGTTAATTGGTAGCGACTTAGTGGATTTGTTTCTAGCGACTTAGAGCTTTATCATCTAGCGACTTGAGTGATTGTTTACGGTTTTCTCTTGATTTAGTAAAATCCCGTGAAAGAATCTATTTCCCGGTTTAATCATTGAGTTATAAAATCCCGTATAATCTGTTAACATGTCTACCAACGTCCCTACTGTCATCTCCACTGTTGCCGAGGATGTTCAAGCAGCTGGCTCAGATACTCGTCCACCCATGCTTGACAGAACTGACTACGATTCTTGGGCTCAACGAATCAGATTGTATTGCCTTGGAAAGGAAAATGGTGTCAATATTCTCAAATCCATTGATGAAGGACCATATCGAGTTGAAACGACTAGAGACATACTTGATACTAATGAAGATGGTACTCCTATTTACGGAATGGACAGACCTAAGATGTATGATGAGCTTGATGATAAGGAGAAAAAGAGATTTGATGCAGATATCAGGGCTTCAAACATTGTTCTTCAAGGTCTTCCTAAAGACATCTACAAGCTGATCAATCATAACACAGAAGCAAAGGCAGTTTAGGATAATGTTAAGATGCTTCTCTCAGGTTCAGAACTAACTGTGGAAGACAGAGAATCCCAACTCTATGACGAATTTGAGCACTTCAAGATGAAACCAGATGAGAGTGTCTATGAGTACTATGTGAGATTTCATAAGTTAGTGAATGACATGAGGAACATCAGAATGACTATGCCTAACATTCAGCTCAATTCAAAGTTTGTGAACAACATGAATCCCGAATGGCACAAGTTTGTCACAGCTGTGAAGCTCACTAAAGGATTGAAGAATACAAACTATGAGCAACTCTATGCCTTCCTCCTTCAGAATGAGAGACATGCCATGTTTGAAAAATTGATTCTCAATCAGTTCAAAACCAACCAGGGAGAGACAAGTTCGTCTAATGACTCAACAGCTTTCTACTCAAACATTGGAATCACAACCAAAGCATCACAAGTCATACCCTTGGGCAATGGTAATCACAAACTCATTCCTGATCCTATGTTCAAACAAGCTGATGCTGATGCACGCGTGGGTAACATCATTAATCAACTAGCTCTACTCATTAGTCAAAACATGAATGCTCTCCCACAAACCAACAACAACCTCAGAACTGCATCTAACCCACATAATCAAGCCACTGTTAAAGATGGAAGGATTGTGGTGCAACCAGTTCAGGAAAGACAGTATGATCAGGGAAGGGGTGGTGCTGGTAGAGGATATGTGGGCAATCAGAATCGAGGAAGGAATGGTAACCAAGGTCAAGCTAAGCCGATCAAATGCTATAACTGTGGTGGTGAGGGACACATTGCAAGGAACTGCACATCTCCAAAGCGTCCACAGAATGCTGATTACTTCAGAGATAAGATGTTACTGGCACAAGCTCAGGACAATGGTGCTGCGTTGGATGAAGAGGAACTGCTGTTTCTTGCTGAGGGTAATGCCAAGACCTATGATGCAGATGTGGATGAGCAGCCTATTCAGGAGATAGGTCACAATCATCAGAACGCCTTTCAAGTCGCTGACTGTGATGCATACGACTCTGATGTAGATGATGGACCTACTGCACACACAATCTTTATGGCTAGCATCTCTCCAATGGTTTCTCCCAAGATCTCTTCTTCACCACAAGCTGGCCCATCCAAGGACAAACTCATCTCTGAGGTATTAAAGCTATACGATGATGCTGATGTGCAACAGATGCATGACATAGTACAACCAACTGAAACTATTGAATCAAATATTGAAAATATGGGTAATATCAATATTGTCCCATACGATCAATACGTGAAACAAAGTGAAAGTGAAGTTGTACCAAGTGATGCATCTTCTGCAGTCAACAATGACTATGTCTTTGATGAATACACTGCATGTGCCCCTGATGATTCCATAATTTCTGAACTAAATGCTTATAAAGAACGTGTTGCTATTTATGAACAACGCGCTAAATTTGAGTTGACCACTCGTGAGCAGGAAATGGATGACCAAGTGCGTACAGTAATTAGAAAAAGTAATTTTAGAGAAGAAGTATTAAAACAAGAGTTAAACTCCTTACAAGAAAAGCTTTCTAAAACTGCTAAGCAAAAACACGAACTTCAAGAAAATGTTAAAATGCTTAAGCAAGAATTCAAGGCTAAGGAATCAAAACTTTTGAATGATTTTTCCAATCTAAAAACTTTGAAAAACAAGCTTGAAAATAAGTTGTACGTACAAGGGAATACCATTCAGACTGCTCACATGATCACTAAACACAGAGTCTTAAGCGATAAGCACAGTGTTCCCATTATAGATAAACCCAATCCTGAGTATGGTAAGAAAGCAAAAGCAGCTCAAAATGTAATCTATGATGGAAATGAGATTCTTAAACCTAGACAGACACCTAGTTGCATTGAGTGCACTGAGGAAGATAGAAAACTAGATATTGCATCTAGGGAGAAAATGGATAAGAAGCTAAATGATCCTAAGTGTAAAAAGAATAACATAACGATCAAACCCCATAATTACACTAAAGAAAATTGGATCTCCTTGAACAAGTTTAAGCCTCAGACTCTATTAACCCCTGAACAAGTGTTCTGGAAAAAGGATATGGAAATGCAAAAAGCTGAAAATCTTGTTGAAAAGAATCCCCCTTGTAGGAAACTGCCTAAATCAACTGTGTATCCTCCTAATACACCAATGCACTTAGTTCCTAGATCTCTTGCCACTAAAAGCAATACCTTAATCAGTGAATATGTTATCTTTCAACTATTTGTTGATTTTGAGAAAACTTGTAAGAAAAGGATCACACCCACCGGTATAACTGAAGGGGAAAGGGGTTTTGAGCAAACTAAAGAATGCTATTTAACTGAGGTCATGCCTTTATTTAAACTACTAAAAGATCAATTTGAGAGTCTTAAAAAGGGGACGCATTCTGATATTAAAGAAATGGAAAAGGTATTTGATGCAATGATTGTTGAGGTTAGTGACTATGAGAGAGAATTAAAATATAGTGAGATTGAAAGGAAGAACTTGCATACACTGAATGAGAATCTGATTTCTGAATGTATTGCTCAAGATGTGTTTTTCACTGCTACAAATTGTTCCATTAATGCTTCTCAATTTCATGAATTATCTGTTGCTCTGAAAGTCTCCCATGATCGTGTCATTGAGCTTGAAACAACAAATCCAAAATTGCATGAGAAAATAGAACAGGATGATCATGATAACTTGGTCAAACATTATTCTAAATTAGAAGTTGAACATCTTGCTTTGCAATTAAAACATCAACATCTCAAAGAAAATGTTAAAACCTCAAATATCAAGACATCCTATGATGCTCCTGAGTTTGATGCAGTTTTTGAAATTAGCAAACGTGATGAACAAATTCGAGCTCATTATAACACGATCAAAAGATTGAAAGCCCAAATTTCACAACTGAAAGGTGAAAAGAAGGATGTGACTGGTTCCCATATGCCTCCACCTTTAGATTCTCAGAATTTCCAACTTCAAAACATAATTGATAACTTGCAAAAGGAAAATGATTGTTTTAAAGCTGAAATTTCGAAGGTTAATGATCAAAACAAAGAGTTATGTGATTCATTTAAAGTTAATCATGATAAACAAATTGAAAAGATAACTTCTTTACTTAACGATATTGAGAATCTGAAGCGTGAGGTGAAAGGAAAGTTGCCAATCCCAAATTGCAAATACTCTGTTCCTAAGGTTTCTGCTTGTGATAAATATGCTATCGATATGTTATATATTCCCCCGCCCATTAGGAATAATGAACTTGCACATAAAGCATATCTCTCATACCTTAAGGAAAGTTTGAAGGGTCTCCGTGAGATTGTTGAAGATGAAATATTAGAAAAACCTTTTGATAGTACTATAGCCTATGCCTGCATGGATGCCAAACGATCTCAGGAACTCTTAGAGTATGTAATTGTCACAAGTCCGAAATCTAGCAATAGGCGAGATAGAATAGTTGTGCCTTGTTCTATGCCTAAAGCCAAGCATGTGACCCTTGATATGCCTTGTTCCATGTCGGACTCTAGCAAACCGTAGGTACGTCCGTATCCGATATCATGATAGTTTTCCAAAAAGATTATAAAGTAGAAGTTGTTAGAGTGCCTCTGGGAAGTTTGAAAGGAATTCCATACTCTCTATACGAAATACACGTTCAAGTAATAAGGATTACCCGCCCCCTTATATATTGTATAGCTATCGTATAAATAGTGTTCGTCTTTGGAATCCTTGTCTCATAAACGTTAAACCCTAACCGTTGAAAGGAAAGTGGAGTGCGAAGTCTAAGAGTTATAGCAATTCATTTCTTCAATAGAAAAGTTAAACAAATAGTACTAATTGAAATTTACTTAGTGTATTGAGAAACAAAACTAGTAATTGGAAGCTTTAAAGTCGAAATTTTGTTAGTAAAAGGAAAACGTTCAATAGTTAATACAAAACTTCAACCTTTAAGACTCTTAGATTTCCACCTCCGTATACCCTTGGTCAGTGTAGGAAGAAAAGTGGAAAGTCAACACTTTAAACCCGAAAGTTAGAAAACTAGCACAATATTACTCG
>BPTQ01000004.1:244753819-245009742 GCA_019973895.1 Chrysanthemum seticuspe
CAATTAGACTTGCTCAGATTCTTTAGCAATGATTCATTGCTTGATTTTTGATGACACTCCTCCAACGCCTAATGCTTCAATTACTAAGGATAATTGGGATTCATTGTTTGGGATTCATTGTTTGGGATTCATTGTTTTTCAAAGATATGTTTGATGAGTACTTCCAACCTCTAACGAATGTTGATCATCCAGCTTCTGAAGCTCATGCTCCGGTTTCTACTGACTCAACTAGTTCACCATGTAAGAAGTACTTCTCAGAACTCTCAAGAAACCCAATCTCCAGTTACTCCTCAAGGCGTTGATAATGACTATCATAATATTGTTGTTGCACTCATGAATAATGATCCGCTCTTTGGTATTCCTTTACCAAATCTTCACGGATTATTGTTCATGAATAATGATCCACTCTTTGGTATTCTTTTGCCAAATCTTCACGGATTATTGTTCCTCTCATGGTGCACGTTATAAATCAACCACATGAACATTAAGGAAAATGACTACCTCATCCGCTCGAAAACATTATTGGTGAATCTTCCAGATCAGTTTCTACATGTATACCCTAAGGAAGAATGCATTGATGTTGAGGAATCATTTGCTCCGGTTCATTCAGTGGGACAATGTACATCCGATTGTATGTTTGTTCACGTGTTGGACATTTGACACAAGTTGATTACTTCAGAGTTAATCATTTATCACTTATTTGAGATTGAAGTTGTCCTTCACAAAGGCGTGTTCTTATTTGATAACTTGCTTGGGCTTAAGAATTTGAGTTGAAGGCTTGATTTATTTAGTTACCAGCAGTCGGAGGGGATGGTTGAAGACCTGGTTAACTATCACTATTAGGAGTTACGTTGTTTTACTCAGTGTCACATGCAGATGACGATGTGGATAATATCAAGAGGTGTTAATGTCTCATACTTTGTTTGAGTAGTGAGTACTTAGAGATTTGCTTGAAGCATAGATTCTCGACACCGTTCTTCCATCTTTAAGTGCAAGCTTAAGACACAAATGCGGGGAATTCGACTTCAGTTTCAAGTTTGGTATATCGGGTTTTTCTTCAACAGTGGTCACTTCAAATTGTCTACATATGGGTTGATAAAGATAGTCAGAGAGAGTTTATGTAGCAGTTGATTCTCACAGGATTCACTTGGGCTATTTGAGTTCTTCTCACAAGATTTCAAGTTTATGGATTGATTATGTTTTGCTGATTCTGAGGTATCAAAACTATTTGGGGGTAGGATATATTATTCCAACTATTTGGGGGAAGTGGTCTATGGAGACCTTTGGTTTTTTTGTTACTTCAGTGTTCAGTTGGAAGAAATGTGAGAAGAATATTTGGAACGTGAGATGATACTGCCTATCGACATCTTATATATGGTTTATGATAAAGTGCTTCCGGTTATATGCACAACATGTTCACTTGATCGAGCTAATTCAGTTATTTCAGAGTTGACATCCACAGAGATGATTAGTGACTCAACATGTTACATGGATGTCATCGTCTCTACTCTTGTTGGGTACATGTGTACATTATGTGCTGATTGGTTATATGTTATATAACTGGAATGCACTTGGTAAAATGAAGATGTTGATATATTGTTCCCCTAACATGACAACTGGTCAATCTCGAAGAGTAAGGTGTACATCGGGGATGCACAACAGGTTCATGTGATCGGTCGTAATCAGTTAATCCGGATTTGATAACCACTGAGACGATCAATGTTTCAACTTGTTACTTCGGTGTTCTCGTGTTCTTCAGGGTGCTAAGCTTCAATCAATGAGACCGCTTTGTATTCAACTCTAATTCTTAGGGAAATGGTCTTTATTCGATGTTTGTCAGTTTGGGGGGAAGCTACCAAAGATTCAAATTGAGAAGGCTCATGTTCAGACGATTTTCTTAGAAGCCTCGGATGCTTTGGTGGCGAAAGTTTAAGAGATGTTGATTCCTTTCTTCTACAACGTGCTGAACGATATCTTTATCTCGGTACTCATTTCATCATTCTCTTAAACTAATTTATCTCTTGTATATATCTATTCGAAAAACAAAATACAAAAATATAAAACTTTCAAAATCCATAAAAATTTGAAAAATTCGAAAAATCTTCAAAAAATATTGTCATTTTGTCATGTTTCTCTCGATTCGATTATATCTACGGTCTTGATGTTGTCATTCAAAGAATGACACGGGACTTTAGATGTTGTTCGAATTTTTATTTAAAAAAAAAAAAAAAAATCAAAAAATCAAAAAAATCAAAAATATTTTTGGGAGAAAGAGAAATGGTTTATTGTCATTTCAGGCAGTAACCCGGTTTTAAAAGAAAGAACAGAGCCATGTTTTATCATGTTTTCAAAATTCCATGCTCTGATTCTATAAACATTTATCTGCTGAAAACTAAATGCTTTGAAAAATAACTCGATCTCTATTTTTGATAATCATCAGGACTTATTTGTCAAAATATCTATCTCTCAATCAACAACCTACGTCATTGATTGAGGGGGAGAATGATTTCAATTAAATTAAAAAGTTATTTGGCATTAAAACTGTTTTCAAAAGATATAAATGCATGTTTTATCGATGGAGTGTAAAGTCTTAAAATCCGATCCTTATCAGTTCAAACGCTTTCACAATCAAGTCACAATTCTCCTTAAAAACTTTCAAAATCAATTTAAATCTATACGAGATCACAAATCTCAAATGTTTTGATAATTGTGATCGGGGGAGAATGTGTGATTTAAATTGGATTTAAACTAATAATTCGGTAAATGGTTTCATAAGAGTGTACATGCTGTCCTTCCCACATGTGACAAACGATTTCAAATTTTCCATGCACATGTTGAGGGGGAGCATCTATCTTAAACCTTTGATTTGAAACGTGATCATTCATCCCAATGTGCAGGTTCCCTCTAGTATGTGCAAAACTCTTTTCAAACCACGAGGCACATATTGAGGGGGAGCAAATTTATGGAAACCTCATCCTTCCCGGAAATGTTATATCTACTTGATTTGTTGAGGGAAGTGATGTTGATATCTTTTAGAAAAAGGTAATCAAAAAGTTAATGCTTTCTCTTGCCTCCGTGTGCAAAAACATTTTTAATACTTGATGCACATGTTGAGGGGGAGTTCTCGTTCTAAAAAAATATCAAAAACAATTCAGGTACAAAATGCTTTGATAATATATCACAAGTATCTGAATTGATTTTCAAATGGTTTTCAATTGGATCCAATGGCAGATGAACAATACCAAATTGACCGACCAACTTTACTTTATGTACGGTGATATAAGGATGATAAGGTTAGGTATTGGTTCCCATGATCCGCCAGAACCGGAGGGATCTACCCAGGGACAATCCACTAGTTAGTGTAGAAGTCCTTAGGTATGATGATAAAAGGAGAAAAGTGAGATATGGGAAGAGTGCAGACTAAGACTGAGCTAGTACTGGAATAAACCCAACAAGGTAATAGCTATGAAGTCTCGGTAAGCACTGAAGGGGTTGAAGAATTAAAAAGAATTGAATGAAAATAGGGTGAAAACAAATAGCCCTCCATTAATTCAACCTTAGGGCAGAAACCGGGTTCACTTCATATGCTACTGATGGTAACATCGGTATTGAAGACAAGACGTCATGGACCCAGTGACGCACTGCACTTCAACTTTCCAAACCACTCAAGTTCCTCTTAAAAGGACTTGTTTCATTCTCACGGGGAACCGACATTATCTATCGACTTTCTCTTAGAGATGGTTGATATTGAAGAAGGAGACCCTCTCCCTAGTCTCCGTTATAGGATCCAAATATGCACAAATTGAGTCTAGAGCCACGAGATCATCAATAAATCTCATTAGGACACTTTCAATGAAGACTCTCTGTTTCACACAATGTGGAAAGAGAGATTATATCTTGAGTCCTACGCATTATCCTTGTGGTATTGCCAGAACATCTGAGTGATGTGTTTACACACTCACAATGAAGATGGAAAGCCTTCTGGAGCCAACATCAAACAAGCTCCTGGTAGGTGGCATGTGAGATCTATTATATGGATCAACCATGTGACAACTGAACAGAAACAACGGGGCGATTCAATTTCTTGAATCAATCCTGGTTCAGGTTAGGGATTGACGGATACCTTTGAAAAACCGGTCTTTGTGCTTATAAACTCTTTTCTTTAGCACATCGATCGTGTACTCATTTTTCAAACCAAAAGGTATTTTTATGATTGATAATTGATTTTCAATAAAACCTTCGTTGTATTGCAAAAACAATTTCTATTGAGCAATACACGACTGTTTTTCAAATCTCTTTTCATCAATCAGTGGACGCAAAAAAAAATTCGCTGGTTCACTCACTCCGTGTTGTCTTCTTTGAGACGTTCCGGTTTGAGAACAGCTAGAACAGCTGCGAAACCCTGTCAAGGAGATTCTTAGGAATCCTACCTGATCACAGGCAGTATTTATACTGATCAACGGGGAACCGTGGGCCGTGTACCTCAATTCAACGAAAGTGATCAAAGACACTTTCGTGCGATTTGTTGCTAACTGTTGTATGCAGGTACGCCCGACGTTTGCAGCTGATCTGAATGAAGCGGTCAATCCATAGCCGCATGCTCACTTAACACATTCATCTCAAAAGTAATCATGATTAGTGCATCAATGACTCTGATATTTTCACTCCATGCTTCTGCTACGCTGCTGCCTATATCATGATTCAACAAATGCTTCCGCTACTCTGATGAGAAGATATCATGATCCAGAATGTGAGCATGTCGGTCCCAAAGTCACAACACCACAATGGATGTCTCAGTGATTGTTGATAGCTGATGATCTCAAATGATGGCTCAATATTATCATCACGTGGATCAGTAAAAGACCTCCACTTGGAATAACCAAACATGCAATGTGAAGAATCAATGACTACGAGCTTAGGAGCAAAGGACTACATCAAGAATGCAAGATCAAGTGTTAGATGTAATATCTATTTGTATTCAATGTAATTTTGGTACATGATTGAGGTGACCTCCCTTAGGGGGAGATTGTTAGGAATTAGAAATTCCCAATATTAAAGAGTCGGTCACCTCAAGTATATGTAATCGTTAGAAAGCTCGTAGTCGTAGTTCTTTTATGTTAAGTAGTAATTTAGTTAAGTAACACCGTGGAGGACGGACGGGTCTTTACCCACTGTATGCCTGATCCACAGCCCAAAGTGTGGCGAGTTATGTAAGACTATAAATACTCTCTACCTTCCAAGGTAGAGAGTTGGAGCTCATAATAATATCTTTCACTTTCTCTCACTAAGTTCCCTAAACCTCTAACTTTCTCTCTCTAGAATTCCATCTATATGCTACTTTGTGTTATGGTTTGATGTGTATGTGAAAAGTTAATATCTAACAAACTTCAACAGTTTGATAAAAACAAGGTCATGACCTTGATCAAATGTCCTCAGGATGTCATTGTCATAGGAATGAAGTGGGTTTTCAGAAACAAAACTGATGAAAACGACACTGTCATTAAAAACAAAGCCAGACTTGGAGCCAAAGGTTACAGTCAACAAGAAGGCATTGACTATGATGAGACATTTGCTCCTGTTTCAAGAATGGAAGCCATCAGGATCTTCCTTGCATATGCTACCTACATGAACTTCAAAGTTTACAAAATGGATGTAAAAAGTGCATTCCTGAATGGTGAACTCAAGGAAGATGTGTATGTTCAGCAACCTCCTGGCTTTGAGAGTAGTGAATTCCCTAACTATGTCTGCAAGCTTGATAAAGCCCTTTATGGACTAAAACAAGCTCCCAGGGCATGGTATGAAACTCTCTCAGCCTTCCTGATTCAAAACAAGTTTGTCAGAGGAAAGATAGACAACACATTGTTTATCTATAGGACAAAACAAGATGTGATACTGGTCCAAGTATATGTTGATGACATCATCTTTGGCTCAACAAACTACACTCTTTGCAAACAGTTTGAAAAACTAATGACAAAGAAGTTTGAAATGAGCATGATGGGTGAACTCACATACTTCTTTGGACTACAAATCAGACAAACTGATAAAGGAATCTCGATCAGTCAAGAGAAGTACACCAGAAATCTCTTAAAGAAATATGAGATATCTGACTGTGCCTCAGTGAAGACACCAATTGTCCCTCCTAACAACCTTGGACCTGATCTCAATGGCAAATCAGTCAATCAAACCCATTTAAGAGGGATTGTTGGCTAACTGATGTATCTTACTGCTTCCAGACCAGACATACAATTCTCAGTCTGTCTAATAGCAAGATATCAGTCCAATCCCAAAGAATCCCATCTCACTACAGCCAAAAGAATACTCAGATACCTGAAGGGAACTCCAAGCCTTGGACTCTACTATCCAAAGTGCTCAGGGTTTGATCTCAAAGGATATTCTGATTCTGATTATGATGGCTGCAACATGGACAGAAAAAGTACCTCAGGGTCCTGTCAATTTCTTGGAGGAAAACTGGTTTGTTGGAGTGCTAAAAAGCAACAATCAGTGGCTATGTCTTCAGCTGAAGCTGAGTATGTGGCTGCTTCAGGGTGTTGTGCCAATGTTTTATGGATGAAAAGTCAACTCAGTAACTATGACATCCATTACAAAATGGTACCCATCTTCTGTGACAACACCAGTGCTATTGCAATCTCCACAACAACCCTGTCCTTCACCAAAAAACCAAACACATTGATATCAGATATCATTTCATCAGGGACCACATAATGAAAGGAGACATAGAGCTTCATTTCATCCCTACTGAATATCAACTTGCTGATATCTTCACAAAACCCTTAGATGAACCTACCTTCAGGAGACTGAAAGCTGAATTGGGAATGCTAGACATTAAAAGTCAGCAACCTGAAAACCAATCCCAATCTCAGTGAGTTCTCTCTGAAATGGTTCATCCTCCCTGAACAAAACCCCTAAACAACCCTCTCACTAAATGAGTAAGAGTCATTCAGGGACCATGACTTTAGATATTGAGCATTGAATGAGTAACTAAATGTACCAAGTATTAGTTGCTTAAATGTCCTAGGTTGGTAAACACACAAATTTAATATAGGAATATATGTCTCTCTATCTTACTGTCAGGGGTCCCTCAAACTTACCTTATCCCACTTGGCATTAAATGCCCCCTCTCACATGAAATATCTTGTGGATATTTTATTACTGCAGAATGCACTTTTACTGTGCACTGCAATTGTTCCTTGAAAACCGGTATTTTACTGCGGGTAGTGGAGTGGTGGCATTAAATGAGGAGATTCAAAACGTTTTCAAAAACTGACTTTACAAATCCTCTTTTGTACAAGTTTTACCCCTCTCACCACTCTATAAATCCCCTTTTCTAAATCTCATAAACACACACAAATTAATTTCTGAAGCAAAACTCTGTCAAAATACTTTCTCAAACCAGGAAATCTTTGTGTGTTCTTTAATCCTCAAAACAAGTTTTCACTAAAATCTTCTCTGTAAACATTTACAAAAGATTTTTCACTACTAACTTAAGAGATTCAAACTCTTTGTTCTTGTCAAGATATTTTTTTCAAAACCCTAAAACTTTTTAATGGAAATGGCAAGAACATAATCTCTTCAGTATGCACCACAGTGGGTAGGGGATCTCAGTAATGTTGAATTTAAAACAAACAACGTTATAGGCAATTTTAAATACCCCCCAAATATCCCTGCCTATAAGGACATAATGAAGTTTTTATTCAACTGCCCACTGAAAAAGGCCTTTACTCAGTCCCCAACAATCCTGTACCAAAACCTCCTCAAGGAGTTTTGGGCTACAGCAGTGGCCTATGACCCATCACCCTCAACTGATGAGACTGACCTCAGACCCCTCAGGGAGTATCTCATCAAATTCAGTCTGTTTAATGGGGAAAGATCAGTCACGCTGGACTATAAAACTTTTTGCACTTCAATAGGGTTGGACTATAACAATGGAGTCTATGTTGCCCATCCTGAACCTTCCACAGTTAAGGATGGGTTGATGTTGGAATCACTCCTAAACCTTAATTCAAGTGTTAGTTACTTATATGTAATAGGTAGCTTATTATGGCCTTTATGTTTGTTTAAGGTCTAGCTTATGTAGAAGGCCCATAAGCTTAGGCCCATGTCTAATAAGGAAAAGGGAAGGAGTGGGAGTGTTGCCCTAGCTCCTTGCCTATAAATACTCTTGTATAACCCTCACTTGAGGGTTGGTTGTTCAATTTATTCTCTCCATTTACACTCTACGCATAACCGTCCTTAGTATAACGAGTGTGTAGGTTTGTTTATTGTTCAACCGATCTCATATCTTCTCTATTTCTTTCTATTAAGCTTGTGTTGTAAATCTAGTGACCTATCAGTGGTATCAATCGCCTACTAGTTGGGTGAATCGTTATTGCTTTTGAAGTGGGTTTATTGGTCCTACGCGTAGAGCTAACGAGATACTTTGGTTTGCTTCAAAACATGTTTTTTACACTTTTTAATCCAAGATTCTTGTACTTTCAATGTTTTAAGTTGTTAAAATAACTGTTTTTGGCAAAAAGTTTCAAACTTTACGCGTGGATAAACGTTTTTGAACGAGGGTGTAAACCTACGCGTAACCGTTTTGAGAGCTTTGGATCATCAAGTTTCACACTTTTGTGTCATTTTGTTGTTATTGAAGCTATTTCATCACACAAAAACTGGTTTAGAAACATCTTTGGGCATAATCATTTTTACGAGTAAGATTACGCGTATCAAAACCCTAATCTTACGCGTAACTTTATCCGTGGTTTGATCTTCAGTTTCGTGGTTTACTCCGTGTTTTCTTGCTTGGATAAGCCTGAAAATACGTCGACTTTGGATATCTTTTGCACTGTGATAGTGTAAAAGATCACTTGGGATAAAACCCTAAACTTACGCATAAGCATAAAAGCTTACGCGTAGAAATCCTACGCATAAGATTCATCTTACGCCTAAGCCTAGTCTTACGCCTAAGGTAATCCTACGCCTAAGTTTCTACGCCTAACTTTGTGTCTACGCATAACTTTAGTGTCTTTTCCCTACTTACGCGTAAGCTAAACCTACTTGTAACTCTTGCTGTTACGCGTAACTTTGGTGTTTTTTACGCATAAGTGCTACTTGGCTATTGTGATTTCTACGCCTAAGGATACTTCATCAACAAAGGTTCATTAGACTACAAAGATCCATCAACACAAGTTATCAAAAAAAATATATATATATTTTTAGGGGAGATTAAACATTCAATTTTTACGCGAGATTCAAATTTTGGTTTAACTGTGAAAATTTTGGTCAAAAATTCAAATTTTTGGGCCCAAATTCAAATTTTTCGGGTAAAATTTTACGTCAAAATTGTCATAACTCAAATTTTTTATTTCAACCTTAGAATTGAATTTTATAGTGAATTTCTAATTTTGAGAGTCAAAATTTTTCAAAATTATTTTTGGAGGGAAATTGCAATTCACTATATCGACCTTCTGTGTGCTATATCGACTTTGCACCTTTTCTTCTCTTTGATTCTTCTGCAGGGGAGTGAAATGGATTCTGATCATAAAGATCCATTTGTGGCATTGAAAGAAGGATACATGGCTCTGACTCTGGCATTGAAGTGTCAGACATCATCAAATTCCCGATATCCCGCAGTCGTGCAAGGTGAAAGAGTTGATGTACATGAAAGGAATGCTCAAATGGACGTTGAGAATGTTGTGATTACTGCATCTGTCGGTAATGCGGACAATGAGGTTGTAGCATTGGAAAAGCAGGATGACAGCAGCAGATCTGGAGAAGATATCATACTTAACTACGACACCGAGCCCAACTGTGACGAAGAACAAATGGTTGAGGAAGATATCTTACCCACTTATGACACTGACACAGAACAGATGGTCGAGGTACAATCTACTGTTGATCATATTCTGACTGCAAATGCGACACAACATACTGAGCAACCTGAATTTAGTAATGAAGGAGAGGTTGACCAGTGTGTTGCACAATGTCCAGACAACTATCTCATGTCTGAGCCCTTACTTGTTAACAATTCAACTGAAACGTCAAATCAAACTCTAGAATCTGAAATCCTTCTTCTCAAAAAGACCATTTCTCAGTTTCAAAAAGATTTTTCAAAACTTGAGGCTCATTGCATCTCTCTTGAACTTAAACTGCAAAACAATGTTTTAAACTCAGAGCCAAAAAGTAAATCTTTGAATGAACAAACTAATCGTGTAGATACATTAGTTAAAGAAAATGAGCATTTAAAGGATCAACTTCAAGCAAAGGGGCTTGCACATGTTGCTTTACTAAACAAACTGAGAAGATTCACTGACAAGAGTGTGGATACTAATTTTGCAAAACCAACAATCTTGGGGAAATCGTCTCTACAACCTTTCATAAAACAATCAGTAGTTAGACAACCAACTGCATCTAAATCTGAACGTTCAAAATCTTCAAAACCACGGTTTCCCTCCCAAGTTGTTGAGAATAATCATTTGATAAAACCAGTCACTCCACATTCCTGGCATAAGAATAATGCTTCTGTTTCTGTTAAACCTGTTTTTGTTATACATGTTTCTGTTAGACCTCAACATGTGGCTGCTCCTGGCAAATCTAGGATTCGTTTGAACACTGTGTCTAAACCGAGCATTAAAATTAAAAATTCATATGATTCAAATGACGCATACAAGAACTATGATCTAGAAAAGGCTAGGAAAAGGGAACTTCTTCAAAAGGATGGAATCTTAGGTTCACGACCTAGTGTATCACCTTCGCGTGTATTACTGAACACTACCTGTAGTACCAAACCAAAACCTAAGTTAACTCAACAAACAGTTAGAATAAAACCCGTTGATCTAAATGTAAACTGTCATAAACCTAATAGGTGGATCCATATAGGACGCAGACTCTTCCCAAAAGAAGTTTCAACATCCCCTAGATCTAACTTTAGATGGATACCAACGGGTAGGATTTTCAAAACTGTTAGTCTTAGGTGGATTCCTACAGGAAAGATACTAAGTAGTTGCACCAAAACAAGTGGGATACCAACAACATCCATCCCTGAGGCAGAAAAGGAAATCATCAAAATAGCATGTTCAGGTGTCAAGAAGATAATTGACACTACATCTTTATGCTTCTAACATTTGGAACCCAGTTACACTTGGGGATCCACGTTTTTCTCTTTCTTGCCCCCCTTCTATTTTTCTATGCATGTACAACAGCTTTGGCTCCTACTGCAAAACAGCGTAGGACCCTTTTCTCACCGTCAAAAATATCATGATCCATCAGCTGTTCCACCATTGTACTTAATCGTCATGAATTAGAAACATTGCTTGCTCCTCTGGTTAAAGATTCTGCCAAAATTCGTGCTTCAGATGTATCGAATGTTTCCGCTGCACAACCGATAATACTCTAATTTCAGATACACCTGAATCTACAACAACAACCGAATCTTCTATAACAGAAGATCAAACTGCTTCCAACAACAATGACACAGCTGATGATCAACATAATGAACAGAGATGTTTTATCAGCAGTTGATTCTCACGAGATATTTATGGGACTTCACACTTGTTCGATCAATTGGACATACATGGTTTCGCTGTCTCCTTATACATGGTTTCGCTGTCTTCAATTCATCATCAACATACGTCGTGTATGATTCTGAATCATTGAAAACATTGAGGGGGAGAGAGTGTGTAGGTGGTCATTGCTTCCTTGTTCTTCTACATGCTTCTTTGTGAAAACCTAATGCCTTCTTGAATTTCTTCAATTAGAGGGAAGAAATAAGACGATTTGTGTCTCAAACGTCTCACTTTGGTGTTATCGTCTCAATTTCACGGGTGATCTTGTGTGAAGTTATCCAAATATGATGTTATGATGCCTCACACACGGTCTTGGTATCGAGTTATTGCATATTCACAGTGATTAGTATTCCGAAAGACCACAACACTCAGGGGAAAGTCGTTTCATTTCGTCTTTCGTGGTTTGTTTGGTGTGATGCGTCTACATACGTGAGAAGATCTTGTTGATTTTTGGCATGTTACCCTCGAACTAATTTTCCGCAATAAGTCAGATTTTCTTTGTGTGGTTTATTGCTCATCTACAAATTTCGCTGCATACTGAAACCTTCAAAAGTTAGAGGAAATGTAGACTTCATCAAAGTTTCAAATCTGCTAAAGACAGTTGTCAGTTTGGGGGAAACTGATTGTGAAACTTCTTCATGATGGCTTCTGGGTATAACAGCTTAGAACCCGGTCACAACCGTTTAAACTTCCCTCAACCCCCATCATCAGCTGAACAAAGCCCCCAGCCCACTCGTCAACAAATGGAAAGGTTATTTGCTCCTCTGTTCAGTGACGATATTGATGAACGTGCTCCAGGTGTATCCGCTGTTTCCGCTGCTCTACCTGATAATACTCTTATACCTGATACACCTGCTACAACAACTACTATTGAAGAAGCACCACCAGTTGACTCCACCACAACAGTTGAACAAACCGCTTCCAACAATGATGAACCGGCTGATGACGTTCTTAATGAAGTAACCCCACCTGCAGATTTTGATCCAAATGCGTTCTTTAACCCGTTTGCTAATGACACTGCTGCACCTGATGTCGCGGAATCATCAACAAACCTCTACACATCGATGGAAAAAAAGACCATCCTCTGGCAAACATTATTGGCAACCCTAATCAACATGTCGTTACGAGACAACGTCTTCACACAGATGGTGAACATTGCATTTATGCACTCACTGTCTGCCAATCTGAGCCTAAAAACATTAAAGACGCAATGACAAAAGACAACTGGATTGAATCCATGCAAGAAGAACTCAACCAATTCAAACGTCTTGAAGTATGGGAACTGGTTGAAAGACCAACAGGGGTCTACGTCATTTGTCTCAAATGAATTTGGAAAAACAAATTGGATGCTGAAAGGAACGTAATCCGAAACAAGTCACGTCTAGTTGCTAAGGGTTATCGTCAGGAAGAGGGAATAGAATTTGAAGAATATTTTGCTCCGGTTGCTCGTCTTGAGGCTGTTCGGATATTTCTCGCGTTTGCGGCTCATATGAATATGACGGTCTTTCAGATGGATGTCAAAATTGCGTTTCTCAACGGATAACTGAAAGAAACAGTTTATGTCAGCCAACCAGAAGGATTCTTTGATCCCGAGTTCCCGAACCATGTCTACAAACTGAACAAAGCTCTTTATGGTCTCAAACAAGCTCCTCGGGCATGGTACGATAAGTTATCATCTTTCCTCATTGCTAATAATTTCACCAAAGGTTCGGTTGACCCTACTCTTTTTATACAATATCACGGGGCACATATCTTAATTGTTCAAATTTACGTGGATGACATCATTTTTGGGTCTACACATAAAAAGTACTCAATCCCTTTTGCAAAACTAATGAAGAAAATTTTTAAAATGTCCATGATGGGTGAACTTACGTTCTTTCTAGGACTGCAAGTTCATCAATCAACCCATGGTATTTTCTTGAGTCAGTCCAAATATGCTCTTGAATTGTTAAACAAATTTGGAATGAAAACCTGTGACACTTATGCCACACCAATGACTCATACCAAGAAGCTAGACGCTGATTTACATGGAAAATTAGTTGACCCTACCAAATACCGAAGTATTATTGGGTCTCTCATGTATCTAACAGCTAGCAGACCTGATATTGTATTTGCCGTTTATCTATGCTCCCGTTATCAGCCGCGACCAACTGAAACCCACCTCTCTGAGGCTAAAAGAATCCTCCGATACATCAAGGGAACCATTAACTTGGGGATCTGGTATCCGAAGGATTCTGGTTTTGAACTAATCGCTTTTTCAGACGCTGACCACGCAGGATGCTTAGATTCACGAAAAAGCACTTCAGGAGCACTACAATTTCTTGGTGATAAACTGGTGTCTTGGCAATCAAAGATGCAGGATTGTACATCGCTGTCATCAACCGAAGCAGAATATGTAGCCATGTCCGCATGTTGTGCTCAAGTCATCTGGATGAGAACACAACTCAAAGACTATGGTTACGTATTTGACAAAATCCCGATGTACTGCGACAATCGGAGTGCCATTGCGATCTCGTGCAACTCAGTTCAGCACTCGAAATCAAAGCACATCGATCTTCGTTATCATTTCATCAAGGACCACGTGGAACAGGGTACAGTTGAATTATACTTCGTGGGTACTGAATACCAATTGGCAGATCTTCTCACCAAAGCCTTGCCTCCCGCTAGGTTTAATGAGTTGGTCCACCGGATTGGTATGAGGTGTTTGACTCAAGAGGAATTGGATGACCTCCTAAAACAGTCTTAAAAACCTATCAAACACCAAAATATCTTTTGTAAATAATTTTTCAAAAACAAAATACAAAAATATAAAACCTGATAAAACAACAAAAATATTCTTCTAATATAATTTTCTTTCAACATGGCATGTACATTTCTTCCGTCAACACTATAATCTTTCAAAATTCAGTATTTTTCCGATCAAGTGTTGAGGGGGAGAAAATTAATACCAAACTGTTTCAAAAACATTCGTGTACGTGCATGTTATTCTATACCGGTTGTTTCTTTTATCAATGGTGGTAAAATTTTCTGGTTCATTAACACTCCTCGGATTAAAATTTATAACCTTTCATCATTTTCTTAAGTCGAGGGGGAGTGTCGTCAAAGTTAGTTCCTAAAATCTTTTGTTTGGTAACCAAAATGGAAGTTAAAAGGCTTTGAATGAAAATGGAAAAGGTGGAGGGACCAAAACTGCCAAAAGGTTAAAATCATTTTAATAAAAACACCCCACCTAACTTCCACTTCACATTTATTACTCATAACCTAACATATCCTACACATACAAATTGTTCAAGAAATCCGTGTTTTGGATCATCAATTTGTAAGTTGTTTTATGATCTTAACGTGTTTACAAACATTGGTTTTGATTTTTATACAAATCTAACGGTCAAATTGTTGTCTATGATTGATTTGGTGTTCTTACGCATATGCGTATGAACACCTAATAAAGAATGGGTGTTTGTGATTAATAAGATAGTGTCAAAATGCTTTAATAACATCAATGATACCTTTTCTATCCTCAAAACGAACCCAGATTCACGAATTGAGTGATTTTGAAAATTAGGGTTTACTCGTGGTTTTGGGTATTTTCAAATGTGAATGCTTTTGGTCAAAAAGATTGTTGTGTGATGTTGTTATCATGATGAATTAATGTTATCTAAGCTCTATAACAACCCAGAAACACTAATTGATTGTGAATTAGAAATTAGGGTTTAATGTTCTTGAGATTTGGGTATTTTTGATTCATTGCGAATTAGGTGTTAAAACTTGGTCATTACACTCTCACAACATCTTAGACTTACCAGAAACACTTTGGTGCATATCCTATGGCTAGATTTCATGCGCGTAAATTTTGAACTTTAGGGTTTTAGGCTACGCGTAAGTTTGTTCTACGCCTAACTATTTGAATGAGTGATTGTGATTAAATCTGTTATATAATGAGTGTTAGTGTCAAAATTGATGTTATAATGATTTTATTTCAGGCTTGCTACTCGTAAAACTCAGAATCAAGGTCATTGAAACTCTACGCATAAGGATCACCTTACGCGTAGAAAGTTATGCGTAAGAGAAATTTTACGCGTAAGGTTCTACAATGGGACTACGCGTATCCTGTGAAGGATATGCGTAAACAGTGTCTCTACGCATAAGGTCTACTCTTACGAGTAAGCCTTACGCGTAAGGTTTTTATACGCCTACGCGTAAGCTCTACGCATAAGGTCCTCTTTTCCTACGCGTAATATCTCTTACGCGTAAGTAAGGATCCTACGCATAAGCTTGCGTCTACGCGTATACTTCTCCTGTTTACGCATAAGCTACTATTCCTACGCATAAGCCTTGATCAAACCTTCGTTATGAATTGTTACGCGTGCAAACTTGTAAATAAATGAATCATAATGTCACGAAACCAATAATGTCACTAATAAACTTAATCGTTTAATATGTTGTGTTAAATAAGTGATAATATAAACTTTAAAACTTAAAGTTAACTAACTTACGAAACTTATCACGACAACATTGGACTATTGAACAAACAAGTGACTTTGGACTCGTAATAATCATTGACACTGTACATTCAATAATTAGACAATAAAAACCTTCTGTTGACTAACAGTATGTCTTTCGATATGTTGGTTCTTTTGGCTAATGTTATTTTAGATCACGACATGGCTGCTCAAATGAATGTGGATGCACCAGAAGTTCTCACAATTGCTGACATCTTCCCTAATGGCTATCCGAGAAAGATTGGAAAGAACGACCTTAGGGTTGACTTTGAAACCCTCACATGCTCAGAATCTTCTTGTCTCATTGCTGTGGATATTCTTAAGAATCATCCCTACCAGAACATGCTCTCACACTCTGCTACAGTACCGGAGATCTACATTCAATAATTCTGGAATTCAATGCAAAGGATCAAGGATCAAAGTGCAGTGACTGTGACTATCAATCACAAACAAGTCACCATCACTCATGCAGACTTACGGGCTGCTCTTCTCATTCTAGAAATCATGCCAACCGACTTCTATGCCACACCGACTGAGGAGACTGTTCTACAATTCTTGATTGATATTGGCTATGATGAAGCTTCAGGAATTATCTCTAAGCATTCTCATGTGGAGCTTAAGAACATTCCTCAACCGTGGAGAACCCTCTACATCATCATCACCAAATCGGTCTCTGGTCGTGACAGTGGCTATGAGCATCCCAAGCTCATGGAACTGCAAATCTTCTGGTCATTAGTCAACAAGAAGGACATCGAAATTGAAGCTCTGATATGGGATGACATGATGACATTTCTCAAAAAGCTTGGCTCAAAGATTCCCTATGTCAGATACACAAAACTGTTGATCCAGAGAGCACTTGGACTTAATCCTGATATTCCCATGAGGCTCAATGACCCCGACAATCACGACATGTTGACTGAGCCTATCCTATCAGTCAGAATCAAGGAATCGTCAACAAAGAAACAGGGTGCGGTGTTACCTGATCACCTACTGACTGACGAAATCAAAAAGCTTGAAACGTACAAAAGGTATCGGGTAGCAGTAAGAGAAGGCAAAGTTGGTCATCTCGATGAAAAGCCTTCTGGAACACCTACTCGGAGAACCAGAAGAGGAAGTGCTGGAAGTGCAGTAAGCACAGAGAGTCAAAGGAAAGTCCCAAAGAGGAAACCTACTCCAAAGAAGAAAGTTCCCTCTCAGGAAGCTGTTCCTATTCCTACACCTGAACCACCAAGAAAGCTACTGGACGAAAGCTCTGAAGATACACAATCAGACGAGGAGATCCACTGCTCTGAATCTGCAACCGAACCACCACCCTCAGTAGCAAAACCTCCTAGTCCAATAGCTAAACATGGCAAAGGGAAGACTCATGTACTTGTGCCATATGAAGAAAGCTCTGAAAGTGATGAAGAGAAACTGGATAAATCCTACAGGAAGAAGTTTAAAATCGCTAGACACCTGCAGAAAGCTAAAGAATTTGAAAAAGATCAAATGTGTGGCCCCGGAGGGTCGAGTGGTGGTGTCCACTCTTCACCAGATCCTGATGCGGTTAATCGACCCGATAAGGGAACTGGTGCCACCACTCTTGTTCAACAGCAAAAGCTTGTGGAGAAATCTATTGATTATAACATTGAGGAACCAGAAAAGGATAAGTCTGAGAAAGAAAAGACTGATGAAGAAGCCCAGGCTCAGACGGAAGTAAAAGTTAAATCTGGACAAGATGGCGAAGGGAATTATGATGATTATCTTCTCAACAGTCCAATTCGTTCCAAGGAGGATACTTCTGCACCTCCAAAGGACTCTGAGCCTCCTCATGTCTCCGCATCATCAGATTCATCCTCTCACTCTTCACCACCACCATCTAAAAGATCAACCAAATCAACATCCAAATCAGTAAAGAAGCCAACTCGATCTTGGATTTCTCATGCTCATGAAAGAATTGGGAATGCTGTCAAACAAGTCAGAAAGAAAGACATGCTCTACAGGAAGATGACTTTCTACGCTGATCAGATACAGTATATTCATGATGATATCGATAAGATGCAAGTTGAAAGGAAGTATGTCCAGAAGCTCATGAAAGATGATCTTCAAGGGAAAATGGACGAAATGATCAAAGGATACACTCACCAGTTCCTTCTTGATGTCGTTCCTAAACTGACAAAGGAGATGTATACTATACAACTTTATCCAAATCTCTTGCATCTGGCCAAGCAAACCATGAAATCAACTCCAATGAATGTGAACATCAATCCAGTTGAACCCACAGTCTTTTCAGATAATGAATTGGTGAACCGACTAGTAGCTCAAATGTCTAAATGCTCTGCAACGTTTGCCTTCCATGAAGCTAAATTGTTTGAAGCATTGTTGGAATACCAACTCAGGTCAGCATACAGAGAAGAAGCTGTAAGGCCTAAACGTTCAAGAGACGATGAAGACAAGGATCAGGATAAGAATGACGAGCATAAACGCTCGAAGAAGTCTGATGAATCATCTTCTATGCAACCTCCACCCAAACGGACTCCAGCACAACAAAGGTCACCTCCTCGTTCTTCTACTGATAAACCTCAGGATTCTTCTGAATTACCACCCCGAGACTCAGAAAACCGGTGATCACTTTGAGTATACGGGTGGTGACGATGAGGAAGTCCGTGAGCCCCTACAACAACCCACCTCTCCCAAACAAGTTCAGAAACCAGAATCCTCATCTAGGTCTAAACAAAAGAAGAATAAGGCGCCCATGGTTGACGTCGTATCATTGCTAGATGACGATAAAACAGAGGAATTTGAATGGTTCTCTACACTTGTTAACTCAACTCCCTACCCTGCTGAAGGTCAAGATCTGGTAGACGGTAATACATTGGAGCATGCTAAGATACTGCAAGAAAAATTCCGAGTAAAGAAGATGACGAAATCTGAGTTGAGGCGAATTAAGAATGAAGCTTTTCAACTTCTAAAAGACACCTCGGAAAGTGCCATCGAGGTCGAATATCACCTTGAGAACATTGCTCGAGCTATGTCTAACAACATGGATTGGCTCAACCCAGAAGAAAACATCGACTTCACCAAACGGGACAACCCTCCATACTACACCGACTGGTCAAAACCTCTACCAACAATTGGCCAACCAGATGAACCTAGGATTCCATTCAGATATTTCTTCAACAAAGACTTGGAATTTCTTCTACACGGTGGCGATGGATCAAGGAAATACGCTACATCTTTGACACTTCCATTCCCAGCAGCCATATACTCAAACTGCATAGCTATCGAGGAAAGAGCTAATCACTTGTTCTCTAACAAAGTCGAAGCATACGACCGAGATGCAATGTACGGGATTCATCATTGGCCGGAACGCCGAAGAATCTACTACAGAAGCTGCCAGGTTCAGAAGTCTCAACATGCAGTGTTCAGTACTAAGGATATCGTTGCCATCAAACACGTTGATCTTTCGACCAAATGGGACTACACTTTTCTCAAAAATATTATGGTCAAAAGGCAAGATGAACGGGATTATGCATTTTCTGAAGCTGACTTTGAGAATTTGTCTATCAACGACATTGAAGACATGTACCTTGCCAAAGTACAGGGTCACATGAGACAATTTTCAACCGAAGTACAACGTGAATTCATCAAGTCATTGCTCATCTTCATCAGACGCATAGTCATCAAAAAACGTGTAGAAGATCTCCAGCTCGCAGTTGAATCATATCAGACCCGTGTCAACTTCACTCCACCTCAGCTTGATCTTCCCGACATCAACCAGCTCTCACAATATACACTCATCAGCAAACCATTCGGCGTCGTTTACCGCAGTGAACTTCAACGAAATTGCTTAATGGCGTGTAGTGATCTTCACAAGTTTGGGGATCACACTTTGAAGATGGTTAGGGACGGATTGGCTTATAGGTTGAAGGATATACGTCAAAAGATTGGGTCTCCTAAGCGATGGAATTCTCAGGATCGAAGGGATGTGAGGAGGATCATCAAAATGATTGATGAAAGGTTGTATCGAAGGGATCAGTTCAGAACATTGGAAAGCTTGTTGGTGGTCAACCCAGGATTAACATCACCGGCTATCAACGCCCTGTTCGCACTCCTGGCAACATCACTGGACTTCCTGGTACCCCTTGAACTGTGATCGCTTCCAAAACAGTCAAGAAATATTGACCAAAGGTTTTAGTCAACAAAAGTCAACTATTATGGACTCAATACAATTTACCTTGGAATTTAGTGGATTCCCGGATCGTTTAGTCCCACGAAGGTTGAATGGTGTTCGAAAACGTTCAGACGTAGAATGATCACTAAGGATAATGATCTATAAGGATTTTGGTTGATAATTACACTACTGATTGTTTGGAATTGTATTTGGATACAGAGCTATAAAGCACAACAATCAGATTAAACAAACGTAAATGCGTACGTTTACTAAATTTTACGTAAACGTACAAAATAAAACGTAAATTTAAAAGAATAAAACACCTATGGATATGAAAATGATATTTTTACAATCCTAATGATAAAAGAAAATTATTGGAAAATTAAAATTATTTTTATAACTATTTATTTAATTATTATTAATTAAAAACTATTTTTAACTATTTAATAATACTCTAAAATATAAGAAAATATTAAATAAAGCTAGAAAAGTAAAATTATGACTTAGAAAAATCTAAAATATTAGAAAACTAATTTTAAAATTTAAAAGATATTTTTTATGTTTTTTATTTATTTATTATTAATTAATTAATACTTTTTAACTATTTTAAATTCTAATAAATACTAAACAAACTAAGAAAATTCTGAAATTTTTTCTATAATTATCCTATGGTGACAGAAAGCTAAGAAAATTATAAAAACAGAAAGTGCTTAATAATAAGCTAAAAAAGAAAATTAAAAAGCTAATTTATATTAAATAAACGCTATCACTATTTTTAAAATTGATGTTTTTGTGTTTTTTCTTTTTAAAATCTATCTAACTACTAAAAATAAGAAACTTTAATAAAGACAAAAATTTTGGAACTTAAAAATAAGCAGAGAATGGGCTTATGAGCTCAACAGTTTAAGCTTTTGGCTTATTTTGATGTTTAAGCTCAAACAAGATCACAACAAGCTTACAAGCTGGAACCAAAAGTAAAATAAGATACAAATAAGCTAAAGGAACTTAAATTAAGCTAAAAAGCACAAAGAAACATACTGATAAGCTTTTAATAAGCTAAAAAGCACTTACACTAAACCTATAAAACAAACAGGCATGCAGTCATTTTGTAGGCTAGATTAAGCTAGGGGCAAAAGCTCAGAGGCCAAAAATAAGCCTTGATACAAGAAGCTGGCTTATTTAGGTTCCCAAAAAGTCAAGATTCTTACACTGGGGCCCACTAATAAGCTTATAACAAGCTTGAGAAAAAGCTTGTAAAACACTGAGTATTCAGTGTTTACAAGAATTGGGACAAACAAAAAGCAACTAGCAGTCCTACCAAACAAGCTAGAAAGTTAAAAATAAGCACTGGACCTTTGAGATGGCTAGATTGGTTTTCCAAAAAGCTAAGGTTCAAAAGCTAAGGTTTACTAATAAGCTCTGTGTGAGCTTGTGAAATCAAGCAGATACAATCAACTCCACTGGTACAGGGGAGGTTTTTGGAAAAGTGCTTAAAAGGAACCAAGAAATAAGCAGTTTAACTAGCAAACTAAAAATTATAAAAATTACTATGATAAAGGTGAGCAGCTAAATTCTAATATTCCAAAAGCATAAAACATGAAACTCAAAATTAAATCCTATAGAAAATTATTTATTTTATTCAAAAACTACTAAACTGAAATTTTGACTTTTTAAGTTATACTAAAAAGTTGACTTATATGAACTTTTAATTAATTCTACTTACTGATTATGTTGTAATAAGCTAAGTTAAGATGAAATTAAGCTAGATTACCAAGTTATAAGCAACTATGATGAATTTTATATTCTAAATCCTAACAGTTAACTAGTAAAGTGAGATTGAAGGTAATTTTTGACTATTTATCAAACAAAGACTGGTTTTTATTGTTGCACTGAATTATTAGATGCTAGTGTGACATAAAACAACAACAAGCAACAACACAAACAACCTCTAACACAAGTAACTCAGTAAATCCAAACAACCCTTTAATAAATTGATTTTGTGATTTCCAAAGGGTTTCACAGATTATGACCATGCAACTGATTAAAAACCTTATATTATCATATAATGAGACTAAATAAGCATTAAACAACAACAATAACAACATAAAACTAAGAAATGACACTTATACTACTATGACTGTTAAACTAAGATTTTTAGTAACTACAAATTCTAATGAACAAGCAAACTGTTTTAATGTTTAATTCTACTTAACTATAACTTAGAAACATAAAAACACAAAGATTTAAGCTTTAAGCTACTTATATAGTTAAATGCAAAAATTGCTTAAAAAGGGCTTACAAATGTAATTCAGCTGAAAACCAAGAACAAGGACCAAGGAACACTTCCTATAGAACCTCCACAGGTTCACTAACCCAGAGAAATCCATAAGCAACCCTGTTCCAATGCATCTTTCATCTTCTCTTGATTTTTGATTTTTAACTAATTTTTTTTTTGTATTTTTGGTATTTTTTTGCTTTGTGATACTAAACTGACTTTTATGGTTTCTAAAAGCTTAGAAAAGCTTTAATAGGAGCTTATGTGAGCTTATGAGTCCATAACATTAACTATTAACAACTTTAAGCTAATATTAGATTTTTGAACTTGAAATTTGCATAAACTGAAATTGAAACTGAAACTTGAAATTAAGGTTTACAGAAGTTTTATTATACTCTAAAAACATGAAATACAAAGCTTGAAAGTTAATTGATACACTGGAAATTTAAAATTAACTAAGTTTACACTACATAAACTAAAATTACACTAGATACTTGTCTACATTGCTCCTTTTCTTCTTTATAAAGATCTTTTTAACTCTTTGTCGACCTTTGAATGTTTCCCACTTCATCTTGACCATTGAATCCTTCAAATTCATCATAATCGTGCACTTGGCATTTTGGCGCCAAAAAGTCATAAGCAGGTTTTCTCAATTAATGAATTTTTGGGAGATTGTAGAGTTGGAAGGGAGTGGTTAAACAGCTGGGAGACAGGTGGAAAGGTGGTAGGAGCAAGTGGCGAGAAACCATGGTGGTTTCTGGTTTTGGCGGGACTGTGAGAGAGATGCACAGTGACTGTGGGTTTGACTTGGTTTGACCCCGTTTTAATAATAAGGCTGGGGGTTCAAAATGGGGGGTTCAAGTGAGGTTTTGGACTGGGGTTAATAATACACAAAGGGTCCGTTTGGTTTTGGATTATCACAAGGACCATTCATGTAATTTCCTGATTTTTTAGGGGCTGAATTAGCAACTTTTCCAAAGTTAACACAAGGACCAATTATGCCATTTATGAATTGTACAAGGTTTACTTTTGATTATTTTCACTTTTTAAATTTACCAAGGACTATTTTTGACAATTTTTAAACTTTAGGGACTAAAGTTGTCATTTTGTAATTTTTAAACTTTGAAGGGTTTGTTTTGACAACTTTTGAATCCCATGGACCTTAAATGATATTTTGCTTTATTTTGATTTACCAGGGACTGGTTTTGACAACTTTTGAAACTTGAGGGACTAAAACTGCCAATTATGCAAACTTGATACGTTTTTCACCTACTTTTGGTATTTTTGCATTTGAAACACATAAAACACTTATTTGTGATATTTTTATCATTTTGATGCTTTGACGGGTGCTTTTGGATGTTTTTGGCAGTCTAAAAGGTACAAAAATGATGAGTATTTGCATACTCATCAATCCCCCACACTAAGATATTTCTAGTCCCTAGCAATCTTTTTGAAACTTTAATGGATTTCATCTCTTTACCAAAAGCCATTACTTCTGGAGTAGCCAATTGTTTCAGTTCAAGTAAGAACCTTGGTACAATGACAACCAAATGATTTTGAGCAAATCACCAGCTTTCAACGGTTTTGATTTGTCTTTACCAGAAGTCGTTTGCTTCTGGACTAGCCAACTCTTAGATAAATTATCAATATTATCTTTGGTGAGTCGATTACCAATTATGGCTTTCCAACTGCCTTTACCACAAGCCATAAACTTGCGGGCTAACCAACTTTTCACTAATTAAAGATATGGTGAGCTGAACACCATACAATTTTGGGCAAATTGCAAGCCGTCAACGGATTTGAGATATCTTTACCAAGAGCCGTTTGCTCCTGGATTAGCCAATCCTTTTGTTTATTAGACATGGCGGACTGATAACCATAAGCTGAGTAAGTGCAAAACACTTACTCCAAAAAAAAATTTTGGCCAAAAATAGGGGAATTGGGTGGTATAATTACATGATAAAATTCGTGAGAATTCCCCCCCCCCTACTAGAAATGAATATTGCCCTCAATATTCAAAGTACCGGCTGTTATGCCGAAACATAGAACGTAAAAGGGAAATATTACGGCCATTTATTTTATTTTTGATATATACACATTTTTTTTTAAACTTTATACACAACAGCGGGGGGCAACTCCCCCACACTAGGGTGGTAGAAAGTAGAAAGAAGTCAGAAATATGGGTGAAAACCCATATGGTGTGCTACTGTTTTTGATTACCGAGTCGCTAGCTTGACTCGATCCCCGCATTCATTGGTTCATGGGGAAAGTTTGTAGATCCGGGACAACCATGGGTGGAATGTCCTCTCCAAAATAGTGCTTCAACCGATGACCATTCACTTTAAAATTTCGACCATCGGGTTGAGATAACTCAATGGTTCCATAAGGAAATACTTTAGTGATGGTGAATGGTCCAGACCAGCGGGATTTTAGTTTTCCTGAGAAAATCTTCAATCTTTAATTGAAAAGAAGGAATCGATCACCGACGTTGAAAACGCGGTTCTTGATTTTGGAGTCATGAATCTTCTTTGTCTTTTGTTTGTAGATCAAAGAGTTCTCGTATGCTTAATCACGGAGTTCATTTAGTTCATTTATTTGAATTTTTCTGTGATCACCAGCTGTCTGAATATCGAAATTGGCATGTTTCAAGGCCCAGTATGCTTTGTGCTCAAGCTCAATCGGTAGATGACATGCCTTTCCGTACACTAGCTTGTATGGAGTACACCCGATGGGTGTTTTATAAGCTGTACGGAAGGCCCAGAGTGCGTCATCTAGTTTATCCGACCAAGATGCACGGTTTTCGCCTACTGTCCTTTCCAGAATTCTTTTTATACCACGGTTGGAAACTTCCACTTGCCCACTTGTTTGGGGGTGGTATGCAGTAGAGAGACGGTGAGTTACACCATACTTTTGCATGACTCGATCAAATTGGTCATTTCAGAAATGCGTCCCACGATCACTAATTATAGCTCGTGGAGTTCCAAACCTAGCAAAAAGAGATTTTAAGAATTTCACAACAACTCGGGCATCATTTGTAGGTAAAGCTTTTGCTTCAACCCATTTTGACAAATAGTCAACAGCCACAAGTATGTATTTGTTTCCTCGAGATGATGGAAATGGCCCCATAAAGTCAATACCCCATATGTCAAAAATCTCACACACTTGAATGGCGTTTTGCGGCATTTCATTTCTTTGTGAGATATTTCCGTGACGTTGACAAGCGTCACAGGTTTTGACAAATTTGTGGGCATCCTTGTAAATCGTGGGCCAATAAAACCCAGAATCAAACACCTTTTTGGCGGTGTAATTTGGACTACGATGGCCCCCGGTGGGTCCAGCATGGCAAGCTTTGAGAATGTCCATAGCTTCCTGTCCATAAACACACCGTCGGATGACTTGATCCGCACAGATTTTAATAAAGTAGTGGTCGTCCCAGAAGTAATGTTTAACATCCTTGAAGAATTTGTTCTTCTGTTGGGTCGACATTCCTTTCATTATGAAGTTACCCGCATGGTAATTTGCGAAGTCAGCAAACCATGGGGTAGTAGAATTTCCACGAAAAGAAACCGCATTGAGTGTCTCGAGAGGAAATGTTTCATTTATTTCCTTTTTCTCGAAAACATCTTGGTGAGGGTTTTCTAGACGGGCCAGATGATCAGCAGCCAGGTTCTCAGCTCCTTTTTTATCACGTATAATGATATCAAATTCTTGCAGGAGGAGAACCTAACGGAGCAATATCGGCTTTGCATCTTGTTTTGCAAAGAGATATTTGAGAGCCGAGTGATCCGTATACACCACGTATTTGGTCAAGATTAGGTACGGCCGAAACTTCTCAAACACATACACCACGGCTAGTAGCTCTTTTTCTGTGGTGGTGTAATGGGTTTGAGCTTCAGTCATAGTCTTACTCGCGTGGATAGGCTGAAAATGCTTGGTTCTACGTTGCCCCAGGACTGCACCGATAGCAAAATCACTTGCATCGCACATTAGCTCAAAAGGCAAATCCCAGTCGGGGGCAACGAGAATGGGTGCTTCCGTAAGATTTTTCTTTAATGTTTCAAAAGCTTCGATGCACTCAGGTGAGAAGATAAAAGGAGCATCTTTTTCAAGAAGATGGGTCATAGGCCGGGCGATTTTAGAAAAATCTTGTATGAATTTGCGATAAAAACCGGCATGTTCTAAAAAACTCCTAATACCTTTGACGGTAGTAGGATGAGGCAATTTAGCAATAACATCGACTTTTGCTCTATCAACCTCAATCCCATTTTTGGAAATCTTATGGCCAAGGACAATTCCTTCTTTGACCATAAAGTGGCTCTTCTCCCAATTTAGGCAAAGATTGGTGTCTTCACACCGTTTTAGCATTTTTTCTAAATGGGAGAGACATGTTTGAAATGATTCCCCAATGACCGAGAAGTCATCCATAAACACCTCCATTGTTTCCCCGATCATGTCGTGGAAAATTGCCATCATACATCGTTGGAACGTGCCAGGAGCATTACATAGGCCAAAAGGCATACGTCTGTAGGCAAAAGTTCCGTATGGGCAGGTGAATGTGGTCTTTTCTTGATCTTGTGAATCAATGGGGATCTGAAAATAACCCGAGAAACCATCCAAGAAACAATAGTATTCGTTCCCTGCTAATCTCTCAAGCATTTGGTCCATGAAGGGTAGAGGAAAATGGTCTTTACGGGTGGCTTCGTTCAACTTGCGATAGTCAATACACATACGCCATCCCGTAACCAATAGAGTTGGAATTAACTCGTTTTCTTCATTTGTGACAACAGTTATGCCACCCTTTTTAGGAACACAATGAATTGGGCTAACCCAGGGACTATCTGAGATCGGGTAAATTAAACCGGCATCAAGAAGTTTGAGAACCTCCTGTTTGATAACCTCATTGATAAGGTTTTAAAAGGTACCTTTTTGAGGGGTCATTTAAGCCCTTATTCGATCACTTTTGTATCCGTTGTTGCTTAATATCGTTCCTTTTCACTTTTTAGGTCTCTTGAAGGCAAAATGCTGGAATGATGCTTATTTGGACGAAAAGGCGCGAATATACGAAGAAAATGGCCAAAGTCAGAATCGAGACACTCAAAGCTGCTGAAACATAAGGCGACGGCGTCACTGCATATCTGCGACGCCGTCGGGAAGGAATTTTGCAACGGCTCAGAAGAAAAATTGCATGTTTTCAAGGGACGACGTCAGGTTCTAAAGGAATAGGCCGTCGCTACTCAGACGGCCTAGATGCAGCCAAGACGGCGTCAGAGCTGAAGGGGACGGCGTCACAGTCATAAGGTGACGCCGTCGCAAGGTTTACGTGGCCAAGACGAAACCCTAATGACGGCGACACGACGGCGTCACGAAACATAAGGTGACGCCGTCGCAGATGTAATCTTATATATAGAATCCGAATTTTTCAGTTTTGGTGTGTAGTCTTTTGGAGTAAAAACCTAAAACCGAACCAAGGCTTTCTTGTGCAGTATTTTAGGGTTCTAAACCCTATTATACATCAAGATAAGTATTTACTTCATTAATTTAATTATGTCTTTGATTATTTGTGTGTATGCTTGCATGTTCTCCATGTCCGGCTAATTTATTTGTGTGTTTGCTTAGGGAATATGAAACTTAATTATTGAATATTGATTGGTTGATACTTATCTTAGTTGACTAATGATCTAGAGTGCGCTAGATTATTCGTTGTGTACTTAATGCTTGACATTTCTTTGTGAACTTTAGAATATAATTATCTAGGTAATTGTAGGATAAAGTATTCAAGGACAACCGTAGAGTAGGCGTCTATAAATCACTAGAGGATTTGTAAACAAGACCCTTTGGTAATTTCAAAGAGTTAGGGAAATAAGCACGCCCTATAGCCTTAGAATCACAACGCAACTAGGAATAAGGACGTGACAAATCAACCATCAATAGGAGATAATTAAGGAGTAGTAAAACCTAAGTAAACACATCTTTAAACTATCATACGAGTACACATCAATTAGACATAGACTATCACAACCTTAGCTTAGATAATTAGATAATAGTAGAGTAATCGGTAGAAATACCAACCCCCCAAATCCAATACCCGAGATTCGTACCTTTTCATTTTCTAAAAAAAACATAAAAAGATAAAAAATAATCTTCCTCAACCTCAACCTTAGCGTAGTAACTTCTCACTAGCATTCCTATTCCCCTAGAGAACGATATCAATACCCGTGGCTTACCCTAATTACTACACTACAACGATTAGGTTCACTGCCTAGGGTGTTATAAAACTTGCTCGAAGAAAAGGAAGTTTCCTTGACCCCGAACGACGCGTGTAGCGTTATCACTCATGAATCTTAGGATTCACCCTTCTCTGATGTTGGACTGCTAGCTTGAAGTCATCCTCCATCAAGATTTTGTGAGTACAAAACTCAGGGTTGATACCCTTAATGTCGGAGAGTTTCCAAGCAATTGCTTGCTTGTGTGACTTCAAGATCTTTATCAAAGTAGTTTTTTCATCTTTACTCAAATCTCGAGCAATAATGACGGGTAATTTATCATCACCCTCAAGAAATGCATACTCGAGATGAGGTGGTAAGTCCTTAAGTTCGACTTCAGGAAATTCTTCAGTTTTCTCAACTGACTTGACTTCCTTGTTATGAAGTTCTTGAGGAGGGAGTGGAGGAGAAGTGTCCTGATTTAACAACTTCTCAAGAAGAAGAATATCTCCCTCCAGATTAATCTCATTGTTATTAATCTCATCTGGAATTGAATCACTAGTGTGGGGGATTGATGATGGATCATCATTAAGCAACTTCTCAATGAGAAGTATGTCCCCCTCGATGTCTATGGGAGCGTGATCAATTTCCCACGGAACAGAATCACTAGCCAAGTATGCTTCAATCTCTTCCAAGATAAAGTCGCTTCCCTCAAACGGAGTGAGAGAAGGAGTAGAATTGGCAATGATGGGTTGAGATGAATGAGTGAGATTATCACTCGAAGAATTATGGACATAACCGAGAACTTCTTAAGAGTACTCTTCAGAAGCAACATCAATGATATCTATTCGGTTAACCGACTCAGAATCATAGTTTGCGGAGTACCTCGAAGTTTGATCAAGGTTAAAGGTGACAGCTTCATTACCTACACGTAATGTGATTTCTTGCTCAAATACATCAATGAGAGCACGGCCCGTTCTCAGGAATCCTCGTCCAACAATGAGGGGAACCCGATGATCGGCATCGAAGTCAACAACCACAAAGTCAGCTGGGAAATGGAACTTTCCTACTTTCACAAATACGTCCTCGGCAATGCCAAGTGGACAGGATATTGTACGATCTGCAAGCTCGAAAGTCATGCATGTAGGAGTAAGGTCCGGAAGAGAAAGTTTCTTCCATACTGAATAAGGCATCAGATTGATGCTTGCACCAAGATCGGCGAGGGCAAAGCATTCAATCATTCCTAGAAAAACACAAGGTAGAAGAAATTTTCCAGGATCCCCAAGCTTCTCGGGAAGCTTCTTTAACAGAACTGCTGAGCAGTTCTCGTTCAGAGGAGTTTTAGCCATTTCAAATAGTTTTTCCTTGTTGCTTAACATGTGTTTGAGAGTTGATGCAAACTTGGGCATCAGCATGATAGCATCCGCAAAGCTTATGTCAAAATGTAGTTCTTGGAAAATTTGAAAAAATTTGTCCATTTGATGACTGGCTTTTTCGCGGAGCTTTTGCTCATTCAAACGTGATGGGTAAGGAATAGAAGATTTGGATTTGGGATTTTCAACAGGAGCTACAGGAGGTTCAAAAACAACTCCTGGATTGGTTTTGGGTTTCGGGACAACTTGAGGATAGACACGTGCTGTGCTCTGGGAGCTAGTGGGTTGCACTTGGTCCTTTGTCGCCTCAGGTTCACTTTTCACTACCTTCGGGAGAGAAAAAGAAGAGGTAGTAGGAATAGCGGGTCCATCATATGAAGCACCACTTCTGGTTGTGATCGCCTTTGCGTCGCCCCTCGGGTTAGCGATCGTGTTGCTTGGAAGTTTTCCTGAGCCCGAGGGTTGATCATTTAAAGACTTCTTTAGATCAGCGATCTGACTGACCAACAACCTGTTCATTTCATCTTGGGATTTCATGAATTGCTTCAATAACTCATCAGATGATGGTCCAGTTGGAACAATGGCTTGAGTTTGATTAGGAAAATTCTGGCCTCTATTGTTCGGATTAGGGCCTTGATTTTGAAAATTTCCTTGGTTAGGATTCATATTCCCATGAAATTGATTCCCTCGATTGAAATTGTTTTGATTAAAATTTCCTTGATGTTGGAAACCTTGATTTGGTCCGGGATAGAAATTACCTTGGTTTTGATAACCTTGGTTCATTCTAGGTTGGTTCTGATTCCGGTTTTGTATGTTAGGATTCTGGTTAAAACCGGGTGGTCCCTGATAAGTATTAGCAGGGTAGTTTGGTTCATTTTGAGGATGGTATTGATTACCTCCCTGATGTGAAGTACCGGCTATAGCATTGGCTTCAAATGGACTACCATCGGTGGCAGTACAGTTGTAGTATGCATGAGGGCCACCACAAGTAACACAGACCTCGAATTTCTTAACTTCACCATGTAATGGTGTCTGTGTGAAAGTGACTTTCTTTTGGTTTGCAAGAACCAAAGCCTGAACAGCATCCGTGAGTTCGTCAATCTTAGCATCGGTGCTAGATGTACTCACGTGAGATGAAGTAGAAGGTCCTGCATTAGACTGAGACTGATATGTCTTTGTTCGGAAAGGGCGGACCTGGGACTTGTTTTCTATGATTTGCAAGGCTTCTTTTGTGGTCTTGCTCAGGAAATTACCTCCCGCGGAGGCATTTAAAGAGTCTTGGTTAGTTTGGTTCAGACCATTGTAGAAAGTATCCATTTGCATTAACTCGGTAAAACCATGATGCGGACACTTTCGGAGCAACTCTTTGTAACGATCCCATGCCTCACCGAATGATTCATCAAATCTTTGAGTGACTTTCATTATCTCATTCTTAAGACTTGTAGTTCGGGATGGAGGATAGAATTCGTTAACAAACTTAGTGACTAAATCCTCCCATGTCTCAATGGAACGAGGGGGTTGTTTCTCAAGCCAATTCCGGGCTTGTCCCTCTAGAGAGAATGGGAACAGAAGAAGCTTAATTGCTTCATGTGGGACATTCTTGTATTTGATGGTCGGTGCAATCTTGTTGAACCATCGAATATGTGCATGAGGGTCGTCCCGCTCAAAACCATAAAATTGGCTTTGGGTCACCAGATTAAGCAACCCGGTTTTGAGCTCGAAGGTATCAGCCACGATGGCTGGGACAATAATGGCATCTCCGTAACCCTCGATGGGTGCTTGGAGAAGCTCATTCATCGGTTTATCTTCTGCCATTACGACAGGGGGTGGTGGTGCTAGACGTTCCTCAGTCACGGCTGAAGGAGCAGAACGTCCTCTACGTTTACGTGGAATACTTGCAAGCTCTGAAAGTGGACTTGTAGAGCTGGAAGAACGAGTGCGCATGCACTAAGTATAAAAATCAGTTTTCAAAAACAAATGCGTGGCAAAACGACAAGTGAACTTAAACCAATAATCACAAATGAAATGGCTTCTTTGAAAAAGGTATACCAAATCACAAGGACACAAAGGCAAGTTTTGATCTTTAAGATTGGGAACTTATTAATGTTCACACCCCCAGTTGGTAGGTGTTCTGCCTTGGTTTGCGGTGGTTGATTTTTATGTATTTATTAAGTACCACTAAAAAGACGTAGGTATGGATTTGTGCTAGGAGTTTAAATACTTTTGGACAATATTTTTGGTATCGTCTCGTTTAACCAAATCGTACCTCTTTAAGAATCACCTTAAAGAAAATACAAGATAGAAAACGTTACGATTGTTTTGTTGTTTTATATTTTTTTGGTGTTGTTAACACTTTAGGAAAAGTGTTAATGAACTTTTTGATTTTGATAACTTTACAAAAAACTGTTTACAAAAGGTGGTATATGTGCAAGTATGGGTCTGAAAATGTTTAAAACACGCTAAAGCCTCCCCGGCAGCGGCGCCAAAATTTTGATCGCTTCCAAAACAGTCAAGAAATATTGACCAAAGGTTTTAGTCAACAAAAGTCAACTATTATGGACTCAATACAATTTACCTTGGAATTTAGTGGATTCCCGGATCGTTTAGTCCCACGGAGGTTGAATGGTGTTCGAAAACGTTCAGACGTAGAATGATCACTAAGGATAATGATCTGTAAGGATTTTGGTTGATAATTACACTACTGATTGTTTGGAATTGTATTTGGATACAGAGCTATAAAGCACAACAATCAGATTAAACAAACGTAAATGCGTACGTTTACTAAATTTTACGTAAGCGTACAAAATAAAACTTAAATTTAAAAGAATAAAACACCTATGGATATGAAAATGATATTTTTACAATCCTAATAATAAAAGAAAATTATTGGAAAATTAAAATTATTTTTATAACTATTTATTTAATTATTATTAATTAAAAACTATTTTTAACTATTTAATAATACTCTAAAATATAAGAAAATATTAAATAAAGCTAGAAAAGTAAAATTATGACTTAGAAAAATCTAAAATATTAGAAAACTAATTTTAAAATTTAAAAGATATTTTTTATGTTTTTTATTTATTTATTATTAATTAATTAATTCTTTTTAACTATTTTAAATTCTAATAAATACTAAACAAACTAAGAAAATTCTGAAATTTTTTCTATAATTATCTTATGGTGACAGAAAGCTAAGAAAATTATAAAAACAGAAAGTGCTTAATAATAAGCTGAAAAAGAAAATTAAAAAACTAATTTATATTAAATAAACGCTATCACTATTTTTAAAATTGATGTTTTTGTGTTTTTTCTTTTTAAAATCTATCTAACTACTAAAAATAAGAAACTTTAATAAAGACAAAAATTTTGGAACTTAAAAATAAGCAGAGAATGGGCTTATGAGCTCAACAGTTTAAGCTTTTGGCTTATTTTGATGTTTAAGCTCAAACAAGATCACAACAAGCTTACAAGCTGGAACCAAAAGTAAAATAAGATACAAATAAGCTAAAGGAACTTAAATTAAGCTAAAAAGCACAAAGAAACATACTGATAAGCTTTTAATAAGCTAAAAAGCACTTACACTAAACCTATAAAACAAACAGGCATGCAGTCATTTTGTAGGCTAGATTAAGCTAGGGGCAAAAGCTCAGAGGCCAAAAATAAGCCTTGATACAAGAAGCTGGCTTATTTAGGTTCCCAAAAAGTCAAGATTCTTACACTGGGGCCCACTAATAAGCTTATAACAAGCTTGAGAAAAAGCTTGTAAAACACTGAGTATTCAGTGTTTACAAGAATTGGGACAAACAAAAAGCAACTAGCAGTCCTACCAAATAAGCTAGAAAGTTAAAAATAAGCACTGGACCTTTGAGATGGCTAGATTGGCTTTCCAAAAAGCTAAGGTTTACTAATAAGCTCTGTGTGAGCTTGTGAAATCAAGCAGATACAATCAACTCCACTGGTACAGGGGAGGTTTTTGGAAAAATGCTTAAAAGGAACCAAGAAATAAGCAGTTTAACTAGCAAACTAAAAATTATAAAAATTACTATGATAAAGGTGAGCAGCTAAATTCTAATATTCCAAAAGCATAAAACATGAAACTCAAAATTAAATCCTATAGAAAATTATCTATTTTATTCAAAAACTATTAAACTGAAATTTTGACTTTTTAAGTTATACTAAAAAGTTGACTTATATGAACTTTTAATTAATTCTACTTACTGATTATGTTGTAATAAGCTAAGTTAAGATGAAATTAAGCTAGATTACCAAGTTATAAGCAACTATGATGAATTTTATATTCTAAATCCTAACAGTTAACTAGTAAAGTGAGATTGAAGGTAATTTTTGACTATTTATCAAACAAAGACTGGTTTTTATTGTTGCACTGAATTATTAGATGCTAGTGTGACATAAAACAACAACAAGCAACAACACAAACAACCTCTAACACAAGTAACTCAGTAAATCCAAACAACCCTTTAATAAACTGATTTTGTGATTTCCAAAGGGTTTCACAGATTATGACCATGCAACTGATTAAAAACCTTATATTATCATATAATGAGACTAAATAAGCATTAAACAACAACAATAACAACATAAAACTAAGAAATGACACTTATACTACTATGACTGTTAAACTAAGATTTTTAGTAACTACAAATTCTAATGAACAAGCAAACTGTTTTAATGTTTAATTCTACTTAACTATAACTTAGAAACATAAAAACACAAAGATTTAAGCTTTGAGCTACTTATATAGTTAAATGCAAAAATTGCTTAAAAAGGGCTTACAAATGTAATTCAGCTGAAAACCAAGAACAAGGACCAAGGAACACTTCCTATAGAACCTCCACAGGTTCACTAACCCAGAGAAATCCATAAGCAACCCTGCTCCAATGCATCTTTCATCTTCTCTTGATTTTTGATTTTTAACTAATTTTTTTTTGTATTTTTGGTATTTTTTGCTTTTTGATACTAAACTGACTTTTATGGTTTCTAAAAGCTTAGAAAAACTTTAATAGGAGCTTATGTGAGCTTATGAGTCCATAACATTAACTATTAACAACTTTAAGCTAATATTAGATTTTTGAACTTGAAATTTGCATAAACTGAAATTGAAACTGAAACTTGAAATTAAGGTTTACAGAAGTTTTATTATACTCTAAAAACATGAAATACAAAGCTTGAAAGTTAATTGATACACTGGAAATTTAAAATTAACTAAGTCGACACTACATAAACTAAAATTACACTAGATACTTGTCTACATTGCTCCTTTTCTTCTTTATAAAGATCTTTTTAACTCTTTGTCGACCTCTGAATGTTTCCCACTTCATCTTGACCATTGAATCCTTCAAATTCATCATAATCGTGCACTTGGCATTTTGGCGCCAAAAAGTCATAAGCAGGTTTTCTCAATTAATGAATTTTTGGGAGATTGTAGAGGTGGAACGGAGTGGTTAAACAGCTGGGAGATAGGTGGAAAGGTGGTAGGAGCAAGTGGCGAGAAACCATGGTGGTTTCTGGTTTTGGCGGGACTGTGAGAGAGATGCACAGTGACTGTGGGTTTGACTTGGTTTGACCCTGTTTTAATAATAAGGCTGGGGGTTCAAAATGGGGGGTTCAAGTGAGGTTTTGGACTGGGGTTAATAATACACAAAGGGTCCGTTTGGTTTTGGATTATCACAAGGACCATTCATGTAATTTCTTGATTTTTGAGGGGCTGAATTAGCAACTTTTCCAAAGTTAACACAAGGACCAATTATGCCATTTATGAATAGTACAAGGTTTACTTTTGATTATTTTCACTTTTTAAATTTACCAAGGACTATTTTTGACAATTTTTAAACTTTAGGGACTAAAGTTGTCATTTTGTAATTTTTAAACTTTGAAGGGTTTGTTTTGACAACTTTTGAATCCCATGGACCTTAAATGATATTTTGCTTTATTTTGATTTACCAGGGACTGGTTTTGACAACTTTTGAAACTTGAGGGACTAAAACTGCCAATTATGCAAACTTGATACGTTTTTCACCTGCTTTTGGTATTTTTGCATTTGAAACACATAAAACACTTATTTGTGATATTTTTATCATTTTGATGCTTTGACGGGTGTTTTTGGATGTTTTTGGCAGTCTAAAAGGTACAAAAATGATGAGTATTTGCATACTCATCAAACTGCTTCTTTCATTTTAAATTTGGATGTGTGATTATATATGTCAATGGCTTGTGCACACATATCAGTGTACAACCCGCAATTGTCAAGAAAGGACCCTGTGGTACGCTTCAGTGTCACAATCCTTATAAAAGGAGCGAAAGCTTCTTACTTTTGAGTAAAACCTATCAAACCTTTCATTTTTCAAGGTTTTGCTCAAAAGGACAAGTACTTCCCCGTATGATTTTCAAAACCTCAACCGTTTATATCATTTGTTGAGGGGGAGTATTTGAATTAAAACTTTGTTCACAAATTGTTCATAGTGGTCATCTTCCCGCAACACTCGAAATGGTCATATTTATTCTCAACTTTTCAAAAATAACATTTTATATGCCATTTTTGAGGGGGAGAAAGTTATGTGATAAGAAATATGTTGAGTAAATGCAAATGAATCTTTGTGTAATAGACTTAACAAACGAATTGACGGTACTAAACTGTTAGTAACTCGAAAAGACTTGCCCGGGACGGGTAATAATTTCAAGCTAGTTCTCTAGTAATGTAAACGTGTCTCGCAAAGGACTTGTCCGAGTAGAAAGTACCATTCGAGAATCTCTTGGTAGACATGAACTCTGACGGGTATGACAACCTTTCGAGGCTTGTCTACACCTTCAAGGTAGTTATTAGAGCTAGTTGTCACCTAAAAGCTGACAATGTAACTTTTTAACTATGCAACGTAACCGTGTCTCGCGGGGGAGTGTCTATCTTGAGTTGATCAATTCAAAAGTGCGCGCTCTTCCCACACAGTGCAGATTTTCGTCAAAACTCTAAAGCACATGTGGAGGGGGAGTATTTCTGCTAAAAGATAAAACTCTCACAGTGGTTCAAACATGTTTTTCATTTACAAACCCTTTGAGAGATTTTCTTGAAAATTGGTTTTATGGCAACATAGGTTAGTCATGGAGTGATAAGGTGACTAAGGTTAGGAATAACCGTCCTATGATCCGCCAGAGCCGGAGGGATCTACCCAAGGACATCACAAATAGTTAGTACTTAGAAGTCCTTAGGTACGATTATAAAAAGGAGAAAATGAGAATCGAAGAAAGAAGGAGTTGAAGAATTAAAAAGAAATGCAAAGAAAAGGGTGAAAAGAAATAGCCCTCCAAATTATTCAACTTAGGGCAGACACCGAGTTCAATTCATATGCTACTGGTTGTCACTTAGTGACGCCGGTATTGAAGATTAAAAGTCGTCATGGACCCAATGACGCATGCACTATACCTTCTTAGCCACTCAAGTTTCTCTCGAAAGAAGCTTGTTTCATTCTCACAGGGAACCCTACATAATCTATCGGCTTTCTATTAGAGATAGCTGGTATTGAAGAAGGAGAACCTCTCCCTAGTCTCTGCTCAGGAAAACCAAAACGCACTATTGAGTCTAGAGCCACGAGATTCATCAAAAGATCTCTTAGATACACTTGACATTTTATCACTTGATGTTCAACAATAAGAGCATCAGTGGTACGTTATCGAGTCCTTCACAGATCTTAGCAATCTGTCGAGAACATTTATGAGAGGTTCACATCTGTGATCCTTAGTGATTGAATGGAAACTCCTGCCAGGGTCAACATCAAACAGCCCTGACACCAGGTCACTTCGGTAACTCCCCGTAGATTACGCTTAGTGTGTCTCAAACGGTCTACAGTCGTGAGGTGATGCTTCGGTGTACCTCAGCGACTCATCTGAACTGTAGATGTACTTCGGTACATCGTGTTATCTCACTTGTGGGACTCCAGTTCAGGAACGGCCTTTGTGAGAATTAGAGTTGTGTTTTCACACTATGTTGTTAACACTCTCGAAGTTCGAACCTGTAAGTGCCGGAATCCACTTATTACTAACCGTTTTAAATGTTTTCTTCTTATGGAAGCTCCGGAGCGGGATGATCGTGCAGATTCTTCTCATGCTCACGCCAACATCATCACTAATGGAAGTTCTATCCAAAAGCAACACAAAAGTCAGAATGATTCTTCGTCAAATCAAAAAATCTACAAAGTTAAAAGACTTAAAGAACTTCATCAGTACTGAATTCCAACGTCAAAGAGCGTGTGAGCATGTTGAAGAATGACGGGGAGACACTGTAGCAGCGAAGCAGACCTGAGGCAGACTTGATGCAGACAACAACATACTATCACTTTCACCACAAAGAACAATGATCAAAGAACAAAGTTATAGATGACGTCAAAGCATAACTGTTCAAAGAAAACTATCTCTCTACACTGGGGAGATTGTTTGAATCAAGGCATTCCTTCTCACAAGAAAGAAGAATGTTAGAAGATGTCAAAGCTACTATTACATCAATGCCTTCACCGTTTTTCATCACCAACACTTGAGGGGGAGATTGTTGGAATCACTCCTAAACCTTAATTCAAGTGTTAGTTACTTATATGTAATAGGTAGCTTATTATGGCCTTTATGTTTGTTTAAGGTCTAGCTTATGTAGAAGGCCCATAAGCTTAGGCCCATGTCCAATAAGGAAAAGGGAAGGAGTGGGAGTGTTGCCCTAGCTCCTTGCCTATAAATACTCTTGTATAACCCTCACTTGAGGGTTGGTTGTTCAATTTATTCTCTCCATTTACACTCTACGCATAACCGTCCTTAGTATAACGTGTGTGTGGGTTTGTTTATTGTTCAACCAATCTCATCTCTTCTCTATTTCTTTCTATTAAGCTTGTATTCTAAATCTAGTGACCTATCAGTTGAAACAAATTGTTTTGGATCCAAAGTTTTTGGACAGAACCCTAGTCACCAAGAACTCATTTCCTGCGGCTTGGAAGATCCTGTTCACATTTGTGATTCAGGTTCTCGGCGGGAACCACTCATCCTCTGAACAAGTTAATTCAGTTCAGTTGATGGTGGCATAATGCTTGATGAATGGGGTCACTTTCGACATAGGGGAGATCATTTACAGTGATCTCGTAACCAAGCTACTGAGCAAAACTAGGGCGAAATACGTTTCGTACCCTAGGTTTGTCTCATGTGCTTTACAAGTGTTACTGGGTTGCAATTACCCTCAGGAATTTAAATACACTGCTTTACCTGGTGTCCTGAGTCAATCAAATTTTCAAAAGGACCCATCCCAAGTCACAACTATTGAATTGAAGGCCCATATGGTTGTTGTAAACAACCAAAAGGACTCAATGTCTCCAAACCCTGCTCTTAAAAAGAGAAAGGGGAAGTCTCAAACTGGGACTAAGACCAAACCCAAGTCTCAGGGCCCTAAGGCTTCTGGAGCACAGCCTAAAAGGCAAAAGAAGCCCTAGACTGATCTGCCACCCACTGGTGACCAAACAACATCCACCCGGTGACAAAGAAGGACACTGATACATCACAGTCAGTGCCCTTGGTCCCAACTACTACTCCTCAAGATCCAGAGGGAAACATACAACCCGTTGGTAGGGGAGCGCCTTCCACACTGCCCAAGGATAACATTCGCAAATCACAGCTTTTGTGTGAGGGCCAACTGAATGATCCCAAAGACTCAGAGGGAACTGAACAACCCGCTGATAGGGATCTCATTGCCACTGCTTCTAAGGATAGCATTGGGAAAAACCCATCAGTGCTTGAAAGAGCAACGGGGGACAAAGACTCAGAGGGATTAAAACCACCCGCTGATATGTAACCCATCACCACCACTAGTTTACTGACGGTTGCTGAGGTTACTGAAATACTTTTCTCTGATGAAGAACAAGCTGAAAGTGAAGATGAAATTCTATCAGCAGGAGAAGAAGTGGACGCTGATGTTAAAACTAAACAAGAGCATCAGCCTGATCCACAAGAGCCTAAAGAGTCACCTTTCCAGCCTGAAGAAAATGACTCTGACTCTTCTGCATCTTCCTGTCTTGAAGAATTCAGAAAGTTTGATAATACTCTTCCACTGACAGAGAGGCGACTTGTTATGTGGATCACTAAAGCTTCAAGAAAGCTATATTCTGGGGTTACTGAAACATTATGGGATCAACACACTGAAGCTACTGCCAGCTATGCTGATCCAAAGTCTGATGTGCTCACCTTCAATGCCAACACTGATGAACACAGGGATCTCATGTACCAACATCTACACAGATTGGATGAAAACTTGGTCAATCTTCTCAAGCATCTTCAGACTTGTGGTGTTACAATAGATGAAATAAGGGATGCGGTCAAAGGAGACCCATCACTCAACTCTAAAGTTCTGGAGGCCACTGAGGCTTACTTGAAGAATTCCTCAGACCTCACTGAACTAATCAACATGCTAAAGTCTGCCAATGTTCAGGGTCTTCAGTCTTCAGTTCAGTCTCTTCAGGCAACACTGGGTTCGTTGGATACTCAGGTGACCACTTTAGCTAAGGCATCATCTTCAATGGCTTGGAATCTTGGGCCAAGAATGACTGCCGATGAACTCTCTCAGGCTACTCTGGCTGAAAATGAAAGATATTGGATTTCACAAACACATCACATAACAATATATGGTTCGAATTATGTATAGTTTAGAGAGAGAAAGTGGGATCCTTTCTAGAGAGAGAAAGTGAAAGAAAACATAGAAGGTTATATTAAGATGAATGAAAGGTCCAACCCTCTACCTTGGGAGGTAGAGGGTATTTATAGTTACACAATAAACGTCCTCCTTCGGACTGTGGATCAGGCATACAGTGGGTAAAGACCCGTCCTTCCTCCACAGTGTTGCACTAAACTAAAGAACTAACTAAATATCTAGTAAATAACGTAATGTCTACGAGCTAACTTATGCAAGATTATATTTGGGGTGACTGATACTTCACTATGGAATTTTCTAATTCCTAACAATCTCCCCCTAAGGGAAGTCACCCCACGTTTTACATTTCGAATCCTATCATTCTATTTAATCTTTAGTCTTGAGCTCGTAGACATTTTAATTCTTCAACATCTGCATCTTTGTGCTTTAGCAGTGATTCTTTAAAGTCTGATAACTTTGTACTTTAAGTGGAGGCCATTATACTGATCCACACCTTTGATGATCTTCGAGCTTTAATTGAGATCATCAGCCACAGTAAATCTCTGGATCACCCTTTATTGTGTTGCCATCATGTGAAGTTGTGACTTTCGGACCGACATGCTCACACCTTTTGGATCATGACATCTTTCCTTCAGAGTAGCGGAAGCTTTACTGGTTCATGATATTTGCAGCAGCGTAGCAGAAGCATAGTATAAAAATTTCAGAACCAGGTTATGTAGATATGCACCAGTCATGATTTCTTTAATTAAGTATGGATGCTGTGAGCATGCGGCTTTGGATTGACTCCTCAATTCTGATCAGCTGCAATCGTCGGGGTGTACCTGCATACGACAGTTAGCAATAAAGCGCACGAAAGTGTCTTTGATCACTTTCGTTGAATTGAGGTACACGGCCCACGGTTCCCCGTTGATCAGTACAAGTACTGCCTGTGATCAGGTAGGATTCCTAAGAATCTCCTTGACAGGGTTTCGCAGCTGTTCTAGCTGTTCTCAAACTGGAACGTCTCAAAGAAGACAACACGGAGTGAGTGAACCAGCAAATTGAGATTCACTGATTGATGAAAAATGATTTGAAAAAACAATCGCGTATTGCTTGAAGAAAGAGTTTTGCAATACGACGAAGGTTTTATGAGAAAGATCAATTTTCAATCAAAATACTTTTTGTATTAGAGAATGAGTACACATTCGACGTGCTAGCGAAAAGAAGAGATTCACACATCAAACGGTTTTTCTAAAAGTATTTTTCAATCAGAGATACTTTTTGAATTTGAAATGAATACACATTCGACGTGCTAGAGAAAAGAAGGTTTGCACATCGAACGGTCTTTCCAAAAGTATTCGTGAATTCCATTCCTGGACCAAGGTTGATTCAAGAATGAATCTCCCCATCGTTTCTATCCAGTTGTCACAAGCTTGATCTTACGAGAAGATCTCACATGTCACCCACCAAGAGCTTGTTTGATGTTGGCTCTAGAAGGATTTCCATCTTCATCGTGAATACTTTTACATACCACTCAGATGTTCTGGCAATACCACAAGGATAATGCGTAGGACTCTTAATATATACTTACTTTCCACATTGTGTGAAACAGCAAGTCTTCATGAATTTAGTGTCCTAACGAGATATTGTGGATGATCTCTTGGCTCTAGACTCAATTGTGCATATTTGGTTCCTGTGCCGGAGACTATGGAGAGGGTCTCCTTCTTCAATATCAACAATCTCTAAGAGAAAGTCGATAGATTATGTCGGTTCCCCGTGAGAATGAAACAAGCCCTTTTAAGAGGAACTTGAGTGGCTTGGGAAGTTGTAGTGCAGTGCGTCACTGGGTCCATGACGTCTTGTCTTCAATACCAGTGTTACCTTAGTAACCACTTAGTAGCATATGTATTGAACCCGGTGTCTGCCCTAAGGTTGAATTATTTGAGGGCTATTTCTTTTCACCCTTTTCACATTCATTTCTTTTTCATTCTTCAACCCCTTCAGTGCTTACCGAGACTTCATAACTAGAACTTTGTCGGGTTTATTCCAGTACTAGCTCTGTCTCAGTCCGCACTCTTCCCATATTCTCATTTTTCTCCTTTTTTCAATATTCCTAAGGACTCTACACTATCTAGTGGATTATCCCTGGGAAGATCCCTCCGGTTCTGGCGGATCGTGGGAACAAATACCTAACCTCACCATCCTTATAACTCCATGCATAAAGTAAAATGGTCGGTCTTTTGGTACAGTTCATTCTTCCTTGAAACCAATTGAAAAATCATTTGGAAAAACAATCAAGGTACATGTGATCCGAGATCAAAGCATTTTGTACCCTAATAGTTTTGATCATTTAGAAAACCTCCCCCTCAACATGTGCGTATGATTTAGAAATTGTTTAGCACAAGGAGGCAAGAGGACTTTGAAATATTTTCTTTGATCACAATTTTCATACGAAAAAGCCATTTGATTTTCATGGTAAAATTCTACCCCTCAATATGTGCATAGGATAAGTGAAATCATTTTATCACATAGAGGCAAGAGTTAATTTGAAGCACATCCACGATTACAAAATCCATTAATAAAACCATTTGAAAACTCAATCAAGGTACTTTATAAGTCTCTTTAAAAAAACTTTTGTACCTCGATAGTTTATTTGCTCCCCCTCAATATGTGCTTCAACATTCGAAAGCGTTTAGCACATATGAGCGAGCAGCGTGCACAATTAAATCAAAACGATCACCTTTTATCAAATTTCATTATTAAATCACAAATTCTCCCCCGATCAAAAATATCAAAACCTTTGAAATTTTGGATCCCAAGTGATTTAATACGGTTTAGAAAACATGGAAGAAAATGTGGCCTTGTTTAAATACTCATCTGGTTTTTGGATAAATTCTCCTCCTCAACATGTGCATTGAATTTGAAATCGTTTGGCACATGGAGGCAGGAGTGCCTTTGAAGGACTAAAACCAATTCCATTAAAACAGATTTGAGATTTAAATCACGATCTCTACCATGATCAGAAATATCAAACCATTCGAGATTTGTGATCCCAACTGATTTAAATCATTTAGAAAATTTTGGGGAAAGACGTGGCAAGATTCAATTTTGAAAGATGACAGATAAGGACCATTTTAAGACATTAAAGATTGTTAGTGTCAGGTATGATAGTTTTTAAGAGATCTTTTAAGTAAAACAAAACAATTTCACAATCAAATAAGAACAGAAAAATTTTCATTTTGAAAGACCTTGATTCTAAAGAAAAAAATCATACCATGACATAACATTAAATCTTTAGATCACCACTTATTTTGTACAATCCGGACTTTTATGAAGCAATATTGTTTGAAAATAATTTATTTTAAATCACTCTCCCCCTCAATCGATGACCGTAGTCGTTGATTGAGTGACTTAGGTTTTGATAACATGAAGTCCGGTGATTTTCAAAAATTAGTCCAATATATTTTCAAAACAATATTTTCCATTTTCAAAACAATTTAATCAAATTATTCAAAATTGTTTAAAAATGGTATCCTGCACAAAGATACGTTAGGTGGTTGAGAAGCTTCTGTTGTTGTTGCTGTAGGGTTTGGAAGAAAAACCGTCTTCAGATGCAGTGAGACTTCTTCTTACGTTGCATTTTAAATGCCAACTGAGGTCAAATTAAGCTCTGTTTCTGCAATCACTTAGAAGAAAACCATTTGCTGATGCAGTGAGACCTCTTACGTTGCATTTATGCCAACTCTCCATAGAAGTCCAATTAAGCTCCGTTTCTTCATTTGTCAACCCAAGATATAGTTACCCTTTCCTTTCGGCATCCAATCATCTTCAATTGTGGGATCCGGATCGGGAACATTCTTATAACCAATATACCTGCATACGTTAGTGAACACATATACCGATATATGGTGGTCGACATCACCCAAACAGCAATCGACTAATAAGAGTCAATGCAACATATCAATCAGATCATTTAAATGTATGGGAAAAATGTGTTCATCAAACTCTAATTATCTAATCCTAGCAATCATATCCTTGGCACCTAGTCCTTCAACATAGGTTAACATCATTTTTAATTAAGCATATTAGGATAATTAAGAAAGCCCATTAGATGATGTAGATTTGAAAAACATTATCCCCCTCAATCCATGACTCATTTTATGAAAAGTTTAAAAGCGCTGAAGTCATTGATTGAGTTTTCAATTTTACAAAAACTCTGAATCTGATTGTTTTTAAAGCAACTCATTTACCACCATTTTTGAAAACACCAAATATTTTTCTGAAGAATTTTAGACGGAAAAACATTTGTGTAGGAACAGCAGTCCTTCGACATACTTTCCTTGTTTTGTTTTAAGGATAAGTGCACGAAATATTTTGAAAATAGGTTTAGCGCAGCACTTTCCTTCCTTTAAAAGAACGGGTTGCTATCTGAAATAATGACAAGCCATAGTTTAAGCACGGGTCACAGTCTGAAGTAACTGCAAGCCATTTTTGAAGCCCGGGTTACAGTCTGAAGTAACTGTAAGCCTTTTTTTTTTTTTTTTTTTTTTTTTAAGACATGTTAAGAAAGAAATATTTACACCTCCTGCTCGAACTTCATCTAAAGTCCCGTGCCATTATTGAATGACATTTCTAAGACCGTAGATGCTATCGATACCAGAAGACATGTCTTGGAAAACATATTTTTGGTATTTTTAAATTTTCTGATTTTTATGGGTTTTTGTTGGTTTTAGAATTTTCTATTTTCTTTTAGTTGGTTTTATAATTTTGTATTTGGTTTTTCGGATAAATATATACAAAGATAGAATAGATGATATAGTTTAAGAAGATGATGATACGAGTACCGAGATAAGGATATCGAGCAGCACGTCGTTGAAGATAGAATTCGTCATCTCTTAAACTTCCACCACCAAAGCTTCCGAGGCTCCAGAATAGAAGATAGGACATGAGCCTTTGAGAAAGAGAGACTTTGGCAGCTTCCCCCCAAACCGAAAATCCTTATGTTGAGCAGATTCGAAGCTCTATTTCAAGCTTGCTTTAGCCAGGTGAACAAAGAAGCACACCATTATCATTGATCCAACTGCTCCTTTTAAGAATAATCATTGTGATTCTTCGTTCGAGGCTATATCATCCAATAGAACAACAGCAACGTATCATCCCACATTTAAATAATCTTCTCAAACTTCCTTTTCCACTGAAGTCTGAAGCAATCCATTCCAAAAGGTGTCAAGAGAACAATTCCCCCGAGTAGTTGAAGTGATGCAGTCAGTCTCTCAGACTAGAGCTCACGAACCCGAATACACATACCCGAAGACAAAGAAACTTATACCATCGAAGTAGCAGATTAATTCCAATAGCTAAAGAATAACCCCGATGTATACTTTTCTCTCCCCTAAAGAAAGTGCATGAAGCTCAAGAACCCGAAGTACCCGAATGCCCAAAGAGAGAATAACCGATAACATTGAAGAAACATGCCGAATCACTGATTATCTCTGCGGAAAACAATCTCTGCGGATGTCCACTCCGGAATAAGTGATTATATCTCAGAATCACATATTAAGCCCTCAAGTAAAACAGCTGAGCATCCCCAATGTATACAATCTCTCTCCCCTGATGATTGTGATAACATCAAAATCATCACACACTTGTGTACCTCTTTCATCTTCAGAAAGTAACTCTTCCATCTCTTCCCCCACATAGTTGGAATAAGAACACTAAACGCCTTGATGAGTAAAACCTTGAGTTTCTCTGTGGTCATGACATTTGTTTTCCTGGGATATCTTCAATCACTTAGAAGAATTAAGTTCATCAAGTTTACTCGCCATGAGTCAAACCTTGAGTTTCTCTGCGGTAATAACATTTGTCTTCCCGGGATATCTTCAATTACTTAGAAGTATTAAGTTCATCAAGTTTACTCGCGTTTAGATACGTGTCTCCTTCCCCCTTGCTGGTTTTGATGCTTCAGAATCAGCAACACACTTTAAGCCCATGTACTAGAAATCTTTTGAGAAGAATACCATTAGCACGAATATATCTGTGAGAATCAACTTGCTGAAGAATAGTGTGAGCAAATCTAATTGGGGATTAAATCAAACATTTCACCCTCCCCCAATTAGTGCTCTCCCCTAAACCGACAATCTTTATGATGAGTGCCCGAAATAAGAAAAAGTCTTTAGATCGTTAAATGCAATTCGTCTTTTAGTCTTCTAACATGTAGCAGAAAATGTAGAACAGACTGTAGAATCGACCTTCTTCAAGATTGTCCAGTTGGGGAATAGATAGTTAACATCTTCATTTCACCAAAAACACAAGAACATCACCAAAAAGCATCCCAATTAACTTACATCTTGCAAATCCCCTTAATTAAGATCCCTCCCAATCAAACAAGAACAGAAAGATGTTCATCAAGGAAATCAGCAATCAGGCCGCAACGAACACACAAGATGGTAACACCAAACTACCAATCACATCAAACAAGAATAGAGAGATTGTTCGGAATCATCATGTTGATGTATACGTGAAGCATTAACCGGAAGCACTTTGTCGATAAACTCATCAACCCGAGTGAAGATGTCAACCAACGGCTCTTAGAAGAAACTCCATGTAAAGATGATCCGATAAGAAGAAGCTCGGTTCTTACATGAGTTAGGAGCCGTATGACCATATATTCTCATAAGTCAATCAACCATGCAGTAATTTCACACTTCTTCTCCCCCTCAAGAATTGCAAACGGAGTTGCCATTCTTGATTAAATAAGTAAAAATCATCTGAATGTTCTATTCACACTTCTCTCCCGCAAATAAGCACATGATGTCGCCATCTTCATTATAATCGAGCAAGTGGAATGAGAAAACAATCAGTGGTAGCCCGGTTCACTTGATGACTGAAGCGCATGGAAAAAGTATGAAGCATGTTGATGAGAATGGTCATAATTGAGAAGATTTCTCTTCTTCAGAAGATAAAGCACACTGAAGCGTACACTTTTCTTTTCTTTGAAGTACGAGGCATGAACTGTTGTGTTCATACGTCATAAGAAGATTTCTCTTCTTCATAAGATAAAGCGCACTGAAACGTACACTTTTCTTTTCTTTAGAGAACGAGGTTTGAACAGAAGTATTCAAACGTCATTATGATGAAGTACGAGGCCTGAACTGATGTGAACAGACGTCATAAGAAGATTTCTCTTCTTTTGAAGATAAAGCGCACTGAAACGTACACTTTTCTTTTCTTTAGAGTACGAGGCATGAACTGTTGTGATCATACGTCATTATCAATTGAATATCAATGTTGAGTAACTTGAACCCGTGAATTATGAGATATCAATCCTTTTGTTATCCATACTTTAAGCCAGTCCATGTATTGAAGGATCGAAGTATCTGCAACTGAGTAAGGACTACCTGTACTAATATTACAAACTTGATTGAATATATTATGGTTAGTGACATCAGTATCCAAACCCTTTGGGGTTTCACGGTCAACATTGAGAATGCCATTGGTAAACATCTTTACTGTAGGTATCCACCTAAGTCCAGCATCCTTAAAAATTCTACCAGATGGTATCCACTTATGGCAAGGTCTAGGATTGTTAGGCTTCTTATGCATAGTGAGAGACTTATCCTTATTCCTAGTTTCCAAAGATTTACCAGTTGGTAACCATCTAGGTGAGGCTTTTGGTTTCATTTGCTTCATATGCATTGTGGATGACTTAGTGTGAATCCTAGACTTAACAGGTTGTACCATTGCATGAGCATTTACTTTCTTCAGGGATTTTGTGAAACATTTATCATGATTAGCATTAAAGATACATTTCAGACACTTTGAGCAGACAGCTTGTTTGGATTCAGAAATAGATCTAGATTTCTTAGAGTGGTCTGCTATGGGAATAACTTTACTCGAAATGCAACTACTCTTAGATGTACGCCAATCCCTAGTCTTTAGATTAGTGTACCTAGGTAATGGTTTAGAACTACTAGCAGTGCCTTGAAATCTTGAAGAATTCATCATCCTAGGTCTTGCACCTAAAATTCCGTCTTTACGATTTTGTGCCTTCTTTCTAGCCATTTCAAGATAAGAGTTCTTATACAAGTCATTCATATCAACTTTCCTAGGCAAGTGAGGTGAAGTGACTGGTTTTGTCAAGACTTGTTTCGCATCAACTTGGGAGGCAAACCGCGTTTTTGAAAATTTTGGTCGTTCAAATCTAAACGCATTCGGTTGTCTAATAACTGGTTTCCCCAAGTTTGATGGTTTTGAAAACTTAGTGTTCACACTATTCCCTGCTGTTTTTCTGAGCTCATTTTTTAAAGCAACAATGGCGAAACTCTTTTCCTGAAGTTGAGCTTTGAGATCATCAATTTTAGCTATCAAAGAGTTTGTTTGTTCCATTGATGTAGTTCTAGCTTCTTTGATAGAGTCACTTAGTTCTATGTGATGCTTTCTCAAAGACTCATTTTCCTTTAGTAATTTGGCCACACAAACCGCTAATTCATCATTTCTCATTTGAATATCATCAATAGCATTAATATCAGAATGACTTGTAACCAAATTACTTTTCACATGCATATCAGAAATATGTTTCTTCAAATTGTTGATGGTTGAGTCTTTGTCTTGAAGTTGAGCTTTCAAAGTGTTCATTTCAAAAAGTTCACGGAATTCAGGAAGTTCCGGATTTTTACTTGGTTTGTTAATTTGGAAACGTTCTTCTTTACTTTGTATCGCAATTTCAAGTGAAATGCAATGTTTTTCAAGATTTGAGAGTTTGTTTGAAAGTTCATCAAAAGCCCTTTTATCAATCATATCATTTGTTTTGAAGTTATTAGACTCAGCCTCAACCCAGGAACATTTATCAGAATCATGTTCAGCATTAAGACCAGTATGTATAGGTACATTAGCAGATGCACTATGTTGAACAGTTAAGGGTACCTCATCACATGATACTTGTTCAATTGTCGGTCTGATATATGCATCCACATCATGTGTAACAAGAATCACTGGACCGTTGGCTGTGTCAAGGTTATCTATCTCTGAGCCTCTATATTCAGTGTCCATTGATCCAACATCTGGTGCCGTACCGGTCTCAACACAACAATTTATTGATTGTACCCGAGATTCATTCGCCTTTCTGATCACAGCATCTACTTCTTATGTGACAGGAGTTACTGAGCAGCTGGTTACATCATTTTGTGTTGTTTCTGATATTCTGCATTCAGCTACACCCGACCTTTCTGATACATTACCCGACTCATCACAACAATCTCTTAACTGCACCAGACACACATCCACTTTTTCATCTTTCTGAGTAACTCCCTCAATATACTTCTCCACATTATGCATGAGATGAATAAGTGACTCAATGAACATGCTAATTTCCATTCCAGTGTGCCTCTTGAAAGAAATCTCAGTCAAGTCTTGATCATAATCTGATGAGTATTCCCCATTGATGAATGGCTGAAATTGTTTGTGGATCACATGAAGTGCAGCACTGGAACTATCCTTTTGAACCTTTTCTTTATCAAGTTGTTGCTCTAGTTGTTCTAAGTTCAATAGCAACATTCCCGTTAATGTGGTTAAGTCTTGACGGAAAATGGCAATGCATGTTCGTTCCATTCTTAACGGAGTGAGTAACATGAGGTGTGAGTGAAGTTGTTGATAAGATTCAATGTTGCTTTCCTTTTGCATGGCATTCTGAAGCCTGAACAGGTGCAAATCTTTCCCATTGGACTCGGAGCATGAAGAACTCAAATCATCATCGATTGATTCCATCATCTGTAACCGTTCAGTATAGCTAATATTCTCATGGTTGTCTACAGCATCATACAGTTTGAGTACTTCTGAAATCACTGAATCAGGAGTGTAAGACATGATGTTGATGAATCCACGGGATTTTACAAGTCTATGATTTAAACCGAGAAATAGAATCTTTCGCGGGATTTTACTAAAATCAAGACCAAACCGTTAAGCAATGACCAATGGAACGTGTTAAGATGACTGATGAATTGTCACAATGATAGACAATTGTGTGTTAGGACTTAGGATTGTTTGTAGGAATAGCAGATATGTTGTTTGGTTGAGATTTGGACTGGTTGATGTACGATTTTACAGAGAAATTTAGGTCTAAAAACTTAAAAACCTCAATAACTTCCTTCCGGAGGCGATTTGGGCCTCAAAAAATTCGTTTCACGACTTTGCATGAAACTTCACCATATTCAGCCTGTTCCGCTCGTTTTGACTGGTATTTCGCTGAAAACGGAGTTACGGTTCAAAAGTTATGGCCGTTTGAAGTTTTGCCGTAAAAAGTCAACTTTTGGTCAAACCGCTTCAATCAACTCGCATCCAGGACAACTCGCTTCCAAGACAACTCGCTTAAACGACAACTCGCTTAAGGCACAACTCGCATAAGATGACAACTCGCTTAATAGACAAGTCGCATGAAACACAACTCGCATAAACAGACAACTCGCTTAATAGACAAGTCGCATAAAACACAACTCGCATAGGCAACTCGCTTAAGCAACTCGCATAGGCAACTCTCTTTAGATACGTTGAATTTGGACAAGTCGCATAGGCAACTCTCTTTAGTATCAACTCGCTACACAATCAACTCGCTTAAATAAACAAGTCGCTTAATAACCAAGTCGCATAAATAGTCAACTCGCTAAGTAGCCAAGTCGCTTATACCAACTCGCTTCTAATGAAGAAGCAACTCGCATCCAAGAAACTCAACTACGAGTCTCAACTCGCTTTAGCTGTCAACTCTCTTCCAAGCAACTCTCTTCCAAGCAACTCGCTTCCAAGAAAATCACTACGAGACTCAACTCGCTTTGTACCAACTTCAAAAATAACCACTTTATCAATCAAAAAAAACCAAACCACAATGATTTAAGCCTTCCAATTCAAAACATAAACACATATGATGATCCTAAACACAAAAGTACTAGCAAAATTCAAACTTTAACACTAGAATTTGTCCAAATGAATCAAACTCTCCTAAACCCTTAATACCCAAAAACCTTATGAAATCCACCAAAACAAAGAGCATGAAAGATGAATGATCCAACCATAGCTCTTGATACCAATTGAAAGATATTGGATTTCACAAACACATCACATAACAATATATGGTTCGAATTATGTTTAGTTTAGAGAGAGAAAGTGGGATCCTTTCTAGAGAGAGAAAGTGAAAGAAAACATAGAAGGTTAGATTAAGATGAATGAAAGGTCCAACCCTCTACCTTGGGAGGTAGAGGGTATTTATAGTTACACAATAAACGTCCTCCTTCGGACTGTGGATCAGGCATACAGTGGGTAAAGACCCGTCCTTCCTCCACGGTGTTGCACTAAACTAAAGAACTAACTAAATATCTAGTAAATAACGTAATGTCTACGAGCTAACTTATGCAAGATTATATTTGGGGTGACTGATACTTCACTATGGAATTTTCTAATTCCTAACAGAAAATGTCACTGATCTTCAAAAAGATACAACGGACATCAAGGCTATGGTCACTGAGATCTATCAAGCCTTCAAAGGTCAAACCCCTCCAACTCCCCTAGTGTCCGAGGCAACTCTTGCTCTTACTCATGTTGCGGCAACAGTTGAGGGGGAGAAGACCACTAAAGAGACTTCCTCTCACACTGAGGGGGAGCGTGCTCAACCAGTATCTGCAACACCTATTTCATCACTCCCACCAGTTTCAGCAACACCCATCTCATCAGTCCCACCAACAACAACAACAACACTGACGGTTGCACCTATCATGACAACAACAACGCCATTCGTAGCATCATCTTCCTCAGGCCAGGACAAAGGAAAGGCAATAATGCAAACACGTGAGCCTGAGAAGATCCCCTATATGATCGGCAACACTGAGTACCTGCTCACTCCACAACAGCTAAGTGCCTATCTGGTAAGGAAGAAAAGAGGATGAAACTAGCTGAGGAAGAAAGAAAGAGCAAAGAAGCATTGGTACAAGTTGTTGCTGAGGAAGCTGAGAACATAGGAATTGATCCTAAGAAGCTTGAAAAGGGTCAGGCAGGACAGAAGTTCAAGGATGCTCAGGCTGCTAAAATGGCTGAAATGAAAAAGAGATTGGAAGAAAAGAGCAAGAGAGCTGCAGCCATCAGGCAAGAAAGAATTAACCACTACAACTGGTTAATGACAAGCAGAAGGCTGCATGAGAAAATCACTGATGTCAGAATCATCCCCAAGTCCAAACCACTGGCAATGAACGTCTAAAGGGGGGATGATAAAAGACACTTTGAGGTTCATGATCCCCTAAAATTCACTGACTTTGGGATCACTGAACTCGATGAGCTTGGTCCTATCATTGAAAAGAAGCAGAATATGGTGGTTAAGGAGCTGATGAAAATGCTCAGCAAAAGGTATGAAAGACTGAGGGAAGCACCAGCAATATTGGGAATTCAACCTGCCTTAACAGCACCTCAAGGATCTCAACCTCAATCATCACAGGGCAAACGAAAGAGGGTTGAGTTCCAGCCTGAGATCAAAGTGCCTGGACGGGAATGTAATAGGGAGCTACCTGAAGGTGTGAAGTTTGTAAACTGTCTAGTGATTGAAAAGCCTGAAAGATGACTGTTTTCATTGATGTCTATGGAAACCCAACATTCCAAAGGTGGAGTGACATTGATCATGCAGGTGTGGCCACAATGCTGAGCTACATACCAGTGGCCTCTCAAATTCAGACTCCTATAAACGTCAGCGTCTGTGCTGACTTAAACGCCAAGATAAGAGAGCACCCTGACTGAGAAACACTCATCACAAAGAAAGTAAAGCTATAAGCACTGGGGATCCATCTAGATTGACATCATTATCATTTATCTTTTGTACTAGTGATAGGAACTATGTAATTGATCAATAAACGATGTATGTTTTGTTAAAATATTCAGTGTTCCTTATTATGTTCATTAGTACATTCAGTGTAAGAAGAAGCCAATTGCTCACTTACACTGATCAAACACTTAGGCTATTTGTATATCCAAATAGGGGGAGACTGTTGGGTTCAGTAAATACCCAAACCCCTTGAATCTAGGATTTGAATAAAAAATACCCTAAGTGTTTAGACCGTTAAACACTAACAGGTCACTGAGTGCATAGTCTCTTAGTGAGCCATCTTTAGGATACTCAGTAAGAGGCGAAGAAGTCTCTCCACTCAGTAAGGCGGAACTTAAGGGGTGAATACTGAGTCAAGAAGGAGATGGTGGATTCAGTGAGTGATGACAATAACTCACTGAATCCCTAAACTCCTCACCAACTACTTTCACTGAAGACAAACTGAAGTAGAAGACTGAAGGCAATGAAGACCGAAGAATGAGCGGGATAAGGCGGGACAAGTTTGAATCAAATAAGACGAAGTCCTTATCAACCAAAGTCAACTTTCCCCGAATGGCAAACTATTAGGCTCAGTGTCATCACTGACTTATGGAAAGCAGCCTTGTCTCTTACTTAATATAGTCTTTGTAAACAGACAAAATACATCGGTATTTTGTCTTCTGTAAAATGTCAGTTTGTTACTTAGGATAAAGTTAATACTCATACTTGTATAAATAGCATAAGAGATGGAGTTAAATATTTAAGCTTGTGAATTGTAAAACACACACACACACAAGCCATCTTCTACTCCTCCAAATACAACTCAGTCCCTGAGATAGCTCAGTGGTTCCATAGTAGTTGTGCTCAGACTTAGTAGAGCTTAGTGAGGAGTACCAACCCTTTGTCATTTCAATCCCAAGAACTATTCCGCAAGTACTTGGGTAATGTATTCTTTTTGATTGATTTCTAATAAAGAATATTATGTTGAAAATTTATCAGTGTGTTTTGCTTACATCTTACTTCAGTCATTGATTCACCATTATCTGTTTTTAATACTTAACTGTTTTATAAGATAGTGAATAGGGAACAACATAAAGTGCTACGCAAAATCGATTTTCATAAATATCGAGCACTTATCCTAAAACAAAATAAGGAAAGTTCGTCGCCAAAAAGACGGTTGTTCCTATTCAAATGGTTTTCATTCTAAGATTCTTCTGAAAAGTATTCATTTTCTCATAGTGATAACATTGTTTGAAAATCAATCGGACTCAAATTTTTTGAAAATCAACTGGACTCCATTTTGTCAAAACATTTGTCACTCAATCAACGACTACGGTCATTGATTGAGGGGGGAGTGATTTCAAATTATTTCACATTTTCAAAACAATATATCATCAAATGAGTCCATTTGTACATTAATAAAGTGGTGAATAAAGTGTTGGTGTTATGTGTCAAGGTATGATTTTTCGTTACTCAAAGATCTTTCAAAATGAAAATTTTCTTTTACTCAAAGATCTCTCCAAATAATCATACCTGACACTATGTTGACATTGAAGAACGAGGCTTGAACTATTGTGTTTAAAACATAGCCACATCTTTCCCCAAAATATTTTCTAAATTATTTAAATCAATTGGGATCACAAATCTCAAAAGGTTTGAAATTTTGATCTGGAGAGAGATTGTGATTTAAATACCAAATCTTATAAAATGGTGATTGTTTTAAGACTCAAAAAGGCACTCCTTCCTCCATGTGCTAAACGATTTCAAATACCGATGCTCATGTTGAGGGGAAGAATTTATAAAAGTTCAAAAACCCGAAGTAACCGATAACACCAAACTTTAAAAGGTGATCGTTTAAAGACTCAAACAAGCACTCCTTCCTCTATGTGCTAAACGTTTTTCACGTCGTACAATTCGAGTATCTCGGTTATTTCAGAAACTAGGGTGTTTGACATGACAATACACATATTGAGGGGGAGCATTTATGAAAGGTGTGGAAAACTAGAAGGGGGGGGGTTGAATAGTTTTACCGATTAAAACTTGGTTTTAAACTATTTAGATCGACTTATGTCAATCTATTTGAACGTGTCTGTTGGATGTTGATAGACAAGCATATAGATAAATACAACTAAGATAAAAAGTAAGAAGCACAAAACCACAACGCGAGTATTTATAGTGGTTCGGCTACAAGGACACCTTCCTTTCCCTACTCCACTCCCCGAGTCACCTACCCGAGAGTTCGTAATCACTACACAACACAAACTCCTTATGGCAGAGAAGCCTTCACAACGTCGCCTACTCTTTATCTGGTACAAGGCTAGACACCGGGTTCTTCCACGAGGTAGAACCAAACCTATCACAACGTCGCCTACACTTTATCCGGTACAAGGCTAGATACCGAGTTCCATTACAAAGGTGGAACTACTACCCAACACTACACAACTCCTAACCAAAGGAGATCCACTCCCTATGACAACATCAACAAGGATATCAATATCCTTTGACCCAATACAAATCTATCTTGTACATAGACACACCATATCGAATGTACACCTAAGGCACCTTTCACTAATGCCTTTGACTTGACTTCTAGGCACTCTTCACTAATGCGTTTGACTCGACTTCTAGGCACCCTTCACTAATGCCTCTGACACGAATCTTTGGCACTTTTCACTAATGCCTTCAATATGACTCTTCGACACCTTTCACTAATGTCTTCGTCTTGACCCTTTAGACATCTTTCACCTATGTCTTCGACACAACACTTCTAATAAGAAAGAAAAGAACTATCAACAAGATACCATCAGTAGTCTTGATGATGACGAAGCTTGGCAACCCATGGACTTGAGCTTGCTCGACTTCAAGAGGTGGTGATCTCGCCTTTAAGAGGAACCTAGAGAATTACACAAACATAAACTACATAGAAAGATCCCTTGGATCTGAGGTTAGTGAGTTTACAACAAAATAGAGAAAATGTGTGTGAAAGGGGTTAAGTTACAATGAAGAAATGGCTCACTATATATAGACAAAATATGCTACTGTTGCACGGATCCCTTGTTGGATGGATCCGTTTAGTGTATCTTGAGGGATCCGTGAGACGCTCCTCATTACCCATGGGTTATGGGTCGTGGGTCATGGGTCCTAGACTTTAGACCATGGGTATCCAAGTAGATACAATGTATCTAGAAGATGCAATGCATCTAGTCTATGGGTTACTGGTTAGCTTCATGGGTCATGGATAATACCCATTATGACTTATGCGTGATGTCATGCAATTGGTTATGGGTTATGGATTATGCTCCATGGGTATGGGTCATGGGTTTTACCCAACTACATTCAATGTATTAAGTCAATGGGTTAAATACTTAAACTTCTACCCATTATAATACATACTAAGTATGTATACATCTACCCAGTATGTAAACACTAGTTGTTGTACATATACATTACTAAATCATGAAAGCACTATTATTTGTGTAGTGTTTTATGTGAAAACGTAAGTGTGTTAGTAAACTATTGGCTCAAACTATTTACGTATTTTTTTTTTTGTTTCGTTAAAATGATTTTACATTTGTTATCGACAAAACATTAGAGGATCGTAAAATATAAATAAACGTTTTTACGGCTTATTTGTATTAACAATCTCCCCCTTTTTGTTGATGACAAAATATAAGATTATTTTAAGGAAAAACTAAAATTCGTAAAAGTTTGAATTAGAGTTCTCTCTTCCCCCCTTTTTCTCGAAACAAAAAGAGCATCGAAAAGAAACTAACACATTGTTTTAATAAAAACATGTGAAAAGAAAGAAAAAGAATGAAAAATAGAGAGTAAGTGAGGAGAAGTATTCTCGAATTAGCTCCCCCTTGACGAGTCCATGCCTTTGTGAGGGCGTCAAGTAAAAAGAAATACTAACTAGTGCATTGCAACTATGTTTGCAAATGGTTTCGTCTTTGTAACGAATATGCTCCCCCTTGATGATTGCAACTTTGCAAGGAGGATGTCATGTAATGTAATCCTATGTGAATGATATTGCAAATGGTTTTTGCAGTGTTTTGCTTTGACAAGGAACTCCCCCTAGCTAAGGGTGTCAAAGTCTTCATGTGTATATTGAAAATCTACAAAATAAAGGTTAGAAAACAAGTAGATAGAGCATAATTTCCTGTAAATAAGACTCAAGTTAGTAGTAAACAAGTCTTCTATTGCACGGATCCCATGGTTCCCTCTTTGGAGGGATCCGTCTAAGCTAAACTTACGGATCCGTCTGTCTGTAGGTGATCGGTGCTGAACCGTCAAGTTTTCTCACGCGAGCTGATCACTTGTGAATGACCAGCCGTAAGGAACTTAAAACAGCTCACACACCAAATGCAATTTAGATCAGGAGAATACAGTGGATTCCCGGGTCGTTAAGTCCCACGGAGGATGACTGGTGTTTAACACAATCAGATGTCGAATAACCACTAAGGATAGTGATCAGTAGGTATTTTGAGTTTTTATAAACTACAGGAGATTAAAGGAAATTAAAAAGTTAAAATCTATTAAATAAACGCTATCACTATTTGCAAAATGATGTTTTTGTTTTTACTGTTTTTATAAAACTGAATAAAAAACTACGTGACGTACAAATAAAAACGTGAAACTTACACAATATTAATCCTAAAAATATGAAAATGATATTTTTACAAACCTAATGATATAAGAAAATTTATAGAAAAAGAAAATTATTTTTATAACTAATTATCTAATTATTATTAATTAAAAACTATTTTTAACTAATTAATAATAACCTAAACTACAAGAAAATAGGAAATAAAGCTAGAAAAATAAAATTAAGACTTGGAAAAATCTAAAATAACAAAAAAGAATTTTCAAAACTATTTTTATATTTTTCTGATTATTTTTCTATTTTTTATGAATTTTAAATTATTAAAAACTAATTAAATTACTAAAAATTACAAAATAAACTATGAAAAATCTGGAAAATTACTTTTTTTTACTTTTTATATTTATCTAAACTTAATAAAAATGAAAAATTATTTTTTTGGACTTTTTCTGATTTAATTGTATTAAAAGCTAATTAAAAATGCTTAAAAACTAATTTAAATTAAGAAAAATAGCAAATCAACTTAGAAAAATCTGAAAATTTCAGGGAAACTCTAAAATTATATTAAGAAGCTAGGAAAAATGGAAAAACAAGTGCTTATGTGTAGGAAATAGCAACTGCTGTGGAAGTGCTTATTATTAAGCACTTCAAATAAGCCAAATGAGTACCAAAAGCTACCAGACAAACACAGAAGCTATAATTTGATAAAACTACTCTAATGCAACTTAAAACAACAAGTTATAACCTCTGAATTGCCAAATTAATAGATTTGATGTTTTGAGTTTAGAAACTAAAACACAGGTTTGGGTACCAACTTTGGGCACAAGCACAATCTTCAAATTAAGCTCAAAATGAAAACTACAATTTGGAACTTAATGAAGACCTGGATGAGAGTGTATAAACCAAAAATTAGACTTTAACAAGCTCTTATGAGCCCTGTGCACAAGCTGCAAGAAGCTGAGAAGTACTCAGTGTACCATAAGCCTGTGAGCAGGGCAGTTTGGGCCTGAAAGAGAAGCTAGTTTGTAGCTTATACAAAAATTGTAAAATTCTGATAAAATGATGACAAGAAAGGACACCAGCTGAACTTTTTGAAATGCCAAGTCTCACTGAGATTGGCTCAGAAATAAGCTCATGAAAAATCCTCCTTATTGAGCTCAAAACCACTTTTTTAGCTTTTGACTTTTTAAGGTAGTATTGAAACTTTGACCAAAATGGATTTTGAATCCAATTTTATGATTAATGTTGATGTTATATGATGTAATAAACCTAATGCAATCAATGTTAATGAATTCTAAACACAAAATGAGGATCTGCAATTCCAAATCTCACAACAGTGAGCAGTTGAGACAGATTTGTTAAAGTTTGACCTTGGTGGTTTTGCAGACCCAAATTAAGATTAAAATGTGCTCAAATGAGCTTAAGAAACATGAACTAACAGAAAGCTATCACTGAACAAGCCTTAAGGGCAGTTTTGACAGTAAATCCAAACACTCCCTTGAAACTGTTTTACTACTTTTAACTTGGCTAAACACTTATCTAGTAGATGTTATCACTTTTTCTTATTACTATTATCCTAATTACTACTAGTGGACAGGTTTAAATGGTTTAATGATCACTATTACAAGCACAAATACAAACTGCAACAAAAAAAATGAAAATGAGAGTAAAGGCTCACAAAGGTCCAGCTGGTTTTGTAGCTTAAACCAAACCATACATCACCATTCTAATCCATTTCCAACCCAAACCAACTCTCTGCAACACCCATTCCATTTCCAACCAGCTTGAACCCAATTTGCTTCTTAAGTTGACTTTTGTTGACTTTCAATGGAATTTGATTGAACTGATTCCCCAAGCTTACAAAAAGCTATATAGAGCTTAAATAAGTTGATTTGAACTTAAATAAAGCCTATTGAAGCTTTGAACACAAGATTTTAAGTTTGAAATTTCAAACAGTGGACATGAGATTTGAAACTGAAATGAACTTTTGATTTTTTAGGTTCAAACTGAATTACATTTACTAATTAACTTAGTTCCAATATCATAGAGCTTGAAAATACAAAATGAAAAGCTAATTAAAACATTTTAGAGAAATACGACATACATGAATTTTAAAAAACTAAGTTACTGCTCTTCTTCTCTGTCTTCCTCCTCTTTTATGCTCAAAAATTCATCCACGTGTCCTTCTGATAGATTCCCACCTCTTCTCTTGACCAATGGGAGAGTTTTGACCATTTTAGCCATTTTTATATTTTTGGCGGGAAGACTGAATTTGACTTGTAGGGCTCTGTTTTATCAACTAGGGGGGGTGGCATTTAATGTGGTGGGAAAAGTGGGTAATGGTGATGATGAGGGGGAAGAAAGGTGATGGGAGGTGGTTACAGGCATGTGGTCCAGTGGGGAAGAAGGAGGAACAGTGGGGGCGCCTTTTTTGCTTGTTTGACTTTCTTTGACCAAAGGGTCAAAAATGCTAATGACAGGGGCTAAGGCAAGGGGGTCCAAAATGTATAAAGGCAGGGGGTCAATTGCAGTTTTGACAAGGGTTTGTTTGGTTTACATGACAAGGACCAAAACTGTAAATACTCCAATCTTGAGGGACCAAACTGCCAATACTCCAAAGTTACCATAAGGACTGAATTTGACAAACTTTAATAATACAAGGACTATTTTTGACATTTTCAAATTCTCCAAGGACTATTTTTGCCAAATTTCAAAGTTCAGGGACCTAAGTTGTAAATTTGTATTTTTAAGTTTCAAGGGCCAATTTTGACAACTTAGGAATCCCTAGGGACTCAAAATGATATTTTTCTTTATTTGGATTTACCAGGGACTGTTTTTGACAACTTTTGAAACTTGGGGGACTAAAACTGCCAATTATGCAAACTTGATACGTTTTTCACCAGATTTTGATATTTTTGCATTTAAAACATATAAAACACTTATTTGTGATATTTTTATCATTTTGATGCATTACTGAGTGTTTTCAGATGTTTTTGCATTTTAATTTGTACAAAAATGATGAGTATTTACACACTCATCAGTAGGGTTATGACAGCAATGGTGATGTAAAATGTGATGTTAACATCAAAATGAGATATGTATTAAGCCACCCAACATATTCTTAAGACAATATGGCATATAACATGTAATTTCATTCAGTAAAAAAGCGAGAAATGATATGCATATCTCTAAAACTAAAAGAATTACTTAACCATGTAAAATGATTCCTAAACTATCTAAGTTAGGCATAAGACTAGGACACCACTTGAATCCTTAAGCTCAAGGTTGTTTAGGTTTGTTAATCTCGTTGAAACGTTCGAGGAGGTGATAAAATATGAAACGTTGATCTTCACGTACTTCATGTATCAAGCTTTCAACATGTTGACAGTGATAACAATCTTTTTCATGGCTCGGAAATAGCGGTGGTAGAAAAGGAATGGCTTGAGATGGAAGGTTTGGTTGAGATTCCACAAAAGAAGGAGGAATTTGTGGAGGTATATTTGGAGGTGATTTAACCAAAGGTGGTGGTGGTGGAATATGTGATGAGGATGGTGGTAGAGAGATATCTACTTCCATGTGATTGGGTGGTTCACTTTGATGATTCCTCATAATCCAAAAGGGACTATTTGAGGGTGACGGAGAAAAAGATGTCGGGGATAGTGTTGATTCAACACCTTGATTTTGTTGCGCTATTCTTTCTATTGAGGAGAATGTTGGCAATGGTGGAGGATGAGATGGCCTAGGAGGCAAGTCCTCTAGATTGTAGAGGTGTGGTAATGAGAGTGGAGTGGTGAATGATATGGCTCTAGGCACTATGGGTAATGGTTTAGTGGAAATAGGAGTGTTTGGTTTAGGGGGTATGGTGGTGTTTGGCATTGGTAGTTTTGTGGGAACAATCCTTTTGGGTATTGGTTTGATAGGTGGAGGGGAGATCCTAGCATTTGTGGATTTAACAGGAGATGATTCGGTTGAAGAAATTTCGTGAATAACACGAACAAGTTTCTTGGGTGGTCCTTTGGTGGATGAGTTACCACTAGGAGCTTTCCTCATGATGAGATGATTAAAAATTAGTGATGTAAATGTTTCTAAATGCTGAGAAAAAGGTTGTAGATGATGACTTTAGGAGTCCTAACAAGATAGTTTATAAAGGGAAGGATTTGGCAAGTGCATTCAAGACTTAAGCCACTAAGATCCTTTGGAATGTGAGGATTTGCATGCACAAGAGTCAACTTCAAAGTTGCACTGATCTAGGAGTTTAATTAAGACAAGATGGAGTGTTCAAGTTAGCAAGGAGAGCTTGAAATGATTTTTTTAGCTAGGATTAGCTGGAACTGTCAGCCGGTTCCCACAGTTCCCTCCAATGAGGGATCCGTCTAGGCTAATCCTAGGGATCCGGCTCTCAGCAGCCAAGAAAGGAGAAAAATGATGTCTTGTAAGGTCTAGTACCTATACATTTTGAGTGTTTCAGACTTCCTAAGTGTTTTAAATGAAAGGAGACTTAAATGGTTAATGGCAATGAGTTATGGTAGCTACTGATTGCCTTTTATGGAAGAAAATGGGACTTTATGAGTACCAATGAATGATCAAAGATGACACTAGGAAATTTGAGAGTGTCAAGTGGTGCTAAATGATTCTAAAGATCAGATGGTAACTTAAGATAATATTTAAAAATTCCTTAAAAATTATAGGAAATGAAAAATTAGTTTTTGACCCATTTTGGGGTAAGGATGAAGAAGATCAATTTACTAAAATTGTGAGAATTATAAAACTAGATGTGTTAACACGTGAGGGATGATGTATGGGTATTGGAGCGGAAAGATGATGAGCTTTGGTGAAATGATAAATCTAAAAGCACTTTTTAATGTGATTCTAAGTTGACAATAAGTGAGTGTGATCCCTACTGAGCTTGAGGAAGGCTTAAGTGGTCCTAAGGAATTATGTTTAGCAAGTGTGAAGTTGTCTAAGGAGATGGTTTGATGTATAAAGTCTGCAACTGCATTTCTGTTTGCCCGGATCCTACGGTTTCCTAAGTGGAGGGATCCGTCAAGTACAAAGTGAGGGATCCGTCTCCTGCTAAACAGTACCTTCACATAAGGTATGCAAAAGTTGCACAAGGTATCGTATTTCAAAGCCAGTGTTTTCTAAGAAGTTTGAACAACTATATAGGCGAGACATCAAATGTTAAATGCTTTATTTCATGAGAAGAATCACATTACAATGATAAAAGGTGAAATCTAAGGATTGAACCTATTTGGAAAGGAAACTAAGTTTCTTGAGTGTTTTCGCTAGATGGATCGTCAAATGGATGATGAGTATTTGCCGATTCAGGGATGAAGAAAGACTTGATGTGAGATGTGTTTAGAGGTTCCATCATCTTATTCACAAGTACGCACAATGGACTTTGGAATTAAGGATGGAAGTACATGATATGATGATAAAGGCGTTTCAGGAACATTCCATAAGGGATTAGTTTGTTCTTGTTGCCTTGAAGGTTTACAATTCGTCTTGCGAAGAAATAGGCGAGATTGTATGGTTGTTGGGTTAGCTAACAATACATTATGTGAGCACAACAAGCGGGAAGGATTTCTCGATTTCCCCTAAGACTCCAAACATTTTCACGTAGGATGACTGCGAGAGGTTTAAACCCATCTCGGATATCACGTGTATAGATTATGTTTGGATCAAAGTAATAGGGTCGAGGTTTGCATAACATGCGAGTTAATTCTTGAGAGGAAGGTATGTGTGAACAATATGGACTATTTTCTTCACGATGGATGAAGAGTGAATCAAGAGACCAATCTTCAGTGAACGCACATTGTCCATGATTTGGAATTCGGAGAATGTGAGAAAATTGCCCAATGGTTAACACAAACTTTTGGTTTTTGATCCAAAACCAAAGTGATAGAGATCGATCCTCGTTACGAACGAGTTCAACTTGACGGAAGAATTCCAATACAAACCATGGACAGATTTTCTCGTTAATTCCGAGAAGGCCTTCTAGTCCTATGGTTCGGAAAGAGGTATTGATACCTTCTTCGTATAGTAGAGGTGTGTCTAGGGGTGTGCACGGTCCAAAAACCGGACCGGACTGGTCAAGATCGGACCGGACCGAGACCCGATTTCGACAAAAACCTTAGACCGAGACCGGACCGAATGTGGTCGGTCCGGGTCGGTCCAACAAGGCCAAATTAGCCCAAATTCATCGGTTTTAGTCAGGACCGGACCGGACCGGACAGAGGACCGAATTAGCCCAAAAGCCGAGACCGCGGACCGGACCGAATGTGGTCGGTCCAGTCCGGTTTCTGTCGGTCCAGTCCGTTCGGGTCATTTGCTCAGCCTTAGGTGTGTCAACAATACGTCCTTCATGGAAGTGACGAGTTTCGAGATTATTGAACCCACGGACATGATTGCCAGGTGTGTTGGGCTCAAGGAAGATATTAGGAATGTAGACGTGAGTGAGTTGAAAGTCGAATTCATACTCATGACTCATGACGAGACCTACGTAAGTGAGAAGTTAGTATGAGGAAATGCATCGAAGGACATTTGATAGATGAAAAATGATCTCCTAATGTCTTTACTTGATTTTTATTAACAATGACAATTAACTTACTTAGTACTAAACATTCTAGTGGGATTTTTCCTTTTATGGTAGATTTTTATGAAATGATTTTTATGTTGCATGAGATTCTGTTTCCCAGTTCCACGGTTCCCTTCCAAGAGGGATCCGGCTAGTTGAACTTTAGGGATCCGTGGATCTGCAGTGACAGAAAATTGGTCTTGACGTAAAATAGATTTTTGCAACCTTTAGTTTTATAAAAGGAAGGTGTGTTCTAGCCAATATTTACTAGTTAAGCATGCATTGTAGGCTTCGAAAGTATGTTAAGGTGAAAGATATAAATGAAAAGAAAATGATAAACACATAATGAAAAACAAACGAGAAAAAGAACTAAGACATTAGTAATATTTCATTTCAACGCTAAGAGCGCTACAAAGGATTGGATATATGATACAAATGTAGATTAACAACACAAAGTACATGTCTCCATGAGAAAACTTGATCATGGGATACATGAGAGCGATGAGTGTTAAGACGATGATCACGAAGGTGATATAAACCATGATGATGAACTTCTTCCTTGGTTTTTGATTTGAGATGAGAGGGAAGATGAAGTTTGAATGAGATATAATTTTTGAGAGTGGAAGATTTAAAAAATGAGGGTTTGGTGGAGTTGACGAGCGGAGGGAGATTTTATGAGGAATGAGGAATTTTTGAAATATTTGTTTTGTTTTATTATTAGAAAGATTTGATTTTTGGATTAAAAAAAAAAAAAAAAAAAAAAAAAAAAAAAAAAAAAAACATGTAAATAAACCTAGACTATAGACTGAAAAGTAACACGTATGCAGGAAAAGTTTCCTAACGAAGCTACGTGTAAAACATGAGTATGTAAAGAAGATAATCATATAATACCCTATGCAAGCATACTTATTCTTAAGCTAATGTTATTTAGAAATAAGTAGAATGTCATACCTCTAATGTAATTATGAGTGTCTTTTTTTTTTGCAAGAAAAATGTCAATAGACAACTCCGGCTTCTTCGTGATCTAGATGGTAATTAAGATACCTTCTTAGGAAAGGTAATCTTGCTACCAAGGAATTCCTATGTCTTGATAAAAATGAGCTTTAACTAAGAAAAATGACAAGAAAGGTTAGTGCAATTTAGTAAGATAAAATAAGAAATAAGAAATATAATATTGTCATCTAATCAACATCCTACAAAAGTGTTTTTAAGACACAGTTTTTATTTTTGTAAAAGACCTTCTTTGTAGTTTTCAATTATACACTGATCGTGTCAAGTTTTTAAGGTACAATATACTTTAAAAACTTGGTAACGAAGCTCTGGTACCAATTGTGGAAAACTAGAAGGGGTTGAATAGTTTTACCGATTAAAACTTGGTTTTAAACTATTTAGATCGACTTATGTCAATCTATTTGAACGTGTATGTTGGATGTTGATAGACAAGCATATAGATAAATAAAACTAAGATAAAAAGTAAGAAGCACAGAACCACAACGCGAGTATTTATAGTGGTTCTGCTACAAGGACACCTTCCTTGCCCTACTCCACTCCCCGAGTCACCTACTCGAGAGTTCATAATCACTACATAACACAAACTCCTTGTGGTGGAGAAGCCTTCACAACATCGCCTACTCTTTATCCGGTACGAGGCTAGACACCGGGTTCTTCCACGAGGTAGAACCAAACCTATCACAACGTCGCCTACACTTTCTCCGGTACAAGGCTAGATACCGAGTTCCATTACAAAGGTGGAACTACTACCCAACACTACACAACTCCTAACCAAAGGAGATCCACTCCTTATGACAGCATCAACAAGGATATCAATATCCTATGACCCATACAAATCTATCTTGTACATCGACACACCATATCGAATGTACACCTAAGGCAACTTTCACTAATGCCTTTGACTCGACTTCTAGGCACATTTCACTAATGCCTTTGACTCGACTTATAGGCACCCTTCACTAATGCCTTTGACTCGACTTCTAGGCACCCTTCACTAATGCCTTTGACATGGATCTTTGGCACCTTTCACTAATGCCTTCAATATGACTCTTCGACACCTTTCACTAATTTCTTCATCTTGACCCTTTAGACATCTTTCACCTATCTCTTCGACACAACACTTCTAATGAGAAAGAAAAGAACTATCAACAAGATACCATCAGTAGTCTTGATGATGACGAAGCTTGGCAACCTATGGACTTGATCTTGCTCGACTTCAAGAGGTGGCGATCTCGCCTTTAAGAGGAACCTAGAGAATCACATAAACACAAACTACATAGAAAGATCAATTGGATTTGAGGTTAGAGAGTTTACAACAATAAAAGAAAATGTGTGTAAAAGGGGTTAAGTTACAATGAAGAAATGGCTCACTATTTATAGAAAAAATATGATACTGTTCCACGGATCCCTTGTTGGAGGGATCCGTCTAGTGTATCTTGAGGGATCCGTGAGACGCTTCTCATTACCCATGGGTTATGGGTCATGGGTCATGGGTTATGAGTCATGGGTCCTAGAATTTGGACCATGGTTATCCAAGTAGATACAATGTATCTAGAAGATGCAATGCATCTAGTCAATGGGTTATGGGTTAGCTTCATGGGTCATGGATAATACCAATTATGACTTATGCATGATGTCATGCAATGGGTTATGGGTTATGGATTATGCTCCATGGGTATGGGTCATGGGTTTTACCCAACTACATTCAATGTATTAAGTCAATGGGTTAAATACTTAAACTTCTACCCATTCTATTACCTATTAGAATACATACTAAGTATGTATGCATCTACCCAATATATAAACACTAGTTGTTGTACATATGCATTACTAAATCATGAAAGCACTATTATTTGTTTAGTGTTTTATGTGAAAACGTAAGTGTGTTAGTAAACTATTGGCTCAAACTATTTACGTATTTTATTTGTTTCGTTAAATTGATTTTACGTTTGTTATCGACAAAACATTAGAGGATCGTAAAATATAAATAAACGTTTTTACGGCTTATTTGTATTAACAAAAGGTCAAAAAAATTGAGGTACAAAATGCTTTTATTTTATATCACAAGTACCTTGATAGGTTTTTCAAATTGTTTTTCATTTGGTTTCAAGGCGGAAAGAACTGTACCACAAGACCGACCATTTAACTTTATTCATTGGATTTATGAGGATGGTAAGGTTAGGTATTAGTTCCCATGATCCCGTTAGAGCCGGAGGGATCTACCCAGGGACAATCCACTTGATAGTGTAGATGAAAAAAAGGAGAAAAGTCAGAATAAGGGGAGAGTGCCGACTGAGAAAGAGCTAGGTAAGCACTGAAGTCTTGGTAAGCACTGAAGGGGTTGAAGAATGAAAAAGAAATGAAAAGTGAAAGGGTGAAAAGAAATAGCCCTCAAATAATTCAACTTTAGGGCAGAAACCGGGTTCAATACATATGCTACTAGTAGTTACTAAGGTAACGCTGGTATTGAAGACAAGACGTCATGGACCCAGTGACGCACTGCACCAAACTTCCCAAGCTACTCAAGTTCTCTTAAAAGGACTTGTTTCATTCTCACGGGGAACCTACATAATCTATCGAACTTCTCTTAGAGAAGGTTGATTTTGAAAAAGAAGACCCTCTCCCTAGTCTCCGAATAAAAAACCAAAATGCACTATTGAGTCTAGAGCCAAGAGATCATCATCAATAAATCTCATTAGGACACAAATTTATGAAGACTTGTTGTTTCACACAATGTGGAAGTGAGATTATATATTGAGAGTCCTATGCATTATCCTCGTAGTATTGCCAGAACATCCGAGTGATACTTAAAGTATTCACGATGAAGATGGAAATCCTTCTAGAGCCAACATCAAACAAGCTCTTGGTGGGTGACATGTGAGATTCTCTAAGAATCAAACTTGTGACAACTGGATAGATACAATGGGGCGATTCACTCTTGAATTAACCTTGGTCCAGGAAATGGATTGACAGATACTTTTGAAAAACTTTTCGTTGTGCTCTACAATTATCTTTCTAGCACATCGACTGCGAATTAATTTTTCAAACAAAAGTATTTTATGATTAAAACTTGATTTTTCTCATTAAACTTTCGTCGTATTGCAAAACTCTCTCTCTTTAGAAATACGCGATTGTTTTTCAAATCAATTTTTCATCAATCAGTGATTCTCAATTCGCTGGTTCACTCACTCCGTGTTGTCTACTTTGGGACGCTCCAGTTTGAGAACGGCTAGATCAAGCTGCGAAACCCTGTCAAGGAGATTCTATGGAATTCTACCTGATCACAGGCAGTATTTATACTGATCAACGGGTAACCGTGGTTCTTGCAACCCTATTCAACGAAAGTGAACAAAGACACTTTTGTGTGTTTTATTGCTAACTGTTGTTTGCAGGAACATCTGACGGTTGCAGCTGATCGAAATTGAGAAGTCAATCCATAACCACATGCTCACACATCACATTCACGTTTAAAGAAATCATGATAAGTTCTTATCTAAACTCTGATACCATTAAGTAATGCTTCCGCTACTCTGATGCAAAATATCATGATCCAAAAAAGTGTGAGCATGTCGGTCCAAAAGTCACAAATATCACATGGAGGCGATACAACAAAGGAAAATTTAGAGATTTACTATGGCTGATGATCTCAAAGAAAAGCTCAAATATCACCAAGTCATGGATCAGTTAAAGACCTCCACTGAAAGTACAAAGTATGCGGCCTTTGAAGAATCAAAGGCTACGAGCTACAAATCAAAGAACTTGCAATAGAATGCTAAAGCTCAAAATGTTATCTATATGTAATTGAGGTGACCTCCCTTAGGGGGAGATTATTAGGATTTAGTAAATCCGTAAGTTAAAGACTTGATCACCTCAAGTATTTGTAAGTATTAGAAAGCTCGTAGTCTTAGTCGTTTAGTTATTATAAGTTGTTAGTTAAGTAACACCGTGGAGGACGGACGGGTCTTTACCTACTGTATACCTGATCCACATCCTGTAGGTGGCGTATTTTGTAAACACTATAAATACCTTCTACCTCCCAAAGTAGAAGATTGGAGCTTCATATTATGACATTTACTTTCTCTCACTAGAAGTTTCCATTTCTCTATACTTTCTCCTTCTAAAACCTTCATCCATTCGAACCATATACTTTTGTGTTTGTGTGTTTTTGATAACCAATAACTAACAGAATTGACTAACTTCCATAAAGTCTCCGGATCTTCTCTATCAATAAAGTGCAGCATAAAACCAAAAGTTGGATATCTTCCTTTTTAGCCATTGGACCTTGTCAACTCAATGTAGTTTCTGTTTCCATCTGAAACTATCTGCCATTCAGTGATAGGAAATTTAGCAGCTAAAGGAGCTACAGATAAGGGAAATACAACAACTACTTCTACTTGAATAACGAGCTAAAGATAATCTCTTTGTATCATCTTCATCCAGCTTTTGTTTCTTGGAAGCTTCACATTATGGTTGAGGCAGCCCTTTTTGCTCATAAGATTTTATCCTTCTCACTCATTGGAACAAAACTATGTACTCTTCTGTATGCATTATAGTACAGCTTCTCAATCTCATCAATTGACTTTCCTTTCAACTGATGTGCCTTCCATGTGTGACAACCCGTAATTTCCTCGATGCGTTGTAAATGGAGAAACGACGATTAGAGTGACCTTTCCTTGTAAATTGAGATACGAGTCGTATTTATAATCATTTTTATTGGAAATACTATTCTGAGAACGTTGGCGTAATTCCCGAGTCACGAATCCTCCTTTTACTAGTCCAAACGAGTCCCGAATCTAAAACTACAAAAGATAACAGAAATTACAAGTTTAGTCCTTTTGGATAGTTACCCCACCGCCCCATGTGGTTTCAATTATACATGTTTGGTCCCTCATGGAGTATATATACCCCTACCCTCTCTCACTCTCTCATTTTTACTCTTACTATTTCTCTCTCTTAAATTCACACACAATCCTCTCACCTCTCTCTCACTAAAATTCGGCTAACCCTTTAGGGTTCCGGCGCTGCCTCAGATTCCGGCCACCTCCACCACATACACCGTCTATCCCATATGATAGATCGGGCTCTTGTGGTTATGTTTTAGTAACTCGCGCGCCCTCAAACTCGCGCACGCTCCCTAGATCTTGTATATTAAGATCCGGACGTTAGGGTTTTTAGTGTAAAACGATTATTATGCTTGGCTTGGTCACGAGTTGTACTCGTGAAAGACACCACCAACGACTCTCTTCCTCTTTTTCTCGCACGGTAAAACAACCAACCCATTCCATATTATTTATTTTCCATTTTGAATCGTATATATATATTATTTGTGTTTTTTCGTGGGTACAAACATCAAACAAATAAAAAATTATATGAAATGTGTTATAAAAACGTTAGGGTAACATGTTTGGAACGATATAAATCTGATTTAAAACGTTTTGTTGTGTTCGTATGGTATAAGACTAGAAAGGTGGTGATGTTTGTGTTCATTGGAAACGGGTCAACCCACTGAGTCAACTCAGTGAGTGAGTCGACTCAGTGAGCGAGTCCAATTAGAAACTCATGAACGGGTCGGGTCTAAGACCCATGGTTGTATTGTTGGGTTGACTGGGTCGGGTCTAATGACCCATGTTGGTATTTGTTTGGATCAGTTGGGCACAAGTCAAGTTGGGTGTGTTTGTATGCTTTATGTTTCGTTCAGGTCGGGACAAACCCGTACGACCCATTGCTATATTGAATTTCGTTTGGTTGGGTCACTCTAGGGTGCGTTTGATTTGGTGAATTGTTGTCGGGTCTCGATATGTGGAATTGGTCATATGATATGAGGTGATATGGGTTACGGGTTCAATTCGATTAAGACTTGATAAATGTTTATAAGTCGTAAATTATATTGCTAACCGGTATAGACAATGGGCTAATTGGAAATACGTAACGAGTTAATTATATATCAATATCGACCACCAAGGAAACGGTAAACTTAACAACTTGATTATGTAACGAATTAACTATACAACGGTAACGGGATAACTTGTAATTTTTAACGGACAAATGATATAACGATATCGGAATAACACTATCGGGATAAACGATATTGAACTTGAGTTAACAACGAATAAGTACTTATAAAACGGGATGATAAACATTAAGAACTAGATATGTGGTTAATAATTAATATCAAATATTACGTATACGTTATAAGGATCAACTACGGTTTATAAATTTGTTGTAACATTTGAACAAGACCAGCCCAATATTGATATATTTTTTACATACATATAAACTTATAAAAAATGAGAAAAATGCGATTTCTTTGCCAATAAATTATCAACAAAACGAGTTTAATATTGATATACTTCTATCTAAAAGCCAAAAAAATCTGCGCCGCAACGCGCGAGTGCCATTTTTCTCGTTTAATATCAAAACAGAAGCACGTAACTTAAAAATGATTTTATTACTAAACCTCGTGTCACCCCTATGATTTCCGCATGTTTATAAAAGGTTGAAAAGTAAAAACAACCTCCATTATTATTATTTTAAAATAATATAAAAGATTCTGGTTACGTATGAGTTTATAATGCAACAAATTAAACCGTGGTAAATTTTCATTACTTTTCTTTTTGAAGTTTAATTTAAATATAATTATCTAAACTTTCGTGTTTACGCAACTCGTGATTATAAGCAGAATTACGAAAAAATTATACGTTTGGTCCCTATGATTTGCCCAAAATAACAACTTTAGTCCCTAAGCCGTTTTTATTACACCAGCAGTATCTAATTTTGAAACTATGCACGCTTTTGGTCCCTATTTTGGATGGGCGTTAGTTAAGTCCGTTAAGTATTTTGCGCGGTTAGTCCTTCGTTAATAATTTTTTCACCGTTAGTCCTTATTTTTTAAAATATAGTTTTCCCCAGTTAGTCCCTCTGTTAATAATAGTTATCGCCCGTTTTTTTTACGTTTTTGTCCGTTCTTATCCGTTTTCGTTCGTTTTTATCCGTTCCCCCCCCTTTTTTTTCGTTTTTCGTAAGTTATTTACGTTTTTATCCCTTTTCGTCTGATTTTATATGTTTTCGTCCGTTTTTTTACGTTTTTGTCTGTTTTTATCCGTTTTTGTCAGTTTTTTATCCGTTTTCGACTGTTTCTTTACGTTTTCATCCGTTTTTTTACGTTTTCGTCCATTTTTTACGTTTTTGTCTGTTTTTATCCGTTTTCGTTCGTTGTTTATTCGTTTTCGCCAGTTTTTTTTCACAAAAAATTTCCAAAAAAAATTTTGAAATTTTTTCACAAATTTGAAAAAAAAATTCCAAAAAAAATTTGAAAAAATAAATTGGGAAAAAAATATTTTCGAAAAAAAATAAAAAAATTTGAATAAAAAATTAAAAAATATATTTTGAATAAAAAATATTGAAAAAAAAAAACGGACATATTTTTTTTTAAAGATTTTTTGAAAAAAAAATATTTGAAATTTTATTTTTCAAATTTTTTTTTTGAAACTTTTTATTCAAATTTTTTTTTGAAATTTGAATTTTTTTTTTTTAATTTTTTTTCAAATTTTTTTTTCAAATTTTTTTTTTCCAAATTTTTTTTCTTTTTGGAAAAAATTTTAAATATGTTGAAATAGTACAAAAACGGAAGAAAAACAGAAAAAAACGGATGAAAACGTAAAAAACTGGCGAAAAAGATTAAAAAACGAACGAAAACGGATAAAAACAGACAAAAACGCAAAAAAACGGGCGAAAACGGATAAAAAACGAACGCAAAAGGAAAAAAACATACAAAAACGTAAAACAACAGGCGAAAACGGAAAAAAAAACTGACGAAAACGAATAAACAACGAACGAAAACGGATAAAAACAGACAAAAACGTAAAAAAATTGGCGAAAACGTAAAAAAACAGACGAAACGGATTAAGACGTAAAAAACAGTCAAAAACGGATAAAAAAACTGACAAAAACGGATAAAAACAGACAAAAACGTAAAAAAACGGACGAAAACATATAAAAACAGACGAAAAGGGATAAAAACGTAAAAAAAATGACGAAAAACGAGAAAAAAAACCGGGGGGAAACGGATAAAAACGAACGAAAACGGACAAAAACGGACAAAAACGTAAAAAACGGGCGATAACTAATATTAACGGAGGGACTAACTGAGGAAAACTATATTTTAAAAAATAAGGACTAACGGTGCAAAAATTATTAACGAAGGACTAACAGCGCAAAATACTTAACGGACTTAACTAACGCCCATCCAAAATAGGGACCAAAAGCGTGCATAGTTTCAAAATTAGATACTGCTGGTGTAATAAAAACGATTTAGGGACTAAAGTTGTTATTTTGGGCAAACCATAGGGACCAAACGTGTAATTTTTTCCAGAATTAATCAAGGGCTAGGTGAAAATTTAAAAAAACGAAAAATATGTATTGCCTTGAAAAAGTATCAACGTTTATAATAATTTAATGGGTTTTTCTAACTTGTGCTCCCGGGGCACATGTTAAGCACACCAAAATGACGGCGGAACCAACGAAAAAGGACGTCCGGACCCACAAAAAATACACTTTTCAAATAAAATATGTGGTTCCAGACGTCCTTTTTCGTAGGTCCCGCCGTCCTTTTGATGTGCTTAACGGGCACATGTTAGAAAAACCCTAATTTAATCCTTAAAAGCATAACATGTGTTTATTATTTTACTGTTAGTTATGTCACGAATATTTGCTAAAACTTAGAAATATATGATATTGTTCTCCTAAAAAAAAACTATGTAAATAAACAAAGTTTTTAAAGATATCCTTTACAAAAGTACGTTGGCTATAATAGAACGGCATTTATCAAGAATCATAAGTTAATAAAAAGTTTAATTTTAGTTAAGTAGTTTTATACAAGTTTTCGAACCAGAGAGCTGCTGCGGCTGTTTTCGTTAAATATAGAGCGACCAGTTTGTCTAAGATAGCAACGGTAAAAGGCATAAGATTGCAAGGATGGCTGTTGCAAGGATTTTTAGCATAAAAAACTGTCCCAACTTTGTAAAGCATACATTACAAAATAGGAGTATCTTGATATGCAAACATGCGATAGTTTTTGTCTGAGCTTGACACAAAAGAACATAATGTTTTGTCGCACATTTCTGCAGCTACAAATTCATAAACAACATCGCTAATTATTGGACCGAACGCATGTGTAACTGCAACTTTGCAGCACAATATACGAAATAAAATTTGGATAAAGTACATCCGGGATGATATACGTAACAACATATGCAATTTTCAGTGACAATACGCTTCTGCAGCTTCTCACAGTTTTATTCAAAGGCATGTAAGCCATTCAAAATTTAACAATACAAATCATAGCTGAGTAACGGTTAATTTTTAGTTACGCTTCCCTTTTGACTCATCATGCTTTGCAGTTTTTGCTACGGCATCATCATTCCTTTGAACAACCTGTTTTGGAGGTCTAACCTTTCTAACATCTTCTTTTTTAGATCCTGAACCACAATAACCAGGAGGGAAGTAGGTACTCCATTCCATATAACCGTCAACGCCTGCTGACCTTGATTCAGTCTTTGAAATGTAGATGGTAGCTGCACATTTTAAAAATGAAGAAGTAAGCACATCTGTTAATGATGTCTTTTTGATATCAAGATTTACATGAAAAAGAAAAACCTTTTTGCTTGCCAGTATCCATGTTGTGGCTTCTTTTAGATTATTGTTTGGTAAATGAATGCTTGTTGGAGCTGTTTTTATAGGTGGAATTTCAAATGAGCATGTGCTTTATGAATGGAATATGGGCAGGCAATGTACAGGTTTAAAAAAATGAACTGATCATTAAAGTAGGCAATGCATACACTGTTGATGTCATTAAAGTAGAAGATATGCATGTTTCATTTGAGCTTTTTGTATCAGCAGCCTTTAATATTGGAATATGCACAGATGTGCAGTCCATGGTTGAAGAAAAAAACAGTTAACCAAAGATTCAAATTTCATTAAAAAAACAGTCATGACATATGAATGGTGGTGGCACAAATGATTCTGCAGTTGCATTCTGACAACTATCATGGTTACCTGAATTGCGCCATGAGCGATGTTGGCCTTTTGTAGATGATCTCTCATTGTTGTATTAAATTTGCGCAAAAACAAAGCAAAATCTGAACACAAATTTAGAACCGCAAATCAGATTTTCCAAGCATAGCAAACACAACATGTTGATAATACAGTCATATACCAAAATGCTTTTAGGTCAGGCTAGCTTTTGGTATATGGGCATGACAATAATACTCAGTCATTACAATAACATACAGTCATCACAATCACTGAAGTAAGTCATATTATGGGTATGACAATAATATTGAATCATTACAAAGGCAACATGTTCATAATACATGGTATATTTCAGTATTGCACACTAAAGTGCAATGAGGATTTACCAAAACATTTATCTAAACCCATAAGCATCTATGGCAAAATCTAATGAATTTTGGTCATACCCATATACCAACTGGAAAGTAGCTTTTCCATGGCATAGGAAGGTTAGTGGTTCTTGAGCTTCATTGGTTGGTTCAAATGCAGATGGTTTCTGCACATAAACTGAAAAAAATAATAATAATAATTAGGATGTGCTGTTTGCATATAAAGATGGAAATCAAAGCAATAAGCATTTTCTCTTGCTTGAATTGTTGTTGCAATTTGGTTTAGATTATTGTTTTGTCAGCTGATGTTTAGTGGAAAAGTTGTCCATTAATGAAAGTTTAGATTAGTGGCTGGTTCATCAAGGGAATCTGTGCAGATAAAATGTTTAAAGCAGACAACAGACAGGTTGCACTTTAGTGTGCAGCATTCAAATGTTAGGTTAGTGGTTGGTTCAGGAACTGTTAAAAGATACTTTTAGGTCAGGGTAGCTTCTATGTTGGCTTGTTTGGGAATCTGTCATTGGAATGATAACTAATGCTACACTGTATCAATTAAGTTACACCAACTTAGTGCTACAGGGTTTTGTTTGTCTATATAAGGTTTTTTTTCTGGCTTTACATACTTGCCCTTCTACCTTGTAACTTTTTGTGAGAACTATTAAGAAAATGGTGTCCACCCCAAACATTGATTAGCTGAAATCAACATGCGGTTCTTATGAGCTGCATAATGCGTTTAAGTTCCTGTTTCTACAGGAGCAGGGTGAGAATGAGGGGTTCATCATGCTGATTGGAGAGAAATGCGATGATGTTCGCCGTCGTCTGCAGAGGAGAACTGAATTGCTGGAAGAGGGGTGCAGGAAGAATCCTTTGGATGATGCTGCAACCGATGGTGTTGAATGCTTGGAGGAGGCGCATGATAGGGACCATCAGATTCTCGCTGCACTGATTGAGGTCCTTGATATGTCTAGGCAAGCGCGTATCGAGAAAACCCGCCATGTGTTTACAATGGAGTTGCATGATTAGGCTAGCATCTTGTGTGTCTGTATGATGTCTTGTTCTATGTTCTTTATGTTTAATGTTATGGTGAGTGTGTTATGAATGATATATGCAGAAGGTTAGTCACAATAAGGTGAGGGTAAAAAATTATTACCAAATACGGTTTTACTGATTGGATTTAATACAAATATGTATTATCAATTAACAAAAGAATTCTTAGTTTTGTATCATAGTTCAATACCCAAAGTATTGACCATTTTTTTTAAATTGAGAAAATGCTCAACCCTTTAAATAAAGGTTGAGTGGGAAAACAAAGGATGGGAAAGTTTGATGGCTGTTGGTCATAAGCAGACACTGAAAAGAAGCATTAAAATGCACTCATCGATGATGGTTATCAGTATGAACAGATTTTCAAGACAGATTACTCACCGCAGCAGTGAAAGACCTTGGGATGTGATAACGCAGCGTATGTGCAGGAGCTATCCCGATGTGAGAATCTTCAGTGACGTAAAAAATGGTAGCAGTCTCACCTACAGAACCAATGTGAGTCGCCTTGATTGATGAGCATTCATTGGCATTCATAGTACGACGGATAGTGCCTCTCTGAATTTTAAAAAAAAGGAAGACACAATCAGTAAAAAAAATACCCCGGCCATTGTCACTTTTGCAAATATGCATGATAATTGGCTTACTATGTTAAACTGGTGATCCAACACATATTTCTGCAAACGATATTTCTGTTTCTGTTTTCACCATCCTCCTGGAATGAAAAAGAGATTATAAACTGTTATCCATACGACGTAATATATATTTATATGTGAAAGGTGTGATGTAACCACACACATCAACGGACCTAGTAAAGACTATTCACCCACCTGCAATGTAGGTTTGTTGATTGAATGGCATGCCAGATCTACGATGATTTATAAATTTCACAAACGATCCTAGGGTTGACGTGTCATTCAATAAACAAAGCTGGATTGCAAGCAAATAAATGATTTGGACTTGTCTGAGCGCCTTGTATTTAAGCTTTACCAGTTTTTATTCCCTACCTACAATTGTTTAGTTTTGTAACCTTCATGTTTTTTAGTTTTCACCCTTTCGTCTCCTCCGCCTCTCTCTTTTTGTTTTTGTTTTTTTTGGCCTGCAATTTTATATCTAGAAATATCTATTTTTTTAAATCTGTTTTTTTTTCTCTTATGTTCTTTTTCATAAGATGAAATTATTTTTTCTTGGCAGTTAACATGTGAAAAAATGCTAACCATGGCAAAAGATTCCTACTTGATGTTGTTTATGGGGAATCACAACTCGTAATTACTCTCCATTGCATTTGGAGGCTCTATAGTGGCAGTCAAATCAAAAGTCTAATAAGGTATGTACTATGACATCATAGCAATAATGACCCACCCATAATTTGCTCTTTAAAACACACACATACCATCCTAAAGACACACACAAAAGAAAATCTGAGCCAAATCTCAAATAAAAAATCAGAGGAAAAAAAATTGAAGACATCCATGCCTTTTTGCGAAGAGCTTGCTGCTGCCGCTGGTTCTAGCTTTGTGAGGGATATGATGGTTGTTCGATTTGGAAGAGAGGTGAACATGACAATGGTGGACGAAGCAAAATTGCTAAAAAAGGTTCAAGGCATTAGGGATCGTGTAGCTGAGCGGGAGTATGTGATTGGAGAGTTGGAACTCTTGTATCCGTTTGATTCTTCTGTGCAAAGTATCTTAGAGCTAAAAACGTTGCAGACTGAAGATTTAAGCGAAGCTGCAGAGATCCTAGAGAATGTGATGAAGAAGTAAAATCGAGCACATGAACTTCTGTCATTTATCGAGAAGTTGAAGGGGATGGTGTACTGACATCTTTTAATTCGGTGTTTTTGAAGTATTTTTTGGGTTTAAGTGATGGTGTGAACAGGAAGGGTCGCTAGTGTGTGTTGACCAACGCTTGCTAATGTTTATGTTTTTTTTCCTTTCAACAATCTATCTATCTAGTTTTTTCTTTTTATGTTTTAGTAGTCAATGCATCAAACTTTTACGTTGCTATATTAATCTTGGCTGAACATACCTGTTTTTGCTATACACCATAGCTGAGTGCGTTGCTATGATGGCGCCGTAAACATGCAGTATTAAACTGATTTTGCGACACTTGACTTTGTTCCATAAGTGGCTCCCTCCAGTGGGCTTGCTCCATAAGCGTTTCGGTCCGATTGTATTGTAATCCGCAACCTGTTATAATAGGGTCATTGTCAGTGTATGAGCAGTAAAGGTAAATATTAAAAGTTTTTAAATTATGGCATGTGAACTTGCAGTTTAAATGTGAAGGATAGATGAATGCAAAGCAAAATAGCAAACATAATATATAGTATAGTCATACTTTATCGGCGCAACATTAATGGGATAAACTGACCAGCCACCTATACCCGTTCTTTTCCGAGTTTCCCATGACTATCTGCTATTATGTACACTTGAGCATGGCCTAGTTTAAAAAATAGCATGAGAATCTCGTTGATCGAAACTATATTACTGTGCAAGGAAAAAAAACACATTAACAGACCTTCCGTCCATGGACACCGGGTGCTGCAGACTTACGTTGGACACTTTCGCTGGTAGCCGTGGTAGAGGTGTACCTTCACCCTGTACCTTCTCTGGAACAGTACAGATGGTGTTTGACATTTGCGTTACCATGGTCATAAGCAAGGATGGCTACATTGAAGGAAAAAAAACATCAGAAAATCATATAAAAAAACACCGTTGGTTTAAAAATCATTGCAAATTTAGGTAGAAAGAATTACCGACTGCCACACAGAGTTCACTGATATGACCACCTTTGTCTGAATCTATGTGGCTCCTTGTAGTTTGCACGGTAAACATCAGAATAAGTATAAGCACATCGAGAATGAGCTAAAAAAAAGAGAGAGAACCAACCTTTGCGAATAACCAGATATGCGACGCAGGCTAACTCAGTTCCTGGCTATCTTTTTTTGCAGGCTTCCTCTTTTTCTAGCATCGCATGAAGATGTGGTATCATATAGCCTCTGCTGTTCCAGCACCAATTAAAAAAAAGAAAAAGCATGACGATGTGCTTCGGTAATCCAAAAGTTTTATGGAAAAAACAAACAACCTAATGAAATTTTACAAACTGAATTTGAAAAAAGAAGGAAAAAAGTAACTTTCCATTGTGCCACCTCTCTTTTCCACCGGATCTGTGCGACAAAGTTTGGAAAAACCTGCAACAATAGACGTATGGGTGGTTGAGTAGGTACGACAGTAATAAGAAACCCAAAAATCAGCATGCGCAATGATAGATTGAAATACATTGTAATAGGTGTAGTGAAGTGCAAGGACAGACCTGAATTGGTAAAAAATAAATGCTCACTTTTCAATGGTAACACTACTTGATTTATTGTGTCTTTTAAAAACCGTCTACTGACATGCCATGAATTCAAAGCAAGAACGTTTATTATGCCCTTTAATATCTATACAGCCTCAGACCTGCGAATATGGGAGCAGTACCAGAGACTCAGTATGGCTGCAACCACAATTTGGATTAGGGTGCCTTGCCAAAACATGCGAGCCTCTGAACCACGCTTACCAAATACATAAATGCAGGAAACCATCATCATCGGCGTTCTTACCTTACAATACACGCATAAGCGTCACAACATGAAGAACATTCAATTGCATCTGAATTTTACATTAAACCCCAAACCAATGTAGTGAGGTGATTTATTGGCCCCAACATCTAACCATAAGTAACATTTCAACAACCATAAGCAACATCTAATTATTCTAACATCTAAAAAATGGATGCACCAGTTTGTTGAAGGCGCCAAAGGGTAACAGCCATAAGATTGCAAAGATAGGTAATGCAAGAGCGTGCAGCATAAAAAACTGGAGAAACCTTTTAAAACATACATTATCCTCATATGCAGTAACTGTTGGAATGTCGTGCAAAATATGTTGCATCCACCCTTTGGCTTGTTTTACAGTTATACTGAAAGACTGCCATATAAGAGTAGAAACTTTGTATGCTATTGCATACTTTTGCACTCAGGGTGCAGGCGTAGTACAAAATAGCAGTATGTTCATATGCAAACATGTCACAACTTCTGTATAAGTTTGAAACAAAAGAACATCAATGTTTTAGTCTGAAGGTTTTAATGTATTCTTAAAAACAGCAAATGTGCAGCTGTTTTTTTTGGATAATCAATAATTGGAATACGAAACCTTAATCTCAGAACCCTAGTTAATCTTTTAAAAAAAGACGTAATATGAGCAGGAATGAATAGAACGGGATGGCTAACCCGATGGCCATGCACCCAAACAGGGCTGGGAAAAAAGATTCCACAGTAAAATACTATTCATAAGGCATAGAGACGCTCAGACATGCGACCATCGCATCGGCATTAGAAGCCTGCCGTGGCTGCAACTGCAATGTGGATGTGGCTGCCATGCCAACAGACAGGGGGTGGTAAAGCACGCTTACAAAGCAGCTCAATAGACCAGCCCATCATCATTGCGTCATTAACCTCATCACATGCGATAGGCTGCTTGCACATTATATTAGTATAGTTTACATTAATTGGGATCCTCAGCTACAGTTAAAAAAAATGTGGCCTCTTTTAGCACTTTCACATTTGGTGGGTTCGCTTTTTTAAGCCAGGTGCCAGAAATGTGCTGCACAAACGGCTCAGATGAGCGAATATTCAAGCAAAGAGGATAGACCCGCCATGGCTGCAACAGCTGCCTGTCACCCTGCCAAGATACGCGCCATCCCACATTTACCGAATAAACCCCAATTCATCACAGCCTTAAAAAAGGAACACAAAGCTCGACAATTTACCATTGCACGAATGGCAAAAAGAAATGCAATCACAGAAACCAACATTCATGGGAGGCTTGTCTGTATCTGTAATTTGCAAGAATGAGATCAAAGTTTCAGAAACTCATATATAACCAACCCCAACGCAAAAGGCCAGCTGACAGAAATAAAAGCACGGAACATAATTTCTATTATGGTCATACCTCATTGGCGCAACAGTAATGTCATAAAAGCACCAGGATGGTGAATTTGCTCTGGCTGCCTGAGGCATGCCTCGCACGGGTTGTTTACCTTTTAGATCCAACCAGGTATATCTCCATAAAATTATTTGGCAATATAATGATCCAAACATAGGTGCAGCCACGTATTGCAAACAATGGCCATAGTTATAGCAGTTTCAGGATGAAGCATCCACAAAAGCAACATATTAAGAAAAAGAGCACATGAACCGTGGGCGCAACCATGGTGGTTTGGCCTGGCAACATGCACTGCACCTCATCTTCTTCAAAGGCATCCCCACCCATGACAATGAATACCAATACCAACAAATTGCAAGCGCAATAAGCAACCAATAAACCAGATAAGTATTACATCAAACAGCCGCGTAACTGCAGGTCTCAACAGATTATGCGTCAAAAAAATCAGCTGCATAAAGGCATGACTGTGGACTTAAGCAAACACTTTTATTATGTGTTCGGCCCAAGGAAATCTAAAATTGCACAATTTGATTTGTGGGAAGGGAGCTCAGACAGGCGAATCTCTAAGGAAACATGATACGCTCGCCATGGTTGCAACAGTTGCCTGCCACCCTGCCAAGCTACGTGCGATCTCGCATTCACCAAAGAAACCCCAAATCATCACAGCTCCAAAAAAGTAACACAAAGGGACACAATTCAGCACCACTGGTCGATCATGGTAATTTTCAAAAAAGACTCATGGGCGGCAAATTTTATTGGCACTTAAACAACAGCATGGCTGCAACCATCTGGTCACCCTGCCAACACATGTTTTCAGGCCCACTTAAGCTATCAATACAAAGCAAAGCAATTTTTTTACCCGGCCTGTTTGGCTGGAAGGCCATCAGGTTAACCCACCCGTTCAATTCATCCCCACTCACAGGGCCTCGTCTTTGTTTATCCAAATGGAGGTCACACCAAAACAACAGCATGGCTGCAACCATACGGTTACCCTGCCAAATCATGTTTTTCAGCCAACTTAACTTACGACCGAAAACATGTTTCCCGGCCAAGTCAATTATGGCAAAAATGCGCGATTTGTTGGCGACAGTGTTTAGAACTGATGCAACGTCAACAAACCCACTTCGCGAAAGCAACACCTGAAACCATTGCAAACCCACAAAATCTTTTCAGAAGTTATACTATTTAAGGGAAATCTAATACGTAGAATGTGTTTAACCATAAGACATGTTCTTAAAGGAGAACGTAATTCTATGATCAATAAACTAATATACAAACTTTAAATTGAAAAAAAAAACCACCTTAAACCCTGACGACAACAAACCTAGGCAGAAAGCGAAAGAAAAACATGACGCATAGTATCCAATCTTCCAAAAAAATTTATGATTGATAATCGACATACGTAACCCTTATCTAAGACATGGCAAACAGAAATACGAAACCCTAAATAAACCTAAAATAGCCCACAACCGAACCTAAACACATTATACCATAACTACCATAAAGATAAAGTAAAATAACGCCCAAAGAAAGGAAAAAGAAATCAAAACCTTTAATCGTTTCCCCAAAATTAGCAAACATGCACTTAGGGTTTTTGATAATCAATAATTAAAATTGTTATCGCCACCGTCAGATTTACCAAACGCACAAAATATATGGACCAAAAGAGAATAATAAGCCCTAAAGAATGGAAAAAGAAATCAAAACCTTTAATCATTTCCCCAAAATTAGCAAATATGCACTTAGGGTTTTTGATAATCAATAATTAAAACTGGTATCGCCACCGTCAGATTTACCAAACGCACAAAATATATGGACCAAAAGAGAATCACAACTGTAGCCAGAGGCATGTGGCCAACGGAGATCCACAAAACCGATAAAAGTATTGTTTCCATACCGGTGTACAAACACGCAAAAGTGTTTCACTGGATGAAGACACGGCGAGGTTTTCCCCCGGAGATATACCCAGGCAGATCTAAGATGAAAAGAAGCAATGTGTGTAGGGATGAATAGAACAGACGGGTTAATAAAATGGGGATCCGCCCAAAAGGTAGGGTAAAAGAGGACACGTATTATGTACTGTAGCTAAGGATCCCAATAAATCTAAAGTATACTAGCCCCATCATTGGACTTCACAATGTCAAATACTAATACTATGGCGCGAACAAGTGATATTGATATGGCAACACAAACAAAATATCATAAATGTATCTGAATCACTTACGTACAATGCACATTTTCAATTACTATGATATGCAACATGTTAAATGATGTTAACTCGTAGGCTATGCATTTTATTGATACGATATATATAGAGGTAAATACATAATAAAACTCTGATTGACCCAAACTCTCAATCAGGTTTGGGCTATATCTATCCACCAATACTCTCCGTCAATTCTAGCGATGAAATCGCGAAAGCTCGGATCGGATGAGAAAATTAAATACACACAAAAGCAATAAAAAATAAGTTTTGTTGATGAAGATGTTCGACAGCAAACAAAGACAAATCTTCATCAGCAGCACCAAAAGCAAAATAAAGCGACAACAAGCAAAAGTTGTAAAGCAAATAATAAATTTTGATGACGACATCCGACAACAAATAGAGATTAATCTTCATCATGCATAAACAACAAAAGCAAAGAAACAAAAATAAAAGCAAAATTAGACTTTTTTTAGTGGATAAATGATGGCGACTGTGAATTTGGGACAAAGAGGCATAAATGCGGCGGCTCAAGGTGGTCGTTTAGGTCTAGGCTCTAACTTGCTCATGATACCATGTTAAATGATGTTACTCCCGTAGATGATACGTTATATGGATGTGATATATATAGAGAAAAATACATAATGAAATTATAATTGACCCAAACAGTTAATCGGGCTTTGAGCATATATATCCACTAATACAACCATGCGTTGTCTAATATGATTATGGTTCTTCTAAAAATTGTACATTTCAAATATTTAGCTCAAAAAAAACTTTGAAATTTATCTGAAATACATTTAACATGATCTTAACATACTTAAGGTCACAAAAATGAAGCGTTAACATAATTTCGATTTCACCATAGTTTCTAAAATTTAGTCATCTTTAATTTGGTATAAATTTTGTTAAATATTTCAAAACATTTTTTTAATATATTCAATGAGTCTTGATTTTCTTAATTTATTTGGGATTTTCGACCGTCATAACTAACGAATTATAAAAAACTTAAAACATGAAAGTTATAGATTTTGGTTCACTTTTTACACAGATTTTTGAGTAACTCAAATATGATATTATATGAGTGAAATATCACATGTTAAAGATGATGTTTTAGTCATATTTATTGCATACAAGATGTTTGATAACATGCCTAGCTTAGATTTTTAATGTTAAAATTGAGTTAAATGCCCTAATATTTGTGCCACAACGTACCATTACTCATGTAATATTCAAAAAGTGATTTTTTTTATTAGTTAATTTTGTACAAATATATACGCATTGCATTTTATTGTATATTTAACCAATAATTTGACTAAAATTAAATTCAAACTAGAAAAATTGTGAAACATAAAAGTTGTAGATTGTAGGTCAATCTTTACTCATGTTTTGAATCACTCAAATCTGATGTCATATAAGTGAGATATCACATATGAAAAATGACGTTTTAGTCATATTTGATGATGAAAAACATGGTTTACGAACAACATGGATTATGATGAATCTACATGTTGTTCATAAGTGTTCATCAGTTAGTCTTGTTTATCGATCCATCAGACTTGTTGATAAGCTGATGAACAAGACTAACTACTGATGAATAAGACTACCTAATAAACAAGAAAAAATCAATCTACATGTTGTTCATAAGTTTTCATCTGTTAGTCTTGGTCATCAGTCTTGTTGATGAACTGATGAACAACACTAACTAATGAAAAAGATTAACTACTGATGAATAAAACTAACTGATGAACAAGACAATATCATTTTACATGTTTCATAAATGTTCATTAGTTCATCAGTCTTGTTGATGAACTGATGAACAACACTAACTGATAAACAAGACTAACTAATGATGAACAAGACTAACTAACTGATGAACAAAACAACATTAATCTACATGTTGTTCATAAGTGTTCATCAGTTAGCCTTGTTCATTAGTTCATCAGTCTTTATTGATGAACTAATAACAAGACTGTCTATTGATGAACAAGACACATCAATCTACATTTTGTTCATAAGTGTTCATCAGGTAGTCTTGTTCATCATTTCATTATTAACTGATGAATAACACTAACTGATGAACAAGAGTAACTAATGAACAATATAACTGTAACAATTCGCATTTTCAGGATTTCTATCCATTCTCAAAGTTTTACTATTCATCTCGAGAAATTACTATTCACTTTCACTATTCATCCCATAAAAAATTTTATTTCACATTCTCGTAAGATAAATTATTTTAGTAATATCTTGAGAGTTTGACAATCGTTAGATCATTTTCGCAAAAGTTATTAAGAAAACATCGTTTTAAAGTTTCGTTTTTGTCGGAACACTATTTAAACATCCCGCGCATAACGAAAATCAACTCTGACAATTTTCCTCACATCAGATTAATTTTTAGATCACTCATAATCAATTAGAGAAATTTTTAAGATTTCATTTTAAAAATGTTACCAAATAAACCCTGAGCCGTACGAGAATAAACTTACGTTTTAAACAATTCTACTTAGACTTAGACTTAAACATTCCTGCACTGTGTTTTCTAAGATATTTAGACACTTTTACATTTTTTGGAAAAGTCAAACATATTTCCCTCCTCCGTTGACCATAAAGAAATTAACCTTGTACGTTCTCTAGTTTTGCTTAAATCGCGTAACTTTTAGACTTCACGTATAACTATTAAGTTATCCCACGTATGACGAAAAGTACATTTTGACATCTCATATCACTTTTAGACTAATTTTAGTCTACTCTAAATAAATTCACGATCATTTCCATGAAATTTCGTTCTTTTCTGATAAACTGCGAATTACGCGTTTTTGACCCGTGTTTCCAGCTTTAAGCAGCGTTTTTGCACCCAATGAGACTTATCACCCATTTTATATTTTTAGATGGAGTATAATGATGAGTTTCATCATTCCTACAAGTTTCGTATTTTTACGATACCCGGTGTTACGTTTTATGGCTTAACAACTTACGGTTGGCATTTAACGGAACCAAATAATGCTCTAAACTCAAGATAATACAAAAACTATCCACCTAAGTCATCTTATCTTGTTATGGCCGACATAGGGGGGGGAGTCATCATCTTGGTGTCATAATCCTAACCATGGTTCATTTAGATAATTACATGTGTCCTAACTTAACCATGGTTAATATTTAACCCAATATATGGTTAACCAAACTTACCCTCCTATAAATAGCAAGTGAAATACATCCTAAAAACCCTAAAACACTGATTTGGGTCGTTCATAGCATAAATCCATCATATCTTCCATAATTTGATCTTTAAACTCCAAGTTTATGCAAAGAAGTTTCAAGTAGTAAGTTACTACATCAAATCTCTAGCAAGTTTAAGTGATCTTCTTGAGTTTAAATCCACTCAAGTCACTTAGTACTTCATCACCAACTCTTCAAGATTGCAAGGGTGCCAAGGTGTAGAAAGCTAGCTCAATCCGAAGTCTTAAGTGATCAATCAAAGTCTGATCCTTACTTGTTCCTCCTTTCTTAATTGAAAGCCAAAAGTTGTAAGCAATTAATCACCACCATCACCTCATCTTTATTATTTATAATCTTAACAATTTCATACTATATATATAGTTACTATGTTGATTCATGATATACATATACTCAATCACATATTGTCGTAAAAGTAACAAACTAGTAAACTAGTCATATTTTACACGTTTGAAACCATTAAAACTTGTCACATATGGACTTTTTAACTTACATATTATGGTAGATAAGATAAAAAGGTAAACATAGCAATTTGAATCACCCGAAACGGACAAACGAGTCAAAAGTTATGGCCAAAAGAAGTTAGCGAAACCAAAACGCCGAAACTGCCTAAACACAAGCTGTTAAGTAGTTTTCCGTGTTGAAAGTGGTACTTCTGGTCCGAATCATCAAAAAGTTAAAACATGAAAGTTGTCCGGAACGACGTTTTCCTTCTTCTCCAAGGATGCTCGGACCTTGAAAACGCTTAAATAGGCCATATTCTTTCAAAAACTGAAACTGCTCTATATATAGTTTCACGACTATACTTTTGTCACAACTAAAAGCAAAACCAAGTTATTTTCATAGCTAGTTACATATTAACTTAACAAAACTTCATTTAATCTTTGAAATAGTGTTCTCACAAGTAACGGAAAAATAACCATTTTACCTTTTTCCGATGATTTTTACCAAAAATTCATTCTTGAACATGTATAAGTTGTAATCACTAGTAAACAATGAGAACTTGTAAAAACTAGATATTTATTAAAAACATGATAAACTTTATGATATAACAATCTTCATTCAAAATCTATGTTTTATCTACTAAGTGCTACAAAACTAGGGAGCTTCATGTGAGGGGTTTCACTTGAGTAAAACGTATCGACGAGTTGCTGGATTTACGATTTAAAGTGTCCTAGCTCCTCGAACGTTTACTACATGACCTCTGAATTGTGATGGCCCGAACGGTAGTACGATATATAAACTAAACACGTTTTCACAACTAGACCATTTCTATAAACGACATACACAAATACCATGTACTACATCATGATCAACATAGAGACGTATATAGGTTTGTTATTTCTTTCGCATCATTATTTCAAACCTAAGTCGCAACATCCTATTCTAGGTTGATCGTAGAAGTTATCACGACATATCCATCATTCTCATTATACATTTAATATCATTTACTCTGAGGTGAGTTCATAGCCCCACTTTTATTACTTAATTGTTTTACAAACCCTTGGGGGAGATACAGGCTTTATTTTAAATCGTACACATTGCTTTGAAATTATACTTGAATGTATTATTTGCACTAAGTACTACTATTGCCAAAGTCCCTATTATCATGAACCATTAATCACTTGCGAGTGAACGCGAATAATGTAGATAGATCTATCGGGAATGACAAATCCCGTTTGTGTTGACCGGGTAGGCAAACAAACGCACTCTATTTGAAGATCCATAGGTTTAATGGCAAATTACCTATTAGGGCATCGGTTACTATTATATGACAGCTGTTAACGTTTCGGTATCATGAGCTTAGTGCAATAATATCTGTTTTGTTTTCAAACTATTGGTGTGAGTCTATAGCTCACACTGCCAACATAATGTGTTCAACCATTAAACAAACTCTATGAATTTCACTCAACCTTTGTGTTGACAGTTTTAAGCATGTATTTCAGGTCCATAATGTCGGAAGCTGGCACGGAAGAGCAAGGACTAGATCAAGAAGGCTATAAATTTTATTATCATTCGAAAACCAATTTAATGTATTTTGTAAACTTGGAACCATTTGGGACCTCATTTTTGTAAACTCCGATATTTATATAAATCGAATGATAAATCTTTTAAAACGACTCCATTAGAGTTCGTTTTCTATTGTTATGACTGTTGTGCCATGAAGTAACACCCAGTTTGAATTCCGCTGCGTATCACGAAATTGGGGGTGTTACAATAACATCAATCTATATGTTGTTCATCAATTAAAAAAATGTTGTTCATCAATAATAAGTGTTGTTCATTAAAAAAAATGAGTTGTTCATCAATAAAAAGTCTTTTTCATCTGTTAGTCTTGTTCATTAATTAGTCTTGATCATTAGTTAGTGTTGTTCATCAATTTTAATCTATGTTCGTCATAATTCATGTTGTTCATAAACCATATTTTTCATCATCAAATATGACTAAAATGCCATCTTTAACATGTGATTATCTCAGTCACATAACATCAGATTTGAGTGATTAAAAAACATGAGTAAAGATTGAGATAAAATGTATATGTTGGGATATAGAAAGATAAAGTGTTGAAGTATTAAAGTACTGAAGAGTCAAAGTGCTGAAGAAGTCAAAGTACTGCTAAAGTATAAAGTCAAAGTACTGCTTGATTCATCAAAGTACTGGATGAGGACTGATATGCAAAATCATTAAGGATTATCTTGTAATTCTAGAATGTTCTTAGATTAGTATAGTATTACTTGTCGTACAAGGTTTGTAATTGTAAACCGACTAGGGTTATCCTTAAGCCTATAAAAGGATCCCTAGGTTGGCATTAGAGAATGTACGTACAATATTAGAGCTTTTAGAGAATACGATATTAGAGTATTAGAGTTGTTAAAAGAATCTGTATAACAAGCAGGTTCTAAGTATTAATATAATTGTTGAAGTTAAAGTTAATTCTTCTTAGCTTTGTTAAGTAAATTCCGCATACTTAATAGAGATTGTTCAGTGTTTCATTGTTAATAACTTAGGATTTATCCGAGGTTATTAAACCCTTAACAAGCTATATAAGTTAGTTTGGTTAGAGTACATCGATCCAACAAGTGGTATCAGAGCTTGTGTGGAAACTCTGACTAAGAAGAAACCTTTAAAAACCTAGTTAACTACAAACCATAAAAATGTCGACTGAAGCTGCACCACCCCCAGCCATCACCTCACTCAGAATACCTGTTATCAAGAAGGGAGAGTATGACCTATGGATTATGAAGATGAGGTAGTACATTGCTATTACAGACCATGCACTGTGGAATGTAATTGTCAATGGTAATGAAGTTGTTGCAGATCCTATAGAAATTCCTGGACAACCTAAACCACCTAAGTTTTGCCAGCTGCTACAATAATAAATCAAAAGAAGGCTCTCAACATCCTATTGTCTGCTATACCTGATGGTCACCTACTCAAGTTTCATGATGCTAAGGATGCTAAACAATTATGGGATGCTCTCAAGACAAGGTTTGGAGGTAATGATGCTTCCAAGAAGATGCACAGAAATCTGTTGAAGCAACAGTTTGAAACTTTCACTGTTGGTGAAAGAGAAGGTCTTGATGCTGCCTATGACAGGTTCCAAAATCTCCTCAGCATGCTAGAGTTATACAAAGCAGAGGTATCTGTTGAAGATGCCAATCTGAAGTTCTTAAGAAGTTTGCCATCGACATGGCATGTGATTGCTACTATGATAAGAGGACAACCAGGTTTGGATGTTATGGACTTTGATGATCTCTACAATCACTTGAAGGTGTATGAGCATGAGATGAATGGACAAGCAAGTTCAAAATCTCACAGTATTGCATTTGTATCGTCTGAAAAGAGAGGCAGTACTTCCACTAAAAGTACTGCTTCTCCCACTCAAAGTACTGCTGCTCAAAGTACTGTTGCCTATTCTTCCCCCACCTTTGCTCAGCATGTTACACCAACAAACACCATCCAGTCTGATGAAGTCGTTTGCTCATTCTTTGCTTAGCAAGCCACTTTACCAATTACTTATGAAGAGGATTTGTCACAAATTGAAGAAGATGCTCTTGAAGAAATTGATATCAGATGGCAAGTTGCTATGATCACAGCTAGGATCAAGAAGTTCATGAAGAAGACATGAAGAGGTATCGACTTCAAACCAAAACAGGGTATCACTTTTGACAAGTCCAAAATTGAATGTTTTAATTGTCAAAGGACTGGACACTTTGTAAGGGAATGCAAGTTTGCTAAATATCAGGCAAACAGGATGACTGAGAAACCTAAGCTTGAACTAAAGGAAATTCCTATTACTGAAACAAAAGCTTTGGTTGCTCAAGAGAATCTATCAGAGGTTGACTGGAGTGCTGACTTTGATGATGAACCAGTAACCTATTGTATGATAGCAGTGGAAGACTCAGTGGAAGAGTTTGATTGGAGCACAGCTTTTGACGAGGAATCTGAACATGCTTCTCTGGAATCCAGAGATGGTCTAGGAAGCTTTGATTGGAGCATGGAAAGTGAAGATAAACCTGTTCTGCTTGCTATGGTAGCCACTTCACCAAGTTCACCCCTATCTCTGAGTATGCTCTAAGTGTCATGATTTTTATCAAAAGGTGCTTACTGATTATGTAACTGAAAGAGATAAATATAATAGGGCTAGGTCTGAGGTAGCTGGCTATTAAATTACTTTAGAATCTATGGAAGCCAAAATAATAACACATGAAAATAATGAAATGGCTTGGGCAGAAAAGTATGAACAACATGATTACTAGTTAAAATTAAGTGAATGGAAGCTAGGATGTAAGATTGCTGAACTAGAAAAGATGACTAAAGAAAGGGATGAATTGCTAGACAAGTTTGCTGCTTGGGGAGAATCTGGACTTTCTCATGTTAGTTATGTTGAAAAACAGAGAAGAGCTTACATTAGAACTGGTCTAGGTTTTGGTATGGACTTTAATAGCATAGAAAACCCACCTAGTAATCAGGATCATTAAGTTTTAAAGTAAACTTTTTGAAACTTTTGAATAGTTGTGACTGACTCACCATGTTTATAAACAACATTTCGAAACTCTTTAAGTTTGTTTTGTAAGCTGACAATTTCTTCAAGTTGGTCATCTATTTGTTTCGTTGAATGCTTTTTGTACGCCGATAACTGTTTTTGACAAGTTAACAACTCAGCCTTGGCTTTTTGATTTTCCAAAGTAAGAGTGTTAAGTTGCTTTTTATGTTCATGTTTCAGTTGTTCTATTTGAGACAACAAAGAATTCTTCGATGCGGCTAGATCACGAATCTGTCGTTCTAAAGATTTTTCGTTTTGATGTGATTTAGCAAAAGCAGCTTCAAAACATTTTTCACGGTTTTCTTGAGTTTTGAAAAAATTGAGTTGCCGTTTTAAGCATTCAATATCCCTGGTTAACAGTGCATTTTTACTGTGTAATTGCTGATTTAATGAACGACAATCATCCATTTGGGATAGATAATCTTTAATTAAGAGATCAACATCTGGATTAGGCAAAGGTCCAGCGCGTTCAACGTGAAGCACCACATGATCACTCTTCAGATCCTCAAGTATAGCCACGGAGTCAATTTGAGTATCAAAGGTAACCATAAGATCATCTTGATCATCAAATGTAACTACGGGGTCTAGTTGAGAATCGTCAAAATGAGATGTGGACGACTCATGTTGAACATTCTGAGCCTCGTCAGATTCAAATGTTGGCTGACATAGTAGATCAGAGATGAATATGGTTTGTTTGGGGTACCTGAGACAAGCCATCAGTGTCATACACTGCGCCTGTGTCACTCATGTGGAGTTCGTGCATATTAGCCATCAACATAACTGCTGCATTAGCCTGCAAGTCCTCCATATCATCATCTGAGTCTGCATCTGCCATAAAGCTCTGTTCTTTGTCTGTAAGAGTTCCACCAGCTTCATCCTTAAGAGCTAAAAGTAAAGCCTCCTTGTGATAAGCACTGCCCCTTGTCCTCGGCTTTGGGCATGCATTAGCCAGGTGTCCCTTCTCATTACAGTTGTAGCAACGAAGACCATTTATCCCATTCTGAGCATTACTCTGTTCAACCACTTGAGCTCTCTGTTGTTGTGGAGCACCCATGTTATTCCTACCCATAGCATTAAACCCTTGACCACCGCCCATCTGACGACCATAACCACGATTCTGAACTTCAACTCGTCCATTGTTCACAACAGCCTGATTCCTTGTGTTTGATGAGGAACGAATGCGATTGTTGGATTTGTTTGTATAACAGCCAAAAGCTTTAGCAATCATAACAAATCCTTGTTGCAATGCATCGAAAGCTTCAGAGTCCTTATTGGCTTCACTGTAAAGTGCTTGATTATTGTTGTTGTTGTATGGAACCAATTGAGTTTGTTAAGATTGTTGCTGTGACGGATCATATGGTGTAATTGTGGCAGTGGGTTGAGGAGTTGGTTGAGGAGGATAACTAGTTTGAGCCCACAAAGCAAGTTGTTGATTATCCGAAAGTGAAGGTGAAACAGTTTGGCCATGGATAATCCTTTCCTTGTCAACTTCTTTTTGATGAGGCTTCAAATAGTCGTACAACAATCCGTATGTAGCATGATGAAGATTCTTCGCTTGACGGATGAAAATGACATACTTTTCCCAATCAGGACCAAGACTACTCAGGAACTTAGTGTTGACAGCAATTCTTGGCATGATGATGTTGTTTTTATCCAAATCATTTATGATGTCTGAGAATCGATGATGATAAAACTCTAATGTCTCTCCAGGTTCAATCATGAAGTGTTCATAAGCCAAGTAAATTTTGGATTCCATATCCTCTTGATTGAGTTCAGTTCCTTCCATGAGAAGATGAATATGTTCCCACATTGCTTTTGCAGTCTTTTGAGCATCAACACTTCAAAGAATTGGGTTTGGTAATCCTAAAAGGATATATTGCATTGCTAGCTCATCAGCTTCGTAGTGTAGAAGTTCATCTCCAGAGAGGTCAGTAAGAGTTGCAATGTTTGTGAGATCATCTCTTGGTGGAACAGCATTAGGATCTCCGGGTGTAACGACAATAGGCATCTGGAATGGACCTTCCAATATAACCTTCTTTAAGAACTTTCCATGTGGCTTCTTTAGATCACAAAACCTAAAGAACCTGATTACCCATTGATCATAGTTTCCGGGAGTGAGCATTGGAGGTCTATCAAGTGATCCTGCCTCATGAATTGATTGCTAGCTACTTAAAGCTTCACACATCTTTGCAAACCAAGATGGTTCCTTCATAGTGTTCCTTGATGGATGTTGATTGTAAACGTTTGTGTAAGTTTGTACTTGAAGACTAGGTGGTGGTTGAACCATTTGTGGTTGAATTGCTCCATGTTGTGGATAATGTTGTTGATTAAATTGTTGTTGATAAATTTGTTGTTGTTGATTAAATTGTTGATGTTGTGGACTTAGTTGTTGTTGATTATAAATATAAGGAAAATAGCTAGAGTATGGTGGTTGTGACATGTTGAAAACTTGTGTTGTTAAATGGATCTTTCTAGTCGAATGAAACGTTGTTGATGAAGTATCCTTAGGCGTAGAAAAACCAAGTTTTAGGCAAAGCAACACTTAGGCGTAAAAACACCAAACTTACGCGTAAAAGCAATAGTTACGCGTAGGATTAGCTTACGCGTAAGAATTGAGAAACACTAAGATTATGCGTAAACAGAAAGTTAGGCGTAGAAGACTTATGCGTAAGACAAGGCTTAGGCATAAGAAAAATCTTAGGTGTAAAGAGTTCTACGCATAAGTTTGAGCTTATGCGTAAAAATAGGGTTTTGCCCAAAAAATATTTTACACTATCACAGTGTAAAGGATATCCAAAGTCGAAGTGTTTTCAGGCTTATCCAAGCAAGAAAACACTGAGTAAACCACGAAAACTGAAGATCAAACCAAGGATGAGTTACGCGTAAGATTATGGTTTTCTTACGCGTAGAAAGTAACCAAAAAATTGATTTATGCTCAACGATGTTTCTAAACCAGATTTTAGTGATGAAACAGCTTCAATATCACCAAAATAACACAAAAGTGTGAAACTTGATGATCCAAAACTTCTAAACACGTTATGCGTAGAAGAAACTACACGTTTAAAACCAAGCTTAAAAACAATGATCCACACGTAAAGTTCGAAACTTTTTGCCAAAAATAGATATTTTAACACCTAAAAACGTTGAAAGTACAAGAATCTTGGACTGAAAAGTATAACAAATGAGTTTTTAAGCGTGACAAAGTTTGAAACCGTATTTTACGCGTAAGACCAAAAAACAACTTCAAAAACAAAACCTTTTCACCCAACTATTTGGCGAATGATACCACTGTTAGGTTCCCATATTAGTAACACAAGCATCAATATAAGAAATAGAGAAGAGAAGTGATCGGTTGAACACTTAACACACACACACGAATGTATAAGAAAGGTTATGCGTAAATGTGAAATGATAAAATGAACAACCAACCCTCAAGTGAGGGTTATACAAGAGTATTTATAGGAAGGAACTAGGGCAACATGCAAGTTCCCTTCCTTTCCTTTATGGGCTTGGGCCAAGGCTCATGGGCTTTCTACATAAGCCTTGGCATGATTACTAATATAAAAGCCATATTAAGCTAACTATTACATATTAATTACTAACACTTGAATTCTAGTTTAGGAGTGATTCCAACAATCTCCCCCTAAGTGTTAGTGATTGATAATATAAAAGTTTAAGGTGCTAATGTAATAGTAGCTTTGACGTCTTCTGACATTCTTCTTTCTTGTGAGAATAATTGTCTCGATTCGAACAATCTCCCCAGTGTAGAGAAATGGTTTCCTTTGAAAAGTTCTGCTTTGACGTCATCATTATCTTTGTTCTTTGATCTTTGATCTTTGTTCTTTGTGATGGTAGTGATAGTATGTTGTTGTTGTCTGCATCAGGTCAGCTTCGTTGCTTCAGTGTCTCCACGTCTTTCTCCAACATGCTCACACGCTCTTTAACGTTGGATTTCAGTACTGATGTAGTTCTCTTAGTCTTTAAACTTTGTAGATTCTTTGACTTTGATGAAGAATCATTCTGACTTTGTGTTGCCTTTTGAGAGAACTTCCATTAGTGATGTTGTTGGTATGAGCATGTGGAGAACCTGCACGATCAGTCCGCTCCAGAGCTTCCATAAGAAGAGAACATAAGAATGGTTAGTGATAAGCGGATTCCAGCACTCACAAGTTTGAACTTCGAGAGTGTTAACAGCATAGTGTGAAAACACAACTCTAATTCTCACAAAGGTTGTTCCTGAACTGGAGTCCCACAAGTGAGATAATGCGATGTACCGAAGTACACCTACAGTTCAGATGAGTCACTGAAGTACACCGAAGCATCACCTCACGACTGTAGACCGTTTGAGACACACTAAGCGTAATCCACGAGGAGTTACCGAAGTTACCTGCTGTCAGGGCTGTTTGATGTTGACCCTGGCAGGAGTTTCCATTCAATCACTGAGGATCACATATGTGAACCTCTCATAAATGTTCTCGACAGATTGCTACGATCTGTGAAGGACACGATAATGTATCACTTGCGTTCTTATTGTTGAACGACAAGTGATAAAATGTCAAGTGTACCTATGAGATCTTTTGATGAATCTCGTGGCTCCAGACTCAATAGTGCGCATTGGTTTTCCTGAGCGGAGACTAGGGAGAGGGTCTCCTTCTTCAATACCAGCAATCTCTAAGAGAAAGCCGATAGTTTACGTAGGGTTCCCTGTGAGAATGAAACAAGCTTCTGTTGAGAGAAACTTGAGTGGCTAAGAAGGTTTAGTGCATGCGTCACTGGGTCCATGACGACTTTGATCTTCAATGCCGGCGTCATCAAGTGACAACCAGTAGCATATGAATTTAACCCGGTGTCTGCCCTAAGTTGAACAATCTGGAGGGCTATTTCTTTTCACCCTTTTCTTTGCTTTTCTTTTTAATTCTTCAACTCCTTCTTTCTCCGTTTCTCATTTTCTCCTTTTTATAATCATACCTAAGGACTTCTAATTCTAACTATTGGTAGTGTCCTTGGGTAGATCCCTCCGGCTCTGGCGAATCTTAGGACGGTTATTCCTAACCTTAGTCACCTTATAACTCCATTGTCATAAAACCAATTTTCATGAAAATCTCTCAAAGTGGTTATGAATAATAAACATTTTAATACCACTATTGAGAGTTTAATATTTTGCAAAAATACTCCCCCTCCACACATGCTTAAGTGTTTTGACAGAAATTTGCATGGTGAGGAAGGAGCGCGCAATTTTTGAATTGATCAACTCAAGATAGACAATCCCCCGCGAGACACGGTTACGTTGCATAGTTAAAGAGTTACATTGTTAGCTTTTAGGTGACAACTAGCTCTAATAACTATCTTGAAGGTGTGGACAAGCCTCGAAAGGTTGTCAAACCCGTCAAAGTTCATGTCTACCAAGAGTTTCTCGAATGGTAAATTCTACTCGGACAAGTCCTTTGCGAGACACGTTTACATCACTAGCGAACTAGTTTGAAATTATTACCCGTCCCGGACAAGTCTTTTCGAGTTACTAACATTTAAGATATCGCCAATTCATTGGTGAAGTCTATAGCACAAAGATTCATTTGCAATTTCACAACATATTTCTTATCACATAAATTTTTCTCCCCCTCAAAAATGGCATATAAATGTTATTTTTGACGAAATTTTGATATCGAATATGACCATTTCGAGTTTTGCAGGAGGATTATCACAAAGAACATTTTGTGAACAAAGTTTAAATCAAATACTCCCCCTCAACAAGTGATATAAACTTTTGAGGTTTTGAAAATCATAAGGGGTAGTACTTGTTCTTTTGAGCAAAACCTTTTAAAAATGAAAGGTTTGATAAGTTTTACTCAAAAGTAAGAAGCTTTCGCTCCTTGTATAAGGATGGTAGCACTGAAGCGTACCACAGGGTCCTTTCATTACAAGAACGGGTTGTACACTGATATGTGTGCACAAGCCATAGTCATTATATAATCACACATCCAAATCAATATTGAAAATGAAACAGATTAAGGGGTACCACGAAGTCCAGCAATATTTCCAGGAATTCGAACAGGGCGTTGATAGCCTGTGAGAGTAATCCTGGGATGACCACCTACGAAGCTCTCCAGAGTTCTGAACTGGTCCCTTCTGTACAACCTTTCATCGATCCTAGTGATGATCCTTTTAACATCCCGTCTCTCCTGAGAATTCCATCGCTTTGGTGACCCAATGCCTTCATGTATCGCCTTCAACCTATAAGCCAAGCCGTCCCTGACTTTCGTCAGTGTGTGATCCCCAAACTTATGAAGATCTCTACACGCCATCAAGCAGTTGCGTTGTAGTTCACTATGGTAAACGACTCCAAACGGTTTGCTGATGAGAGTGTATTGTGGAAGCTGGTTGATGTCAGGAAGTTCTAGCTGAGGTCTGGTGAGGTTGACACGTGTCTGATACGATTCAACAGCAAGTTGTAAATCTTCTACACGTTCCTGGATCACTATGCTTCTGATGAAGATGAGCAAGGACTTGATGTATTCACGTTGAATTTCAGTCGAGAATTGTCTCATTCTTCCCTGTACCTTGGCAAGATACAGATCTTCAATGTCGTTGAGAGACAAGTTCTGAAAGTCCGCTTCACAGAATTCATAGTCCCTTTCGTCTTGTCTTTTGACCACAATATTCTTGAGGAAGGTGTAATCCCATTTAGACGAAAGAGCTACATGCTTAACAGCAACGATCCCTTTATCACTGTGCACTTCGTGTTTACACTTTTGAACCTGGCAGCTTTTGTAGTAGATTCGTCGACGTTCCGGCCAATGGTGAATCCCATACATTGCATCAATGTCATACTGTTCCACGCTGTTGGAAAACATGTGGGTAGCCTTTTCTTCGATGGCTATGCAGTTAGAGTAAATGGCTGCCGGGAACGGAAGTGTAAGTGATGTAGCGTATTTCTTTGAACCATCGCTACCGTGCAGAAGAAATTCCAAGTCATTGTTGAAGAAGTAGCGGAATGGAATCTTAGGTTGATCTGGTTGGCCAATCGTTGGTAGAGGTTTAGACCAGTCGGTGTAGTATGGAGCCTTGTCTCTTCTGGTGAAGACAGTGTTTCCTTCAGGGTTGAGCCAATCAATGTTGTTAGACATGGCTCGTGCTATGTTTTCAAGGTGATATTCAACTTCAATAGCACTTTCTGAGTTGTCTTTGAGTAGTTGAAAGGCTTCATTCTTGATTTGTCTCAACTCTTATTTCATCATCTTCTTCGCTCGGAACTTTTCTTGCAGAAACTAAGCATGCTCCAACGTACGACCTTCTACCATATCTTGATCATCAGTTAGAGTGGGAATAGCATCAACTATTGTAGAGAACCATTCATACTCAGTGTCATCTTCGTCTAGCCATGAGACGACATCGGCCTTAGGCGTATTCTTCTTCTTCTTTGGCGTAGATGATGATGCTGGTTTCTTTGATGAAGCAGGAGAGGTGGGTTGTTGTTGGGGCTCAGGGACTTCCTCATCATCACCACCAGTGTATTCGAAATAATCACCGGTTTTCTCTGTCTGGGGTGGTGACTCAGAGTCCTGAGGTTTGTCAGGAGAAGAGCGTGGAGGAGATCGTTGTTGAGATGGAGTCCTTTGGGGTGGAGGTTGCATGGAAGATGATTCACCAATTTTCTTAGGGCGTTTAGGCTCTTTATCTTTATCTTTATCCTTATCTTCATCGTCTCTTGGACGCTTAGGCCTTTCAGCTTGCTCCTTGCATGAAGTCTTGAGTTGATATTCCAGTAGTGCCTTAAATAGTTTACTTTCATCAGAGGTGAAAGTTTCAGATCGTTGAGACATTTGTAGCACCAACATGGAAATCAACTCTCATCAGAGAGAACTGCAGGCTCCATTGGATTGATGGTCATTGTAACCGGAGGGGATTGCATTGTTTGCTTGACCAATTTCACGAGATTTGGATAGAGCTTCCTGGTGAACATCTCCCTTGTAACTCCAGGAACGGTGTCGAGAAGGAACTTCTGAGTATATCCCTTGATCATCTCGTTCATTTCCCCTTAAAGATCACGTTTCATGAACTTCTGGACGTACTCCCTTTCACTAGACATCTTGTCTATCTCGTCATGAAGAAGAATGACACTGTCAGCGAGTTGATTAAGCTTTTTGTTGATTGTGTCTTTCTTCCTAACTTGCTTGACAGCTTTTGCAATCTTTGTTTTAGCCCGAGATATCCAAGAGTCTGTTGGTTTCTTCACTAATTTAGATGTGGATCTGGTTGTGCCTTTGGATGGTGGAGGTGAAGAGTGAGAAGACGAGTCTGATGATGAGGAGACGTGAGGTGGCTCAGTGTCCTTTGATGGCTCAGAAGTTTCCTCCTTGGAGCGTGCGGGACTGTCTAGAAGAAAATTATCATAATCAAGATCTTCATCATTTCCAGACTTAGCCGTTTCATTAGCCTTAGTATCATCACCAGAAGTTTTCTCAGTCTTTTCCGTGTCTGGTTCCTCTATGTCAAAGTTGATGGAATCCTCAATCTGCCTTTGTTGTTTTTTGTGGGTGGTGGTGCTACCAGTTCCCTTATCGGGTTGATTAACCGCATCGGAAACTGGTGTGGCTTGAGTTCCACCACTTGACCCTCCGGGGCCACGAGTTTGATCCTTTATGAATTCATCGGCAAGATATTTGAGTCTGAGGTTCTTCAACTTCTTTTGATAGTCTTTTTCCTCATCAAATGGTTCTTCTTCAGAACTTTCCTTATCATGCTCAAGCACAGGAGTTTTCCCTTTGCCTGTATCAGCTTCTGGACTGGGAGGTTTTGCTACTGTTTAAGTGTCAACGGTTGGAGTTTTAGAGTAGAAGACCTCTTCGTCTGATTCAGTATCCTCAGAGCTTTAATCTACTAGCTTTTGTTGCGGTTCAGGCTTGGGAATAGGAATAGGAGTAGCTTCCTTAGATGGAACTTTCCTTTTGAGAATATGTGACCTCTTAGGAAACTTTCACTGACTCTCAGTGCTTGTAACACTTCCTGCACTGCCTCTCCTGGTTTTCCTAGTAGGTGTACCAGAGGACTTTTCATCAAGAAATCCTACTTTGCCTTCATCAACCGCTACCAGATACCTTTTGTATGAATAGAGTTGTTTGACTGCATCAGTTAGAAGGTGATCTGGCAACACTGCACCCTGTTTCTTTGTTGTAAATTCCTTAAATCTGACTGTGAGTGTAGGCTCATACAACATGGAGTGATTGTTGGGGTCATTGGTTCTCAAGGGGATATCAGGATTATACCCTAAAGCTCTTTGGATCAACAGTTTGGTATATCTGATATATGGGATCTTGGAGCCAAGCTTTTTGAGGAATGACATCATGTCGTCCCATATTAGAGCTTCAACTTCAATGTGTTTCATGTTGACCAAAGCCCAAAAGATCTGTAGTTCCATGAGCTTGGGATGCTCATAGCCACTATCACGTCCAGAAACGGATTTGGTGATGATAATGTAGAGGGTTCTCCATGGCTGAGGAATATTCTTAAGATCCACGTATGAATGCTTTGTGATTATTCCTGAAGCTTCGTCATAACCAATGTCGATCATGAATTGCAGAACAGCCTCTTCAGTTGGTGTGGCATTGTATTCGGTTGGCTCGATGACAGGTATGAGAAGAACAGCCCTTAAGTCTGCTGGTGTGATGGTGACTTGTTTGTGGTTGAGCGTCACCGTCACAGCATTTTGACCTTTGATCTTTCGCATTGTATGCCAGAACTGGTGAATGTAGATCTCCGGCACTGTAGCAGAATTGGTAAGCATGTTCTGATAAGGGTGATTTTTCAGAATGTCCACAGCTATTAAACAAGAAGACTCTGAGCAGATGAGACTATCAAAATCAACACAAAGGTTGTTCTTTCCTATCTTCATCGGATAGCCATTAGGGAAGATATCTTCAGAGGTGAGAACGTTTGGTGCTTCCACGTTTTGCATTTGAGCGTCCATGTCGTGATCCGAAAGATATTTAGCCAAAAGAACCAACATATCGAAAGACATTACGTTAGTCAACAGATGGTTTTATTGTCTAATTATTGAATGTGATATGTCGATGATTGTTACGAGTCCAATGTCACTTGTTAGTCCAATATACGTCGTGATAATTTTCGTGAGTTGATTAACTTCAAGTTTTAAAGTCTATGTTTTCACTTATTTTGCACAACTTATCAAACATTTAAGCTTATTAATGACATTCTTGGTTTCGTGGCGTTATGATTTATTTATTTACAAGTTTGCACGCGTAACAATTCACAATTAAGATTAAAACTAGGCTTAGGCGTAGAAATGTCAAGCTTATACGTAAACAGGAGTGATTATACGCGTAAACGTAAGCTTATGCGTAGGTTCTTGACTTACGCGTAAGAAATATTATGCGTAGAAAAAGAGGGCCTTATGCGTAGAGCTTACGCGTAAGCGTATATGGAACCTTACGCGTAAGGCTTACTCGTAAGAGTCAACCTTATGCGTATAGGTTACTGTTTACGCATATCCTTCACAGGATACGCGTAGTCCCCAATGTAGAACCTTACGCGTAAACGTTACGCGTAAGATTTCTCTTACGCATAACATGCTACGCGTAAGGTGATCCTTATGCGTAGATGGCAAGTAACCTTGATTCTGAGTTATAAACGCGTTGAAACCTGAAATAAATTCACCATAATGCTACATCACTTACACTTCCGTTCTCGGCAGCCATATACTCCAATTGCATAGCCATCGAAGAAAAGGCTACTCACATGTTTTCTAACAGTGTGGAATAGTATGACATTGATGCAATGTATGGGATTCACCATTGGCCGGAACGCCGAAGAATCTACTACAAAAGCTACCAGGTTCGAAAATCTAAACATGAAGTGCACAGTGATAAAGGGATCGTTGCTGTTAAGCATGTAGCTCTTTCGTCTAAATGGGATTACACCTTCCTCAAGAATATCGTGGTCAAAAGACAAGACGAAAGGGACTATGAATTATGTGAAGCGGACTTTCAGAATTTGTCTCTCAACAACATTGAAGAACTGTATATTGCCAAGGTACAGGGAAGAATGAGACAATTCTCGACTGAAATCCAACATGTGAATACATCAAGTCCCTGCTCATCTTCATCAGAAGTATAGTGATCCAGGAACGTGTAGAAGATTTACAACTTGATGTTGAATCATATCAGACACGTGTCAATCTCACCAGACCTCAGCTAGAACTTCCTGACATCAACCATCTTCCACAATACACTCTCATCAGCAAACCGTTTGGAGTAGTTTACCGTAGTGAACTAAATCGCAACTGCTTGATGGCGTATAGAGATCTTCATAAGTTTGGAGATCACACACTGAAGAAAGTCAGGGACGGCTTAGCTTATTGGTTAAAGGAGATACATGAAGGCATTGGGTCACCAAAGCGATGGAATTCTCAGGACGGACGGGATGTAAAAAGGATCATCACTCGTATCGATGAAAGGTTGTACAGAAGGGACCAGTTCAGAACTCTAGAGAGCTTTGTAGGTGGTCGTCCCAGGATTACTCTCACAGGCTATCAACGCCCTGTTCGCATTCCTGGAAATATTGCTGGACTACCTGGTACCCCTTAATCTGTTTCATTTTCAATATTGATTTGGATGTGTGATTATATAATGACAATGGCTTGTGCACAAATAACAGTGTACAACCCGTACTTTTAATGAAAGGACCCTGTGGTATGCTTCAGTGCCACAATCCTTATAAAAGGAGCGAAAGCTTCTTACATTTGAGTAAAACTTATCAAACCTTACATTTTTAAAAGGTTTTACTCAAAAGGACAAGTATTTCCCCTTATGATTTTCAAAACCTCAAAAGTTTATATCACTTGTTGAGGGGGAGTATTTGATTAACACTTTGATCAACTAATTGTTCTTGTGATAATCTTCCCACAAAACACAAAATGGACATATTCGATATCAAAATTTCATCAAAAATAACATTTATATGCCATTTTTTAGGGGGAGAAAAATTCCTTGATAAGAAATATGTTATGAAATTGCAAATGAATCGTAGTGCTACAAGACTTAACCAATGAATTGACGAATCTTAAATGTTAGTAACTCGAAAAGACTTGTTCAGGATGGGTAATAATTTCAAGCTAGTTCGCTAGTGATGTAAACGTGTCTCGCGAAGGACTTTTCCGAGTAGAATGTACCATTCGAGAAACTCCTGGTAGACATGAACTTTGATGGGTTTGACAACCTTTCGAGGCTTGTCCACACCTTCAAGATAGTTATTAGATCTATTTGTCACCTAAAAGCTGACAATGTAACTCTTTAACTATGCAACGTAACCGTGTCTCGCGAGGGATTGTCTATCTTGAGTTGATCAATTCAAAAAGTGCGCGCTCTTCTCTCACCATGCAAATCTCTGTCAAAACACTTAAGCATGTGTGGAGGGGGAGTATTTCTGCAAAATCTTAAACTCTCAACAGTGGTATTAAAATATTTCTTATTCATAACCACTTTGAGAGATTTTCATGAAAATGGTTTTATGGCAATGGAGTTATAAGGTAATTAAGGTTAGGAATAACCGTCCTATGATCCGCCAGAGCCGGAGGGATCTACCCAAGGACACTACCAAAAGTTAGAATTAGAAGTCCTTAGGTATGATTATAAAAAGGAGAAAATGAGAATCGGAGAAAGAAGGAGTTGAAGAATTAAAAAGAAAAGCAAAGAAAAGGGTGAAAAGAAATAGCCCTCCAGATTGTTCAACTTAGGGCAGACACCGGGTTCAATTCATATGCTACTGGTTGTCACTTGATGACGCCGGTATTGAAGATCAAAGTCGTCATGGACCCAGTGACGCATGCACTAAACCTTCTTAGCCACTCAAGTTTCTCTCAACAGAAGCTTGTTTCATTCTCACAGGGAACCCTACGTAAACTATCAGCTTTCTCTTAGAGATTGCTGGTATTGAAGAAGGAGACCATTTCCCTAATCTCCGCTCAGGAAAACCAATGCGCACTATTGAGTCTAGAGCCACGAGATTCATCAAAAGATCTCATAGGTACACTTGACATTTTATCACTTGTCGTTCAACAATAAGAACGCAAGTGATACATTATCGTGTCCTTTACAGATCGTAGCAATCTGTCGAGAACATTTATGAAAGGTTCACATATGTGATCCTCATTGATTGAATGGAAACTCCTGCCAGGGTCAACATCAAACAGCCCTGACAGCAGGTCTCTTCGGTAACTCCCCGTGGATTACGCTTAGTGTATCTCAAACGGTCTACAGTCGTGAGGTGATGCTTCGGTGTACCTCAGCGACTCATCTGAACTGTAGGTGTACTTCGGTACATCGCGTTATCTCACTTGTGGGAGTCCAGTTCAGGAACAGCCTTTGTGACAATTAGAGTTGTGTTTTCACACTATGTTGTTAACACTCTCGAAGTTCAAACTTGTGAGTGCTGGAATCCGCTTATCACTAACCATTCTTATGTTTTATTCTTATGGAAGCTCTGGAGCGGACTGATCGTGCAGGTTCTCCACATGCTCATACCAACAACATCACTAATGGAAGTTCTCTCAAAAGGCAACACAAAGTCAGAATGATTCTTCGTCAAAGTCAAAGAATCTACAAAGTTTAAAGACTAAGAGAACTACATCAGTACTGAAATCCAACGTTAAAGAGCGTGTGAGCATGTTGGAGAAAGACGTGGAGACACTGAAGCAACGAAGCTGACCTGATGCAGACAACAACAACATACTATCACTACCATCACAAAGAACAAAGATCAAAGATCAAAGAACAAAGATAATGATGACGTCAAAGCAGAACTTTTCAAAGGAAACAATTTCTCTACACTGGGGAGATTGTTCGAATCGAGACAATTCTTCTCACAAGAAAGAAGAATGTCAGAAGACGTCAAAGCTACTATTACATTAGCACCTTCAACGTTTATATTATCAATCACTAACAATTAGGGGTAGATTGTTGGAATCACTCCTAAACTAGAATTCAAGTGTTAGTAATTAATATGTAATAGTTAGCTTAATATGGCTTTTATGTTAGTAATCATGCCAAGGCTTATGTAGAAAGCCCATGAGCCTTGGCCCAAGCCCATAAGAAGGGAAGGTTGCTAGAAGTGTTGCCCTAGCTCCTTCCCCTATAAATACTCTTGTAAACCCTCACTTGAGGGTTGGTTGTTCAATTCACATTCACTCTTTACGCATAGCCTTTCTTATACTCATACGTGTGTGTGTGTTATTGTTCATCTGATCACTTCTCTTCTCTATTTCTTATATTGATGCTTGTGTTACTAATATGGGAACCTAACAAATGTGATTTTGAGGATATAACAACTAGTGATGATGAACTCATTAACTATGTAGATACATCCAGTAATGAGGACCAAATTAGTCAATCACCTCCTGAATATAAGAAAGATACAGGTTATCATGCAATCCCTCATCCCACTGGTAGCTTTCAACCACTTAGGGCAGATGTTTCTCGTTTTGGAATAGACAATCTAGAGTTTAGGAAAAAGCTTAATGGTCAATCTAAGTCTGAAACCTCAAAAGAAACAGCTGAGAAACCTAAGGAAGATGATGTTAAGAGTCAAGCAGTACTTTCAACTCAAAGTACTGCTACACCTTCAGCAGTACCTTTAAGAAAACCTTTTCAAAATGCTGCTAAACCTTTTTTGGATAATTTTGGTCAAAACAGTTTTCAGCATTCACCAAAAAGACAGGATAGGTTTGGTCATACACATAGAAGAAGCAATTTTGGGATTACGGGTCAAAAATTGTGTTTTGTTTGTTATAGTCCTCATCATTTGATTAAGAACTGTGACTTTCACTCAGAATATCTAAGCAAGTTCCCAAAAACCAGATCTACCAACCATAAGCCTAGGGAGAATAAACTAGTCTGGAATCACTCACATAGGGTTAACCATAGCAACTTCTCACAAGACTATAGGTACCCTCACCAGAGAAGACCTTTTTCAAAACCCCCAGTACCTTCAAACACTTTTCAAGGTATTGTTAAGCAAAACACAGTACCTTCTCAAAGTACTGCTCAGTTTTCACCAAACACTTTTTGGAATAGGAACTCTAGGAGATCTAATTACTATCAATCTAGAAGGCGTTTCAACTCAAAGAAAGTAGCTAGATCAAGGGAGTCTACACCAGAAGTTAAAAAATGTTGGGTTAAGAAGGAAAGTACTGATGGGGAACAAACAGCACTTTCATCAAGTGTGAATGAAACATAGATTTTTGTTGAAAATAATCAAGAGAGCTTGGATGAAAAAGAGATTTTTATTGAAAAACCAACACAAGTTTTTGAATAACCAAAGATAATTGATCATGTGCTTAAAGACAGTGGACATTACATACTTAAAGAATTTGAGTATGTGACTCCACAAGGGGAACACAAGTCAGTAATGGCTTGGGTTCCTAAAATTTACTAACTCTTTTATCTTTGTGCAGGGCAACCCAGAAGAGGAACTTAAAGATCACCTAATTGTGGATAGTGGTTGCTCTGGAAGCATGACAGGAGACAAATATATTCTGTCAGATTTTAGATCTTATAGTGGAGGAAGAGTTGCATTTGGGAATGATGCTAGTGGAGGAAGAATTACATGCAAAGGAACTATTAAGGCAGGGAGCATAGACTTTGAGAATGTTAGATATGTGAAGGAGCTCAAATTCAACCTTTTGTCAGTTTCTCAGATATGTGATAAGAAACACCCTGTGTTATTCACTGACACAGAATGTCTCATCCTTTCCCCTGAATTCAAACTTGTTGATGATAACTTGGTCATACTGAGAGTACCAAGAACCAATGATGTGTACAGTCTGGATATGAAGAGTCTTCACTCTTCTGGAAGAGCAACATGTTTAGTAGCAAAGGCAACACTTGAAGAAGCACATCAGTGGCATAGAAGATTGGGCCATGTAAATTTCAAGAATATCAACAAATTGGTCAAAGGAAATTTAGTTAGAGGTTTACCTTCTAAGACTTACAAGAATGATCACTCATGTTTGGCGTGCAAGAAGGGTAAACAACACAAAGCTTCATGCAAGAAGCTTGAAGATAGAACTATGAGAGAACCTTTGGAGTTGCTGCACATGGATTTGTTTGGACCTGTTTCTGTTGGAAGTCTCAACAAAAAGAAGTACTGTCTGGTTGTGACAGATGATTGCAGTAGATTTAGTTGGGTATTTTTCTTGGGATTTAAAGATGACACCTTTGATGCTATTCATGATCTAATAATAGCCCTTGAAAACCAATTGAGACTCAAGGTAAGAGGTATTAGATGTGATAATGGGACTGAATTCAAGAACAAGCTTATGGATGAGTTTTGTGCTAAGAAAGGAATCAAGAGGGAGTTCAGTATTGCTAGAACTCCACAACAGAATGGTGTTGCAGAAAGAAAGAACAGAACTTTGATTGAAGCAGCCAGAACAATGCTTGCAGATTCATTACTACCTATTCAATTTTGGGCTGAAGCTGTAAGTACTGCTTGCTATGTGTTAAATAGAGTATCTGTAACTAAGCCTCAGATAAAGACACCTTATGAGTTGCTGATGGGAAACAAACCCAACATTCAATTTATGAAGCATTTTGGATGCCCTCTGACTATTCTCAACACAATTGATAATTTGGGCAAATTTGATGGCAAGTCAGAAGAAGGATACTTATTGGGGTACTGCACCAATAGTAAAGGATTTAGAGTGTATAACAGGGTCACCAAAAAGGTTCAAGATTGTCTTCATGTTGAATTTTTAGAAGATCAAGAAAATCAGAAGGGTAAAGGTCCTGATTGGATGTTTGATCTTAAGGTTTTAACTCCTTCTATGAATTATGTGCCTGTTAGAGAAGAAAATCAACCTGTTACCAAAGAGGATGATTTACAGTACATTGTTCATGGAGTTCATATTAGATCTGATGTTGTTCCTGATGAAGAACCCATACCTGCTGAATCAAACAAAAGTACTGATGAACCAAAATCCTCATTGTCTGCTGAGGATCAAGCTATTCAGGATGAGCTTAATCAGATGCTTTTTCAAGATGTAGTGGCACATTCTTATGATGATGATCAAAGAAGAGCTTATGAAGAAGCAAAGAAAAAGAACAAGACTGTAGAGTTCTCTCACAGTACTTTGGATGACAGTACTTTAGATCACAGTACTTTAGATCAAAGTACTGTTGCACCTGTTGACAGAACTTTGGATGATTTGGATGATCCTACCATGCCTAGCTTAGAAGAAACTGATGATGAGTTTGAAGATGAAGGTATTTTCTCAGATTCTAATGAAGATGTTGATTTCTCAAATTTAGGTGATAATCTGGAAGTTCCACAGACTCCTACATTAAAAATTCATAAAGATCATTGGACCTTCTACTCATGGAGTGCTCACACGAACCAAAGCTAAAGGTTTTTCTACACCTCATAATGCTTTACTTAGCTTTGTGTATAAAAAAAAACAGGCTAAATCATAAGGATCATCAAACATGTTTGTTCACGTGCTTTATCTCTCAAGAAGAACCCAAGAACATAGCTCAAGAATTAACTAAAGAGAGTTGGGTTGAAGCTATGCAAGAAGAACTTCTTCAATTCAAACTTCAAGAATTTTAGGTATTATGTAATCTACCAGATGGAAAGAAAGTAATTGGTACACGATGGGTTTTCAAAGTCAAGAGAGATGAAAGAGGAAATGTCATCAAGAACAAGGCAAGATTAGTTGCACAAGGTTATAGACAAGAAGAATGAGTAGATTATGATGAAGTATTTGCTCATGTTGCAAGGATTGAAGCTATTCGAATATTCCTTGCTTTTGCATCATATATGGGATTTCAGGTTTATCAAATGGATATCAAGAGTGCCTTTCTCTATGGCAAGATTACAGAGGAGGTTTATGTTAAACAGCCTCCTGGTTTTGAAGATCCTGCACATCCAAACAAAGTCTACAAAGTTGTTAAGGCTCTTTATGGCCTTCATCAAGCACCTAGAGCTTGGTATGAAAGGCTATCTACTTTTTTATTGCAACATGGTTACAGGAGAGGAGCTATTGACAAGACTTTGTTTATCAAGAGAGATAAGAAGGATATCATGCTGGTTCAAGTATATGTAGATGATATCATCTTTGGAGCTACAAAACAGTCCATGGTGAAGGAGTTTGAGAAGCTGATGCAACATGAATTTCAAATGAGTTCTATGGGTGAATTGACTTTCTTTTTGGGGCTACAAGTCAAACAATCAAAAGAAGGAATTTTCATAAGTCAAGATAAGTATGTCTCTGACATTCTCAAGAAGTTCAACTTTGATGCTATGAAGCCAGTCACTACACCTATCAAGTCTATCAACTCATTGGGCAAGGATGAAGATGGCCAACCTGTTGAAGTCAAGCTTTACAGATCTATGATTGGTTGTCTTATGTACTTAACTGCATCTAGGCCTGATATCATGTTTGCTGTTTGTTTATGTGCAAGATATCAAGTCTCACCTAAGGTCTCTCATATGAATGCAGTAAAGAGAATTTTTAGTTATTTGAATCAACAACCTAAGCTAGGGTTGTGGTATCCAAAGGATTCACCTTTTCACTTGGAAGCTTTTTCAGATAGTGATTATGCAGGTGACAACTATGATAGAAGATCAACCACTGGAGGATGCCAATATCTTGGAAGAAGATTAGTCTCATGGCAATGCAAGAAGCAAACTATTGCAGCAACATCCTTTACTGAAGCAGAATATGTGGTTGCTGCAAGCTGTTGTGGACAAGTTTTGTGGATGCAGAATCAACTCTTGGATTATGGGTTCAACTTCAAGAATACTCCTATCAACATTGATAATGAGAGTACAATTTGCATTGTGAAGAATCCTGTTTATCACTCCAAGACCAAGCACATTCAGATCAGGCACAACTTTATCAGAGATTGTTATGAGCACAGGCTCATTAATGTTGTCAAGGTTCACACAGATGATAATGTAGCTGACTTACTCACCAAAGGATTTGATGTTTCACGTTTCAATCACTTGGTGGTGAGCATTGGAATGATTAATTACTAAGCTACATTTAAGGGGAAGAATGATTAGTTAGTTAGACAGTCCTATGATTTGCTTAAGGGGAGGCAATACCATGTCTCTTTGGAGTTTTTGTCATTGTGAAGAGAAGAATGGAAAAGTACTGCTGTTTATTCATATGAAAGTACTGCACTGAAAGTACTGCTCTGGAAAGTACTGCACACGTGGAAAGCACTGCTTGTCTTATCAACGTACTGTTCCAACGGTAAAAAAGAGGGGTAAATATCAAATAACGGTAACTTTGTTATTATGGGCTGTGATTTTTCAAATCCTACCTATAAATAACTACTTTCCGATTTTCCCTCTCATCTTTATTCCTATCAATCTTTTCCATATCTATCTCTCTCTCATAAATACTTATTCATCAAATCAATCACATATTCAATCATCAATGGCGAACCGAAACACCGTTTCTAAACATAACATGGTGGCGAATTTGGATAAGACTTAATCTAATGTCGCATTTCATGACATTATTGATTTTCTCACGGGGTCTCCCATTAGTTATGCACTTTTGGTTGAACCAGATATCATTGAGCCCTGGATTCAACAATTTTGGGCAACTGCTAGGACTCACATGGAGAATGATGATGTGTATATACAAGCTAAGGTTGCTGGAAGGATTGTCAAAGTTAGTGAAGCATCAATTCGTGAAGATTTGTTATTTGATGATGAAGAAGGAGCTATTCGATTTGATAAACAGCTTCTTTGGGATACTTTGAGAGATATTGGGTATGAAGGGTCTTTAACTGAAACAACATTCAAGAAACCCTTATTTAGTCCTCATTGGAAGTACTTGGTTCATGTCCTACTTCATTGTATCAGTTCTAAAAGTACTTCATGGGAGCAATTTGGATCCAATATAGCATCTGCTTTGGTGGGATTGGCTACAAATCGTATCTTCAATTTTTCAAGGCTGATTTTAGATGGTATGCTATCTCACATCTCTCATGGATCACGCTGGTTAATGTATCCAAGATTTATTCAAGTTTTCTTGAATAAACAACTTCATGATGTACCAAAACCTTCAAGTTTATTACCTGTTGTGGTACAACCTGCAAAGATCTTCACCTTCATGGCTAGGAAGAGTGATCTGTTTACTGGAAGGAACACTCCATTGACTACTTCAATGATGGAGATTGTTCAAGCCATTATAGATGGGGCTGCATCTAGTGCTGACAGAGAAGGCACTGCTTTAACTCAAGGTACTGCATCTCAACGTGTTGCGTCTCAAGGAACTGCTTCTCAAGGTACTGATGTTAACGAAGGTACTGCAGTTTCACCTACCTCATCTCCTCATGATACTCCACCTATTGAGTCAGAACCAGATATTCCTATTTCCTCATCATCCTCTAAAGGAGATGCAGTTGATATACCCCCTGAAGGGCAGGTTCTGGATACTTATGCTTTAACAAGGGAGCTACTGAGAATAAAGAAGGACTTTGAAGCTCAGACTGCACAAATTAAAAAGTTGAAGATCAAATTTCGAAGATTAAAGAAGTTTGTCTGGCCATTGATTCAACATCACAGATTATGGGTCAAGTCTCAAAGGAAGCAAGGAAGGCCAGTAAGGGAATTTAAGAAGTCTTCAAAGAGTAAAAAGGTTAAACAGCCATATTCTATCAACTTGGGGAGGAATCTGAAGCAAGATAAGTTGAAAGATGATGCTAAGATTCATACAGATAAAGAAGATGAACCTCAAACTACTGAAGCACAAGTAAATGTTCAAAGTACTGAGCCTGAAAGAACTGAAGTTCAAAGTACTGGAGTTCAAAGTACTGATGATCAAGGTGCTGCTGATCAAAGTACTGCTCTTCAAGGAACTTATAGGCAAGAGTTAATTACACCAAGGGTGTTAGATTTTGAAGAAGAAGCTGGTCCTTCAACTATTCTTCAAGAAGAGGAAGCTGATACACCAAAGGTAGTGCACACTGCAAGTGATGATGAAACTATAGCTGAAATATTGCATGACTTATCAAAACCAAGGGGTGTTAGCATTACAGGAGTTACTGAAGAACAACCACAAGCTTCTCAACCAGCTTTAGATCCTAAAGATAAAGGAAAAGGTAAAATGGTTGAAACAAAGAAGAAAAAGAAGTTAACTTTAGCAGATTTAAGAGCCATAGAAGTGGCTAAGAATGAACAAGCTGCTAGGGAGCTACAGGCTAAGTTTGATGCTGAAATTGTTCAACCAGTGAAAGAACCTGAAGCTGTTATACCTAGAAGACCAATGAATAAGGCTAAATAAAGAAATGCTATGATGGCATATCTAAAGGGTCAAGGGTATACTGGATTACATAAGCTGAATTACATTGAGATGAAAGACTTGTATGAAAATGTTAGACAAGCTTATCAGAAGCAAGTTGAAAGTATTATTTCTTTCAAGGATGACAAGCACAAGGAAGATTTGAGTAAAAGAAGTTTAAAAAGAAAAAGGACAACTGAAGCTGAACAAAAATCAAAGAAGATTGAGTTAAGATCAGATACAGTTGATGAACTGAGGAATTACATTAGAATTGTTGATTTTGAAATTTCTAAATCCAAAGATGCTGCAGTAAAGAAGACAAAGATAATCACTTTTGAAGTTGTAAAGTCAAAAGATGGAGATTATTTGATGTTCCATAGGGAGGATGAAAGCTTCAGAACATTCAATTTACTATGGGATATACTGCATAATATTGATAGAGCAGATCTGTTTCAACTATACCAACTAGTGCAAGAATACTTTTAACATATTCCATCAAGTGGAGTTGGCTTAGTATTATTAGGAGATCTGACAACTATCTTCGAAACAAGCAATGATGAACTCTGGAAAAACCAAGAAAATTGGGAGATTACAAGCTGGAGATTGTTTGAAGAATCAGGAGTTCATGCTGTAGAATTGGAAGATGGAACTATGATTCACATGCTAGCTGAAAGAAGATATCCACTCACAGCAGATCTTATGAGAAGAATGCTAGATCATGGTATGGAGGTCGAGAATGAGACTGAAACAGCTCTTGTGTTAATTGAGTTGTTTATCATATGGACAACAACAGCTGATGATGAAGCATAAGTACTGGTATGATGTTTACATATATAAATTTTTGAAAAGTAAGTACTTTATTCAAAGTACTGCTGGACAAACAGTACTTTAACTAAAGTATTGCTTGCAGCAAAAACCAGTAAATGTTTTTGAAAAGAAAAACTTTTGTTAAGTAAAGAATTTTTTTTTTGAAACAAAAGTTAAAAGCAACAATGGTTTTGAGATGGTTATAACAATAGGTTATCAGTTCACCATGTTTACAAAAGAACTGGCTAATCCATGAGCAAACAGCTCTGGTAAAGATATCTCAAATCCGTTATATAGTTGACAACTTGCTAATAAGTTGTATGGTAATCAATTCACCATATCAGCAATGTAAAGAGTTGGCTAGCCCACAAGAAAAATGGCTTGTGGTAAAGGCTGTAGAAAAACCATTGGTATGGTAATTAGTTCACCATGGTTGCAAGAACTAACTAGTCCAAAAGGGTACAACTTTTGGTAAAGACAAATCAAATCTGTTGATAGCTGGTGATTTGCTAAAAATCATATGGTTATCAATGTACCATGGTCTTACACACCTAAACATTTGACTACTCCAGAGTTAATGGCTTTGGTAAAGAGACATCAAAATCCATTAAATTTCAATGATTCACCTCTCACAAGAGTTTACACACCTGGAAGTGATGAGAATAGACTGAAACTTAAACTGAACTGATGTACAAATTGCCATATGTTGCTGAGTTGCTGAAAAGATGGAGCTTGTTGTTTGTTGCTGAAAAGAATTACTGACAAAGATTACTTTAATGATGATGATATAAGCACAGGATCTACAAAGACAAAATTTGAAGATAAAGTCACAATTTCTCTTTGAAGACAAAGATGTTAAAGTTTACAAAGGAACTTGAAGTCAAGCAAGTAGAATTCAAGTTAGGGGAGGATTGTTGGGATATAGAAAGATAAAGTGCTGAAGTATTAAAGTACTGAAGAGTCAAAGTGCTGAAGAAGTCAAAGTACTGCTAAAGTATAAAGTCAAAGTACTGCTCGATTCATCAAAGTACTGCATGAGGACTGATATGCAAAATCGTTAAGGATTATCTTGTAATTCTAGAATGTTCTTAGATTAGTATAGTATTACTTGTCGTACAAGGTTTGTAATTGTAAACCGACTAGGGTTATCCTTAAGCCTATAAAAGGATCCCTAAGTTGGCATTAGAGAATGTACGTACAATATTAGAGCTTTTAGAGAATACGATATTAGAGTATTAGAGTTGTTAAAAGAATCTGTATAACAAGCAGGTTCTAAGTATTAATATAATTGTTGAAGTTAAAGTTAATTCTTCTTAGCTTTGTTAAGTAAATTCCGCATACTTAATAGAGATTGTTTAGTGTTTCATTGTTAATAACTTAGGATTTATCCGATTTTATTAAACCCTTAACAAGATATATAAGTTAGTTTGGTTAGAGTACATCGATCCAACAATATAACTTTTATATTTTACAATTTTTCTAATTTGAATTTAATATTGGTCAAATTTATGGTTAAAAACGTAATAAAACGCATATATTTTGTACAAAATTAACAAATTAAAATATATATATATATATATATATATATCCATTTTTTTGAATCTTACATTAATAAAATGATTATTGGCGCGTTGTTGTACAAAAATTAGTGTATTTAACTCAATTTTTATACTAAAAATATAAGGTAAACATTTAATCAAACACTCTGTGTGCAATAAATTTGACTAGACGTCATATTTAACGTACAATATCTCACTCATATCATATCAGATTTGGGTGATTCAAATTTCTGGGTAAAGAATGGCCGAAAAGGTAAAACTTTATTGTTTTAGGTTTTGTATAATTTTGCCTTTAAGCTAGACAAAATTAGAGCCGAAAATGCTGAAAGTTTCAAGAAAATCAATACCCATTTAAAAAGTTAAAAAAAAAGTTGCAATTCATATATCAAAATGCATATCAAACTAAAAGGAATTAAATTCTGAAAATCGGATTTTAGTAAAAATTTACCGTTTGAAAGTTAGATGATTTTAAAGAGATTAGATGAAGATCTAACGGTTCACAATATTTTTTACACTTTGTAAAAAAATGCTCACTTTTCATTCGATCGCATCTCCTACAAATCAACATATATACTAGTCGCTTGCCATTATTCCACACCTTTACAAATTAAAATAAAGGATTAAGTCTTAATAATGTCTATCTGGAGAAGCGAGTGCATGTTTTAATTTAGCATTTTCCAACTAAAATAGAGTTAGGGGTGTCTGATTTTGTAGAAATTACAATCATGAAACTTCATTTTATGAAATTTTAAATTTTGAGTAATTTTAAATCTTATAAATTGAAATCTTTTTACGTGTTTGGTTGTTAAAATTTTGTTTCCTTTACACCTTGACTTTTGGTTAATAAAGACAAAAATTGAAATTACTCGCTCTTTCAAGGAATTTGAAATGCTTTATTTAAGTCAAATTAAATCTATACTACATATTATAGAAGAAGAACATTCTTTTTTAATTTTAAATTTTACAACTTTAAAAGCTTATTGTATAATATTTTACAACACTGAATTATACAAGCACTCTTTTTCCTAAATTTAAGTGATCAATTAATCTGGTAAATAAAAATAATTAATTGTGTTATTAAAACACACCATAAATAAACAATACAAACAATCAAGTATGTTGTACAACCAACTTAAACATAATTCCTGCATTAAATGTCACTAAAATACTTAAAACTAAAAATTAAATAATACAAATAATAAATCATATTATCCAAACTATTCAAACACAAAAACTACAATTTAAAAAATACAAATAATAAAGCTAAAATTACAAAATATTTTTCTCTATATTCAATCATACTGCACATAGTTTAATCCAACCTTAATTTGTTTAAAACTACATGTATATAAAACACGGTTCGATTCGGGTAATCGCTAATATTTAAAATACTATTATTAGTTAAAGAGTTAAAATACGTTACATGTAATTTAATATTCATACTTATTGTCAAAATAATAAATTAATACATGATTTATCGAAAAAAATTATTTCAAAATATACGTCGTCATCGCAAATACCCTACTAGCATGTACCAATAACTCAATAAGCCAAACAAATACACATGACATGAAATTTAAATTTAAGATACGGGAAATGATACATGGACATAAACTTAAGCCTAAACTTAGACCTAAAACTAAGTGTCAGCATCCTGATGGCTGCAGACAGGGACCCACTTATTTTACAACCCATCAAAATGATGTCAAATGGTTTCAAATCTAAATTTACGTCCATGTATCTCTTATGATACTTTTCAAAATTTCCAAATTTCCTCCGACCCAAGAGCCCCTTAAAGTTAAAAACAGTACGGAGTAACTATCATTTCTTCATGAGTAAGAGCAGGCACAACGATAACGCCCCAACGGCGTCAAACGTGAAATAACGGCGTTGAGCCCGTTATTTCCGTTGTGGTAACGGCGTTAACATGCAAACGAGGGGGAGGCGTTGTTTGCTCAACGCGCGTTAAAGGGGAGAAAAAAAATTCAAATTACCCCCTCGTGTGTGCAGAGAAGACGAAGAAGATGATGATGGTTTGTATATATATATATATATATATATATATATATATATATATATATATATATATATATTAGCTTAACAGTTGTGTGTGTGTGGACTGTGGAGGTTTGCGTTTAACGAAGACGAAGAAGAAATATTAACAGTTGTGGGTCTGCGTTTGTGTTTGTGGACCAGATTCATTCTACTTTTTTTTTTTTTTTTTCTTGTTATTTTAGTTTTGTAATTTTTTTTAATAATATAAAAATGTTATTTGTATATTAATTTAATAAACGAAATATTAGTTCACGCTTAATAAATGAAGTGTTTGTTTTAGTTTAGGGGTTGAATTTGAAAATATGAAATGTTATTGTTGTTATTGTGATGTTATTGTTGTGCGTGTTTTTTGAAATGTTAAAGCTGGTGTGGCGCTGACGTGGACGGTGTTATTGATGTTATGGTGTTATTGTTAGGAATGCTATAAGGTACTTATAATTAGTGGATATGGTACTTTACGCTTTTATTTATTTTAATTAATAGCTTTAGTTTGTATTCGATCCATTGTCAAGGGAAGATATCAATCATTCTAATTTTCAAATATTTGTTAAAAGCTTCTGCAAACGCTTTGGGACAAAGTGATTTTTCTTCATAAACTAAAGTCATAACATCTTTTGACAATTGATACTAAAAAGGTTTTTATTGCCCTCGCATTGTGACGGGTTAAAATGATTTTGTATTTTACAACTGTAATTTATAAATGTTCGATAATATATACTGATAATATATATTGTCAGACAAAATTTAAAATATAATTGGTTGAAACTGAAATCATGTAAAAATATAATGTTGAAAGTAAAAATTATGATGTGAATAGTAGTAATAAATAGTGTTATGTTAAGAAATTGATATTAAGAGCACTTGCATTTATAACGCAAGTTAAACTTTAATATCGTGTCACGTTAGAGCCACATCAGCTTTAACATTTCACCTTAACTCACTCAAAAAACACCCACAATCATAATATCCCAAGTTAAGGTTTAACATTTGATATTTTCAAATTCAACCCCTAAACTAAAACAAACACTTCATTTATTAAAAAAACATATCACATTAAACATTAAAACACAAAGTACATTAAACATTAAACACGAATTACATTAAACATTAAAACTACAACGAGGTTGAGTAAAAATAAAACTACTAAAACTTAATAAAACGAATCACTGGAGTCCCAACCATCGTCACTTGAAAAGAAATAAAACTCGCAGTTAAAGAGCTTTGTCTCTATGATGTCAAAGTAGTTATCTCGAAGATATTGAGCTTCCATTGCTTCTTGTTCACGACGAGCAGCTTCTTCGCGTGCATGCTCTTCCATAATCTCTCTATAGTTTTCTTCGTCATGTTCAAGTTGACAAAGGGAAGCCTCACTTAACCCAAATGGATTGTTTTCAAGATCCACTTGTGGACAGTTAGCAGCTTGATTGTTAACAGCTGGAGTGTTAACAATTGGATTGTTCACAGGTGGAGTGTTAACAATTATATTGTTAACATGTGGAGAGTTTAAAAATACATTTTCCGGTTGAAAAACCGGAAAGACATCTTCAGGTGGTGTTGAGTAAACTTCAAATTCTTCTGGAGTTGGAAAGCTGGTTTTCGGCAACTGAGTTGGAGTTGGAAAGCTAGTTTCCGGCAACTGTTGTGGACTTGGGAGTTGCTGAGAAAAATCTTTGCGAAATATTTTTGTGTGTGTTGTGTGTTCTAAACAACTCTGGTAGCGTTGTATATATAGGCAGAATTGATTTTGAATTTGAATAAATTCCGCTCATATTTGATTTTTAAATTTCAAATTTGAATTTGAATTTATCCCGCCCAGAATTAACCAGTATAATTTAAATTTGAATTTGAATAGGTTGAGGGGGTGTAAGTGAAAATTTATTTGAAATGGTTTAGGGGGTGAAATGAATTTTTTTTACTCTACCCTTTAACGCCTGTTAAAGGGGTAACTTGGGCCTTTTAACGTGGGAATAACGCCGGTTGTGTAGTGGGCAACACCTGGTAACGCAAGCTAACGCCTTGTTAAACTGGGGGGGGGGGGGGGGGGGGCGTTAGGGTTGCGAGTGCTCTAATAGCATTTGGTATCATAACACCTCCTCCCCCCTTTAACCTTTAACATCCGAGCGTTATTGCTCGTTACCCACACCACAACCCACGTTATTGTGGCGTTAAAGCTTCCAAGTTAACGATCTAACGCGGCGTTAAAACTCTTTTTCGTTTCTTTTCTTTTCTTTCTTCCGATTTAAATGGTATTTTGATGGGTATTTTGGTGTGTGTGTGTGTGTGTTATGTGTGTGTTTTAGTGTGTGTGTGTTACGTGTGTGTTTTATGTGTGTGTTTTGTTGCAGGTGGTTAAAAGGAAGAAGAAAGCATGTTTGAGGTTTTGACAGATTCAGTCCTTGTGGTTTGTTTTTGTTTTTGTTTGTTTTTTTTTTTTTTTTTTTTTTTTTTAAAATTGACAGTTTCAGTCCTTGTGGTTTGTTTTTTTTTTTTGTTTTTTTTTCTATTGTTTTTCTATTGTAAATTTTATTTTTTAAAGAAAAGTGAGGCCCAAAATGTTGAGTTATGGTTTAAACTTGAGATGTTATAATAGTGGGTGTTTTTTTTGTGAGTTAAAGTGAAATGTTAAAACTGACGTAGCGCTGACGTAGCATTGAGTTAAAGTTTAACTCATGTTATGATAGCAAATCCTCTAACAGGAGATATCTATATATATATATATATGGGACTAAGTATGCCACATGTATAATGCTTACTAGGCACAATAATATTGACATGGCACATTTTATGATGAGTTGGAAATGCCACCATGGCATATTTTTCCGGTTACTTAAAAAAAATTATGATGCAACCAAGAATCGAACTTGGGTTGTTCCATTCAAACCCAAACGCCCCAACCAATGAGGCTCAGCACACACTTGAGTTTTATCTTCTACTTCCAAAGTAATATACTTCACTTTGTACTCATATATGCAGCCTTTTCATTAAAAATTCAATGCCAGTCAACACTTCATCATAACCTCCCCATTTCATTCGCACATTCCAAAATTTTATCAAAACAGATTAATCATCAAATCAATTTAATTGAGGATAATCCGGGGTTTTGATTATATGATTTTCAAAATCATGACAGAAAATCACGGAGTATTTCAAAGTGGCTTCAAAGAAAGGTATTTGTTTACTTTTGTTAGGATCTTTAATTCTGTTCAGGCAATTGTGGCTTCAAAGAAATGGGTGTATACTTTAAAGTATGGTCGAAGAGGGTAGCGTAAACTCAGCCCATTCAGGCTACTCGCGGTATGTGTTTACAGTAAAAAATGCTTGCCTATGTTCTTAATATACGTATATCATATAACTCTTTGAGTTTCATTGATGAATTCTATGTTTGTATTTTTTGTAGGCATGTTTTTCTTCTGTCTGAAGTTGCGGCTCACAACACTTTGATTACTCCATGGTCTAAAAGGTAACTGATCAGTTTATATTGAATCTTATTTTATTAATCTAAATGTTGTGTTAAAATGAAATGTTTTATTTAATTCATAAGCTTCATAGCCTAAAGAAACATAATGGGGTTATTTAAAATTGAATCCTTAATGTTCATTAGAAAAGTGTGAATGGAGTTAACGTCATAAGTACATTGAGGAGAAGCCTATGATATATGCATATTATGTGTTCGATGAAATGTTGAATGGAAAAAGAAGAATGCATGTTATATAAAGAGGTATCTTATGCTTCGGTTTTATAGTCGAGATCAAATATACATTAATGGGACCATTAACATTAAGCATCGCCATTTTGGATCTTTTGTATTTTTTTGCTTGGTTTGTTAGTTTTTAGCTTCTGTAAATGATTCTAATCGTAAGAAACACGTTGGCTTGGTCAAACAATGAGCACAACTAAAAGCAACCGCTGATAGTGAGTTTAGAAAGAAACCAGGGATTCAATGTAATGATGAACATCTCGATTGTCCAGTTGGGTGAAATCAAGTATTTGCTTATAAGTGTGGTCGAGAACATTAAGGTGTTGGTTACACTTTCTCTTTTTTTGTATGGTAACACGTTTTGATGTAAATAGTTATAGTGCAACAATTAATAATAATCTATCCTTATGAGAGACTGATTTAAATTTAAATAATTATTTCATAGTAAGTTTGAAAGACCTCAATCTGATAATGATGTCTTTGATCAGATTTTTTGATCAACTTTTGGAGTTGCGGCTGGATTTGTTGTTGGAAAGTAAGGACCAATGGTTCACACTGAGGCTTGCATAGCCAAATTACTTGGACAAGGAGGTTCTTGCAAGTACCATTGCTGCTGGTGTTGTTGCTGCCTTCGGTGCCCCAGTTGGTGGAGTCCTCTTTGCTCTTGAGGAAGCAGCCTCATGGTCATAATTTTTATTAGAAATGTCTATGATTAAATCATGTAAGTCATAATTTTGCAAAAACAATTTTTTTTTATTACAGAATTTAAGGTTTTTATTATTAGTCTCAACTTCTTTAATGAGTTTGAAGATACTATGATTAAAAAAGGTTGTAGTTTGAATGATTCTTAAGATGGAATGGAGGTATTGTAACCAATATGTGAGTTCATATGTTAAATTTGCAGGTTATGTCGTTTCCACTTCCAAATTGATTGAATGTGTTTATTTTGCGATTACAGGGTTATGAAGATCGGGAAGAAATAAAGATGACCAATATTGAAGCATTCATAGATGAGAAACCAAGTGGCGGATTCCAATCAGGAGGATCTTAATGAACTGCCTATAGAGTTTGTCAAGGAAGAAATAGAAGACATATCATTTGTTGGTCAAGAGGTAATCAGTCTTCAACTTTAGTAATTCAATTCTTCTATATTATGTTTTCTATATGCTAAGGAGAATATTTTTCATATCGGCAAGTGAGGAGTATGAGAATGGACCAAACAAGGAACGTGAACAAAAGCCTAAGGAAAGTGTCAAGAACATTCTCTACTGTAGAAATTAAGCAAGAACATTCCCTACTAAACAAAATGCATGTGCTTAAAAAAGATAAGATGTTGCTAATATCATATCAGTATTTAAGGTGTGTGTGACACATTAGTGGCAAAATGGACATAGGTAACGGGTGAGTATAGGTACATGTCAATATTTGGATGGGTCGGGTTGGGTTGACTCATAATATGATACTAAATAAATCTTAAATTTGAGGCTTGACTTCTTTTTTCTTTTTTTGGGTATGGTTATTAGTAACCATCATTTTTTCTTACATTTATTAAGAATTTAGATTGCTCTTTGATTTGTTAATTACTGAATTCTATGGTATTAACCGAAAATAAAATTGAATGTTAAAACTGAAGCTGTAGGATTTTGAGGATTGAAACTAGAGTTGGAGTATATCAATGGGCTTCTACACACCCACCTATCTCGACAAAGGTTCAATAGATCTTTGTGTATCTTTCAATGGATATTGCCTTTTCCATTAACAGGGTGTATGGAGAACATTATATAGACAACTTCAATAAGTTTTTAGTCTATCACATTTTTATTCCATTTCATGGTTTTTATATATTAATATCTTTACATATTGCCTTAGAGCTAATGGCTCATACTCTACAATGGTGTTTTCCATTCATGGTAGATCGTTAAAAATACAATTATAGGTTCGATTATGAATATCTTTGTTGTGTTTTCGAGGTTCTGAACATAGATTCTTGATGGTTGTTGTCGATGTTCCCATATGTGAGTTTTAAGTACTTTTTATACGTGTAAGTTTTGTTTTCATAAATTTTCCTATAATCGCGTATGTCATAACTCATAAAGTTCTAAAGGGTTCCAATCTGGTGGCACAATATTTATTTATTTATTATTATTATTATTAATATTTTCGATATACTTTAAGATAAGGTTGCAATCTGGAAGAAGGTACTTGAGATTTGAAGAAAAATTTTACAAAATGATTTGATCTATTCTCATAAGAGTTAATTGCATTTTTGGTCCCTGTAGTATGGCCAAATTGCAGATTTGGTCCCTAAAACTTTGAAAGTGCATCAGAGGTCCCCATTTTCAAGTTTTTGTTGCATGTTTAGTCCCTGATCAACATCAAATTACTAAGATACCCTTGTCTTCTTCTTTCCTATTTTCTTTTCAGTCCATCTTTTCAGTTTCTTACATAAATGGTCCTTGTGTCTTGCCATGTTTTACAGATTTAGTCTAATTTTTTTTAATTATTTATTTAACTATTAATATTAGTATTATATTTATTATAAGTTTTCGCCTATTTTTATACGTCTGTTTTTCTTACATTTTTGTCCGTTTTTGTCCGTTTTAAACCTTTCATTATTATTTTTACATAAGATACATTAACAATTTCATTTTTTGTCTTCCAATTTATGTGCCTAAGAGATTTGTCTTCATTCAATATTTGTTTACGTCCTGTTAAACTACGTCAAGTAAACTCATGAAGCTAGCCCGCACATCCGGGCGGGCTATGAAGCTAGTTTTTCCTATAAACTACTAATCTTTATTGTTTGTATATATTCTAATCTTAATTAACTGTTAGTTTAAAGGTTGATTTGGTTGATTAATTCATTACTATTTACCAACAACTTATAGGTTGTGTTTGGCAGCGGGCTTATGAGGGGCTTATGGAGCTTGGGCTTCTAAAATAAGCCGGCTTATAAAATAAGTCTCGTTTGTCATGCGGGCTTATGAAATCATAAGCCCCTAATAGGGGCTTAAAACTTTAGCCCCATAAAAGGGGCTAAAAACTTTAGCCCGGGGCTTATGAACCATAAATTACATATTTACCCTCAAAAATATCTAACATATACCATAAAACTCATTTAATTATATCATTTTTAGTAATTTTGCAATAATAAGCCCCAGCCCCAACCCATTTGCCAAACAAGTCTACAAAAATACAAATTTCAACTTCGGCTTATAATAAAAGCCCTAGCCCCAGCCCCAGCTCAAGCCCCAGCCCCAGCCCATCGCGCCAAACATACCCATAAGCGAATGAATGGCAATAATAATTCTTATATCGTGGATGCATTTAATTATTTTTTCTATAGACAATAGAAATATCTTCTTATTTGATTCCAATGTTATATGTTGATTCTTATTAAGCAGCCATAAATAAATAAAACATGTACTTAAACAATGGATTTTATTTATTTATTGTTCTATTCATATGAAGTTGCCGTATCTATGGAGGCAATGGAATGATATAATGGCATTTAATGAATTTATGATGATGTTTCGTTGGAAAGTATATTTGTTTGTTGGAAAGTTGTCCTGATCGAAAGAATGTTTGAGGGTCTTCGCAGTTGTAAGAAATTGGGGTTATGGTGATGATACTTTTAGATATCTTTACAAATTGTATAAGTTTACTTTTCTTACAAAGTATTTTGATTATATTAGTGTCTGGGTATCACGAAATCTTTATCGGGATAATTCGGAAAGAACAATCCATTTCTAGGCACAAGAGAACGAAGCAAAATAGAGAGGATTGTGTGAATTTGTATGTTCTTATGAGAACATATATGTCTGTTAAGTAACAGACATATGTGACAATTAGATGGCAGTTAAACGCAGTTATTTTCACTAAAACCGAAGGGTCACAACCCTTCACCAACAGACATGTCGGTTGGGTTTTGGCAGGAAAACTGTAAAGTCCTTTAATACCGATTTGTGAAAATCGTTTAGGTTTCGGGGCGCTGCCCCAAACTCGCGAGGGGCTCTGCCCCTTGACCCTGGATCTTTTTATAGGGGAAAATATATTAACTCAACGAGTGTGCACTCCACACTTCCCTAACTCGTATCTGAGCTTAATATGTTTTCCACTGATCTTTAGTAAATCGCAATTACCTAAAATAGTTGACGACACTAAAATCACCGACATCAATAGGTTTTGGGTCGTGCAGGTTGGAAGTGTCAGTCGGGATTGTTGGAACTTGGTATTGTCATTTAAGGTTTGAGAAAATTACCAAAAGGGGACTTTTTTTCAGCCTTGATCCGTTTTTAAGACTTTTTTCAACTATCTTTCCCAAAAGAGCCTGCTCAACTGCTCAACTGGTCCTCAACTGCTCAACTCCATACATATTGTGACAAGTGTCTAAGTGTTAGGTAAGATATTTTTTTCTTTTTAGTAAAATGACATTTATACCCCTAACTTTAGCCTAACATGTAAGTGATAATCGGATATTATTATCATCGGATACTATTATCATCATTCCAAAGTCCAAAGTCCAAACCAACCACTCATCCGTAAGTGATTATCATTGCACCGAACTAACTTTAGCCTAACATGTAAGTGATAATCGGTTCAACATTGCACCGAACTAACTTTAGCTATCACTCTTCTTCATCCCTAGACACCTTTTAGCAACAAACCACTCATCCGTTTATTATTATCACGAGATCTGCCACTCATCCGGGTAAGTATTAACCATCTTATAACGTCCAGATCAACTTGCCACACAGTAGCAGATCTCATAGCAGCAGTAGCAGATCTCGTGATATTTTTTTTGGTTCAATATTTTAAAGATTCCGGCGATGGCAGCAGATTCCGGCGAGATTTTAAAGTTTCCGGTGATAGCAGCAGATTCCGGCGATGGCCTCAAGATCCGGTGTAATATATCACGATGTCAAGAACGAGATTGTATTATTTTTATCATTTTGTCCTCGTGAGATTGTATTATAAAAAGTAAGTTGCAGAACTTATTTGGTGCTAAAGAAAGTTGCAGAACTTTTTTTTTTTTGATCTATTTTCTTGGATCTTCTCAAATGTAAAAAAAAAAAAAAGTGCAATAAAATACCAATATTAATTTTTTCTTTGACCAATCTGTGATGTTGTTTTTTTTTTTTTTTTTTTTTTGTTCTTTGACCATAGATTAATTGCTTGTATTTGTTCTTTTGACCAACCTGCGATGCGTTTATTTTTTTTATTATTTTTTTAATAAAATTATAGAGATGGATTTTATTGAATGGGTGGATCAGTGATGAAACAAGTAATTTTTGGTGGTTATGGACTGGTAAGGTGGTGAGCAGTGGTGGTCTAACAGTGGTGAGCAGTGGTAGTCGAACAGTTGAGCGGCGGTGGTGGTGGTGGTGGTGGTTATGGACTGGTAAGGTGGTGAGCAGTGGTAGTCGAGCAGTTGAGCAGCGGTAGTCGAGCAGTTGAGCAGCGGTGGTGGTGGTGGTGGTGGTAGATGGAGTTAGGTGATGGTAGGTAGGATAATTAATAAAAAATATAATAAAGGGTAAAATTGTCATTTAACCATAAAGTAGAAAAGCATGCCCACCTAACCTTGTACTTGCATTGACACTTGTCACAAAAAGGGTGGAGTTGAGCAGTTGAGGACCAGTTGAGCAGTTGAGCAGGCTCTTTTGGGAAAGATAGTTGAAAAAAGTCTTAAAAACAGATCAAGGCTGAAAAAAAGTCCCCTTTTGGTAATTTTCTCTAAAGGTTTTTGTATTACTGGCTACTTGCTAGTTTTATCTATTTGCCTTTGAAAAAATAAAATAAAGTTAAATAAAAAACCTGATGCTTCATCTCATTCAGTTTGTTTTATTTAGCAGGCCGCAAGCTAGACCTCACATCTAAATGCATTAAGGGATGCCTGATTTGGTCAACATGGTCATACTTACTAAATAGTTCAGACTCCATATCCATGTGATTGGCTGTTAGGGCGGTCTTGGTTCCTAGCTCTGGCTGTAACTTGTATATATTGTTGGGTAGCTCATAGGCTTCTTTTTGTTTCTTTTCTTTCATTGGTTTCCTTGTGCATTTCTTGAACATGTACTCTTTGTTAGATTCTCGTTAGTTTTCTCAATGAAAATTTGGCTATTAAAGAAAACTAAAAGATATGATAAAGTGAGTGATGTTTAACAAACACTCTTCATGCTAGCAGCTCATCGAAAAGACATTATTCATAATGTACATAACCAACTACCTAAATTTACACCATGAACAAAAGACATTATTCATAAACACTAACATAAACCATTAACAACCAGACCCCAAAAACCAACCCACATATTTACACCATGAACAAAAGACATTATTCATAAACACTAACATAAACCATTAACAACCAGACCCCAAAAACCAACCCACATTGACCAAACTTAACTGGTCAATTGTTCAAGTACACATAAGAAAATAAGAACACCCAACTCATGATCAAGTAGTTCCTCATCTTTTTTCCCACATCTCCTCCATGTTTGCCTTCTGATATTCCTCATTCACCCACATCTCCTCATTGTTTACCCTGTCCTCCTTATAGCCTGCCATTTCTTCCTCCAATGCAAGGACACCTTCCAAAGTATCCTTACTCCTAAGCAATTCAGGGATGATATCCACAAATCTAGGACACATATGGGGATCTACCCACCCTAGGATATCGCAGCTTAAATTATGATAAAGTAAGAAATGTAAATAAAATGAAAACATAGGAACTTGTAAACTGTAACATTATTTTGTTTTGATCAAAACTGAAACTTTCATAGGTTGGGCAAGCATAGAATCTGCGCCCAGGATCCCTGTTAGTCCACGATGTTCGGATCACAGATTGAGAACCGCATGCACATACAACCATTCTCTAAGTTGAAGAAGATGAACAGTGACGGGTTGTACTATATAAACCCTCCTATGGGGTCAAATCATAGGGAATATCCCCTCACTTTTTTCAGTACAACAAAGTTTTTTGTCAGTTTCTGTTCCGTATTTCTGACAGTTTTAAGCGTTTGACTTATTAAACTTTATATTTACAGTTCCGCATTTTCAGGTTTATAGCTTTTTGATATAAACAAAATTATAAAAATAAAAAAAAAATAAAAAAAAAGTAGAGGGGGTCAATCTAAAAAACTATGTACCGTCCCAATAACCCAGCCTGTTTCTAATGTAATGAAAAAGTCTGACACGAAATAGTGTGGAAAAGTGGACAAACTTTGCAATTACAAAAATACTCATCACACTTTACTCACGTGTGTTAACTAAAGTGAAAAAATAACGAGTGTTACTAAAAAAAGGATCAAATTCATAATTAATCAAAAAGTATGGGACTAAATTTGTGATTTTTAAGAACTTGGTACTAAATCCGTGAACTTTTAAAAGTTTAAGGACCAGCAGTGAATTTTTAAAACTTGGTACTAAAGGAAGATATCAATCATTCTAATTTTCAAATATTCGTTAGAAGCTTCTACAAACGCTTTGGGACAAAGTGATTTTTCTTCATAAACTAAGTCGTATCATCTTTTGACAATTGATACTAACTAGGTGATTGTGTATGATAAATTTGTAATTTATAAATGTTCGATAATGTATATTGTCAGGCAAAATTTAGTTTATATAAATATAATTTGTTAAAAGTGAAATTACGTAGAAGTATAAAGTTTATGAAATTAATAGTAATAAATAGTATTCTGTATTTCTGTTTAGAAATTGATATTAAGGGAGATATTTTTCCTATAAACTACAAATCTTAATTGCTTGTATAGATATTCTAATCTTAATTAACTATTTTAAAGGTTGATTTGGTCAATTAATTACTAATTACCAAAAACTTAGAGTATCCATTATAATAAACCTATAAAAACGTTTATACATTTAAAACTCCATCAATTTATAACACTACCCTAAACCCTAAACCCTAAACCCTAAACCCTAAACAAATTATATATAATTTCCCACTATGGATAAACCTATTCTTAAATCTTTTCATATCATAAAATACACTCACCATTTTCAAAATACTTAAATTTTGAACATCTTCAAAATTCTTGACATATTCATGTCACATAGGCTTGCAATATACCTATGGTTTATAACTTTATACATTTTTAGACATCTTCATTTTTTTATAAACATGTTCACAAACCATCACAGTGGATGCTCTTATATAAGATGGTTATGTTACACCCGTTTCCCGGGTACAATAGGCCCCACTCTAGAGTGAACTGACTGGGACTAAACATGGTTGATTAAAGAAGATATGGTTGTATGGTATAAGCGTTGGTTCGGGATTAGCATGGATACGACGTATCCAGGATAGGGAATATGACGTATTGAGTTGAAAGGAAGAGTAGAACTGACTTGTTCTATACCAATACGGTGTATTGGTTATAGTAATATGGCGTATGGATGGGGACTGTGGATATGGCGTATCTATGAGAATGAATACGACGTATCAGCCTAAATTAAGCAGAAATGACGTGTTGGAATCACTCCTAAACAGTATTTCAAGTATTTATATTTCATATGTAATAGGTAGCTTTATTATGGCCTTTATGTTTGTTTAAGGTCAAGCTTATGTAGAAGGCCCATAAGCTTAGGCCCAAGCCCACATAAGAAAGGATGGGAACTAGGAGTGTTGCCCTAGCTTCCCTCCTATAAATAATCTTGTAAACCCTCATTTGAGGGTTGGTTGTTCAAGTTTTCTTTCTTTCACATACATCTTCTCATAACCGTATGCTTACTATCGTGTGTGTGTGTTAGAGCTTGCTCAATCGCCTTTATCTCTTTCTCTATAACTTGTGTTTGTAAAACTAGTGACCTAACAGTGGTATCAATCGCCAAATAGTTGGGTGTACACTTTGTTTTTGAAGTTTTTGGTTTTGGGTCTTACGCGTAAAGATAACACCATCTTTGGTTCTCTTAAAAACTCGTTTTTTACACTTTTTAATCCAAGATTCTTGTACTTTCAATGTTTTGAGGTGTTAAAATACTTGTTTTTGGCAAAAAGTTTCAAACTTTACGCGTGGATCTACGTTTTTAAGCTTGTTTTTGTTCGTGGGTGTCGTTCTACGCGTAACCCGTCTAGCAGTTTTGGTACATCAAATTTCACATTTTTGTGTTCTTTTGGTACTATTGAAGCTATTCCATAACAAAAAACTGGTTTAGAAACACATTTGGGCAAAATCAAAGTTACGAGTAATCCTACGCGTATCAAAACCCTAAAATTACGCGTAAGATTTTCCTTGGTTTGATCTTCATTTTCCTGGTTTATTCCGTGTTTTCTTACTTGGATAAGTCTGAAAATACGTCGACTTTGGATATCTTTTGCACTGTGATAGTGTAAAAGATCATTTGGGCAAAACCCTAAACTTACGCATAAGCATAAACTTACGCGTAGAAATCCTACGCATAAGATTCACTTTACGCGTAAACTTAGGTCTACGCATAAGGTAATCCTACGCCTAACTTTCTAAGCCTAACTTTTGTCTACGCATAACTTTAGTGCTTTTATCCTACTTGCGCGTAAGCTAAAACCTACGCGTAACTCCTCATTGTTACGCGTAACTTTTGGTGTTTTTACGCATAAGTGCTACTTGGTTCTTGTCTTTTTTACGCCTAAGGACACTTCATCAACAAAGGTTCATTCGACTACAAAGATCCATTTTTACCACACAAGTTTATCATCATGTCTCAACCACCATACTCTAACTATTTCCCTCACACTTATAATCATCAACAACAACAACAATTAACTCCACAACATCAACAATGGAATCAACAACAAGCTATTTATCAACAACAATTTAATCAGCAACATACTCCACAACTTGGTGCAATTCCACAACCACAAATGGTTCAACCACCACCAAGCCTTCAAGTTCAAACCTACACAACCGATTTCAATCAACATCCATCACGGACCACTATGAAGGAACCCACTTGGTTTGCAAAGATGTGTGAAGCTTTAAGCAGCCAACAATCAATTCATGAAGCTGGATCACTTGATAGACCTCCAATGCTCACTCCAGGAAACTACGATCAATGGGTGATAAGGTTCTTTAGGTTTTGTGATCTGAAGAAGCCACATGGAAAGTTCTTAAAGAAGGTTATCTTGGAAGGTCCATTTGAGATGCCTACTGTCATTGTACCTGGAGATCCAACTGCTGTTCCACCAAGAGATGAACAAACCAACATTGCTACTGTTGCAGATTTAAATCCTACAGAACTTCTACACTATGAAGTTGATGAACTTGCAATGGAATACATCCTCTTAGGATTACCAAACCCAATTCTTCGTAGTGTTGATGCTCAAAAGACTGCACAAAAGATGTGGGATCATATTCGTCTTCTTATGGAAGGATCTTTACTCAATCAGGAGGATTTGGAATCCAAAATTTACTTGGCTTATGAACACTTCATGATTGAACCTGGAGAGACACTAGAGTCCTATCATCATCAATTTTCAGACATCATCAATGATTTGGATAAACACAACATCATCATGCCAAGAATTGCAGTGAATACTAAGTTCCTGAGTAGTCTTGGTCCTGAATGGGAGAAGTATGTCATTTTTCTCTGTCAAGCGAAGAATATGCATCATTCTACTTATGGATTGTTGTACGATTACTTGAAGCCTCATGAAAAGGAAGTTGATCGGGAAAGGATTCTCCGTGCTCAAATTGCTAAACAGTCACAACCGGATAATCAACAACTTGCCTTGTATGCTCAACATAATTATCCCTCTCAACCAACAACTCAACCAACTGCTTCAAACACACCTTCACAGCTACAACCTCAACCTCAACAAAATCAATTGGTTCCATACAGCAACAATGCTCAAGCATATGTCAGTGAAGCTACTGAGGAAATCGATCCATTCGAAGCATTGCAACAAGGATTTGTGATGATTGCTAATGCTTTTGGCCGTTACACCAACAAATCCAACAATCGTATTCGCTCCTCATCTAACACACGGACTCAAGCTGTTGTGAACAATGGACGTGTTGAAGTTCAGAATCGTGATTATGGTCGTCAGATGGGCGGTGGTCAAGGGTTTAATGCTGTGGGTAGGAATAACAACAGAGCTCAAGTGGTGGAACAGGGAAATGCTCAGAATCGGTTAAATGGTCTTAGATGCTACAACTGCAATGAGAAGGGACACCTGGCTAATGCATGCCCAAAGCCAAGGACTAGGGGCAGTGCTTATTTCAAAGAGGCTTTACTTTTGGCTCTTAAGGATGAAGCTGGTGGATCTCTCACAGACAAAGAACAGAGCTTTATGGCAGATGCAGACTCGGATGATGATATGGAGGACTTGCAGGCCAATGCAGCTGTTATGTTGATGGCTAATATGCAAGAGTTACACATGAGTGAAACAGGCCCAGTGTATGTCACTGATGGCTTGTCTCAGGTACCCGAACAAACCATCATCATATCTGAACTAATATCTCCATCAATATCTGAATCCGGCACGGCTCAGAATGTTCAAAATGAGTCATCTACATCTCATTCTGACGATTTTCAAATAAACCCCGTAGTTACATTTGACGATCCAGAAGACCTTATGGTTTCCCTTGATAATCAAATTGACTCCGTGGTTATACTTGAGGATCTAAATAATGATCATGTTGTGACTCACGTTGAACAAGATGAACCTTTGCCCCATCCAGATCTTGTTCTATTACTTAAAGACCAACAATCTCAAATTGCTGCATGTGTTGCATTAAATCAGTCCTTAAAAAGTAAAAATGCACTGTTAACCAAGGATTTTGAATGTTTACAAATGCAACTCAACTTTTTCAAAACTCAAGACAACCGTGAAAAAGGTTTTGAAGCCGCTTTTGCAAAATCTCATCAAAATGAAAAATATTTAGAGAGACAGATGCGTGATCTAGCCGCCTCGAAGAATGCTTTGTTGTCTGAATTAGAACAACTGAAACACGAACATAAAAAGCAAATTAACGCTCTCACCTTGGAAAATCAAAAAGCTAAGGCTGAGTTGTTAAATTGTCAAAAACAGTTCTCCGCATACAAAAAGCATTCAACGAATCGGGTAGATGACCTTCTTAAAGAAATTATCGGCTTGAAAAACAAACTTAAAGAGTTTAAAACTGTTGTTTACAAACATGGTGAATCGGTAACAGCTATTGAAAAGTTTACCTTAAAACCCAATCCAAAAGGATATGGAAAAAATCTAGCTGATTACAAACCAAAGCTTTCACTAAAAACATTCAAACCAACTCCTGAAGTTTCCAGTGCAGAATACAAAATTGATAATACTATCATGAGTGTTGTTGAATATCATCGTCAAGAGGAATTAGATGCAGAAGACGAGAGTCGATCAAAATTAAAAAACGTTGTCTACAACAAACCTTTTAATTATAAAAACGCGGTCACTTTCGCCACACCAACGGATTCTTCAAACACACCAAGGGTTATCATCAAAACACGTGAGTCTTCTATTGTTAATCCCAAAACAGACTTTGCACAAACTTATGGTCCTTTACCTTCCATTAGTGAAGTAAACTCACAACCTGAAAATCGAAAAATTCTTCGGTATTTTGACATTTTCATGGCTGACCTCAAAATTTTACAACATGAGATAGAATATCGATCTGAAATCAAAGTTGAACATTTTCAATCGCCTCTGGCGCGAGAACAAAGAGACATTTTTCAGAAAAATCTTTTACCTAATGTTAAAAACTTGAAAAGTTGTGCAATTGCCTGGGAAAAGGATTTTCATAAGGAACTTGGGGTAATGAAAAACGTTTTCGAGAAAACAGAAACATCTATTTCTAATACTAAACGTAAAAAGAAACTCTTGAGAAAAGATGTTGATCGACTCTTGGAAGATGTTATCTGTGCTGATATCCATAATGTTGTGTTATTCTATTCTTCGCCATATGCATCTGATCATTCTCTGCTGATATTGTTGAAACTGTTGTTACTGTTGAGAACACCGATAATGTGCTTCAGATCGAGTCTTTAAAAGCTGAAAATAAACGATTACTCACTGAAATTCACAATGCAAAACGTCGTCTTCATTGGTGTGAAAAAGATATTCACAACCATCAACTTAGTTTTCAAAAGAAAATCGCTCAGTTGAGTGCAAAATCTTCTGATCCTAAAATTGAGCAACTGGATGATCAAAACGTGTCTTTGAAAAGTCAAATCTCAAAATATGAACAAGAACTTTTAAAAGTTAAACAGGAATATGGTGTCATATTTGATTTACTCAAAAAGACTCGACTTGAAGCATCAAACGAACTTGATCACTATCTTGCTCACACTAGAGAAGTCATGAATTTTGCTGGTAATATTCATTCTGAAAATCAAGATCTGATTCACATCATCTCTAAGTTACGGGAAATGTTAGGAAAGTATGAACTACTGCCGCCTACTGTGATTAAGAGATTAGCACCAGTCACACTTAGTAATCGCGAACCTAGAATTCCCACTGCCAAATCACAAGTTGCTAATGTGTTTCCCTCTACTGAAACAGGAATAGTTTCATCTTTTCCAAACGTCCGCACTTCACAGCCTAGGAGCACTCAAACGAAGAATAGGAAGTTGCGACCTAAGAAAAGATCAATAAGGAATGCTAAAGTAGAAGAACACCCTAGGACTCTGAATAAAACAAATGTTGCTTCCACTATAGATGTTGCGTCTGGCAAATGTAATACAAATAGTGATGTAACGAATGCTAAACCGTTAAGTACTTTTGATATTCAGTCTGATGCACCTTGTGCTATTTGTCGAAAGAGTATGAATTCTGATTGTCATGACAAATGTGTTGCTAAAGCTATAATCTCTCGATTACGAAATCCTAAGAATCGGAATACCTCTAGGCCCACTAATCAGTCTAAGTCTGTGCTTGGTAGACCGCCTTCTTTAGATTCTAAGGCAACCATTGCTATCACAGTAGCTCCCGCTTCACCTCCTAAGAATGTAGTACCACCTAGTGTTTTCACTAAGACTAAAGCCAAGAGTAGTTATAGATGGCAGAAATGGATATATAACACACTAGGATTTAAATGGATGCCTAAAATTATCAATGTGTGTATGTCTAACATATCTGCTTCGGAACCCTCTAACATTTCGGGTTCCACATCTACTTCTATTCCATCTGTGTCGTCTGTGTGTAATGCAGGTGATACAGATCATTCTCTGGATTGTTGATAGCGGATGTTCCCGACACATGACAGGAAACCTTAAACTGTTATCAAACTTTATTTCAAAGTTCATTGGCACTGTCAGATTCGGGAAAGATCACTTCGCAACTATCATGGGCTACGGAGATTATGTCAATGGGAACATCGAAATCAGCAGGGTTTACTATGTGGAAGGCCTCGGTCACAATCTGTTTTCAGTAGGTCAATTTTGTGATGGAGATTTGGAGGTTGCTTTCAGGGAGAAAACTTGTTTCATTCGTGATCTACAAGGAAATGACCTTATGTCTGGCTCGCGTAATTCTAGTCTCTACACTATCTCTATGCAAGACATGGTTGCTTCCTCTCCCATTTGCTTACTTTCAAAGGCAACATCTACAAAATCCTGGCTATGGCACCGTCGTCTCTCACATCTAAACTTTCAAACCATCACCAACCTTGCTCGACACAAACTAGTTGAAGGACTCCCACGATTCCGGTATTCAAAAGATCACCTTTGCTCAGCATGTGAACAAGGGAAAAGCACTCGTGCTCATTTTCCTTCAAAGGTGGAACACAGCTCTTAGCATGTGCTTCACCTTCTTCACATGGATTTGTGTGGCCCGATGCGCGTGCAAACGATCAATGGCAAACGCTACATCTTAGTAATTGTTGATGACTACTCACGATGGACTTGGGTCTACTTTCTTCGAAGCAAAGACCAAGCTCCACAAATGATCATCACCTTTCTCACAAAAATACAGGTTCAGCTCCGCAACACCGTCAGAATAATCAGAACAGACAAAGGAACTGAATTTGTTAACAAAACCCTCCGTGAATTCTATGAGAAAGTGGGAATTCAGCATCAAACATCTATTGCACGTACACCTGAACAAAACGGAGTTGTTGAAAGACGAAACCGAACGTTAGTGGAAGCTGCAAGAACAATGTTAATCAATGCTAAACTTCCAGATTACTTATGGGCAGAAGCTGTATCTACTGCATGCTATACTCAAAACCGTTCTATGATCACAAAACGCCACAACAAAACACCTTTCGAGCTTGTCCACAACTATAAACCGAACCTCAAACACTTTCATGTATTTGGATCCCTTTGTTATCCGAATAATGATCGTGATGATTTTGGAAAGCTCAAAGCCAAAGCTGATATTGGAGTCTTTATTGGATACTGTGACAATTCTAAAGGTTTCCGAATCTGGAATCGTCGAACTAAGGAGGTAATGGAAACGATTCATGCTCATTTCGATGAACTCACGGAAATGGCTTCTGAGTACAACAGCTTAGAACCCGGTCACAACCGTTTAAACTTCCCTCAACCCCCATCATCAGCTGAACAAAGCCCCCAGCTAACTCGTCAACAAATGGAAAGGTTATTTGCTCCTCTGTTCTGTGACGATATTGATGAACGTGCTCCAGGTGTATCCGCTATTTCCGCTGCACAACCTGATAATACTCCTATACCTGATACACCTGCTACAACAACTACTGTTGAAGATGCACCTACACCAGTTGACTCCAACACAACAGTTGAACACACCGCTTCCAACAATGATGAACCAGCTGATGATATTCTGAATGAAGTACCCCCACCTGCAGATTTTGATCCAAATGCGTTCTTCAACCCGTTTGCTAATGAGACTGCTGCACCAGATGTCGCGGAATCTTCAACAAACCATTTGAATCCTCAGAATCTGCACAATGTATACCAACATCAACCCTCTACACATAGATGGACTAAAGACCATCCTCTGGCTAACATTATTGGCAACCCGAATCAACCAGTCGTTACGAGACAACGTCTTCACACAGATGGTGAACATTGCATTTATGCTCTCACTGTTTGCCAATCTGAGCCTAAAAACATTAAAGACGCAATGACAAAAGACAACTGGATTGAATCCATGCAGGAAGAACTCAACCAATTCAAACGTCTTGAAGTATGGGAACTGGTTGAAAGACCAACAGGGGTCTACGTCATTGGTCTAAAATGGATCTGGAAAAACAAATTGGATGCTGAAGGAAACGTCATCCGAAACAAGTCACGTCTCGTTGCTAAGGGTTATCGTCAGGAAGAAGGAATAGACTTTGAAGAATCTTTTGCTCCGGTTGCTCGTCTTGAGGCTGTTCGGATATTTCTCGCGTTCGCTGCTCATATGAATATGACGGTCTATCAGATGGATGTCAAAACGGCGTTTCTCAATGGGCAACTTAAAGAAACGGTCTATGTCAGCCAACCAGATGGATTCGTTGATCCTGAGTTCCCGAACCATGTCTACAAACTGAACAAAGCTCTTTATGGTCTCAAACAAGCCCCTCGGGCATGGTACGATAAGCTATCATCTTTCCTCATTGCCAATAATTTCACCAAAGGCTCGGTTGACCCAACTCTTTTTATACAATATCACGGGGCACACATCTTAATTGTTCAAATTTACGTGGATGACATCATTTTTGGGTCTACACATAAAAAGTTTTCAATCGCTTTTGCAAAACTAATGAAGAAAAATTTTGAAATGTCCATGATGGGTGAACTTACGTTCTTTCTAGGACTGCAAGTTCATCAATCACCCCGTGGTATTTTCTTGAGTCAGTCCAAATATGCCCTTGAATTGTTAAACAAATTTGGAATGAAAACCTGTGATACTTATGCCACACCAATGACTCATACCAAGAAGTTAGATGCTGATTTACATGGGAAATTAGTTGACCCCACCAAATACCGAAGTATTATTGGGTCTCTCATGTATCTAACAGCTAGCAGACCTGATATTGTCTTTGCCGTTTATCTATGCTCCCGTTATCAGTCGCGACCAACTGAAACCCACCTCTCTGAGGCTAAAAGAATCCTCAGATACATCAAGGGAACCATTAACTTGGGGATCTGGTATCCGAAGGATTCTGGTTTTGAACTAATCGCTTTTTCAGACGCTGATCACGCAGGATGCTTAGACTCAAGAAAAAGTACTTCAGGAGCTCTACAATTTCTCGGTGATAAACTGGTGTCTTGGCAATCAAAGAAGCAGGATTGTACATCGATGTCATCAACCGAAGCAGAATATATAGCCATGTCCGCGTGTTCTGCTCAAGTCATATGGATGAGAACACAACTCAAAGACTATGGTTACGTATTTGACAGAATCCCGATGTACTGCGACAATCGGAGTGCCATTGCAATCTCGTGCAACTCAGTTCAGAACTCGAAATCAAAGCACATCGATCTTCGCTATCATTTCATCAAGGACCACGTGGAACAGGGTACCGTTGAATTATACTTTGTGGGTACTGAATACCAATTGGCAGATCTGCTCACCAAAGCCTTGCCTCCCGCTAGGTTTAATGAGTTGGTCCACCGGATTGGTATGAGGTGTTTGACTCAAGAGGAATTGGATGACCTCTTAAAACAGTCTTAAAAACCTGTCAAACACCAAAACATCTTTTGTAAATAAATTTTCAAAAACAAAATACAAAAATATAAAATCCGATAAAACAACAAAAATATTCTCCTAATCTATCTTTCTTTCAACATGGCAAGTACATTTCTTCCGTCAACACTTTAATCTTTCAAAATTCAGTATTTTTCCGATCAAGTGTTGAGGGGGAGAAAATAATCTATTAACTGTTTCAAAACATCTGTGTACTTGCATGTTATCATATCTCGGTTGATTCTTTTACAAATGGTGGTACATTTTATGGTTCAAAGACACTCCTCGGACTTAAATTAATAACCTTTCATTATTTTCTCAAGTCGAGGGGGAGTGTCGTCATGTTTCTTTCCTAAAAATCTTTGTTTGGTAACCAAAATGGAAGTTAAAAGGCTTTGTTTGAAAAAGGAAAAGGTGGAGGGACCAAAACTGTCAAAAGGTTAAACTCCCTTTTAATAAAACACCCTCCCACCTACTTTCACTTCTCATTTATTGCAAAATACCTAAAACCATCCTACGCTTAAAAATCACTCAAGAAAACCGTGTTTTTGATCTTCATCTTGTAAGTGTTTTCGTGATCACAACATGTTTTTATGATAAGGTTTTGAATTTCATGTAAATCCTACGGCTAAAACGTTTTCTACGCGTGATTAGGTGTTCTACGCTTATGCGTAAGAACACACAATCAATATGTGTGTGTTTGTGGTGAAATGATTTGTGTCAAAACGTTCATAATACATTAATGATACCATTTTAACCATCAAAATCCACCCAGAAACACGAATTGATGATTTTTTGAAAATTAGGGTTTATGAGTCGAATTGGGTATTTTCAAATGTGAAATGTTTTGGTCAAAAAGATTGTTATGTTATGCTTATGTGATGATGAATTGATGATATCCATGCCTTATAACCACCCAGAAACCTTAATTGATTCAGAATTAGGAATTAGGGTTTAATGTTCTAAAAATTGGGTATTTTTTATTCACTGCAAACTAAGTGTTAATATTTGGTCAATATGCTCTCACAACATCTAAGATATACCAGAAAAACTTTGGTGCATAATCCATGACTAAAATTCATACGCGTAGATTTAGGGTTTTAAAACTACGCGTAAGAGTTTCTACGCGTAACTGAAAAAATGTCCAATTGTGTTTTGATCTGTCATAAACTGAATGCTATATGTTAATCATTGATGATGTGATGATTTATTTCAGGCTTGCAACACATAATATTCAGAATCAAGGTTGTTGTTAATCTACGCATAAGGATCACCTTACGCGTAGCTTGTTATGCGTAAGATTAGTCTTACGCGTAGCGTCTACGCATAAGGTTCTACATATGGGACTACGCGTATCCTGTGAAGGATATGCGTAAACAGTGACCTCTACGCATAAGGTCAACTCTTACGAGTAGCCTTACGCGTAAGGTTAATATATGCCTACGCATAAGCTCTACGCATAAGGTACCCCTTTTCCTACGCGTAACACTTCTTACGCGTAAGTTTACGCCTACGCATATATCATTCCTGTCTACGCATAACTTTACCAATCCTACGCATAAGCCGAGATCATACCTTCATTATGAATTGTTACGTGTACAAACTTGTAAATAAACTAATCATATCATCACGAATCCAAAAATGTCACTAATAAACTTAAATCGTTTGATATGTTGTGAACAATAAGTGATAAAATAAACTTTAAAACTTAAAGTTAACTAACTCACGAAACATTTCACGACATCATTGAACTATTGAACATACAAGTGACTTAGGACTCGTAACAATCATTATCACTGTACATTCAATAACTATACAATAAGACCTTCTGTTGACTAACATTATGTCTTTCGATATGTTGGTTCTTTTGGCTAATGTTATTTCAGATCACGACATGGCTGAACAAATGAATGTGGATGCACCTGAAGTTCTCTCCATTGCTGATATCTATCCTCATGGCTATCCAATGAAGATAGGAAAGAATAATCTCCGTGTTGACTTTGACACCCTCACTTGCTCAGAATCTTCGCGTCTTATTGCTATTGATATTCTGAGGACTCATCCGTATCAGAACATGCTTACTCACTCTGCAACTGTTCCTGAGATCTATATCCAACAGTTCTGGAACACTATGGAAAGGGTCAAAGGACAGACTGCTGTGACGGTGACTCTGAATCACAAACAAGTCACCATTACACCTGCAGACTTAAGGGCTATTCTCCTAATTCATGATGTCGATCCAACCAAACTATATGCCACACCTGTTGAAGAGCTCACTCTCCAATTCTTAACCGATATCGGTTATGACGAGGCTACAGGAGTAATCACCAAGCATTCTCACGTAGAGCTTAAGAGTATTCCTCAACCCTGGAGAACTCTCTACATGATCATCACCAAGTCTGTTTCTGGTCGTGACAGCGGCTATGAGCACCCTAAGCTCATGGAACTGCAAATATTCTGGGCATTGGTCAACAAGAAACACATCGCTATCGAAGCTCTGATTTGGGATGACATGATGTCATTTCTCAACAAACTTGGCTCAAAGATTCCCTACATCAGATATACTAAATTGTTGATCCAGAGAGCACTTGGACTTCATCCTGATATTCCCAAGAGACTCAATGACCCCGACAATCACGATATGTTGACGGAACCTATTCTATCGGTCAGAATCAAGGAAACGTCTACAAAGAAACAAGGTGCTATGCTGCCAGATTTCCTTCTAACTGAAGATGTCAGAAAGCTAGAAACGTACAAAAGGTATCTGGAAGCAGTCAGACAAGGCAAAGTTGGTCATCTCGACGAAAAATCTTCTGGAACACCTGTAAGGAGAACCAGAAAAGGAAGTGCTGGAAGTGTCACAAGTACAGACAGTTAGAGGAATGTTCCAAAGAAGAAACCTATTCCAAAGAGGAAACCTACCCCTAAGAAAAAAGTTCCTTCTCAGGAAGCCACTCCGATCCTTTCACCTGAACCGCAAAGACAGCTCAGGGACGAGGACTCTGATGCTACTGACACAGATGAAGAGATCACATACTCTGAAACTGCAAAGGATGAAAATCCCTCAGTACCAAAACCTCCAAGTCCTCAAACTAATAAAGGAAAAGGGAAGACTCATGCACTTGTGTCACATGATGACAGCTCTGAAGATGATGAAGAGCAACTGGATCAATCATACAGGAAGAAGTTTCACAAAGTCAGACACCTTCAAAAGGCCGAAGAATTTGCTAAAGATCAAATGGGTGGCCCCGGAGGATCAAGTGGTGCTGCCCACTCCTCACCAGATCCTGATACGGTTAATCAACCCGGTAAGGGATCTGGTGCCACCACTCTTCTGCAACAACAACAGCCTGTGGAGGATACTATCGTGTATGAGTTTGAAAACCCTGAAACTGAGAGATCTGAGAAAGATAAAGATGATGATTATGACAAGTTGCTTCTGGGTAGTCCCACACAGTCTCAGAAGGAAACTTCTGAACCGCCTAAGGACCCCATGCCTCCTCATGTCTCCTCCTCATCAGACTCATCATCTCACTCATCACCACCACCATCACCAAATTCAACCAGATCATCATCCAAATCAGTGAAGAAACCACCTAAATCTTGGATTTCTCAGACTCATAAAAAGATTGTGAAAGCTGTCCAACAAGTCAGAAAGAAGGACATACTTTACAGAAAACTGAATTGGTTTGTTGACCAAATTCAGTACTTAAATGATGAGAAAGACAAGATGGAGAAAGAAAGGGAATTTGTTCAGAAGTTCATGAAGAGTCATCGTAAAGAGGAACTAAACGAAATGATCGAAGGTTACACTAACAAGTACCTTCAGGATATCGTTCCTAAAGTCCAAAAGGAACTGGAGAAGACAGCAAGAGATCATACCCACAAGTTTCTTCTCGACACTGTCCCCGGTGTGACTAGAGAAATATATCCAGACAACTCACTCCTAACATCGTCGCATTGGTTAAACATACAATGGCCAAAGAAGCTGATCTCTCTGAATCTGAGTTAATCGCTAAACTAGTGATGCAAATGTCAAAGCGATCTGGAACGTTTACTTCGGATGAAGCTAAATTTTTCGAAAATCTACTTGATTTTCAACTCAGATCATCATGCAAGGAGTCAGCCGATCAACCCAAACGATCAAGAGATGACGATGATAAGGACAAGGACTCTGCACCTAAACGTCAGAAGCAGTCTGGTGAATCTACTTCGATGCCACCTCCTCCACCACGGATTTCTTCTCAACAAAAGTCTCCTCCACCTCGGTCTTCTACTGATAAACCTCGGGACGATTCCGAGTTACCACCCCTGACTCATAAAACAGGTGATTACTTTGAGTATACGGGTGGTGACGATGAAGAGGTCCTTGAGCCCCGACAACAACCCACCTCACCCAAACAAGTGCAGAAACCAGTATCATCATCAAGGCCTTCCAAAAAGGAGAAGAAGACGACTCAGCCTGGAGTCGTATCATGGCTAGATGACGATAAAACCAAAGAGTTTGAATGGTTCTCCACACTTTTCAATCAAACTCCCTACCCTGATGAAGGTCAAGAATTGGTAGACGGTTCTACATTGGAGCACGCAAAACTTTTGCAAGAAAAGTTCCATGTGAAGAAAATGACGAAATCTGAGTTGAAGCGAATCAAGAATGAAGCGTTTCAACTTCTAAAAGACAGCTCTGAAAGCGCCCTCGAGGTCGAATATCATCTTGAGAACATCGCTCGAGCTATGTCTAACAACATGGATTGGCTCAATCCGGAAGCAAACATTGACTTCACACAAAGGGACAACCCTCCTTACTACACCGATTGGACCAAACCCCTACCGACCATTGGCCAAACAGACGAACCACGGATTCCCTTCCGATACTTCTTTAACAGAGACGTGGATTTTCTCTTACACGGTAGCGATGGTTCGCGAAAATACACTACATCATTGACTCTTCCATTCCCAGCGGCTATTTACTCAAACTGCATAGCTATCGAGGAACGTGCAAATCACTTGTTTTCTGACAACGTGCAAGCATACGACCAAAATGCATTGTATGGGATTCATCATTGGCCTGAACGCCGAAGAATCTACTACAGAAGCTGCCTGGTTCAGAAGTCTCAACATGCAGTGTATAGTTCTAAGGACATCGTGGCCATCAAACACATTGATCTCAAGTCTAAGTGGGACTACACATTCTTGAAGAATATCATAGTCAAACGACAAGATGAACAGGACTATGGATTCTCCGAGGCTGACTTTGAGAACTTGTCCCTCAACGACATCGAAGACATGTATCTTGCAAAAGTACAGGGTCGTATGAGACAATTCTCGACTGAAGTTCAACGTGAATTTATCAAGTCAGTTCTCATCTTCATTAGACGCATCGTGATCAAAGAACGTGTTGAAGATATCCAGATGGCTGTTGAATCTTATCAGACGCGTGTCAACCTCACTCCTCCAACGCTTACTCTTCCCGATCTCAACCAGCTATCTCAATATACACTCATCAGCAAACCTTTCGGCGTTGTTTACCATAGTGAACTTCAAAGAAACTGCTTAATGGCGTGTAGTGAGCTCCACAAATTCGGGGATCATACCTTGAAGCTGGTTAGGGATGGATTGGCGTACATGTTGAAGGATATACGCCTGAAAGTTGGGTCTCCTAAGCGCTGGAATTCTCAGGAAAGGAGGGATGTGAGACGTATCATCACCATGATTGATGAACGGTTGTTCAGAAGGGATCAGTTCAGACGATTGGAGAGCTATGTTGGTGGTCGCCCCAGGAGAAACATCACCGGCTTTCAACGCCCTGTGCGCACTCCTGGGAATATCACTGCACTTCCTGGTACCCCTTGAATTGTTTCCTTCATATAATTTTGGATGTATGATTATATATGTTAATGGATTGTGCACACATAACAGTGTACAACCCGTAATTGTCAAGAAAGGACCATGTGGTACGCCTCAGTGCCACAATCCTTATAAAAGGAGCGAAAGCTTCTTATTTTTGAGTAAAACCTATCAAACCTTTCATTTTTCAAGGTTTTGCTCAAAAACACAAGTACTTCCCCGTATGATTTTCAAAACCTCAACCGTTTATATCACTAGTTGAGGGGGAGTATTTGAATTAAAACTTTGTTCACAAATTGTTCCTAGTGGTCATCTTCCCGCAACACTCGAAATGGTCATATTTATTGTCAACCGTTCAAAATGCAAAGGACTTGTCCAAGTAGAAAATTGTGTGATAAGAAATATGTTGTGCAAAATGCAAATGAATCTGTGTACCTCAGACTTAACCAACGAATTGACGGTACTAAACTGTTTGTAACTCGAAAAGACTTGTCCTGGACGGGTAATAATTTCAAGCTAGTTCGCTAGTAATGTAAACGTGTCTCGCAAAGGACTTGTCCAAGTAGAAAGTACCATTCGAGAAACTCTTGATAGACATGAACTCTGACGGGTATGACAACCTTTCGAGGTTTGTCTACACCTTCAAGGTAGTTATTAGAGCTAGTTGTCACCTAAAAGCTGACAATGTAACTCTTTAACTACGCAACGTAACCGTGTCTCGCGAGGGATTGTCTATCTTCAGTGAATCAATTCAAAAAGTGCGCGCTCTTTCCTCACTGTGCATTTAACCATTAAAACTATCAAGCACATGTGGAGGGGGAGTATTTATGCAAAACATCATCTCTCACAGTGGTTCAAACATGTTTTTCATTAACAAACCCTTTGAGAGATATTTTTCACATGCAGTGGTTTTAATGGCAAACATAGGTTAGTCATGGAGTTATAAGGTGACTAAGGTTAGGAATAACCATCCTATGATCTGCCAGAGCCGGAGGGATCTACCCAAGGACACTACCATTAGTTAGTGTTAGAAGTCCTTAGGAATGATTGTAAAAAAAGGAGAAAATGAGAATCGGAGAAAGAAGGAGTTGAAGAATCAAAAAAAAAATGTAAAGTAAAGGGTGAAAAGAAATAGCCCTCCAGATTATTCAACTTAGGGCAGACACCGGGTTCAATTCATATGCTACTGGTGTCACTTAGTGACACCGGTATTGAAGATTAAAAGTCGTCATGGACCCAGTGACGCATGCACTAAACCTTCTTAGCCACTCAAGTTTTTCTTAACAAAAGCTTGTTTCATTCTCACAGGGAACCCTACGTAAACTATTGGCTTTCTCTTAGAGATCGCTGGTATTGAAGAAGGAGACCCTCTCCCTAGTCTCCGCTCAGGAAAACCAAAACGCACTATTGAGTCTAGAGCCACGAGATTCATCAAAAGATCTCTTAGGAACACTTGACAATTAATCACTTGATGATCAACAAATAAGATTGTCAGTGGTTCATATCGAGTCCTTCACAGATCTTAGCAATCTGTCGAGAACATTTATGAGAGGTTCACATATGTGATCCTCAGTGATTGAATGGAAACTCCTGCCAGGGTCAACATCAAACAGCCCTGACAGCAGGTCACTTCGGTAACTCCCCGTGGATTACGCGGAGTGTGTCTCAAACGGTCTACAGTCGTGAGGTGATGCTTCGGTGTACCTCAGCGACTCATCTGAACTGTAGATGTACTTTGGTACATTGCGTTATCTCACTTGTGGGACTCCAGTTCAGGAACGGCCTTTGTAAGAATTAGAGTTGTGTTTTCACACTATGCTGTTGACACTCTCGAAGTTCAAACTTGTAAGTGCCGGAAACCGCTTATTACTAACCGTTTGAAATGTTTTCTTCTTATGGAAGCTTCGGAGCGGGATGATCGTGCTGATTCTTCTCATGCTCACGCCAACCTCATCACTAATGGAAGTTCTATTCGAATGCAACACAACAGTCAGAATGATTCTTCATCAATCAAAGAATCTACAAAGTCAAAGACTTACAGAACTTCATCAGTATTGATTTCCAACGTCAAAGAGCGTGTGAGCATGTTGAAGAATGACGTGGAGACACTGGAGCAGCGAAGCAGACCTGAGGCAGACTGATGCAGACAACAACATACTATCACTTTCACCACAAAGAACAATGATTAAATGACAAAGTTAAAGATGACGTCGAAGCATAACTGTTCAAAGATAACTATCTCTCTACACTGGGGAGATTGTTCAAATCAAGACAATTCCTCTCACAAGAAAGAAGAATGTCAGAAGACGTCACAGCTACTATTACATCAACGCCTTCACCGTTTACATTCATATATACTTGAGGGGGAGATTGTTGGAATCACTCCTAAACAGTATTTCAAGTATTTATATTTCATATGTAATAGGTAGCTTTATTATGGCCTTTATGTTTGTTTAAGGTCAAGCTTATGTAGAAGGCCCATAAGCTTAGGCCCAAGCCCACATAAGAAAGGATGGGAACTAGGAGTGTTGCCCTAGCTTCCCTCCTATAAATAATCTTGTAAACCCTCATTTGAGGGTTGGTTGTTCAAGTTTTCTTTCTTTCACATACATCTTCTCATAACCGTATGCTTACTATCGTGTGTGTGTGTTAGAGCTTGCTCAATCGCCTTTATCTCTTTCTCTATAACTTGTGTTTGTAAAACTAGTGACCTAACATGACGAAAATACCTTTTTAGCTTGTTTATATGTGTTGGCTTCCGGACATTTTCACACATTTCTTGTGTGTTCCTGCGGTGTCGAGTTAGAGAGAAATAAAGAAGAGAAATGGAGCTTATGATGAGGTTTTGGTGATGGTTTAAGTGATGTAATGCAAGAGATGGTTCTAGTTTAATTCCTACATAAGGTATGATGTTTAATTAGTGATTAATTGATAATTTAAGAGTTAGGGTATATGAACCCTAATTTGGGAAGGATTAGGTAAATGATGTTTTAAGTTAAATTAAGAGGTTATAGTAATTAAGGAATATTTTATGATAGGTTAAGTTAATGATGCATGGGGTTAATCATCATATAATCAAGATATGATTATATGATGATTAGTAGTGTTTAGAGGTAAGATATGGTTGTATAAACAATTGTTTTAATTATTTAGTTATGTTTTATTAAGTGTTTATGTTATGGTGATTTCACTGAGGATGTGTATATGTGACAACTCATAATTTCCTCGATGCGCCATAATCGGAGAAACATCGATTAGAGCGATCGTTTTTAATTAACTTGAGATACGAGTCGTATTATATATCGTTTTTATTGGAAATATTATTTTAAAAAGCAATGGCGTAACTCCCGAATCATGAATCCTTCGTTTGTTAATCAAAACGAGCCTCGAATCAAATATATCGAAAGTCTTATAAAGTTTCACTTAGGGTCCCTTTGATAAGTTATGAAGCCATCCCTCACACTTTCTATTTCACATGTTTAGCCCCTCCTTGGAGTATATATACCCCCACAACTCACACCTCCCTCATTTCTTCCACTCTCTTTCTCTCTCTACAAAATCCGGCCACCCATTTCTAGGGTTCCGGCGCCGTCATCTTTTCCGGCCAATTTTCCGGCGGCCTTCTCTACTTACACCACCTATCTCAAACGATAGATCGGTGTCTTGTGACCACGATGGTGCATGATAATCACGTTCAAACGTACACACGCGCCCCCAATCTTGATTTTAAGACTAGGATGTCTAGGGTTTCGAAAGAAAACGTTTTTCACAAGACTTTCGTCGTATTGGTGTACGAGTTGTACTCGTATGGGACACCAAAAACGCTCGTTCTTCCTCTTTCCCTCTCGGTAAAAACACGACCCAACCCCTTTCTTTATTATTTTAGTTTCTTTTAAAGATTTCAAGTCATATATATGTTGTTTGTGTTGTTTTCGTGGTCATAAAAACGTGGAAAGGAAAATGAAACTAATCTTTGTAAAACAAAATTGTCTTGCGTTGAGGTTAAAAGGGATTAAAACATTTTTGGGAAATAAAAATCATGTTGATTAGTTAGTGTGGTAAGATTCATCAAAAAGGACGTGTTGTCTTGATATTGGTACGAGTCGAGTCGACTCGGTGGGTGAGTCGAGTTGACTCGGGTCAAAACAGTGTCATGGTAAGATTATTGATGGTGTGGTGTTATTATAACTCCGGTTAGGCCCCGTGTATGGTAGTCACTCAGTTTCAGTTAGCGAAGGTGCATTTTATTGATTTTAAAAGGATAAGCTAGGCTATGTTGTTGTTGTCTTGTCTCGACTCTTGTGTTAAATCGACAAGGGGTGCTTATTTGATTATTGTCGTCGGGTTAGACAACCCATTTTGGTGTTGGTTTTGGTTAAGCGTGGCTGCCAACCCACGAGGAGGGTTGTTGCAAGTAGTAACTTGGTCTCGGATTAAATTCGTATGTTGAGTTTTATGGGCTCTTAGCCACTCTTATAATAAAAGTGAGTTTAATGTGTTAAAAAGAGTTAAACTAGTTTAATAGCAACTAATTATTTATCCTATGACAAACTAAAAATGTACGGATTATATAGTTGGGTCACTTGGATATATTTGATTTAGCGGATCGTTAATATTGTTCTCACATTAGTATTTGTTGGACATTGGTCGCTGGAAGCGCTTATTGATTTGGTAAATTGTGTCGGGTCTCGAAGAGTGGAATTAGTTATATGCCACGGGAAAGATTAGTTACGGGTTAGACTCGATAAGACATGGTAATAATTTATTAATTATAAATGGTTGTTAAAATGAATTAACGATTACACAAGAAATGGTAATTAGTACATAACAATGGGTAAACCTGTAAAATATATATATCCAACGACTCGATTGTGTAACGTATCAATTATGTGTATCGAAACCGGAATAAAATCATTGTGATATACAATATATGACTTGATCAGATAGCGAGTGAGTTATTTATAGAACGGGATGATAAACGTTAAGAAATAACTACTTGATTTATAATTAATAACGGATATTATATATATGTTATAATATTTAGTACGGTTTATAAACTTGGAGTAACTATTGATAACAAGTTGTATTGATTAGTATGTCGTACTTTATTAAACATGGTTTAAATGAGTTTAATATAATCATTTTGCAACAAGCCTAAATATTATGTTTTCGTATTTTAACCGATAATGAAATATATTACTATATATATTGTTGACGACTACGGTTTTATTTAAATTATAAACCTTTATTTACTACGATAATAACTCATATTTTATAACACATGTAGCTTTTATAAACGTGTTTGGAAATATTATTTTGATAAGATAACTTAATAAAGTCGTAATGGTTTGGGAACGTTGGAATAAACAAACGTGTCATTTATAGTACACTATTTACTATACCTTATATGAAGTACTTTCGGGTAAACTTGAATAATTGCGAATAACGATTGAGAAAACTTTATTAATTGAGCGATAAATGAAAACTTGTCTTTTATTATTAAACATGTGCATTTGGGGATTATTGGGTAAATGGCCGAGACTAATCAATTAACCTATTCATGTTACATAAATAGTTGTCGTCGTTTCCTAGTCTTTGACTAGCTTGAGTATTGTCGGTATTTCTTGACTTTGTCAATGTCTTCTCCTTTTTGGCGTGAGTTATGGTCAGTATGTCTCGTTTACGTCGATGTCTTCTTTTCCTTCGCGTGAGTTGTACGTCGCGTCTATGTTTCTTACCACCACACGAGACGTTAAAACTAAACTTTGGAGATACTAATTATAAACTTTTTGGAACGATAACATACTTTTGAAAGTAATGACACGAATGATCCTCGAAAACTACGACACATTACTTTTATCAACTCCTTTATCATATGAGTTGTATTTTAAGATTATCGTATACGCATTAGGTTGCGTCACTTCTATTCTGTTGTACCCGTCGTACATTCTTTTGGGGTGCCGTGATGATTAGCTTTAGATGCCAGTCGTGTCAATAGTGAATAGTGCATTGCTGTGGCTAAGGTGAGTTTCATAGACCCAATTTTATCTACGTTTTAACTATATTGGGGTGAGAATCATGCTACTGTTTTTGGACTGTTAAAACTATTTGGATTTGCTTATATGCTTGACTGTTTAGATACATGTGCGGTAGTTGTTGCCTTAGACTAGGTTGAACCGTTGCCTAGCTAAGAATAGACTTCTACCTTGACCTAGTCCGGGGTTGGCAACTGTTCTAGAGGTTGCCACGACAGTGTTGGACTAGAGTCGCGGGGCCCGAGTAATCCCTGGATGTGGGATATGGTTATATGGTTGGTGATCCGGGTAGGATCGGTGTGTGCAAACGCTATTTATCTATCTTAGGTCTTGCATAGCAAATCAACTCCTACAGGTCCACTATGTTTTTACTGAATTTAAACCTATGAACTCACCAGCGTAAGCTGACCTTTTTAGCATGTGTTCTCAGGATTAAGGCGACAACTCACTAATGGATGACGCTTGGCAAGGGGCATGGTCATAGGCGACTCTGATGAATAAACGGGACCGCTTTGATTATCTTTTGGGCCTATTTTCGCACTACTTTCATTAATGTAAACTTAACGTTTTGAATTAATGAATCTTATTCTAAACAAATGGGATACAAACCATTCCTTGTACCTTATGTTGTGATACCAAGATTGTAGCACCCGATGGTTCGTATGCTTCCGCTAGACCGTATTTTCAGGGTGTTACAGTATACGGAGATTATAGATGTTGTTGTTGTTGATGATGATGATGTTGATGACGCTTTGCTTGGATCTAAGGTAAGTAAAATGATGATAGCATGTTGTTATATGGATTTCTAATGTGTGTGTGTTATGTATGTTATGTGCTAAGTAATAAGAGACTGATGCAGGTTTTACTGACCAGGTTTTAATATTTTATAGTCTCGTTATACTTATGGTTGATAACGCTACACGCGTCGTTCGGGGTCAAAGGAACTTCCTTTTCTTCGAGAAAGTTTTATAACACCCTAGGCAGTGAACCTAATCATTGTAGTGTAGTATTAGGGTAAGCCACGGGTATTGATATCGTTCTCTAGGGGAATAGGAATGCTAGTGAGGAGTTACTACGCTAAGGTTGGGGTTGAGGAAGATTATTTTTTTTATCTTTTTATATTTTTTTAGGAAATGGAAAGGTACGAATCTCGGGGTTTGGATTTGGGGGTTGGTATTGCTACCGATTACTCTGCTTATCTAATTATCTAATCTAAGGTGTATGTAGTCTATGTCTAATTATTGTGTGCTTGTATGATAGTTTAAAGATGTGTTCACTTAGGTTTTATTACTCCTTAATTATCTCCTATTGATGGTTGAATTGTCACGTCCTTATTCTTAATCGCGTTGTGTGTCTAAAGTCGTAGGGTATGCGTTTATCCCTAACTCTTCGAACTTACCAAAAGGTCTCGTCTACAAAACCCACTAGGGAATATAAACTCTAACTCTAAGGCCTCTTTGGATGGTTTAGCCTACAACCGCTCTAGGTGCTATAGCCTAAGGTTCACAAAGATTAATCAAGCATTAATTACACAACGAATGACCTATCGCATTACTAGATCATTAATCAATTAAGATAAGAGACAACCAATCAATATTTAATAATTAAGTTTCATATTCCCTAAGCAAACACACAAGTAAATTAGCCGGACATGGAGAACATGCAAGCATACACACAAATAATCAAAGACATAATTGGATTAATGAAGTAAAACACTTATCTTGATGTAAAATAGGGTTTGGAACCCTAAAATACTGTACAAGACAGCCTTGGTTCGGTTTAGGTTTTTACTCCAAAAGACTACTCACTAAAACTGAAAAATTCGGATTCTATATATAAGATTACATATGCGACGGCGTCACCTTATGTTTTGTGATGCCGTCGGTCGCCGTCATTAGGGTTTCGTCTTGGCCACGTTAGTCTTGCGACGGCGTCACCTTGTGCTTGTGACGCCGTCCTCTTCAGCTTATGACGCCGTCTGGATCAAATCTAGGCCGTCTGAGTTGCGACGGCCTACTCTTTTAAAGCTTGACACCGTCACTTGAAAATAAGAAATTTGACTTCTGTCCCGTCACAAAATTCTCCGACGGCGTCGCATTTAAGCAGTGACGCCGTCACCTTGTCATTCAGCAGCTTGAGTGTCACGATTTCTTGGCTTTGGCCATTTTCTTCGTATATCCGCGCCGTTTCGTCCAAATAAGTGCCATTACAGCAATTTGCCCGTGAAAAGGAACGATATTAAGTAACAACGGATACAAAAGTGATCAAATAAGGGCTTAAATGACCCCTCAAAAAGGTACATTTTAAAACCTTATCAAATATCCCTACACTTGGTATTTGCTTGTCCTCAAGCAAATGTGCTTTTAGCCAATTAATTTATAAGTTAGGGGTCATGAAGCATTGGTTTAAAACAGTCCACAACACATATAAGCCCCGCAAAAGTCATAACAAGCACGGAAATTACATACTAGCACCTCACATGGGGTGTTTGGATACTCACATCTCTCTCGGGTGTATATGAAATATAACAAGTTTGAAATGGAAGATTAAACACTCATTAAACGGTCCTAGTACATAGATTACCATAGGCTTGAGAATAGATCAAACCTCCATCGCTTTGGCGTAAGCACCTAGGAAAGACTATCAAAGAGGTCTTTAAAGGGTTGTAATGTTAGGCTTACGGTAGGGTGGGATAGGCTATTTAGTGGTGGCAAGTCAAAAATCTTTATGTTACAAGCATACGAAGAATGGCGTTGCTAAGCCAAGACTCGACACTCTAAACTCTATATAACTGAAACAAACAAACATAAATTTAAAGGATAGATGTAGGATGGTAGCCCGTTTTTTTTTTTTTTTTTTTTTTTTTTTTTTTTTTTTCATACACTTTACTCTACCATCCTCTACGGTAACATCAAAATGATAGGGATTTATAGGCACATCCCTACACTTGAGTTTTTATTACTCTAACACTAATTTGACCCGAATTGAAAAGATCAAAACACTTGGAGTACATTATTACGCAAATAAAGGGAATTTGAATTTAACGTTCCCTTCCCGTCATTTCATAAACTTTAACTTTTCCCATGAGTCTCAATCGTCCCAAAAATGTGTACAAAGGATATGACTCGACTTAGCAACTTATGCAAGCAACTAGATAATTGAACTAAGGGTTTGGGGTGATAACAATAATGCACTAAAAGTGAGTGCATACAAGGTAGGCTAAGGCGATTTGGGTGTATATTTGGGGGTGGGGTGTAAACAATGCTCTTCATTGATATTCCGGAAAAACCGAAACATCACGAGAACCGCGAAAAGGATAGGCTCTGAGGGGTTAACTAGGGGTATCGTGTACTAAAGATGAGTACAACGCAAAGGGTGTGGGAGAATTACTCAACCGATGTGGAAGAAGTAATTATATTACGGGTATCAAACAAGGGTTATCCTAATGCCTCTTATCATTTAGTTATTCCTAACTACACAAGTGTAGTCTTACTAGCGATCTCGGATTGCATCACAAAACAAGTTCTAGAATCTAATATACTACCGGTTCACACTCTAAGCATTAAAGATGAATTCTTTAATTCCTACTAATCTAAGGGCGATCCTCACATTTTGGGTGGAATTTAAGTGGTAAAGGGTTTTTGTGCTAGTCATATAACTTCCTATCTGTGAGACGCTTTTGTTAAGACTAATGGCCCACTCCTATATGTCATGAAAAATTAAAAATTTGGTGCCAAAATTACCCTAACCGACATTTTCTCATGGTTTATTACACAAATACAATTGGACAAAGCAAATAATCAAGGATAAGCATAGTTTCAAAGTTCCCGTTTTGTTTTTCCTCCCTACACTTAAACTGAACATTGTCCCCAATGTTCCCAGAAAGTATCAAAGTTATGATAATGGAAGGTAATTAAAAACGAAAGAAACTAGTACTCCCCTGATTAGCTCGGTAGGATCCGTGTGTGAAGTAGTGGTTAAATCCTTTCCAAGAAGAATGTGTGCGTGAAAAGCTTCTTCCAATCTTTTATTTCTTTTCTTGATAAATAAAACGGGAAAATGACAAAAAAATGCATCGAACTTGACACTTGTTGTCATTGTGTGTAGCCAACTATTTTTTTTTTATTGTAACACAAACCTTTTGAATTTTTGTCATTGTATGTAGCCAGTTAGGTGAATTTGTGTTATTGTATGTACCCAGTCAGGCTTAGCGTTACATCGTTAGTCCTTTTATATTAACGGTCGTTAGTAAATAACTTAAAACTTCGTTCTCTTACATTTTTATTCGTTTTCATCCGTTATTATACGTTTTTGTCCGCTTTTTATACTTTTTCGTCCGTTGCTTTTTCCCGTTTTTTACGTTTTCGTCTGTTTTCTTACATTCTCGTCCGTTTTCTTACGTTTTCGTCCGCTTTTATACGTTTTCATTCGCTTTTATACGTTTTAGTCCATTTTTATAAGTTTTCATCCGTTTTCGTCCGTTTTCATCTGTTTTTATACGTTTTCCATCCGTTTAATATTTTTTTCGTCCGTTTTTATACGTTTTCGTCAGTTTTTAAATGTCTTCGTCGATTTTCTAACGTCTTCGTCTGTTTTTATATGTTTTCGTCTGTTTTAATCTGTTTTATACGTTTTCGTCTTTTTTTTAAGTTTTCATCTGTTTTCTTACACCTTCATCCATTTTTATACGTTTTTGTCCGTATTCTTAAGTTTTATACATTTCCGTCCGAAAAAGTAAGAAAATGAACGAAAAAGTAAGAAAACCAACGAAAGCGTATAAAAAAAGATGAAAATGTTAGAAAACAGACGAAAACTTTAAAAAAACAGACGAAAATGTATAAAAACAGTTGAAAACATAAGAAAACGGATGAAAAACGTATAAATACGAATGAAAACGTAAAAAAACGGATGAAAAACGTATAAATACGAATGAAAACGTAAAAAAACGGACAAAACGCATAAAAATGGATGAAAACGTAAGAAAATAGACGAAAACGTATAAAAACGGACGAAAACGTATAATAACGGACTAAAACGTAAGTAAACAAACGAAAATGTAAAAAACGGATGAAAGCATTGGACCAAAATGTATAAAACGGACGAAAAAGTATAAAAACGGACGAAAACGTATAATAACGGACTAACACGTAAGAAAACGTACGAAAACGTAAGTAAACAAACGAAAATGTAAAAAACGGATGAAAGCATTGGACCAAAATGTATAAAACAGACGAAAAAGTATAAAAACGGACGAAAACGTATAATAACTGATGAAAACGAATAAAAACGTAAGGGAACGAAATTTTAAGTTATTTACTAACGACCGTTAGTAAATAAGGACTAACGATGTAACTGATTGGTCCCAAACGGTCAACCCAAATTAACCAGGAGAATGGTCAACAAGAGTCAATCACTTGAGAACGCAATGCAATTATCCAGGAGAGTTTAGTGTATCCCCGGGTCGTTAAGTCCCAACGAGGTGTGAACACTGTAATACAACGAATCTGTGATCGGGTGAATATTGAACAGAAAAGGGGTTTTGAGTGATTACACTAAGGAAATTAAATCTAATAAAGACTTTGAAGTCATTTTAATTCTATATTTAAAATCGATTAACGTTTTAAAACCTAAAACGCGTACGTTTAAATTAAAAACTACGTGAACGTACGAAATAAAACGTGAAAATAAAGAAGTAAAATACCTACGGATATGGAAAATAAATTTTTACAATCCTAAGAAACAATTAAACGATGCTAAATTACATCCTAGGGTGTTAAAATGCAAAAACGCGAGAAACCGGGAAAACACCGAGCCCTGAAAGTGAAAAATATGCAATTTAAGTCCTACGAGTGCAAAAACAATTTTCCTACATTCTAAATGACTAAAAATAATTTTAAGAAAAAGCCGGGTATTTTTTCGACTTGTGAATTATTTTATACGAATTAAAAACGGATTTACACTAATTAAATGATAAAAAATACTAAACAAATTTAGAAAAATCTGAAAAATTCACTAAAAATACTTCTAATATTACTGAATCTATGAAAAATAAAAAACTATACTAGTGCTTAATGAAATAAGCTGTTAAAAAATGAAATAAGCTAAGTAGTATAAAACTGCGAAATGCCCTTAAAAGATTAATTGTGCAAATTAAAACCAGAAAAAGACCCAAGGGCAGTTGGACTTGAGTGTGGTGTTGTGGTCGTGTGCTTTGGGAGAGCAGACCTGGTTTCGAATCCCAGCAGTTGCAATATTTTTGAACTTTTTTTTTTTCAATTTTCTTTTTATTGGAACTTGAAGTTAGGATTAAAGTGGTAACTTTTTTGTGAAAAACTTTTGTACGAGAAGCAAGGAATAAGCAGTTGAGACTGCTTATTTGTAGCAGCAGACTTGGAGAAAAAAAAAGAAACATAAGGGTCTGTTTGGGACAGCGCAACCAAACACCCTTTACACATTTTTAAGCACAAGTTAAGTAGAAAAAAAACAGTAGATAAGCAAATATATTGAACAAATAAGCTGCTATACAAACTAAGCATCCACCATAAGCTAAGGGATAACAAAAAGAAACAATGAAATGGGAAAACAGTTGGCATAGTTAGCTAAGCTAGGGGATTCCTAAGCTAAAAACATGGGAAACTAAGCAATAATTAAGCTAATGAAAAGCACACTCCTAATACCACCTAATCTAAATATCTAAAAGCAACTAAGGAACATCAATATTAGCACATGAATAGTCTGATAAGCTAACACAAAGGGAATTGGCTGCTGTTTGGGACAAGTATGGGTCTGCTGAAGCAGTCGGCAAAACAGCCCCTCTTAGGCTTGTTTGAGCATGAAAATGAAAAATAAGCTAACACACTCTGACCTGGTACAACTAACTACTGGCAGAAACAAAATCTAAGCTTAAATCTAATTCACTCCTACTAAATCTAATGCTCAAATGGGGGGCTGTATAACAGCAAAACAGAACTATTAAGTGAAAAAGAAAACTAGCAAAATGATTTGAAACTTAAAATATGGTTAAAACACTTTTTTTGAACAAACTCACCTCAACTGACTAGGACTATTTCAATACCTAAAATGGGTCAAAAATTGCTTTTGACCCACAAACTATGCCGATCCAAACACCTCTTTAAAGTGGGTATTTTGAGATTTTACAAAGCAATTTAGGAATTCAGGCCATGTAATCAATAAACAAACATATAACAACTTAAATTAAACTAATATTAACACAATGAAACTAGATTAAACATGAACAATAAACAGAATTCAAATATGCAAGATTAACCACTAGAAACTTTAAAATTAAATAATAACACTGAGGGACCTTTAGATAGGAGCTAAATAAGGTGCAGAATAAATCACAGATAACATATAAGCGCTTCAAGGTCTGTCCCAATGTACTAAGAACAAATTTGCCCCTCCTTTGACTTTCGTTGACCAGATGGAAAGTTGCTTCAAACTAATTTACAAGTTCACTAAAAGCTACAGACAGCTTCAGTAAACCTTTTTGGATTAGAATGAAGCTATTGAAGCTTGGATTTTAGTACATATAAAACTGATTTTATGAAAGCAAATATAAGAACAAGAAACTTAATCAAACTTTTAATTGTTACTTGAAATGAGTTAAAACTGACTAAATAACCTTAGTTTATTACAAGGAAGATAAAGATTACAATTTTTAAACTTAAATTAAGACATTAAAAATAAAATCGACATTCATGAGATTAAAAAAACTAAAAGCTACTCCTATCTCTGCCTTTCTTCCTTCTATTTATTCAAGAAAAGTCTTCCACTTGCACTCTGATCATTTCCCACCTCTAATCTTGGCCATTGGATGATTGGAATTGATATTGGCCGTTGATTTCATTTTGGCGCCAAAAAATACTTTTGCCAATTGGTCTGATGACTTGTGAAGGGGAAAGGTATTAATTGTGTTTTGGAGACTTGTGTTTGGAGGGGGAATAGGGGTATAGAAGAGGTTGAGTGTAGCAGGGTGTTGCAGGCAGAGGGTGAAGAAGACAAGTTTTTTGGAGGGAAAAGGTGGGGAGTTGACTGGTTGGTTGACCGGGGTGTATTATTAAGGCAGGGGGTTCAAGGTCCAAGGGGTCAAGTGGTATATTGGCAGGGGTTCAAGCAAGGGTCAAGGGTCAAGCTTTGAAATTAATACACAAGGACCAATCTTGTAATTTGGCAGAACTTGAGGGACCAAAACTGTAGCTTTCCCAAACTTATCAAAAGGGCCAACCATGCCAAGTTTCATTAGTACAAGGACCATAAAATATAATTTTCCATTTTTTAAACTTCCAAGGACTATTTTTGCCAATTTTGAAACTTGAAGGACCAAACTTGTAAATTCTCCAAACTTTTTACCCAAGGATCATTTTTGATAAATTTTGATTTTGAAAGGACTTGGGTTGACTTTTATTCCAAAACAAATGCTCAGGGACTGATTTTGTCAAGATTTGAAAGTTGAGGGACTGAAACTGCCAATTATGCAAACTTAGCTCGATTTTCATCTGATTTTAAACATTTTGCATCTGAAACATATAAAATGCAATTTTTGGATATTTTCAGTATTTTGATGCATTTCTGAGTGTTTTTAAATATTTTGCAGTTCAGATTTGACCAAAAATGATGAGTATTTACACACTCATCAGTAACGCTAAGCCTGACTGGGTACATACAATAACACAAATTCACCTAACTGGCTACATACAATGACAAAACTTCAAAAGGTTTGTGTTACAATGAAAAAAAAAATAGTTGACTACACACAATGACAACAAGTGTCAAGTTCGATGCATTTTTTTTTATCATTTTCCCTAAATAAAACCTGCACATTCGAAGAAAACAAACGAAACCTTCGCGTAAAATCGGCGGTAATAATATATATAAGACTCAACTAAACTAGGATATAATGCTTGTGGAATGGATGTTTACAGAATTTCTGGAAAATTAAGACCTGGAAAATTCCAAAAATTTATAAGTAGCTCAGAAAACGAGAAAAAAGTAATCTGTTGTTTTTACTCCTTCCTGACGCCGTCAGGTTGAAATCCTGACGCCGTCAGGTTATCCTGACAAAAACTGGCCTGCGATTTTCTGGAAAAAATTCTGGAAAATTTACATCTTTAGAATCTGGAAAAATTTCTGTAAAACATCCATTATGACTCGATACAAGCATTTGACTCGAACAAACACACATATATATCTTTTAATGAATTGTTATTCTCATGTTTACGTTTCTTTTGAAAACGTATGTAATCCTCCCTACACTTATCCTTTATGTAAAATACCTTTATATGCAATTAAGACGAGGTTAAAAACAAAATAAAGCATTTTTACAAATTTAAACATGAGAATAAACAATCAATAAAATATATACGACACTAACAAGCAAACAATTAAGCATGGGTTGCCTCCCACGAAGCGCTTTTCTTTATTTAAGAGTCTTGTAGCTAGACTCGTAGTCGTGCTCCTACGTTTTCTCGTTACCGCCATCTCCTTCCTTCGCTTTCCCTTCGTCGAAAGGGCGTAGACGTTGTATGCTTACCGTGGATTCCTTGCCAACGTTGTCTATTATGGTGACGGTTTTATCCTTTAGATTGGTTTCCTTCACTGTGAAAGGCCCAAACCATCTTGGTTTGTTTCTACCTTGTAATGCCCTTATCCGTGATTTGTACAAAAGTACTTTTTCTCCCTTTAGAAATTCCTTAGGGTTCCTTTGGTATCGAAGTGGGATTATTTCCTAACTTCTTATCGGGTTTCCACAACGTTGCATACAATCCTTGAACCATAAAGTCCCTAAGCCCCTTTTCTCAATCATTCATTTTCTTCTTAACAATATTGCCCGGGGCTTGTGGATTTCCACCCGTAATCATTTCCATGATCTTAAGAGGATACCTTGGAATGATGGGTATCCTAGCGTACCCTTTCCCGCTTTTAAGTACCATGATGCCCTCTCCGCATTTGATGGTTGCCTTGGCGGTGGCCAGAAATGGTGTCCCAAGAATGAGTGGCACGTTTTTATCTTCCTCAACATCTATGATCACGAAATCCACCGGATAAACGATATTAGCCACCTCTATTAGAACATCCACCGCGATTCCTATGGGGTAGACATAGGTGTGATTAGCTAAGGAAAGTCTAAGATCGGTCTTGGCTGGTTTCTCCTTAGTCAACTTATTATAGATTGATAATGGCATTATGTTCACATCAGTCCCTTGATCAGCTAAGGCATTTATATTATCAATATCACCTATGCTACAAGGTATCACCAAGTTCCCTGTGGTGTCTCCTTTTTTTGTTAATGGTTTTTTAAGAACTAACTCATACAGAGGTCCCATAGGCAAGGCGTCATACTCTTCTTCTGTCATGTTTCCTTCAAGGGCTTCCCTAAGAACCTCATTGTACCTAAAGTTGTTTACTTGGTTCGCAATGGTCTTTCTGTTAATTTCGTGCTTAAGGTAGTACTCAATGGTCTCAGGCTCATCATTAGGTTCCGCCTCCTTCCTCTTGCTTTCCTAAGTTTTCCTCACCTTAACCTTTCCATCCTCAGGCATAATGAAAATGGCGTTAAGAAACGAAGTGGGAGGACAATCGTTGCTTCTTACTGGTACCTTTTCGGGAACTTTTGTTTTGGTAAATTCATTTACCAAGTTCATCATTTCCGTCATTTTTGCTTGCATTTCCTCTCTCTGCCTATAAACCTCCTCTTCAAATTTGGCTAATCTCTCTGTATGAGCTGCCATGTACTCCCTCATTTGTTCCTTAAAGCTTGGTGAGAGTGGTATTGGGGAACTAGAACGGAAACGCCTTTCAGAATTGGGGTTTTGCTCACGACTTGGGGATTCTGAAAAAGGTGTTGGGTGGTTGGTGGAATGGCGGAATTAACTGCTTCTCGAGGAATGTGTACGGGAGCCCTTTTATGCCTTTCCATGAAATAATCAATTCCTCTCTCAATAGCACTCATTTGCTCTTCGGTGATGTCAGACGATTCAAGAGAAGTTGATATGGCATTAACCATGTTAACAGGGGTTTCAGGAGATTCATTCCAATATTCGTAGCTTTGATCAGCAAGTTCTTCTATAATATCCTAAGCTTTCTCTCCATTAAAGTCGCTGAGCCTCCCACCGGCGGCTTGATCAATAGATCGTCGAGTGATGAAATCAATATGGTCATAGAAGATTTGGATTTGAAGTCAAAGATCAATGCCATGATGGGGGAGTTTACGGAGTAGATCCTTGAATCGAGTCCATGCTTTGTAGAGAGATTCGCCTTGAAGTTGTTGAAACGTTAAGATATCTCGCCTAAGTTTAGTGGTCCTTCCCGGTGGGAAAAATTGAGCAAGGAAGCGAGAGGTGAGATCATCCCAACTTGAGATGGAGCCGGCGGGAAGTCGCTCAAGCCAATTACTAGCTTGTTCCCGTAGAGAGAATTGGAAGAGACGCAGGCGCGTGGTCTCCCGAGTAGTCTCATCAAGGTCGATGGAATCGACAATTTTAAGGAAATCCCTTAGATGCTGATTAGGATCTTCGGAACGAAGTCCATGGAATGCACATCCGTTTTGCACCAACCGGATGGTGTCGGATCGCAGGGCCGTAGTGTGGGCTTGATCGGGAAGCTCAATGGTGTTCCTATAGCCTAGGTGGCTTGGTCTCGAGTATTCACCAAGAGTACGGGCTCTTAGCAGGTCGTTTGGTGGTAGGTTGATGAATGGTGGTTGGTTATCACGTTCCATGATGAAAAGTGATGGGATTACGAACAAAGGTCATGAAGAAGGGGGATAGACTACGAGGAAGCTAAAAATGAGAAAAATTTACTTGATAGGAATCAAGCAAAGAAACCTAAACGAGGTGGACTACTAACTAGCTATTCTATTCCCCGGCAGCGACGCCAAAAACTTGATAACGCTACACGCGTCGTTCGGGGTCAAAGGAACTTCCTTTTCTTCGAGCAAGTTTTATAACACCCTAGGCAGTGAACCTAATCGTTGTAGTGTAGTATTAGGGTAAGCCACGGGTATTGATATCGTTCTCTAGGGGAATAGGAATGCTAGTGAGGAGTTACTACGCTAAGGTTGGGGTTGGGGAAGATTATTTTTTTTATCTTTTTATATTTTTTTAGGAAATGGAAAGGTACGAATCTCAGGGTTTGGATTTGGGGGTTGGTATTGCTACCGATTACTCTACTTATCTAATTATCTAATCTAAGGTGTATGTAGTCTATGTCTAATTATTGTGTGCTCGTATGATAGTTTAAAGATGTGTTCACTTAGGTTTTATTACTCCTTAATTATCTCCTATTGATGGTTGAATTGTCACGTCCTTATTCTTAATCGCGTTGTGTGTCTAAAGTCGTAGGGTATGCGTTTATCCCTAACTCTTCAAACTTACCAAAGGGTCTCGTCTACAAAACCCACTAGGGAATATAAACTCTAACTCTAAGGCCTCTTTGGATGGTTTAGCCTACAACCGCTCTAGGTGCTATAGCCTAAGGTTCACAAAGATTAATCAAGCATTAATTACACAACGAATGACCTATCGCATTACTAGATCATTAATCAATTAAGATAAGAGACAACCAATCAATATTTAATAATTAAGTTTCATATTCCCTAAGCAAACACACAAGTAAATTAGCCGGACATGGAGAACATGCAAGCATACACACAAATAATCAAAGACATAATTGGATTAATGAAGTAAAACACTTATCTTGAGGTAAGATAGGGTTTGGAACCCTAAAATACTGTACAAGACAGCCTTGGTTCGGTTTAGGTTTTTACTCCAAAAGACTACTCACTAAAACTAAAAAATTCGGATTCTATATATAAGATTACATATGCGACGGCGTCACCTTATGTTTTGTGACGCCGTCGGGTCACCGTCATTAGGGTTTCGTCTTGGCCACGTTAGTCTTGCGACGGCGTCACCTTGTGCTTGTGACGCCGTCCTCTTCAGCTTATGACGCCGTCTGGATCAAATCTAGGCTGTTTTAGTTGCGACGACCTACTCTTTTAAAGCTTGACACCGTCACTTGAAAATAAGAAATTTGACTTCTGTCCCGTCACAAAATTCTCCGACGGCGTCGCATTTAAGCAGTGACGCCGTCACCTTGTCATTCAGCAGCTTGAGTGTCACGATTTCTTGACTTTGGCCATTTTCTTCGTATATCCGCGCCTTTTCGTCCAAATAAGTGCCATTACAGCAATTTGCCTTCAAGAGACCTAAAAAGTGAAAAGGAACGATATTAAGTAATAACGGATACAAAAGTGATCAAATAAGGGCTTAAATGACCCCTCAAAAAGGTACATTTTAAAACCTTATCAATGGTCTACCCTAATGTACTAACAGGCAGTGTACCCAGTCGTGTGTAGTGTAGTATTCGGTTAAACCGAGGTCGTCCCAAGAGCTATGTGTGTTGGATTATTACTAAGTCTAGGTGTCACAGATTTTAATAATGATTTTGATAAGGAATTAATTAACTGCTAAAGCATATAAAAGCAGATAAAAGGCAAACGTTTAATCAATAGAGGAGAGTGGTGTTAACCTAGTTAATCCTCCTAGCTAGTAATGTCTACGTCTACTTACTTCCAATTACTTCAGGTGGGTTTAAATTCGAGAGGACAACATTTGGTCAATTCTCCCTAACCTATCAGCAAAGATGCCACCACTGGAGAAGTCAGGTGTCCCTTCATAAGTCCAGTTGTTCCTGGTCCCCTAAGCCAAGTTATTAAGTATCGCTACATGCTAGATCTATAATAGTGAGTGCCCGGGCGTTAGCAACTTAAACACTCACCCCCTAATTCTTAAGTTCATCCAAATGGTAGGTGATCAGTTGGTCAAATCGCACAAGTAGAAAGGGTCGTCAGTTGGTCATATCTTAGCCTTCCCGTCTCAGTCTACTCACTTAGGGTCAGTTGGTCATATCTCCTAAGCAACTAGCCTCTACCGCCATTCAAAACTACCGAAACAAGGGTAGCTACCAATAAACTATGCATGCATACACTTAGAAATAATTATACGGAAGTAATGTAAACGCAAACAAAACAATTAAGGAATCATAACTAGGCCAACACCAAGAGGTGCTTAGCCGCTCATATTAACCGTACAAATCAATTCAATATTCAAAGTTACGAAATACATGAATCGAAAGTAAAGAAAAGATAAAATGCTAATGCTTATCGTAGGGGAGTGATTTCTCCCTTGGAGACAGCTCCGTATGCTCCTCTAGATATGCCTTTGGCTTCTTCCCACGTTCTTTGGTTGTGGTGTGTGGAATGGGATGCTTTAAAATGCTAGAAATCGTGGGGTATTTATAGGCCAGATCTGGGTTACGGCGTTACTAATATAAGAGTTACGCCGTAATCTTCAATTCCTTCGTAATTTGCACTAGATCTGTTGGTTACGGCGTAACCTTATAAGTGGTTACGTCGTATCTTCAATATTACTTGGTTACGCCGTAGTTAGTGAAATAGTTACGGCATAGTTATCAGCGGCGTGGAACTTCATTTGACCTAATAAGTTACGTCGTAGTCTTTAGGGGGAGTTACGCCGTAATCTTCTAATGAGTTGGTTTTCTGAGTCACGCTTTAGTTACGGCGTAATGTGAGAGAAGAGTTATGCCGTAACTTCTTCAAAGTCAGCATACTAAGATAAATCTTTGATATTTCTCCAATTCCGCGTCTCTTTAGCTCCAATGTTCGTAATTTACCTGAAAGTGGAAAACAAGCGTAAATACATATAAATGATATAAATTACAAGCATTATCGGGGGAAATTGACACTTAATATTCGGGACTATTTGATGTTATCAAATATCACCCCACTTGAACTTTACTTGCCCTCAAGTAGACCTTATTAGAAAGATTCCTAAAAAGATATCTCCCAAAACCTGGAAAATATAAGTTTACAAATCCCTTATGCTAGAATAAAACAAAGCCGAACACCTCACGAAATGGGAACGAAACACTCAAATCTCTCAACTATTCTAAGTGTCAATTTCGGGGTGATCACTTAATCGCACAGTCATAGCATGTATTCTATCATAAGCTTGGCGGTTACACAAATCTCCACCACTAGAGTTAAGGGCTAAACAATTCTTGAAGGCAATATGCGTAGACACGGCAAAGGTTAAGGGGTGACTCGTCATTACTAACATGTCACGGCGAAGTGGAAAAAATCAATGATACATGACAAAATCCATGGCCAAGACACCAAAGATTGCTCGCTGCATCACCTAGACATGCTTCATGACTAAAGGGTAGGATAAGACATGGGATATATAAATGGTGTAAAATAAAAATCAAGCATGTAGTCTAAATCTATAACCAAGTCATCACCACTTACCATCCGCCCAAAGTTCAAGCTTTGAAGTCAAGAAACCGGATCATGAAATACTAGGTAGAATTGTCATTAGAGGACGTCGTGATGGGCACACTACCTTTTCTCCAACTGTTGGCATAATTACCAGCTCCAATCTTCGAATGTGACCGAGGTGGCCTCCTCGATACTAAATCTATAAAGCTCATAACATAGTGCTTATAACATCGCACTTTTCAATAACATAACAATTTTTTTTTCTTTTTCGAATCATCATTTTTTTTCAACATAACAATAACAACTAAACATAAAATCCCCCCACTTGAGATGAACAACGGGAATTCGGGGGGTCTTCAATGATCTTCAAGAATATGTTGTCGATGAAAGAGTGATTTCCGAACCTTTCCACTTGAACCTTGAACTTAGGCAAATGATGACTTCCCAATTACAAATAAAGACTATAGGGTAGGCTAAGGTGTATAGGTGTAACGAAACAATATATTGGTTTAACAAAATGAAAGGAATGGCTCAGATGGGTGTATCTAGGGGTATCTTGCACTAAAGGTGAGTGCAACAAAATGGTTTCACATGGGGGTCGAGAAGTTGAGGTGACTAATCGATAGACACACAATGGTAGGCTATTTGGGTGATAATCCTATAATATTGCCTTCTTAAACTGAAAAGTCCAAATACATCAAGCTAACTCAACATACCTCGTCTATGGTCTCGAAATGATGCAAAGGCCAAGTTCTAAAGTTTACAAGCTACCGACACACTCATAATTTGGTGGATTTGGGGTAAAATATTAGAAATGGATAAGGCTAATCTTTACCATATAATTTCAAGGGTTGTATGTGCTTGGATAAGGTCTAATCTAGTTCGGTTAAGAAAAACATGTCAAAATTTTTAAAATAGCATAATTTTTCAAAATAAACTAGAAAAACGAGGGCAAAATAATGTTCAAGAGACAATTCTACTCCCGTCTCCCCACTTGAATTGTACAAAGTCCCTTTTGTACTAAGCGTTAAATAAAGGTGAAGATAAAAGTAGAATTAGAGCGAGAACTTCCCTGAAATTTGCTCCACAAAGAAAGAAGGCCCACGAAAAAGAGACGTGCCTTCGTATAAGCATCATGAACAAACTTCAATCCCTAAAATCGCACTATCGACAAGCATAATTCTAAAAAGAAAAAATGAAAAATGAAAAACAAACCTAACCCACTTTCGTAGGAATCACGGTTGCATTTAGCATATGCAACAAGCCTTTTAAACCACTTGGTGTCCCAAGTGGACGAGTGAAGTCTCGTGAGGGTTTAGAGGGAACACACCCACAAAGTTCATTTAAAATAATAATACAAGGTTATTGTGTTTTAAAATGAAAGAATTAAAGCAGAGGAAAGTTACGTCGTAACTCTTTTAGGGAGTTACGCCGTAATTGGCAAAACCTGACATATGCTGCAAAGCGAGTGGTTACGGAGTAACCACAAAGATGGTATTACGCAGTAATTGGTAATGCGTCTTGAACTTCTGCTGCAAGGGATTGGTTACGGCGTAATCACTGAGGTGAGTTACGCCGTAACTATGGTCAGATCAGCAAACTGCAGCAGCAATCACTTCCTCGTTTCCTGTAAAAATGGTTAAAAACACAAAACCCTACAGAAATGGAAATAAAACAAAAGAAAGGGATAATTCGGGTTGTCTCCCGAAAGAGCACTTTTCTTTATTTACGAGTCTTTAAGTTAGACTCGGAGCCGCGGGGCTTTTGGACTTGCCAGACTTCTTCAATGTCTTTCATCAAGTTATGCCTGACCCAGGCGACATTCGTGGTAGTGCGGAGGTATTCTTTAGTTTCGATCTTTCGAATTTTGCAAAAATTTTCCTCCGGCCCCATGTAGTAGCGAGTGAACTCATATTTTTCGACAATAATTGGTGGCGGCTTCTTGTAGGGAATCCCGAGGAGTTTGCACCTCCTTTTCTCATATGCTTCGTCATCGGGGTCAGTAAATTCCTCATTCCCTTGCAACTCAAGGTAATCTAAAATCCCCTCAATGTCATCGTCGTCAGAATCGGTACCTTTAAACCATTCTTCATCGAGCAGGTTCTCCACTAGTACACGCTTGCATTCTTCCTTTTCATTTCTTACCAAATCTTTGTCATCCTCAACTGTTATTTCACTCGGGTTGTTAGGACTCTCGTTGTTTGAATTTTCTTTACTCATGTATTCCTTCCAAATCTTTTCTTTTGTTAACGTATCTACATGTCCATATTTAATCTTCACCCAACTGTCAAATCCCAAATTGTCCAACCAAGGGAAACTTGTTCTTTCCTTATCGTTGGTTGAGGTCCAAAAGAATTCGTCTTCTCCCATTCTCCTTAAGCTGCTTCTTCCATTACACTTATCGTCATAAGGGTTGCATGATGCCCAGAAAATTTCCCCAGGAGATTTTATCCTTTCACACTAGAGACTTTGTATTTCCTTGTTGTCAGTTTCACTTAAATGATCTTCCATGCAGTAGATGTCGTTATTAGCCACTTATTTTTTCTGATTATGATCCTCGTAATCAATCTTGAGCTTTTTAAGAAGATTCGGGTTAATCTTAGCATTCTCGAATTGTATTGCGTACCAATCATCAAATGTCAAATCTCCGAACTTGATATTGTGTCTTTCAAGCTCGTGAGGGCACGTCCATTCTTCTTCTTTTTCACTATCCCCACCGATGCAATACTCGCGGAAGGAGTCACACGTAGGCCATGCTCGTGTGGATTCATCGTCGATTATGATTATCGGGGTACACCAGTGAGTGATAGGTGGCTCCTCTTCATCGTCGAAGGAGAGTTTCTCTAATCTTTCATCATCAGTATATGCAGGCCACATGAATTTGTTATTCTTGACCCTATCCTTATCGCTTCCTCCATCGCAAATTTCATTTCTCGGGTCACATGAGGCCCATAGATCATACCAATCCCCCTTAGCTACTGGTATCTTTTTGCACCAGTGATATTTCCTCTTAGATGGGGACATAGGGCATAAGTTAATATCGTCAGACCATAAGTTAATATCTTTTTGCACCAGTAACTCAGATTTTTGGTTACGGCGTAACTCGCTAGAATCGTCTTTATCAATATTCTTCATAACCCCTTTATCGCTGTCAAAAACATAGTTACGCCGTAACTCATCAGACAGGTTACGACGTAACTCAGATCTGTCGGCGAGATTTTTACCAGAATCCGTATCTTTGGCCTGAATCTTCGAGTTATTATCAGCAAAAATCCCTTTACATTCCATTGTGGGTTTTGATCCTCAGGTTTATTGTTATTCATTCTTACTTTTTCACTAAGCTTTTCCACCATAGATTCAAGGTTTTTTAGGGTTGTGTCGTGATTGGAAAGGCTTCTGTCAGTGTTTTCCTGGAATTCTTTTAACCACTCATCTTGTTCCTTTTGTCTTTGGGCTGAACTTTCCAGGAATTTTTTAATTGTTTCTTCAAGATTGGGCTTTCTTTCTCCATAAGGCCCACGGTTGTAATTTCCACGATACCCGTTACTATTTCGATTATCTCCATAAAACGGTCGATTTTCTCCATATTTTGCTTCTTCAATTATATTTTCTTCGTCAACGTGAGGACAATTCTTCGTGAGATGTCCTCCCCCACAGCTTTCACACCCCACTTGGATGGCATGAACGGTTTCTCTGAATTTCAGCATATCTCGACTTAGATTTTCAATTTTACTAGCGATTGCTGCAATCCCGTCAAAACTTCCGTTTTGGTTTCTTTTGCTTCCTCCGTCGTGCCATTTTTTAGAATGATCAGCCATCTTTTGAATGGCTTCAATTGCAAGAGTAGGAGTCATGTTCGGAATAGGTCCTTGATAGTCCAACATTTGTCTCGTAGTTACGTTGATTCCTTTGTAGAAGATGTTGACCTTTTGCTGGTTGTTCAGATCATGTGTAGGACATTTGTAAAGGGGATCGTTGTACCTATCCCAAGCTTGGTACAACGTTTCATCGTCTTCTTGTTTGAAATTATGGATCTCCAAAAGCTGGTTAGAAATCTTTGACGGAGGACAATACCTTTGAATGAAATGCTTCTTAAGTAGAGCCTAAGTATTAATTGCCCCGGCGGGCAATCTTTCAATCCATCTTCTGGCAGCCCCAGTAAGAGTCATTGAGAATACCTTTAGCATAACAGCATCATGAGACACGCCCGGAATGTTGAAAAGGCTCGCGATGTATAAGACATTTTCAACGTGTTCATATGCATCTTCGTCCCTGTTTCTTGAAAAAGGGTTAGCACGAAGCTCCCTCATAAATTGGTCTTTAATTTCAAAGCGGATATCAGTTCCAATCGCCGATCTTACGAGACCCGACCTTTGTTCTGCTCTTGTCAACGCCAAATATTCCTCAAGAGTGAGGTCATCAATGTTAACAACTTCCATGGTACCTGAAAACTTGAATAATGATCGTGAGAAATATAGAAAAGTTTAAAACAAAATGAAAATGAAAGGATTAATAGCAATCCTAATATAACTCCCCGGCAGCGGCGCCAAAAACTTGATGCAGGTTTTACTGACCAGGTTTTAATATTTATATAGTCTCGTTATACCTATGGTGTACCCTAATGCACTAATGGGCAGTGTACGCGGTCGTGTGTAGTGTAGTATTCGGTAAAACCGATGTCGTCCCAAGAGCTATGTGTGTTGGATTATTACTAAGTCTAGGTGTCACAGATTTTAATAATGATTTTGATAAGGAATTAATTAACTACTAAAGCATATAAAAGCAGATAAAAGGCAAAGGTTTAATCAATAGAGGAGAGTGGTGCTAACCTAGTTAATCCTCCTAGCTAGTAATGTCTACGTCTACTTACTTCCAATTACTTCAGGTGGGGTCAAATTCGAGAGGACAACATTTGGTCAATTCGCCCTAACCTATCAGCAAAGATGCCACCACTGGAGAAGTCAGGTGTCCCTTCATAAGTCCAGTTGTTCCTGGTCCCCTAAGCCAAGTCATTAAGTACCGCTACATGCTAGATCTATAATAGTGAGTGCCCAGGCGTTAGCAACTTAAACACTCACTCCCTAATTATTAAGTTCATCCAAATGGTAGGTGATCAGTTGGTCAAATCGCACAAGTATAAAGGGTCGTCAGTTGGTCATATCTTAGCCTTCCCGTCTCAGTCTACTCACTTAGGGTCAGTTGGTCATATCTCCTAAGCAACTAGCCTCTACCGCCATTCAAAACTACCGAAACAAGGGTAGCTACCAATAAACTATACATGCATACACTTAGAAATAATTATACGGAAGTAATGTAAACGCAAACAAAACAATTAAGGAATCATAACTAGGCCAGCATCAAGAGGTGCTTAGCCGCTCATATTAACCGTACAAATCAATTCAATATTCAAAGTTACGAAATACATGAATCGAAAGTAAAGAAAAGATAAAATGCTAATGCTTATCGTAGGGAAGTGATTTCTACCTTGGAGACAGCTCCGTATGCTCCTCTAGATCTGCCTTTGGCTTCTTCCCACGTTCTTTGGTTGTGGTGTGTGGAATGGGATGCTTTGAAATGCTAGAAATCGTGGGGTATTTATAGGACATATCTGGGTTACGGCGTAACTAATATAAGAGTTACGCCGTAATCTTCAATTCCTTCGTAATTTGCACTAGATCTGCTGGTTACGGCGTAACCTTATAAGTGGTTACGCCGTATCTTCAATATTACTTGGTTACGCCGTAGTTAGTGAAATAGTTACGGCGTAGTTATCAGCGGCGTGGAACCTCATTTGACCTAATAAGTTACGTCGTAGTCTTTAGGGGGAGTTACACCGTAATCTTCTAATGAGTTGGTTTTCTGAGTCACTCTTTAGTTACGGCGTAATGTGAGAGAAGAGTTACGCCGTAACTTCTTCAAAGTCAGCATACTAAGATAAATCTTTGATATTTCTCCAATTCCGCGTCTCTTTAGCTCCAATGCTCGTAATTTACCTGAAAGTGGAAAACAAGCGTAAATCCATATAAATGATATAAATTACAAGCATTATCGGGGGAAATTGACACTTAATATTCAGGACTATTTGATGTTATCAGAGTCCTGAGATATTCTTAAGTGTTGCGATGATTGTCATTTAAGTGATGCTTTGGTGTTAAAAAGTAAGTTGATGTTAGGTGCTTAAGTGAGACCTAAGATATATGGCCCGTGAAGTAAGTGTTTGGATATATGTGATGCTTATATGTTGTTTGAAGTATAATGGTATGTTATAATCGTTTTACTTACTAAGCGTTATCGCTTACGGTTTAAGTTACCAATGTTTTGTAGGTTCATGTGCGATGAAGGTAATGGTTGGACTACTGCTTAGTGATGGAAGTGCAAGCTTAGAAGGTTTTGGTAAGGAAATAGGAGCTTAGGTAGATACCGAGCTCTATGTTGATGTTGTACCCCCGTGAGTCTTTAAATGTTATATGTATGTTGTCGAGTGTCAAGGTTCATGTTATGGTCGTTAAAGTGAGATGTGAAACGGTGTATTATATGATTAACGTGTATGGATAATGTTTAAAGGGGTATCTGGTTTAATACTTATTTATACCCATTTTGGGTTAAAACGGGTCAAGTGGCGTGTAAGTATTATAATATGCATGATTATGATTTATACGATAAACGGATGATGTTTTGTAAAGGTTATAGCATGGAAATGGTGTCAAAGTGAGTTGTGTTGTGTGTTGAGTTTATGCAGGTTTTCCTGCTGATGTTCTGTCTCAGATGGTCTGATACGACGTATTCATTATATGGATACGACATATTATGTGGTTATGGTGATATGGCGTATCACCTTGGGGTGATACGGCGTATGGACCTCAGATCCAATACGGCGTATCCCATTATATGGATACGGCGTATTGGGGGTCACAGAAGGGTTGTTGGTCGTGTTATAGTAATGTGTAAATTGTTTGGAAGAGTTTTCGGGTATACGTTCTTATAAGTGTTTTCAATGGTCAAATTTTATAGATTCTTGTCGTTTAATGGAGTGTTTAATGTGAGTCCGCTATAGTCAATGTTTCAGCGCCAAAAGTTTTAAATTTTCAGTTAAAACGGGCACGGAGTGTAACAGTTGAAGTGAACAACTAAGTAATAATTTGTATATAGGTGGATGCATTTAATTATTTCTTCTATAGACGATATATATCTTCTTATTTGATTCCAATCTTATATGCTGATTCTTATTAAGCAGTCATAAACAAATAAAACACATAATTAAACAATGGCTTTTTTATTTTTTTTATTTTTTTTTATTTTTTTTTATTGTTCTATTCACATGAAGTTGCCGTATCTATGGAGGCAATGGAATGATGTATGGCATTTAATGAATTAATGCTGATGTTTCGTTGGATAGTATGTTAGAGGGTCGTTGTAGCATGCATGTTTAAGGTCGTGTTTAAATTAAATAGATTTGTTTGCTTGAAAGCTATCTTGGTCGAAAGAATGTTTGAGGTTCGTTGCAGTAGGTTTAGGGGTCGTGCTGGTTGGAAGTGTTAGTCGAAGTTGTTGGAACTTGGAATTGTCATTTAGAGTCGTCGTATTACTAGCTACTAGCTAGTTTTATCTATTTGCCTTAAAAAAAAAAAAAAAAAAAAAAAAAAAAAAAAACCCTTGATGCTTCATCTCATTCAGTTTGTTTTATTTACCAGGCCGCAAGCAAGACCTCACATCTAAATGCAATAAGGGGATGCCTGATTTGGTCAATATGGTTATAATTACTAAAGGAGTGTTTGGGTAATTAAAATCACGTTTGCATAAATGATGTTTGCAAAACCACGTTTTCAAAAAGTAAGTCCCTACCTCAAATTTCAAAACCACGTTTTGAAGGCAAATTCAATGATAATCACGTTTGCAACCAAACACTAAAACTTAATTATTCACGTTTTGAAAACGTGATAATCAAATAATCACGTTTTCAAAGGGTTGCCAAACACCCCCTAAATAGTTCATACTCCATATCCATGTGATTTGGTTGTTACTTTTAGAGTGGTCTTGGTTCCTAGCTCTGGCTGTAACTTGTATATATTGTCGGTTGGCTCATAGGCTTCTTTGTGTTTCTTTTCTTTTCATTGGTTTCCTTGTGCGTTTCTTGAACATGTACTCTCTGTTAGCTTCTCGCTAGTTTTCTCAATGAAATTCGGGTATTAAAGAAAACTAAAAGATATGATACAGAAGCTAGCCACTAACAACCCGAGCTGAGTGACGTTTAACAAACACTCTTCATACTAGCTAGCTCATCGAAAAGATGATAATAACATACGACAAACTATTCATCACTCACGAACAAGAAAAATGAATTAAATGATCGTGAAGCACTCTTGCATAGACTACGTTCATCTCAATAAATTTATTATATTACCATATGCAAGATATGCAATATTTGTATTCAATATTAAACGATGTTGGGTTGTCGATCATCACTTTAGTAGGATAAGCAAAGATATTATATGTTTGCCACACATAGGTATGAGATTCTTTTGGTGGCTTTTGATTTAAGAAATATTAGCCAACTTAACTATGCATGCCTCCATGCAGATATAAAGTAGCCACATGTTATCAGTTAATACCACTCAAATTTTAAACATAGCCTCATGCTCACTTCTTCTGTTGGTGTTTAAGAAGCTGCAAAATGAAGCCCGGGATTCTTTTCCTGATGGCAGTAACTGTGGTACTCTGCTACAAATACGTGGCAGCTGACTCAAAACAGAATCAGAAGACGTACATTGTTCACATGGACAAATCTGTCATGCCATCCGCGTATTCTAACCACTTGCACTGGTATGAAACGTCTATGAGATCAGTGTCCACGTCTACAAAAGTGTTGTATGCTTACAACAAAGTTATTCATGGCTTTTCAACGAGACTCACTGTTGAAGAAGCAAAATTGCTTGAACAACAACATGGGATTGTGTCTGTTCAAAAAGAAGTGATATACAAGCTTCACACGACGCGGTCACCTGAGTTCCTTGGACTAGAAAGGAGCGATGTTGTCCTTGAGGAAACCAGATCAACTGGCGATGTAATTATTGGAGTGGTGGACACTGGCGTGTGGCCAGGAAGTAAGAGTCTAGATGATACTGGGTATGGCCCGATTCCAAAAAGGTGGAAAGGGAGGTGTCAAAGCGGTAAAGGCTTCAGTAAATCAAGTTGTAATAGAAAACTGATTGGTGCGAGATACTTTGCTAAAGGATACATAGAGGAAAATGGTCCAATCGACGAAAAAGTAGAGTCGAGGTCTCCTATAGATGATAAAGGACATGGAACTCACTGTGCAACTACAGCAGCTGGTTCCCCTGTCACTGGCGCAAATTTCCTAGGTTTTGCAAACGGGACGGCACGTGGGATGGCTCCTCATGCTAGGCTCGCAATTTATAAAGCATGCTGGAATGGTGGATGTTTTGGCAGCGACGTACTAGCTGCATATGAAAAGGCAATCACTGATGGTGTTGATGTATTTTCGATGTCCATAGGAGCGGGGAATATTGATTACGCTGATGATTTGATGGCTTTAGGAGCATTCAAGGCTGTATCGCATGGGATATTCGTGTCAACTTCTGGAGGCAATAATGGGCCGGCTCCAAAAAGCATATTAAATGTCGCCCCGTGGATGGCCACTGTTGGAGCAGGATCGCTGGACCGCGATTTTCCGGCTTATCTTTCGCTTGGGAATGGAAAGAAAGTGAAGGGATTATCAGTTAACCATGAGAAAGCATTATCAAATTCCATGGTACCACTTGTTTTTGCTGGTAATATCAGTACTAACAAAACACACGGTCATCATTGTCTTTCAGGTTCGTTGCCTAAGGCTAAAGCTGCTGGAAAAATTGTGATGTGTGAACTCGGGATCGGTTCAAGGTTTCAGAAGGGCTTGGTGGTTAAGGAAGCTGGTGGTTTAGCAATGATCTTAGCTAACAATGATGGCCTTGGGGAAGAGCTAACGGCTGATGCACATCTCATAGCAACCGTGACAGTAGGCAAGAAAGGGCGTGATATGATAAAGAGGTATATAGTATCGGATCCTAATTCAAAGGCTAAATTTACATTTGGAAGTACCAACTTAGGCGTTCAACCTTCCCCGTTAGTAGCAGCGTTCAGTTCCAGAGGTCCAAATCCACTCACACCAAAAATTCTTAAACCTGATTTCATAGCACCAGGGGTTAATATTCTAGCAGGATGGACCAATAAAGTTGGTCCCGCCCGCTTACCAGAAGATACTCGACGCGTGGAGTTTAACTTTGCATCAGGAACATCGATGGAGTGCCCACATGTAAGCGGTTTAGCAGCATTAATCAAGGGAGCCCACCCAGAATGGAGTCCAGCAGCTATAAGATCGTCACTTATGACAACTGCATATAACACATACAAAGATGGTAAAGGGCTGAAGGATGTTTTTAGCCGAAAACGATCAACTCCTTTTGATCATGGTTCAGGACATGTAGACCCAGTTTCGGCCCTTGATCCTGGTCTTGTCTATGATGCCTCCACTGAAGACTACCTAAACTTCCTTTGTGCTTTAAAATACAAATCTAGTTCCATTAAAAAGTTTTCAGGTGGAAAGTTTAAATGTGTCAAGGGAAAAAAATACAGGGTAGAAGATCTTAATTACCCTTCTTTTGCAGTTCCTTTGCAGACTGCTTCACGGAAACGAGTCATTAAATATACTAGAATTCTGACTAATGTTGGCACTCCAGCAACTTACAAAGTATCCATATCGTTAAAGATAAGAGGTATGAAGATCACAGTCGAGCCAGAAGAGCTAACGTTTGTCAAGAAAAATGAGAAGAAGACGTATACAGTGACATTCACTGCTCTCTCCAAGCCTTCAGGCACTAACATATTTGCTCGTCTTACATGGTCTGGTGGAAAATACGTCGTAAGCAGTCCAATTGCTTTTAGCTGGGAATGATATGTGTGAAAATAATCGTCATATTGCTCTGGACAACAAGCAATGTAACTAATTTCCATGAAAATGAAATGAATCTGTAACTCTATCTTTGTTGCTATAAAGTGAATAAAGGTTAATTTAGGAGCTTGTAACTAATTTCCATGAAAATGAAATGAATCTGTAACTCTATCTTTGTTGCTATAAAAGTGAATAAAGGTTAATTTAGGAGCTTGGCTAATCGGCTGTTGGTTAACTAGACTTTAAATTAATCCAAGAGTGTGTCACTAGTGACCTGTAATGATCCGATAAGGCACAAAAGTATAAAGTTACCCAAAGTAACAGCATCTTCTCTTTAAAATACACATAAGTTTTGTTTGTAACATGGTTAGAGAGTTTATCTGCACATGAGAATATTAACATAAAAAATGTTGGCCCGTTTTTCTAGATCTTTAATCAAAATATACCAGTAATAACAAGAAACAATTGAATCAAAAGACTTTTCTATATTTGTCAGTCATAATTCATACATAATATGTTCATAGTATATATACTAATTGAAACGGTACAAAGTGAACCGTTGTGATGGTTCAGAGATATGGTCGTTATGTTATAACTGTCATATAATCGTTTTCTCTAACTGCTAAGTTGACTTTAGAGGTCTGACTTTCTTGTTTGACTTTTGTTGACCGGGTCATTTTGGGTATTGTGATGGGTCGATTGGGATTAACCCAATATTCTCCCCCTTAATCACAATCGCTGTGACGTAGGTCTTTAAGCCTTCTTGATTCATCTTCTGGTTAAATCCACCATCCGAGCTTTTAATTTCTTGTGATCATCCTTATATCCAAGTAGATCAATTTTCCTTCGGTTATTTCCACCTTCTTCTGTGATCTTCATTATGTTCATGTTGATATGGTTATTTCCACCTTTGTGATCTTCCTTAAGTCCAGGTTGATCATGTTCTTCTGGTTATTTCCAACTTTATTGTTGTGATCTTCCTTAAGTCCAGGTTGATCATGTTCTTCTGGTTATTTTCACCTTTGTTGTTGTGATCTTCCTTAAGTCCAGGTTGATCATGTTCTTGTGGTTATTTCCACCTTTGTTGTTGTAATCTTCCTTAATTCCGGGCTGATCATATTTTTCTGGTTATTTCCACCTTTGTTGTTGCGATCTTCCTTAAGTCCAGGTTGATCATGTTCTTCTGGTGCTTCTTCAACAGTTGCCATAAGCAATGTTGGTTCTAAGTCTTCTTCAATGAGATTAGATTGTTCTTCTTTCTTTGATGGACATTTGTTTGCAAAATGCCCATACTCCTTGCATTTAAAACACATCACCTTACTCTTATCATGAGTAAATTTATTTGAGTTGCTGTTTGATTTTTCCTTGAAATTATTTTCTTGGTCTCGCAACAAATCATGTCCACATTTTTCATAGTGTCTTCCGTGAGTAATGTTATTCTTGTGATGTGTAAACAATAACTTATCTTGATCGTTATTGTCCTTATTCTTCTTAAACTTTATTCTTTCCTCGTACGTCTTGAGTCTCCCAATTGCTTCTTCCATCGTCATTTCACTTAGGTCGGAGTATTGCTCTATTGATGCAACTATTTGCAGATACCTATCGGGTACAACATTTAATAGTTTCCGTACTAAGGTTTCATCTTCTATGGTGTGTCCTAGACTGACGGCTTTGTTTACGAGTGTTGTTAGTTTTGTAGCAAAGGTGTCGATTGTCTCGTCTTCCTTCATTTGTAACATCTCAAAATTAGATTTGAGTGTTTGTAGTCTTGCTTGTTGAACTCTGTCTTCGCCAACGTGTCTAGTTTTCAAAGCATTCCAAATGTCCTTCGCGGTTTTGTGCTTTGTTATTTGAAGTAATTGTTCCTCGGGTAAAGCTTGATAAAGGAAAGCAATATCGGTTTTGTCTTTTTTCTTATCGGGTTGAGTCGATTCAGTCGGCTCTATTGTTTCCCATAAACCATTCGCTTCAAGAATGATTTTCATTCGAATTGCTCATAATGAGAAATTCGCGGGCTTTAGGATTGGGCATTGAAATTGGGGTGTACTATTTGTAATATTAGTACTAGGTTCCTTATTACCATTTCCTTTCGTCATATTTTAAATATATTGACAATAAAAAAAATATCTCCAAAAATCTAACACGAGGTGTGATGAAAAAAATGTTTTATTTTTCTTTATAGGCTATAAAGCTTTATAGGACTGGTTTTTTAAATCCAAAACTATCCTCGGAGATTATATACTTTTTAAAAAAACGAATAACCTAAGGTTAATTATTCCTCACAAATTATTCCTAACCAGTATACTAAACAGTGTAATCACTAGGTTAGATATACTACTCAAAATATGATAAGATTCTAATTTAAAAAAAAAATAACTTATCAAAATAAGAACAATATATCAAAGTAATATATAAAGTAAAAAAAATGAAAGGTGGTATTTTTAATCTTTTGGAACCTGAAGGGGTTGATGGTCTAACCCGATGCCCTAATAAAATAAAAGAATCCTGAGTAGTAGTAGCCCTTCTAAAATTGATTCCCTCCTTTTAATAAGTATTATCTCTTTGTGAGATAAAATGAGATATGCTTTATATTTCTTATCTCTTATCTTGAGATAGAAAAAAAATAACACGTCTCCTTTTGAGACTGTATATTCGTCTCTCTCTCCTGGGAAGATAACTGTATTTCTTCTCCTTCTCCAATCAGTGATGGTTAACCGCCTGTTTTGGCTGTGTTTGACCGTCGCTTCTTCTTCTCCGGTGTTGGGTGTTCTTCGCGAGCACAATTAATCCTCCAATTGAAACCTAGGGTTTCGTATGATTCGGGGGTTTTCTAATCCGTGAGAAATTTGATGATTGGAGTATGCAAATGAATCAATTGGGGTTCAATTGATCCTTCTGGGCTCGATTCCTTTTATGAACAGGTGTGTTTGTTCTAATTCGAATCTTTGATTGTACCCTAATTGATGACTTCTGGTATATGGTTTTTTTTCTCTTTGTTTTGAATCTGACTCGTCTGGGTTTTGCAAATGATAAAAGGAAGCCTTTATTTTTTATGCCGGTAACTAATCACTTTGTGATTGGTACATTGGTGACGAAAAAAAATGGTTTCTTTGATGAAAAAACAACACAATAAAACGATTTCGTGATTATTGTGTTCGACTAAATTTGCAGGAAATTTTACCGAGACTGAGTTGTGTTTAGATTCAAGAACAGGGTATGAAAAACCTTGGTATATGATGATTTTGGCTCTGATACCAATTGTTGGCCCGTTTTTCTAGATCTTTAATCAAAATATACCAGTAATAACAAGAAACAATTGAATCAAAAGACTTTTCTATATTTATCAGTCATAATTCATACATAATATGTTCATAGTATATATACTAATTGAACGGTACAAAGTGAACCGTTGTGATGGTTCAGGGATATGGCAGTTATGTTATAACTGTCACATAACCGTTTTCTCTAATTGCTAAGTTGACTTTAGAGGTCTGACTTTCTTGTTTGACTTTTGTTGACCGGGTCGTTTTGGGTATTGTGATGGGTCGATTGGGATTAACCCAATAAAAAAAATGAGTAAATTGCACAAATGGTCCCTGTGGTTTGCCCAAATTGCAGATTTCGTCCCTGAGTTTTCGAAAGTGCAGGCGGCCTCCCTGTATGGAAACTTTGGTTCCGTTTTGGTCCCTTGATGCTAACGCTCTTAGTTGGTTCCAGTTATATTTTGGACCATTTTTTAAACCCAAGGGCAGTAATGTCTTTTCAATTTGTTTGTTTATATCAAAAACTCAGATTATTACCTAATTTCTTTAAACGATCCCAATTCCACTTTCTTTAACCCTAACCCATTTTCATCCCCGTTTGATTTGATTTGTTGCAATCACAATCCTTAAAAAGTGGCCACATATAAACATGACAACACCAATCCAACATTGGTATATTAGACCAGATGGAGAAAATTTCGATGAATCAGTTTATGGTAAAAAGTTTTTTGCGTTATTTTTTATCTTTCTTAGTGAGATATTGTGTAATTTACACTAATTTACTCTTATTTTGATTGTGCAACAGATGCATATCCCAACTTGTTTACAATGAAGTTCCATCATGGTGGACGGTTCACAGATTTTCCAAATAGGAAGTATGTTGAAGGTGAGGTAACCTATGTGGACATGTTAGACATTGATAAATTCAACATTGATGTGATACATTCAGTATTGAACTGCATAGGTTATGATGGTAATGCCATAACATACTTTCACTACATGCCATTGAAAGGTTTAGATTATGCACTTAGGACTTTAAGTAGTGTTAATGATACCTGCAACATGTTAAAGTATGTGCATAAGCATAAGACTATGTATGTGTATGTTGAGCATGACCATACCACAATAGAAAGTAATAGTGAACAAAGTTTTAAGAAAGCAGCTGAAGTTAAGGAGTTTGATCCAAATGTGGATATAGTTGATGTGGATGATGTTAGGCAGTTTGATGGGAATGAAGATGATGAGGTTGACTATCAGGATGATGAGGATGATGATGTTGAGTATGAGGATGATGAGATTAAGACAGATGATGAGCAAGATAGTGAGAGTCATGATAAAATTGAGGATATAGTAGATGAGGATTACATAGTTGATGAAGTGGAAGTGAACATGAATGGTTTTAGCTTTCAAGTTGATGATGATGGTGAGGCTGAACATAATGACCATATTATACCTGAGATGACTGTGGCTGAAGAGGCTTTGGAAGAGATTGATTTTGACTCATTTGAGAGTGATGTAGGTGATGATGAACAAGCAGAAAGAAGAAAAGGTCTTAGGAAATTAAGAAAAGCTGCTGGTGCATTTGGTATTAAAAATAGTTTCTTTGTTGGAAAGGAATTTGCAAATAGAGATGTAGCTAAGGAGATGATTAGAGCTTATTCTGTTGAGTGTAGAAGAAACATTGAATTTGTAAAAAATGACAAGCTTAGGATTAGGGTGAAGTGCAATGGTGTTGTTCCCACTGTCAATAACAAAGACAGTTTTTTAGATAAAGCTAAGGACAATCAACAAGCTAATATTAAGGGTAAAGAAGTTGTCGCTGTCAAGGGTAAGGAAAAAGTCAAGAGTAAGGGCAAGATAGTAAATACACATACAGGAAAAGACAAAATACAATGTCCCTGGTTACTTTATATAGGAAAAGGAGATAAGGGAAAGTGGGTTATTAAAACATTTAAGGATGAGCATAATGCTTAAAATCAAGAAAGATAAAAGCAACCACTTCTACCTTTCTTTCTAAACATTGTCAAGATCTAATTCACATGAAGCTTGAGATTCCTGTTTTAGCTGTACAAGAACATATGCAAAAAAAATTCCATGTGGGTGTATCCAGGACTAAAGCCTTTAGGGCTAAAGCAAAAGCATAAGTTCAAATTAAAGGTGATGCAACTGTGCAATATTCTTTATTAAAAGACTATGTGATTGAGCTACAGAGATGCAACCCAGAAACTACAGTTAAGGTTGATGTATATGGGGAAGAAGATCCTGATTCACCAACTAGAATGTTCAGGAGGATCTATGTTTGTTTGGGTGCTTTGAAAAAGGGGTTTCAAGCTGGTGGAAGAGATCTCTTAGGTTTGGATGGTGCTTTCATGAGAAAACCTTACCCAGGGCAATTGCTTACAGCAGTAGGTGTTGATGCTAATAATGGCATCTACCCAGTGGCTTATGGCATAGTGGAATCAGAGTCACAATACTCTTGGACATGGTTTTTAAAATGCCTTGGTGATGACTTAGACCTATACAACAACTCAAATTTCACCTTTATCACAGACAGGCAAAAGGTAACATATATTTCTATTCACTTTAAGCTTATTATTTAAGTTGTTGTAAATGTACTAATGTTAACTTGATGTATTAGGGTCTCTTACCAGCAATTGCAAAGTTATTTTCATCAGCTGAACATAGGTTTTGTGTAAGGCACATACATGAAAACATGAATCTGACATGGAGAAGAGGAGAGTACAAGGACATGCTGTGGAAGTGAGCAACTGCCTTGACTGTGGTTGAGTTTAACAGAGCTATGGAAGAATTGAAAGCCTACAATAAGAAAGCTTATGAGTGGTTGAATAAAATTCCACCACAACATTGGAGCAGGGCACACTTTTCTGGTATGTACAACTAATTGCATACATTCTAGCTTATGAGTAGTTTAGTAATTACACTTAACATAATCTGACACTTAACATATATAACCATATAGGGAGGGCTCATTGTGATCTTTTGATAAAGAACATTTGTGAGGTCTTCAATAGACAACTGTTACAAGCTAGGGATAGTCCAATAATTTCTGCACTAGAGTATGTGAGAGAATATCTTATGAAAAGGATTGTTCTTGTCCAAAATGTTATTCTAAAAAGTGAAGGACTACTTACTCTTGCCATCACAAAGATTTTACTTCCATTAAAGAAGCTGCAACACAATATACTGTGCAATGGAATGGAGCAGATCAATTTCAGGTTAAAGGTCCATGGGGGTGACCAGTGTGTGGTCAATTTGGAAAAGAAAATGTGTTCATGCAGGAAGTGGGAAATTTCTGGCATCCCATGTAAACATGCAGTGGCTTGTATATATGATATGGCTGACAATGGTACAGATGTTGGAACTCCTGAAGACTGGGTACATCCTTCTTACAAGCTACAAACATGGATGGATGTTTATTCTCATAAGATAAATCCAGTTACAAGCAGGAAAGTTTGGGCTAAGTTTGATTGTCCTACAACTGTGATTCCCCCAAAATCTATTCCACATATTGGCAGACCTTGTAAAAAAAAGGAAGAAAATTGCAGGTGAAATTGATATGGTTAAAGGGGGGAAGCTTACTAGAAAAGGTAAAACAGTTACTTGTTGCATTTGCAAAGGTACAAGGCATAATAAAAGAAGCTGTAAAGTGAAGGGTGATGGAACAAGTCAAGTTGGGCCAACTGATGGTGCAAGAGTAACTGCATCAGCAAGTCAAGCTGAGCCAAGTGAAGCTGCAAGAGTGACTACATCAGCAATTGCAAGTCAGCTTGCTACTCAACCAATTGGTTCTCAATAAGGAAGTGAAGCTGCTAGTCAACCAAGCATAGAGAGAACAAAGACCACTGCAAAAAGGCTAACTCCAACAAAGTAACTGGAACAAAGACCACTGTGTGGTTGTTTTTCAAGACTTTATCTATCTAGTATTTGTGTTTATGTTTTAAGACTATGTGTTTTATTACATTATGGTTAGTTGCAGACTTTAAGAATTTAGGGTACTTGTGATACAAATTTTCACTTTCTAACAGGGTTTATATCCTGTTAAATGTATTACATCCTTTAGGTTACTCATGTGTTGTGTTTCTATGTTATCACTAGAACAGATTGAACTTCAATAAAACATACAAACAACATTAACCAACTGCCAATACTTCATATAAACTTGAACTTCAAATACATATCACAAAATCAATTGACCATTACATATTTGTTCGTCAATTATATGTTCAGTTTATTCATAGTCTAACAAGCTACCATTACATCAAATTGAACAAGATAAAAAAGATCCAACTGCAAATTAGGCAAATCTTCAACCTTCTGTTTTCCCTAACCATTCCATTCAAAGCCACTTGTAGTACATTTCTTGACCTTAGCAAACCAGGGATTATTGCAATTGCACGAGGACACATAGGTGGATCCAACCACACAAAAAACCCGCAACTTGGAACTTGGGAGCAAGAATGAAAACGGCTACCAGGGTTTAAATTTGTCCATGAAGTTCTAACGATTGATTGCTTACCACAAAAGCAATGGACCATTGTTATGTGTGTGTGTGGTAATGTGTGTTTTTGGGAAAATAAATTAGGGTTTATGGCTGTGTTGGGATTGTGTGTGTTTTGATTTGGGGAAAATAAAGTATAGGTGGGATTCTTAAAGTGTATATAATAATCTAACCCAACATTGAAAAGACAATATTGCCCTCGTGTTTAACAAAGTGCCCACAAGATAACTGGAACCAACTAACAGTGTGAGCAACAAGAGACCAAAACGGAACCAAAGTTTCCATACAGGGAGGCCGCTTGCACTTTCGAAAACTCAGAGACGAAATATGCAATTTGGGAAAACTACAGGGACCATTTGTGCAATTTACTCTAAAAAAACCCTTTAAATGAGTAATCTTTCTCCACCATATTTACCTAATTTTTTAATCTTTTGAAAAATCAGCTGAAGCAACAACTTGAATACCATTTCTGATATTTAGTTGACCCTAAATCGTTACTATATCTCGCATGCACACATGTAATATTTATTATGAATTGTAACTTGGTTTGATGAATGAACCGATTACAAGAATGGAGATATATGCCAACTATACTAAGTGTATTTTAGGTAAATACTAATGGCATCCTAATCTCTAACTAAACATACATATCAATTACAATAAATGACTAACAAACTCATAAGATCATATCAATTACAATAAATCTGCTACTAACAAATTCGGGCTTGGGCCAACTAACTTATCCATCTAATAATATTCACATGACATTTTATAGAAAATCAAATTAAGTTAAAACACACTCAGATCTATGATCTATCATTGCATTCTTCATGAGTTATTAAAGATGTATTTGGACCAGATGGTAGTACTACACTTAAGAAATTATAAAAACTTCCTTACATCAATATATAACTAAACTACATATAAAAAGAAAATGGTCAATTGTTGAATGTTGATAATGGTCATGGTAGTTTGAAATGTTGAAATTGAAATGAAATAAAATGTTGCCATGCGTTTGAACATTCAAAGGAAAGTATGACTTTTTTAAACAGACATGCCTCTTAAAGATGGGGAATGTTTAAAGAGTATTGAATGGGTTGTAGTATTGAATGGGTTGTTTAAAGTTTAAAGAGAATACTATTTAATGCGCTGTTTATAAACTTTGTTGACTTGGAAGGATGGAATCATATATCTTAGGTAACAATCTTCGTATAACGGGCATGTCATTAAACTATGTATGGCAAGTTGAATTATTCAAACATTTTTTGTATACACACAACTAGTATATACACGACTTATAAGTTCGAAGTATTCAAACAGTACAACAACTTAATTCATATATTAGGTAACATACACGCCTAATACATACAACACAACTAGACATTCGTATAGACACAGCAAGTTAAACTATGTATGGCAAGTTGAATAGCTTTTGTATACACACATTCGTATAAAGAGCAACACCACAACTAGATATTAACCGGAATTCATTACAAATTGAAACTTATAATGAAACTAAATATAAGAATGATTTGAAATGTAGTATTCCATTGCCCTATTAAGTCATCCACCCCATGATCAAACACACAACTTTCAGTCTTACACTTCCTATCATCCAACACTTCTTCCTTTCTTTTTTCATCCAGAATTGTTGCATACACATGTTTCATGATTCTTAGCATTAAGATTCCATATTTCCAGTTTAAGTTTCTCATTATATTCTTTGTTCTTATGGCTTGTTTAGTTCATTTCACGGGCTGGTTTTAGACAAAGAAAAGATGAATAAAGTCTAGAAAATTATAAAGAATGAAGACAGGGGCTGGATATGTGCTGACTATATCTCAAGGGTCTGAAGATTCGAAGTTCTGCATTTTGTAGCCTATATATTTGTCCTATGTCTTTAGGGTTAAACAACAAAAAAAAACACATCGTCTATATATCTCTCTCTGTCCCTGTAATCATTTGATTCCATCTCTTGTGTAACTTCTTACTTTGATTGTATCATTGATAATCATTTTGTACTATAATCATTTTGGTATTAATAAATCATTCAGTTACGTGTTAAAAGATTTCACTGTGTTTATCTTCTAAATCACTAAGATCTGGTTAAGATCATTATATCCATACTTTTCTTCACTTAGTTGATCTAATATAATGTAATATACTAATTTATTTGTTTATTGTTAGTTTCGAAAGTCTTCATATGATGCATTTGTTATGTTTTATGGTGTACATATGGAGATAAAAATTGTGGAGTAGATAATGACATGAAGATGGTGATGTGGTAGTTATTAGATTTTCTAAGGTTAGGTTTTTCTTGCATCTTTTGCCAACGAATATCTTTCATTTAGCTTTTAAGTTTAACAAGATATTTATGTTTATTGAATTTATATACTGATAAGTTAAAAAGCAAAATGGTGTGTTCATAAGTTCATAACATGTAGCTACACCAAACCGTGAACCATAACTCCTTTGGCTTCAGGATCAAGGCTTCATTTCGTTCGATTGTTGTATTTTTGTGCAATTTTTTATGTTTATTTATGGTTAGTAAGTTTAGTTCTCTGTTCTTTGTGTTTTGGTTACTCAAGAGTATTTTATTTGTACTTTGTGTTGTGTTTGCAGTGGTTAATAAATCCTGAAACTAGAAGATATGAAAATAGATGAAGACTCAAAGCTAGAGTATGAAGATTTGAAGATAAAGAAGGTTGAACAACTAATTGGTAACAAAAACATATTTAGTACATGTAACAAATATAGCTCAAGTTATTCCGCCAATTGTTGAATTATGGTATACCATTTCTTTGTTTACGATATGAGTTATTTGGAAGTTTGTTGACGTGTAACTTTTGGGAATGAAAATTTCGGGTAAACATGTGAAGGGGCAGAGTTAGAAGGATAGTCATTGGAAGAAATATGGGGTTGTGTTCATCTATCACAGACAAACACCATTACCCAATGTTGTACCCAATGTAGACATGTAGTAAGCAATGTGTATGTACTTTTATTGATAAATATTTATTTATAGTACAATAGTTCATAGTATTGGTGTAGATGATAGCAAAACCATAGGTGGTAATGGATGTGTTGTTTCTAACTTTGTATCAGATGTAGGAAGCTAAACCTTTTATTTTCACTATTAAATGAGAGAAAGAATTTCTATAATATTAAAAACTGTTTGAGAACTCACGCACAGTCCAATGAAATCTTCAAAATAATAAAAAGGATTCTATTGGATGACTACAAAATTTAAAATTTACAATCTCGCATTCGAAAACTATGCTATGAAAAGCCAAAATTAAAAGTAGCTTGGTGCTTCAAAGAGAAACACTTACCACAATATCGCATATCGTTAATTGTCTGCCGCTAGAAACCGCTGCCGCTAGACGCGGGTACTCGCATAGTATTTGTTAAAACCAATTCTTCCAAATATATACATATATTTAATTGACTAAGAAAAAAATAACCTTCTAGCTACTTGTTGATGAAAGTCAGCTTATGGATACAAGTTGAAAGAGTAAATATTCTGAATCTGAACAAAGTGGATAACAAATATTAGCCTGATCTTTGATAATAGTAATGCAATTAGTTAGTAACTCACGCAGATGTAAATTAGCACCTAATGCCATACTTAGTTTCTAATAACCCTCTACACCTGAAGCTACAAAAACATATAGAAATATTTGTGGAAAACTAGAAGGGGGGGTTGAATAGTTTTGGCGATATTAAGTTAGTTTCAAAAACTTTAGATTCGATATTATGTGAAATCGTATGGATGTTGAGAAAGTATAGATCTAATGATAAAGCAAGTAAATAAAGTAAAGCAAGGGATAGAAATGACACAACCGATTTATAGTGGTTCGGCTACAAGGACACCTTCCTTGCCCTACTCCACTCCCCGAGTCACCTACTCGAGAGTTCAAGCACTATGTCAACAAACTCCTTCAACTTGGCGGAGAAGCCTTCACAACGTTGCTTACACCTTTTTCCGATACAAAGCTAAATACCGAGTCCGTAACACGGTGGACCAAACCAACACGACTATTACACAACAAATATGTGAAATATCAAATACAAGATCTTCGCTACAGAAATCTTGCGGAGGAACAAATCAATCAAGGACCCCTTGCTTGGATGACTTGTAGAATGCTCGTGATCTCGCCTTAGAGAAGGACCTATATGAGAATCACTAAAGAAAGAAAGAAAGAAAGAAGTACTCTCTAGATCTAGTGATCTTTTGTTAGAAGAGAATGAGAGTATATGAGAGAATTAGTAAGAAGAGGGGTGAGTTAGAATGAAGAAATGGCTCTCTATTTATAGGCAAAATCTGCCCCTGTTCCCCGGATCCCACGGATCCCTCCCACAAGGGATCCGTCTAGTGTAATCCTAGGGATCCGTGGGACGCTCCTCTTTGCCCATGGGTTTTTTGGTTATTTGTCATGGGTCATGGGTTATGGGTTGGTCCATGGGTATTCTTTTAGATTCAATGTATCTAATGAGTACAATGTATCTAGTCTTGTGGCTATGGGTCAATACCATGGGTTATGGATATGATCCATGGGTTGTGATTTTTACCCATCCTAATAAACTATTACAACAAATGATTAATTACAACATTTTTGTATTAGATGGCTATATGTAAATGCTTTACAAAAATAACATGTATCCTTATAATTGTACTTAAGATAACATTATATTTGTTATCAACAAAACACAAAGAGGTCGCAAAATATTAATAAACGTTTTTACGGTTTATTTGTATTAACAATCTCCCCCTTTTTGTTGATGACAAAACATAATGTTATGATGAGTAAAACTTAAGAATAGATGTATGTTTTGAAAGCCCCTAAGTTTTACTTCTTCTCCCCCTTTTTGTCGAAACAATGTCAGTAAATACCCAAACCCTTTAATCTAGGATTTGAATAGAAAATAGCCCTAGTGTTTAGTCCGTTAAACACTAACAGGTCACTGAGTGCATAGTCTCTCAGTGAGCCATCTTTAGGATACTCAGTATGAGGCGAAGAAGAAGTCTCTCCACTCAGTAAGGCGAAACTTAAAGGGTGAAGACTGAGTCAAGAAGAAGATGGTGGATTCAGTGAGTGATGACAATAACTCACTGAATCCCTAAGACTCCTCTCCAACTACTTACACTGAAGACAAACTGAAGTAGAAGACTGAAGGATGTAAAGACTGAAGAATGAACGGGACAAGGCGGGATAAGTTTGAATCAGATAAGACGACGTTCTTATCAACCAAAGTCAACTTTCCCTGAATAGCAAAAGATCAGGCTCAGTGTCATCACTGACCTTAGGAAAGTAGTCTTGTCTCTTACCTAGAATAGCCTTTGTAAACAGAGACAAAATGCATCAGTATTTTGTCTTCTGTAAGATGTCAGTTTGTCACTTAGGAAAGAGTTAAATCTCATACATGTATAAATAGCATAAGAGAAGGAGTGAAAAGGTTAAGCTTGTGAATTGTAAAAACACACATACATGCAAGCCATCTTTTCATTCCTCCAAATACAACTTAATCCCTGAGATTAGGGCTGAGCAAAGGTCCAGAACCGACCCGAACCGACGTGACCCGAGAACCGAATTTCACAAAAAGCATGAACCGAAACCGAACCGAATCGGTTCGGTTCGGTTCGGTTTTGTGTCGGTTCGGCCCGGTTTACATGCTTTAGGTGCGTGTTTGGTCGGTTTTGGGTCGGACCGAACCGAACCGAACCGAACCAAAAACCGAAATCCGATAAGACATAGAACCGAAACCGAACCGAAATTGGTCGGTCCGGTTCGGTTCGGTCCAGTTCGGCTCGGTTTTCCGGTTCGGCTCGGTTTTCTCGGTTTTGTGCTCAGCCCTACCTGAGATAGCTCAGTGGGTTCTAAGAGTTGTGCTCAAACTTAGCCTGAGCTTAGAGAGGAGTCACCAAACTTTGTCATTTCAATCCCAAGTACTGTTCCGCAAGTACTTGGGTAACGTATTCTTTTTGATTGATTTCTAATAAAGAATATGATGTTGAAAATTACTTTGTGTGTTTTACTTATATTAATTTCAGTCATTGTTCACTATTAACTTGTTTTACATTCTTAAACTGTTTTAAACGGTAGTGAACGGGGAACAACAAGTGGTATCAGAGCAAGGATAATTATAAAACATTTTTTAGGCCGCTCTAAAAGTTTTTAAATTAGGATCCTAAATGGCTGAAATTGATGTACCCCAACTAGTCGATAAAAAGGGTGGAGCTTATTCAGCTGTTGCCCCTAGACTTGAATTTGGCAAATTCAACAAATGGAAAAAGTAAATGCTTTGCTATTTGATTGGGATGGAACATTATTATATCAAGTGTATAAATGAAGGTCCATTTGTCCCAAAGGCTACTGAAGGTTTGCCTAAACCTGAAGCTCAGTGGACCCAGGATGAAAGGAGAGTGGTCAACCAGGACCAAAGACTGAAAAGTATCATAATATCTTGTCTTCCTAACGATATTATGGAGTCTGTTATAAGCTGTAATACAGCTAAACAAACCTGGGATGACCTAGTTCATAGTCATGAAGGCCCATCTGATACCAAGGAAAACAGGATAATGGACCTGAAACTTGAGTATAACACCTTCAGGGCTAAGGACTCAGAAACTCTCTTTCAAACTTACACCCGGTACAAAACTCTTTTAAATGAACTGTCAAATGATGGTGTTAAGTTGTCCAAACATGAAATAAATGTTGGTTTTGTCAACAGTCTCCCTGAGAAGTGGTTGAATTTCTCTCAGGGACTTAGGAATGCTAATCATATCCAAAATCTTGAGCTTCCTGAAATTTATGGGAAATTTGTCTATGAGGAAAACCTCATCAACAGACGATACCCTGACTTAAAGAAGTCTCAGGAAGTCAAGAAGTCCCTGACCACCACCTCATCACCAGTATCAACTGCTTTCTATTCTAACAATGTTCTTCAAGATTTTCAGGAAAATTCTGATGATGAGCCTAATGAGAGATCAAGTGAGGCATACCTAAATGACCTGAACACTGAATTTCAGGAAAGGGCACTCCTTGCTAACTCTCGAAGGTTTATAAAAAGAAATAAAGGTTTTTCAAATGCCAAAGCAAATGAGGACACTGAATGCTTTAAGTGTCACAAAAGAGGTCATTTTGCAAAAGACTGTTTTTCAAAAACAATTTTTGAACCCTCTTATAAACCATCAGGGTCAAATCAGTCCTCAGGCTTTAGCAAATTTCAACCAAAAATCTATCAGTCTCATCAAAACTTTCAAAACAAATCTGATCAAAACAAAACTGTTGATTTTGAAGCTAAGTATAAGAAAGTCAAAGCTAAGCTTGCATTGCTCGAGGCCAATCTCTCAGAAACAACAAAAAGTGTTCAATCTGTGCAGGGTAAAAACAAAGGCCTTGTTGCTGAAACCTTTGACTGGAATGAAGAGCCAGTGTCATCAGATGATGAAATGGTGCATGTCAGTGCACTGATGGCCCTCTCAGAAGAGGACAAGCTGGCTGTTGGAAAGAATCATGCCAGAAATGGAGAATGGGTCAATATCACAATGAAAAAGGTAAATATTCTACTTTCTATGGATGATGACTCTGATTGGCAGTCTTACATGAATTATCTTAATGTTGACCTTAAGTTCATAGAGGAGCAAAGACTGAATCTTTTTTCAAAATACAACAAGCTAAGTTTTGAATTAAACAAGTGTAGGGATGAACTGCTTCTTTTAAAACAAGCTAAGCTTGAGGCTGTCACTTTGCAAATTCAAAACACAGAACTAGTTAAAAGAAATCAGGCTCTTCAAGACGAACTCAAAAAGGTTCAAGATATTCTTGATAGTTGGACTGCTAAGAATCCCAGGGTCTTTGATGCTGTGGGAGCCCCCAGTAGCAAGAAGAGAGTGTTAGGTGAAGATCATCTTCCTGACTCTCTCAACAAAGACCATGGTCCTAAGCCATTTGTGTCTGGTGGTATGATTACCAATATGTTGACTATTCCCAAATCTAGTGATTGGATTGAACGGATCAATCCTGAGAGTAAGCTTCCAAATTTCGATTCTGGAAGGATTCTAGAGCCTGAAAGCCAAGCTCTAAAGAGCATGCTTGGACTCCCTGATGTGCCCAGTAGTACTGAACACATCTCTGAGTCTGAAGCAGAATCTCAAGCACCGCTTCCACCACTGAAACTTCTTCAGGGTGCTGCACCAAGCTCTGAGCTTACTCCATTACAATTCAATCCTCACTCACCAAAAGAAAATTCTGGACTTGGTAGAACCATCCTGAAAAGACCAACAAAACCAACTCAACAATATTATATTCCTACTGAGACCTCAACATCCTCTGTCCCCACTGAAGCTGACCAAATTCAGCAACTAACTGAACTTGTGAGGAAGCTGACTGAAAAGATGGAATCCATCGAAAAAGCTCATGATTCAATCAAGGAAACTAAATCAGCCTCATCTAGCTCATCAAAGTCAAAATCCACAAACAAACCCAAGCAGAAGTGTGAGCTGTGTCATTACACTAGTCATACCACTGACAACTGCTATAGAATCCTTTTTTGTATGATCTGCAAAAAGGATGATCACAGAACTGCATACCACTTACAGTATGTAAGTTCTGTCAGTCAAGCAAACTATACCAAAGTTGGTCATCAGTATGCTTCATCCTTCAAAACTGCTCCCAAGAATATAGCAAAACCTTTTCCTCTTTGCCCTCACTGTAGGTTTAATGATCACCATCAGGATGATTGTCTCATGAACACATGCTATGATATATGCGGTAATCCAGCTCATGAGACATCCCACATGACAATGTCATTTATGCAAGGAGAGGTACAAAACAACCTAGAGTCACTGAGTCTTCCTCAGTCTCCAAATGCAAAACCTGTGGTAGCACAATGCACTCAACCACTGACCATGAGTCAATTACCAAATTCAAAGAGACCTTGAGACCCAAGCCCACTAGCAAGTGGGTCACTAATAGAAACTAATTCAGTTTACTACTTGTGCAGAGACATGCCAGGGAGCCTATTTGGCATCTAGACAGTGGATGCTCAAGAAGCATGACTGGTGTGAAGGAGTATCTGCACAAGTATGTAGAGGAACCAGGACCCAAGGTAGTATTTTGTTAGGAATTGGAAATTCCATGTTAAAGTGTCGGTCACCCCAAATATTATCTAGCATAGTTTAGCTCGTAGACTTGTCGTTAGTTACGTTATGTAGTAGCTTATTAGTTAATTAGTAGCGTAGAATAGTTTAGTGTAACACCGTGGAGGAAGGACGGGTCTTTACCCACTGTATGCCTGATCCACAGGCCGATAGGAGGTCGTTGTGTCTGTAAGTATAAATACCCCTTCCATCCATGGAAGGGGTGGTGCTTTCAATCTAATATTTCATAATTTGTGCTACAAGTCTCTACCAAGAAAACACCCAAATCTCTACTTTCTCTCTCTAAAATGGCTATCATGTATTTTGATCATCCAAGACCACCCGAATCATCAAACACAATAATATTATCGATCCTACAAATGGTATCAGAGCCAGGTTTATTGTGTTGTGGTGATTTATTGTGGTTTTTTGATTCATGTTAAAACTGTTTTGTGCACTCTTGTGTGGTCGGAAAATATTTTTTCCAGTTTGTCTTTTGGTAAATTGTTTCAAAACTGTTTTGACATGTATCTGTTTGCTCATAATGTGTCTTGGTCCAATATAAGTCTTTTTATGTCTTGTTTCATTTTTTCTGTCCAAGTCAAGTCAGTTATTACATCTACTTTTCTACAACTTATTGTGTTCCAATCACTCTTTTTATGGTCTAAATGGGTTAAAAGGTGTATCCTTTTAATATTTTCTGGGTAACTTTGAGTTTGTACGAAAAATAGGTTGATATTCCTGCTAGCGATTTGACTGTTATGTTGTCCGGATTCATTGTTTCTAAGTAGCGACTTGGATATTCGTTAACTTTCTTGAAAGTCAATAGCGAGTTGAGTCATATTTTATTAGCGACTTGCATCAACAAAAATGTAGCGACTTGTACTGGTTTGACTTTCGAGTCAAACTAAAATAAGGTTAGCGATTTGTGAGTTTGGAAAATGTTAGCGACTTGTGTCAAAAGCAGCTAGCGACTTGTTTAACTGTCCTAGCGACTTGCTTTGAAAAATTTGCTAGCAACTTGACCCACAAAAATGGTAGCGAGTTGTGACAAAACTCTGCTAACGACTTGTAACGACAGAAATGATGAAGAAGAATGTAATTAACCAAGACCTTATACCACTATACCAAATACCAAATACTAAGACCACAACCAACAAACACTCGTCTCATCACACAACGAACTACAAAACTCAAAACTGAAAAGAAATGGTTTTTAAGATATCTTAGATTGAATTCGTGGCTCAATGGTACACATCATGACCATCATGGATCTATTTACACGAACTTCTCTCATCACTGATTTATTGTGATTCGAACTCTAAAATGAAAATGCCAATATCATCTCAGATCCGAATCAAGACTAGACAAAGCTTCAAAGATCTCAGAAAGTTCATCATCGATCTCTATATGAAGTACTTCAAAAATATGTACGAATCTTTAAGAAAAGGAAGATAACAAGGGTGTCACTTCTTTTGTCTTAATTCGTTCTAAGATTATATTAATCTTGTTTCATGACTTTTATAAGATTAATCTATATCACTGAATAAGCTTTTTGCTTCTATTGTATGTTTTCGAAAATAAGGATAAGGATTATAACATCACGTTATATCCATGACTCCTGTTTGTTTACTCTAATCATAACATCACATGTCAACTTCAACGATGAACTCAAAGATAAATCTTACCGAGACACAAAGTTAGATCCTGAAATCAAGACAGTAGTTCAAGCCATCCCTGTGGCGAACTATATGTACAAATAAGCTCAGATGTGTTGGTGTGATATCGTTGATGAAGATGTTTATGAATGAATACTACCTTGATAACACATCGTTGCAGCCTCTATTTCTGATCTAATATCATGCTGCGTTTATTTTTGTGAAGAAATAATAAGAGGGGAGGTGGATTATAAGAGAGAAGTTAGGGTTTGTTAGAAGAATTTTTAGGGCAAGAGTGTGAGGGATACGGTTTTTATAACCCATGTTTTTAGGGCAACATTTTTTTTTCTTTTGGAACGTGACATGTTTGGATCCAAGTGATAAATGGGCCTAACTGTGTACATGGGACGTTGTGTGATATTGGGCCGATTTTGTCAAGGTTATATGTATATGGGGCTTCTCATGATCCGGATTTTCATTAGTGGACCTTGATTCAAATTGGATCATGCAATTTGATAATGAGACTTGTTATAATATGAGATTTGATATCACGTGGATTATGAGACTTGGATAAAATGAGATTTTTTTTAAGAGATTTTTCAATGATATTTGGTATGATATAAGAGTTGATGATGAGAGTTAATGAGATGACGAGATTTGTTGTGTTGCGCGGGTTGACATTTTGGTTATACATTTTCACGATTAATATTATGTCCTGGCTTGAATCAATGATTGAACAACGTTGTCTATTGGGTTGTTTGGACGGTATTTCTTATTTGGACTTGAAGTGAGGTTTTTCCGGGCACGTTTACTTATTTCGTCTTCTTTCTTTCTACCCTTCCGCAAAGATGACTTGTTTGGGCGTTTATAGAGGGTGACAAAGACTTGGCTATTTAATTACGGTTGTGATTCTTTCTCGTTTAACCCACAATGTAACTATCACTTCAGTGTCTCACTCAGTTGAGAATGTCAAGAGGTTTTGTACATTGGGTACACCATTTCTTTTTCACAAGGATTAGTACAAGCTTAAGTAGCAAATCTGGGGAATTCTACTTCATGTTCATGTTTGGTATATCGGGTTTACTTCTTCAAGTGGCCACTGCAATTGCCGACAAAATGCGTGAATGATGTGTTTACCAATGAGTGTATTGGATGGTTGATGATATTGTTGATGTTGGATATTGAACCGCTGATGAATCGCTGCATGTTCCCCTAAAACAGATATTCACCGAAACCAAAGTTGTCATAACACGTTCAAACTGACATTGTTTACGGTTTTGTCTTGATTTTGTAAAATCCCGCGACAGAATCTATTTCTCGGTTTAAATCATAGACTTGTAAAATCCAGTGAAAAAAATGGAAACATCCTGGTAATTATAAAGTGCGTTTCCGGATCTATCTTACGGTTTATTCTTGGTTTTGTAAAATCCCGCGAAAGAAACTATTTCTCGGTTTAAACCATAGAGTTGTAAAATCCCGTATTGATGGAACCATCCTGGAGGAAGGAAAGCGCATCTCTGGATCTTCTGATGCTGGTGCTACGGTTTCTGCTTCGAAGAAGGGATAAAAGGATGTGCTTCATAAATTGGATGTGAGTTTGGATATTCGTCATGGCAGTCTGGTTATTACATGGTTTTACGGGGTGATGTGCTTTTAACCATGGTCGGGATGAAACCATTATCATAGTTCACTTAATACGTCAAAGGAGGCTAGAATTTGAGCTTTTAACCAGAAGATGTGACAACGAGGTTAATTCGCTATTATTTATTTGAGGTTGAAGTGAAATATCACGAGCAAGTGCACTTAGTATCTGAAGGTATCGGGGATGGTTGGATGAAGATTCTTCATGATCCTTGTTCGAGCTTATTATCAAAAACGAAGACTTGGAAATCTAGTTATTGTTGGGTGAATTTTACCTTTTCTTTTTACCACTTGGGGGAATTGGGCTCTTATCATCTCAGAATAACTATCACTTTAAGGAGTTACGTTGTAGTGCTCAGTGTCACATTCAATTGTGGATTTTCAAGAGGTAATGTACGTCTTATACTTGATGGTTGGTTGGTTGAAGAGTATAGAGTACATAGAGAGTACTTAGAGATGCTAATGGAAATCGGCACCGCTCTTTGTTACATATGTGCAAGTTTAAGTCACGAGTTCGGGGTAGTTTACTTCATGGTCAAATTCATCATATTGGGTTTTCTCCATCAGTTGTCACGACAAAAGGCCTACTGAATGATAATGGGGTTGATTACATGTTTTGCTAAGAGAGTTTGAAAAGAGAGAGATTATGACGTTTGAACACAACAGTTCAAGCCTCGTTCCTCAAAGAAAAGAAATGTGTACGCTTCAGTGCGCATTATCTTCGAAAGAAGAGAAATCTTCTCAGTTATGACCATTCTCATCAACATGCTTCATGCTTTTTCCATGTGCTTCAATCATCAAGTGAACCGGGCTAACATTGATTGTTTTCTTATTCAACTTGCTCTACTATAAGGACGATGGCGACATCATGTGCTAATTTTGCGGGGGAGAAGTGTGAATAGAATACATTTGGATGATTTCACTTATTCAATCAAGAATGGCAACTCCGTATGCAATTCTTGAGGGGGAGAAAAAGTGTGAATTTACTGCATGGTTGATTGATTTCTGAGATAAAATGGTCAAACGGCTCCAAACTCATGTAAGAACCGAGCTTCTTCTTATCGGGTCATCCTTACATGGAGTTTTATTCTATGAGCCGTTGGTTGACATCTTCACACCGGCTGATATGATTATCGATAAAGTGCTTCCGGTTAATGCTTCACGTATACACCAACATGATGATTCCGAACAATCTGTCTGTTCTTGTTTGATGTGATTGGTAGTTTGGTGTTACCATCTCGTGTATTCGCTACGGCCTGATTGCTGATTTCCTTGATGAACATCTTTCTGTTCTTGTTTGATTGGGAGAGATTTTAGTTAAGGGGACTTGCAAGATGTAAGTTAATTGGGATGCTTTTAGGTGATGTTCTTATTTTTGGTGAGTTGAGGATGTTAACTATCTATTCCCCAACTGCACAATCTTGAAGAAAGTTGAGTCTACAGTTTGTTCTACATTTTCTGCTGCATGTTAGAAGACTAAAGACGAGTTGCATTTGATTTTCCAAAGACTTCTTCATATTTCGGGCATTGTCAGTTTAGGGGAGAGCACTAATTGGGGGAGGGTGAAATGTCAGATTTAATCCCCAATTAGACTTGCTCACATTACTCAGCATGTTGATTCTCACAAAGACTTCAAGCGTTCTTCTCAACAGATTTCTAGTATTTGGGCTTTCAAAGAGTTGCTGATTCTGAAGTATCAAAACCAGCAATGGGGAAGGAGACACGCATCTAAACGCGAGTAAACTTTTTATGAACTTAATACTTCTAAGTGATTGAAGATATCCCGGGAAGACGATTGTCATTACCGCAGAGAAACTCAAGGTTTGACTCATGGCGCTTAGTGTTCTTATTCCAACTATGTGGGGGAAGAGATGGAAGAGTTAGTTTCTGAAGATGAAAGAGGTACACAAGTGTATGATGATTTTGATGTTATCACAATCATCAGGGGAGAGAGATTGTGTACATTGGGGATGCTCAGCTGTTTTACTTGAGGGCTTAATCAGTGATTCAGAGATATAATCACTTATTCCGGTGTTGACATCCGCAGAGATTGTCACCCGCAGAGATAATCAGTGATTCGGCATGCTTCTTCAATGTTATCGGTTATTCTCTCTTTGGGCATTCGGGTACTTCGGGTTCTTGAGCTTCATACACTTTATTCAGGGGGAGAGAAAAGTATACATCGGGGTTATTCTTTGGCTATTGGACTTAATCTGCTACTTCGATGGTATAAGTTTCTTTGTCTTCGGGTATGTGTATTCGGGTTCGTGAGCTCTAGTCTAAGAGACTGACTGCATCAATTCGTCTACTTGGGGGAAGTGGTTTCTTGACAACTTGTGGTATGGATTGCTTCTGAATTCAGTAGTAATGAAATTTGAGATGAGTTATTTATGTGTGGGATGATACGTTGCTGTTCTTGTTGATGATATAATCCCGAATGGAGATTCTCGATTATAGTTCTTAAAAGGAGCAACGGGATTTATGATAATGGTGTGCTTCTCTGTGCACCTGGCTAAGGCAAGCTTGAAATAGAGCTTCGAATATGCTTATCTAATGGATCTTCGGTTTGGGGGAAGCTGCCAAAGTCTCTCTTTCTCAAAGGCTCATGTTCTATCTTCTATTCTGGAGCCTTGGAAGCTTTGGTGGTGAATGTTTAAGAGATGATGACTTCTATCTTCTACAACAGGGATGTTCGATATCCTTATCTCGGTACTCTTATCATCATCTTCTTTTACTATATCATCTACTCTATCTTTGTAAATATTTATCAAAAAAAACAAAATACAAAAATATAAAACCAACAAAAAGAAAATAGAAAAATATAAAACCTTCAAAAACCCATAAAAATCAGAAAATTTCAAAAATACCAAAAATATTATTTTTCAAAGACATGTCTTCTGGTATCGATAACATCTGCGGTGTTAGAAATGTCATTCAATAATGGCACGGGACCATAGATGAAGTTCGAGCAGGAGGTGTAAATATTCTTTTCTAAACATGTCTAAAAATATGGCTTACAGTTATTTCAGACTGTAACCCGGGCTTCAAAAAATGGCTTGCTATTATTTCAGATAGCAACCCGCTCTTTATAGAAAGGAAAGTGCTGCACTAAACAAAATTTTCAAATATTCCGTGCACTTATCCTAAAACATATTGAGGAAAGTATGTCGAAGGACTGCTGTTCCTACACAAATGTTTTTCCGTCTAAAATTCTTCAAAAAAATATTTGGTGTATTAAAAAATGGTGGAAAATGAGTTGCTTTAAAAACAATCAGATTCAGAGTTTTTATAAAAAGTGAAAACTCAATCAATGACTTCAGCGCTTTTAAACTTTTCAGAAAATGAGTCATTGATTGAGGGGGAGAATGTTGTCAAATTTATATCATCTAACGGACTTTCTTAATTATCCTACGTGCTTATCTGAATAAATATAATTGCCTATGTTGAAGGACTAGGTTTCTAGGATGTGATTGTTAGGATTAGATGATTATAGATTGATTAACACATTATTCCCATACCTTATATGATCTGATTGTTATGTTGCATTAACTTTTATTAGTCGATTGCTGTTTGGGTGATGTCGACCACCATATATCTGTATGTGTGTTCACTAACGTATGCAGGTATATTGGTATATAAGAATGTTCCTGATCCGGATCCCACTAATGAAGATGATTGGATGCCGAAAGGAAAGGGTAACTATTTCTTGGGTTGACAAATGAAGAAACGGAGCTTAATTGGACTTCAATGGAGAGTTGGCATAAATGCAACGTAAGAGGTCTCACTGCATCAGCAGATGGTTTTCTTCTAAGTGATTGAAGAAACGGAGCTTAATTTGACCTCAGTTGGCATTCAAAATGCAACGTAAGAAGAAGTCTCACTGCATCTGCAGACGGTTTTCTTCCAAGCCCTACAGCAACAACGGAAGCTTCTCAACCACCTAACGTATCTTTGTGCAGGATACCATTTTTAAACAATTTTGAATAATTTGATTAAATTGTTTTGAAAATGGAAAATATTGTTTTGAAAATTAATTGGACTTAACTTTGAAAATCACCGGACTTCATTTTATCAAAACTTAAGTCACTCAATCAACGACTTCGGTCATCGATTGAGGGGGAGAGTGATTTAATTTAAAGTATTTTCAAACAATATATCTTCAAAAAGTCCGTTTTGTACAAAATAAGTGGTGATCTAAAGATTTAATGTTATGTCATGGTATGATTTTTTCTTTAGAATCAAGATCTTACAAAATGAAATTTTTTCTGTTCTTGTTTGATTGTGAAATTGTTTTATTTTACTTAAAGATCTCTTAAAAACAATCATACCTGACACTAACAATCTTTAATGTCTTAAAATGGTCCTTATCAGTCATTTTTCAAAATTAAATCTTGCCACGTCTTTCCCCAAAATTTTCTAAATGATTTAAATCAGATGGGATCACAAATCTCAAATGGTTTGATATTTTTGATCGGGGGAGAGATCGTGATTTAAATCTCAAATCTGTTTTAATGGAATCGGTTTTAGTCCTTTACGGGCACTCCTGCCTCCATGTGCTAAACGATTTCAAATACACAATGCACATGTTGAGGAGGAGGATTTATCCAAAAACAAGATGAGTATTTAAACCTGGCCACATATTCTCCCATGTTTTCCAAACCTGATTAAATCACTTGAGATCCAAAATCTCAAAGGGTTTGATATTTTTGATCGGGGGAGAATTTGTGATTTTATAATGAAATTTGAAAAAAAGGGTGATCGATTTGACTCAAAAGTGCAAGTTCTCTCTAATATGTGCTAAACTCTTTCGTTTATCGATGCACATATTGAGGGGGAGCAAAGGGTTTTCTAAATGGCTTTTGTAATCGTGGATGTGCTTCAAAAGAACTCTTGCCTCTATGTGATAAAATGATTTCAAATATCCTATGCACATATTGAGGGGGAGAATATCCCAAGAAAATCAAATGGCTTTTTCTATGAAAATTGTGATCAAAGAAAATATTTCGAAGTCCTCTTGCCTCCATGTGCTAAACAATTTCTAAATCATATGCACATGTTGGGGGGAGGTTTTCTAAATGATCAAAACTATTAAGGTACAAAATGCTTTGATCTCGTATCACAAGTACCTTGATTGATTTTTCCAAATGATTTTTCAATTGGTTTCAAGGAAGAATGAACTGTAATGAGAACAACCTCAGACCACTCAGGGAATATCTTATCAGATTCAGTCTTAATGGGGGGCAACAATTCACCCTGGATTATAAAACTTTTTGCACCTCCACAGGGTTAGACTAAAACAAAGGTGTTTATGTCGCCCATCCTGAACCCTCCACAGTGAAGGATGGGTTAAAACAAATCGTTTTAGATCCAAATTTTTTGGACAGGACCCCAGTCACCAAAAAATCATTTCCCGTGGCTTGGAGGATCCTATTCGCTTTTGTGATTCAAGTCCTCGGCGGGAACCACTCATCCACTGAACCAGTTAACTCTATTCAGTTGATGATGGCATACTGCTTGATGAATGGGGTCAATGTCGACATAGGGGAGATCATTTACAGTGATCTCGTAACCAAGCTATAGAGCAAAACTAGGATGAAATACGTTTCGTATCCTAAGTTTGTCTCTTGTGCTTTGCAAGTGTTACTGGGTACAAAGTATCCTCAGGAAGAAAATTTTGGTGCTTTACCTGGCATCCCGAGCCAATCAAATTTTCAAAAGGACCCATCCATTGTCACTAATATTGAATTGATGGCCCATATGGTTGCTGTAAACAACCAGAGGGAATCAGTGTCTTCTAACCCTGCTCCTATAAAGAGAAAGGGGAAGTCTCAGACTGGGACTATGACCAAACCCAAGTCTCAGGGCCATGAGGCTTCAGGAGCACAGACTAAAAGGAAAAAGAAGCCCCCGACTCAACAGACACCCACTGGAGACCAAGCAACATCTACCCAAGGGACAACGAAGGACACTGATAAATCACAATCAGTGCCCTTGGTCCAACCTACAACTCCCCAAGATCCAGAGGGAAACATACAACCCGCTGGTAGGGGAGCGCCTTCCACAATGCCCCGTGATGACATTAGAAAATCAAAGCCTTTGTCTGAGGGCACACTGAATGATCCCAAAGACTCAGAGGGAACCAAACAACCCACTGATAGGGATACCACCTTCACTGACTCTGCTAAAGGCACTGGGAAAAACCCATCAGTGTCTCAGGGGTCTTAGGGGGATAGGAACAACCCGCCGATATGGAACCCAAAACCAATCCTGACTCCAGAGAAGGCACTGGGAAACGCCCACCAGTGTCTGAGGAGTCAAAGGGGGGCAAAGACTCAGAGGGATTAATATCACCCGCTGATATGGAACCCATCACCAACCCCTTGTTGACTGTTGCTGATGTTACTGGAATACTATTCTCTGAAGATGAACTTGCTGACAGTGATGATGAAATTTTATCAGCAGGGGAAGAAGTGGACGCTGAGGTTCAATTTGAACAAGAACCTCAGCCTGATCCACAAGAGCATACTGAATCACCATTCCAGCCTGAAAATGATGACTCCTCTTCCTCCACTGATGAGTTCAAAAGATTTGATAATGTTCTTCCACTCACCGAGAGGCAGCTTGTTCAGTGGATCACCAAAGCTTCAAGGAAGCTATACTCCGGGGTCACTGAAACATTGTGGGAACAACACACTTAGGTTGTTGCCAGTTATGCTGATCTAAAGGCTGAGGTACAAGCCTTTGATGAAAATGTTCATGAGCACAAGGATCTGATGTACGACAATCTTCACAGACTGGACGACAACTTGGCTAAATTTCTCAGGCACCTTCAGGGTGTAAGCACAAAGATAGATGAAATCAGGGAATTTGTCAAAGAAGACCCAGCGCTCAACTCTCAAGTGCTGAAGGCTACTGAGGCTTACTTGAAACAATCCTCCAGCCTCGCTGAACTGATCGAAATGCTCAAATCTGCAAATGTTCAGGTTCTTCAATCTTCAGTCCAGTCTCTTCAAGCTACATTGGGCTCTGTGAATACACAGGTGGCTACCTTGGCTCAGGCATCTTCTTCCCTGGCCTGGAATCTCGGGCCCAGAATGACTGCTCTGGAAGTATCTCAGGCAAATTTGGAAGCAAAAGTCACTGGTATTCAAACCGACACTTCAGATATCAAGGCTATGATCTCTGACATTTATCAGGCCTTCAAGGGTCAAGCAGCTCAGTCCCCCTCAGCACCAACACTAACTCTTGCCCTCACTGACGCTCCAGCAACAGTTGATGGGGAGAAAGCTGAAGAAACTCCTCTTCACACTGAGGGGGAGACAACACCACCAGTATCTGTAGCTCCAATCTCATCATCACCACCAGTCTCAGCAATACCCATCTCATCAGTACCACCACCACCAACAACAACAACAATGGAAATGATAGTGATCACACCAATAACAACAACAACATCGCCCCTGGTAGCATCTTCTTCTTCAGGCCAGGACAAAGGAAAAGGCATAATGACAACACCACCTGAGCCTGAGAAGATTCCCTTTATGATCGGCAACACTGAGTACCTGCTCACACCACAACAGCTAAGTTCATACCTTGCTAAGGAGGAAAGGAGAAAGAAACTTGCTGAAGAGGAAAGAAAGAGCAAAGAAGCACTGGTACAGGTAGTTGCTGAGGAAGCTGAAAACCTCGGAATAGATGCTAAGAAACTTGAAAAGGGTCCGGCAGGACAGAAGTTAAAGGATGCTCAAGCAGCAAAAATGGCTGAAATGAAAAAGAAGTTGGATGAGAAGAACAAAAGGACTGCAGACATCAGGAAAGCAAGAATTGACCACTATAATTGGACAATGTCAAGCAGAAGACTGCCTGAGAAGATCACTGATGTCAAGATCATCCCCAGATCCAAACCACTGGCAAAGAACGTCTACAGGGAGGATGATAAAAGACATTTCGAGGTTCATGATCCCCTAAAATTCACTGACTTTGGGATCACTGAACTCGATGAACTCGGTCCAATAATAGAAAAGAAGCAAAATACGATGGTTAAGGAGCTGATGAAGATGCTCAGTAAAAGATATGAAAGACTGGGGGATGCACCAGCACTACTGGGGATTCAGCCTGCCTTAACTGCACCTCAAGGATCTCAACCACAATCATCCACTGGCAAAAGGAAGAGAGTTGAGTTCCAGCCTGAGATAAAAGTGCCTGGTTTCGAATGCAACAGGGAGCTGCCTGAAGGTGTTAAGTTTGTTAACTGTTTGGTGATTGAAAAGCCTGAAAGAGGGCTATTTTTCATTGATGAATATGGAAACCCAGCGTTCCAAAGGTGGAGCGATATTGATAAAGCTGGAGTGGAAACAATGCTGAGCTACATACCAGTGGCTTCTCAAATTCAGACTCCTGCAAATATCAAGTTTTGTGCTGACTTAAATGCCAAGATAAGAGAGCATCCTGACAGGGAAAAACTGATCACAAAGAAAGTCAAGCTTGAAGCACTGGGAATCCATCTGGACTGATCATTTTGATTTATGTTTTTGTACTAGTGATAGGAGACATGTAATCTGATCAATAAAAGATATATGTTTTTGTTAAATTACTCAGTGTTCCTGATTGTATTCATTAGTACATTCAGTGTAAGAAGAAGCCATTTGCTCAATTACACTGATCAAACACTTAGGCTATTTGTATATCCAAATAGGGGGAGACTGTTGGGTTCAGTAAATACCCAAACCCCTTAATCTAGGATTTGAATAGAAAATAGCCCTAGTGTTTAATCCGTTAAACACTAACAGGTCACTGAGTGCATAGTCTCTCAGTGAGCCATCTTCAGGATACTCAGTATGAGGCGAAGAAGAAGTCTCTCCACTCAGTAAGGCGGAACTTAAAGGGTGAAGACCGAGTCAAGAAGAAGATGGTGGATTCAGTGAGTGATGACAATAACTCACTGAATCCCTAAGACTCCTCTCCAACTACTTACACTGAAGACAAACTGAAGTAGAAGACTGAAGGATGTAAAGACTGAAGAATGAGCGGGACAAGGCGGGATAAGTTTGAATCAGATAAGACGACGTTCTTATCAACCAAAGTCAACTTTCCCTGAATAGCAAATATCAGGCTCAGTGTCATCACTGACCTTAGGAAAGTAGTCTTGTCTCTTACCTAGAATAGCCTTTGTAAACAGAGACAAAATGCATCAGTATTTTGTCTTCTGTAAGATGTCAGTTTGTCACTTAGGAAAGAGTTAAATCTCATACATGTATAAATAGCAGAAGAGAAGGAGTGAAAAGGTTAAGCTTGTGAATTGTAAAAACACACATACATGCAAGCCATCTTTTCACTCCTCCAAATACAACTTAATCCCTGAGATAGCTCAGTGGGTTCTAAGAGTTGTACTCAGACTTAGCCTGAGCTTAGAGAGGATTCACCAAACTTTGTCATTTCAATCCCAAGTATTGTTCCGCAAGTACTTGGATAACGTATTCTTTTTGATTGATTTCTAATAAAGAATATGATGTTGAAAATTACTTTGTGTGTTTTACTTATATTAATTTCAGTCATTGTTCACTATTAACTTGTTTTACATTCTTAAACTGTTTTAAACGGTAGTGAACGGGGAACAACAAACAAAAAGTTAACCCATCAAAGAAATAAAAGTGTGGAAAAAAACGGTCCACGTATCGCTTACTCCCCCTTGACGGTAGCTCCCCCTAGTTTGGGGCGTCAAGTGAAGACAAATAAAAAAAATCCTACAAAGAGAAAGGTTAGTAACATGCTTAAATAATCTTGTGATTGACGAGAATCAAGATTGAGTGCCAAGGTATGTAAACAAGGCCTTGTAATAAAACAACAAAGTGTAGTGGTATTTATGCCACCTACAAGCATGTAACAATAAGAACAAGACTTGTTCTTGAAAATGACTCAAAAGAAAAGTACTAAAAATAGAAAATAGTAGTAATAATTCCGTCCATGCTTACATAAGGTTATGGATGGAGGTTTTGATGAGTAATGGTATTGATGCAATCAAGGATGAGATTGAGTATGAATCGCATTTCTTCCCTAAATTCTATTGCAATTTCCCTAGTGGATTGGCAATGTTCACAATGTAAGTGATGTGGGTAATGAGTGCGAAAGTTTTCCGGGTTGTTTTGATTTGTTAGTTGCGAAATATGTGGTGGAAAAATAGGAAAATACAGATCAAAGTCCGGAATGGTTGAAAGTGGTAGTGGAAAAGAACCTAGATGTTCTTGTACTTTAATAGGAGCTAAGGGTGGTGATGTTTCAAGATCATTGAATATTGTGTTTGGAGAAGTGGGAGGTGTCAAAAAGGCTATTTCTTTTTGTTTTGGTTGTTGAGATCTTGTTGGAGTCGTAAGGAGCTCCAAAAGAGTAACTTTAGGTGGTAAGTGATTTGGTGATGAAGTTGGTGTACTCGATGGTGATGAAGGAGGTGCTATAATGGAAGCATCTTGTGGTGAGTTATTTGATGGTGATGAGCCATTTGATGATGGTTTTGCTAAGCAACAAACCCGGATGCTAATCCATGCAGATATCCTAGAGTTTGATTGTGGTATTTTGGAATGTGGAAGTACAAAGGTTTGGGTATCATGAAGATGATTGTTTGTACTATGTGATTCATCTAAGTTGTAATAACTTGTGAATGACATGGTGTTGTTTGTTTGTGAAGATGAGATGAATATGCAAGCATTTTGGGAGTTCTATATATAGAAAAACAATGCATTGTAATGAATGCTTGACCCAAAATTTGAATTAAAATCTAATGATTAGATATGAATTTAAGGCATGTGATCATGAGAACACAAGCATTAAAGAACATACTCCAAAAAATAAAACAAATTTTGAGTTTTCATCCAAAGTGAGAAAAATAGAAGATAAAAACAACTTATGTCTCACGGATCCCACGGATCCTTCCCTTGAGGGATCCGTCCAGCATTAAGGCTGGGATCCGTGGGTCTGGTGATCCAGGCAGCACAAAATTTTCCTTTTGGAAATATTTTTGCCTAGTGTGTGACTATATGCAAACTATTTGGAGTTGCGGTTATCTCGACTCCTAAGAAGAAAAGAAAAATAAACTAGAAGTGGAAAAGCATACTATTATGTGAGATAACCCGAGTGCTCCTAATTCATTGTTGCTTAAATGAATGTACCCAAAAATACATATTAGTTATGTATCTCCTTTAGCATTCAAAAGACATGAGATGCAATGAAAACGGGTTTTTACTTTGTATTAATAATGAAAAAGTGATTTGTCCTAGACGTGAGAAATTGCTTTTGTGAAATTGATATGGGAAGAGGTATCATTTTTAGAAAACGTTTCAAAAAGAGGTTTCTATGTGTGAGTAAAAATCGTTATATCCTTTGAAAAGAATATGTGTATGTAATTATATGTTTGCAACTTGTAATTATTTTGAAAGAAAATAAGAGAAACTATGAGTTATAAAAAAAATTATCTTGGGTTTTGAAATTCCCGTATTGTTTGTGAGTTGTGCGTGAAATAGAGATCCTAGACTCAGAAAGAAGAAGGCTAGTGTTTACATACCTTGTAGAGTTAAAATAAATTATGACGTTTGTTCCATGAGACCAAGACCAAGACGAAGTAGGTTGAATTACTCCCGCTTCAACGGTTTGGTGAGGACGTCGGCTATGTTGTCTTCGGACACTACCTTCTCAATAGAGATGTTCCCCTTTTGAACATTGTCTCTTAAAAAGTGATGACGAATCTCTATATGCTTTGTGCGAGAATGTAATACCGGATTCTTGCTTAAATCTATGGCACCCTTGTTGTCACATAGGATGGCTATGTCGCTTAGATGAATGTCGTAGTCAACTAACGCTTGTTTCATCCATAGTGCTTGTTAGCATGCTTTGCCGGCGGAGACGTATTCGGCTTCGGTTGTTGATATTGCTAATGCCGTTTGTTTCTTTGAAAACCAAGATGTTAAACAACATCCCATAAAAGTACATACCCCACTTGTACTTTTTAGGTCAACATAATCACCTGCATGGTCAGAATCTGCATATACAATTGTTTCTACTCCCGTGCCCTTAGGATACCATAATCCTAATTGTGTTGTACCCTTAATATATCTAAATATTCTTTTTACGGCTTCTAGGTGTGATGTTTTAGGGTCTTCTTGAAACCTAGCACATAAGCAAACACTAAACATGATATCCGGCCTACTAGCCGTGAGGTAGAGAAGACTACCAATCATGCCACGATATTTAGTATTATCTATAGATTCTCCGTCTTCATCTTTAGTGAGTTTGGTGTCGGATGACATTGGTGTCCTAATTGATTTTGACTCTTCTAATCCGAATTTCTTTAACATCTCTTTTATGTATTTAGATTGATTAAAGAATATACCATCTTCTACTTGTTTGATTTGTAGACCAAGAAAGAAACTAAGTTCTCCCATCATACTCATCTCGAACTCGTCATGCATGATTTTAGAGAAATCATCACGCATGTCTTGACAAGTGGATCCGAATATAATATCATCTACGTATATTTGAACTATGATTATATGTGACTCTCTTTTCTTAGTAAAAAGTGTGTGTCAACTAACCCCATGGTATAGCTGTGTTTAATTAAAAATGACTTGAGTCTATCATACCAAGCTTTTGGAGCTTGTTTAAGACCGTAAAGGGCTTTCTTTAACTTATACACATGTTTAGGTTTTTCAAAATCGATGAAGCCCGGAGGTTGAGCTACATATACTTCTTCATTAATAAAACCATTTATAAAAGCACTTTTGACATCCATTTGATAAAGCTTTAGATCATTAGCACAAGCATACGCAAGAAGTATTCTTATAGACTCTAATCTAGCCACGGGGGCATAGGTCTCATCAAAGTCTATTCCTTTTTGTTGGTTATACCCTTGGGCAACGAGTCTAGCCTTGTTTCTAGACACTACTCCGTTTGCATCTAATTTGTTTTTATACACCCATTTGGTTCCTATTATGGTTTGATTACTAGGTGGAGGGACAAGTGTCCAAACATCATTGAAAAACAAATTGATTTAATTCTTCTTGCATAGCCATTACCCAACTTTCATCTTTTATGGCTCCTTGTGTATTCTTAGGTTCTATGGTTGAAACAAAACAAAATAAGCTACTTTGGTTTTAAACTTGAGACCTTAATGTTCTTTCGTTTAGCTTTCCTATGACCTTATCTACGGGGTGATCTTTGGACTCTTTAATGTTTATGACTTCATCATTTAAAGGTTCTTCTTCTTCATTTATCTTTTTCTTTATTACTATAGCTTCACTTTCTACAATCTCGTCATCGACAAGAGGTGGAGAGGGTTTGGGTGGACTTTCATCAAATTTTACATTTAATGACTCTTCTACCTTCATTGTTTCTTTGTTTAATATGACGTAGGCTTTGCTATTTGGAGAATAACCTAGAAAGATACCTTCGGTTGATTTAGGATCAAATTTTGTAAGGTAATCTTTAGTGTTAAGAATAAAACATTTGCTACCAAAGACTCTAAAGTGATCTAACGTAGGCTTTTTGCATCGGAGTAACTCGTATGGAGTTTTACCTAGGATTGGTCTAATTAAAACTCGATTGAGTATGTACGTTGAAGTATCAACGGCATTGCACCAAAACTTTTGAGGTATGGATTGCTCATTAAGCATGGTCCGACTCATTTCTTGTAGGGTTCTATTCTTTTTTTCGACTACCCTATTCGATTGTGGAGTGCGCGGAACCGAGAAGTTATGAGTAATACCATTAGCGTCACAAAAGGCTCCAAATTGCACTTCATTATCGAATTTCCTACCATGATTCGTTCTAATAGACATTATAGGACTTCCTAGTTGTCTTTGGATTTTCTTGCTTAATATTTCAAAATAATTAAACGTTTCCGTTTTTTGTTCTTTAAGAATTTTGTCCATGTGTACCTAGAGTAATCATCCACTATGACCAAAGTGTAGTAGTTGCCTCCATAACTTTGGATAGTGGATGGACCAAATAAATCCATATGTAGTAATTCTAGACACTTAGTTGTAGACACCATGTTTTTAGCTTTATGACTAGAATGAACTTGTTTTCCTACATTACAAGCATCACAAAAGTGATGTTCATATTTTAACTTAGGTAGATCTCTTACTAGATCTTTGGATGATAGCGATTGAAGAAGTCGCATATTGGCATGACCCAATCTTCGATGCCATAAGGTCGAAGTATAATCCATAGAGGTAAGACATAGTTTGTCTTTAGGTTAATTACCGATTTTAATACCATAGACTCCATGTTTCCTAATTCCTCTTCCTATGATTATGCCATTTTTTAATATCTTACTACCGGTTTCGATGAAAAGTACATTTCCAAGACTAAAAAAAACAAAACCATCTTTCAATTTCTCATCTTCAATCTTCACTTTCTCAAGAAATATGCTCGGTTACCACGAGCTAGGCACCACCAAGAGCCGACCATTGTCACACAAGGACAACTCATCACAGATCTTTAATGATAGTTGTCACTCAAAAGCCAATTCATCACACATCTAATCGAAGCAAATCTCCTTTTTATATTCGAAAGTTATAAGAACAAAAAAAAATGGGTCCTACTAATGATTAGGACCAATGATTGGCCTATTGGGGTGCAAGAGAAGGAATAAATGGGGTGCAATATTAGATTGTCCCATAAATGGGGTGCAATATTAGATTGTCTCAAAAAAAATTGTCTCATTACTTCTGGTGAAACAAACATAAAACGAAATTAAAACCAGCATCCTACTCGATATCTTTTTCAAGATCTAGAAGCCAAATGTTGTGGTCTTTGTTCTTCGCATAAAAAGATGACAACGAGAAGATAACATAAAAACTGTTACAAGTGTTGTGTGTTTGTGTTTCGGGCTACAAATCAAAAGAGAAAATATAAGAACCAAAAGGGACGAATGTTTTGTAACTATGTTTGCTTTTGAGAAAAAATTTGGTGGCTGGTAGGCATTCGTTTGTAGTAGAGTGAGTTTAGGTTTAGCAAAAAAATAAATAAATTAGGGTAGTTAGTTTTATATAGAGTGTGATATTATGGTTAAACGTTATTGGGCCATATTTCTATTGGAAAAGTGTTAAACGTAATTCACATTAGATACATTAGATTTCATTTGACCTTATTTCTTATTTGGGCTAATCTTCTAAAGATCTCAAATCTGTGCAAACTTTGTTACCAATTTTCTATCTTTTTTTTTAGTTTAAACAATAACCCATCATCGATATGTGAGATTCACACAACTTTTTAATATCCGAATATTATAAAGAAAATAACTATTACAAATTTGCTATATTATTTTCTTCTTTCGGTAAATCAAAACACAACCCTGCCTAGAGTTAAAGTTGTTCCGACATTAATTTTTGTACATTTATTATTAAAAAAATGTAATAATTTAAAATACATAGTTCATCGGAAATTAAAATACGTAAAGTTATTGTTAGAAAAAAATATAAATGAAAAATATTTGTTCGCCACAAAATTTAGTTATAGGGTACCCCCGCCTCATTCAAATGATTATAGTTATTTTGTTAGATAGACAAAAAGAATTACACTATAAATATTTGCTTTGTTAGGAAAGAAAAATTGTTGTCTTGACTCTTGATTATATCCTTTACGTTCTTCTATATGCAATATGTTCATTACTTCTAATAACAAATCTCACCTCTAAACATACTAAAATTTAAGTCAATTCATGTATTTAACCTTAACTTTAAAAGTAAATTACTTTTCTGAGTAAAAGTGGTTTAACCTTAACTTTAAATACATGAATTGACTTAAATTTTAGTATGTTTAGAGGTGAGATTTGTTATTAGAAGTAATGAACATATTGCATATAGAAGAACGTAAAGGATATAATCAAGAGTCAAGACAACAATTTTTCTTTCCTAACAAAGCAAATATTTATAGTGTAATTCTTTTTGTCTATCTAACAAAATAACTATAATCATTTGAATGATTGTATACTGTAACGTAGCGTTTGGTATGTCGTAATGAAAGGGTGAATGAAATAGATCATTACGGTGTAATGAAGAAAACATGTTTGTTTACTATTATGTAATACAATAACTCATTACATAGAATGACTCATTACATCAATTTGATTCATTAGGGCCCCCTTCTTTTTTTTCATTACATCTTGTAATGGATTCAAATTACATAAAAACCTATCTTTAAATACTCATTATATAAAAAAAAATTCTATCATAAATAGGGTATTTAAGTCATTTTCTATTGATTACATTACATTCTATTGTACTAACCAAACATGATTAATAATGGTAATTAGTTATTCCATTACATCATTTATTCCATTACGTTATTTATTCCATTCAGTTGTTATTCCATTTCGTTCTACCAAACGAACCCTAAGTTTTAACTGTCTTTTAATTATGTGAGGTAAAAACACCGTCATGCATGAGTCAAAACCATTTTTTTATTTTTTTTATTTTTGTAACCATGATTTCCGACTTTCTTGGCCGACTAAATAACTTTGTATCACAATAAATAAGTATAAATGAATAAAGTGAAAAATCGATATACTTGTTAGTTGTGACTTATCCTCTTGATTGCCTGGGTTATAAAGTAAAATACGATATGTGAAAGAAAAATAAGATCGAATCTATATACTGACCATGAAGAGTAACATCATACATCTAAAACCCAAATTTCGAAAATGAAGTTTACTTATTTCAAAACAAACGAACCCACAAGATCTCAAGCTCCAAAGCCCGAAACCTTAACCATCCTAAAAACCCCATACCCATAAGGGATTTCAAGATCATTCTACAAATTGCATGTGATTCATATAGTATAAAGTTTCAACCCTAAAAATAATGTAAAGTTTTTTCAAAATAATATTGAAGTGCCTCTCAATTATCAATTGTAGATAATAAAATGTTCATTTAACGATGAATAAAGTTTGAAATACTTTATTTTCATAAACTATTGTGATAGTAAGCTGTAGATATTATAGAAAATATTTAAAATTCGTCTTGTTGATAAACTGACTTTTTCAATGTTTGACATCGGAAGTTCCTAAAGATCTAAAGTAGGTTGATTGGTCTAGTAGAAATACATTTTGGGTTGGATTTGCATCATTTTACTTATTAAACTTGTTATGCTAGGATTGGGGTGTTTTATACGGGTTGACCGCCAACACGTTTAACTTCTATTGAAATAAGATAACAATAAATATTATAATTGTTTAAAGGGTTATATGGCCAAATGTGTTAGACGGGTCAACCAGACAACTCATTTAACTTGTTTAATCCATGTAACAATAGTTTTAGGGGGTGTTTAGGATTGATTATCACGTTTTGAAACTGATGAAACAAAACCACGTTATGCAAAAGTAACTCCCAACATGCAGTGGCAAAACCACGTTTTGGCTGATATATAACATAGATAAGCGATTATTAAAGTTGTTTGCCAAACACCAAAAATTAATTATCCATGTTTTAAAAACGTGATAATCAAATAATCACGTTTTGGTTTGGTTGCCAAACACCCCCTTTAGTCCCTCAAGCCAAATAAATGATGTTCCAATTACATGTATACATATTACAATGACCAACCTGACCTACTTACTTAAAATGCCGTATTAAAGTCCTGATATTCCTACTCCCGAACCAGGAATCAAAACCCAAAAACACATTTTAAATATTAACAAAAGCCAGGAGGCTTTACTATTCACTAAATAGTAAATTTACAGGACAAAAGGCAAATATAGTCCCGTAATTACCTTGCAGACTTGGTCTAAGAAAAGTTGCAAATAACGTCCATGTTCTTCTGTATATGTGATTGCAAAAACAGACCATGCATCAAATCCAGGGAGTGTTAGTGTAACGTAAAATTTTGAGTGGTAAAATTAGAGAAAAAAGGAAAAAATAGTCCCTTTGAATTGTAACTGCATTACAGAAAAAGGTCACAGAAAAATTGCAAATAATGTCCCTGTCATTTATATTCGATTGCAAAAACAGTCTTGCATTAAATTTAGGGATTGTTTGTGTAAAGAAAATTACATAAATGTCCTCTGGTTTTCTTACATTGTAGAAACAATCCTAAAAGTTGGAAAAAGAATGCCCCTTTTATTACTTGCAATTACATAAACGGTTCGTAGATTAACCACCTAACCGCAGCGAAACACGGTTAAAAAATCCTTATAAAATCACAAAAGAATCTTAGATTTATAACTATTGCAAACCCGCATGCAGTAGCCGTTACTTCACTCGTTTCTAACATACATTATTTTCAAAAATTACAACTAGATGAATATGTACGTATTATCAATTGAGAAATAAAAAACTAAAATGTAACAAATCTATACTACTATATAAAGTATTTAGGACATTTTATTTATGGAAGTCTTAGAAGGGTGAAAGCAAAATAATTCACCACTAAACTACAATGGACTTTTGTTCATTTAGTGCACAACAAGCTACATATACATATACTACATTTATTGCACAACCAAATACATGTATAACTTTTGTGATTGTTTACACGAGCTTACAAATTTGTTGTTTATTTGAATTTTTTTTCTTCTATTGGTTCTTCTAATAAGCAACATCAAACACATATTTTTCTAATAACGTTTTAATCTTGCTCATTCAAAAAGAAAAATTCAAATTCAATTCAATTCGCTTTCGAGCAACACATTCAGACGATGTGTACCTGTAATCAAATCGTTAAACAACATTCGCTTTCGAACTCGCTGCTTTGCGCGTGTACCATGCTAATTATCAATGAAGTACCAATAATAATTGACTGTATTTGAATCAAGAATCAATGTATATACAAGGGGCTTGAAAAGGAACATTAAAGAAGTCAAGGGGTTGTATTTACTTGAGGACACTTAATTGTTAGCCGTCATAAATACAAGGGCTAATTCTCAAAAGAGGACAAAAAGGTCCATAGTGATCACTTTGAGGTACAAAATTAAAGTCTCTTCTCAAATTGGTCATGTGCGAATATGCGAATGTGCGATTCCACTAAAATGTTGACACGTGTCCAGACAATAAGTACTCTTTCAATAATTAGCAAGTACAGTCACTATCAATGCCTTGTTTGACTTTTTTATACAAATGTGCGAACGGTTAATGTGCGAATGTGCGATTTGAACCTAACTTTATTGAGAATGAACACATGTAAGGAATCAAATCTAACTTTTAAGGTACAAAATCTTTATTAAAATTTTAAAATATTCATTTAAATTATAACAATGTTACTCTTGAACAAAGATTGCCAAATGGTTGTCATGTTTTAAATACGTACATGCAACATATAATGTCAAGGCTCTGATTTACGTTTTTTTTTTAAACGTAATTTTTTTTAAAATCAGAAAAAACGTTTTTAAAATCATATTCAAAAAAAAAAAAAAAAAAAAAAAAAAAAAAAAAAAAAAACGTAATTTTTATTTTTAAATTAGAAAAAACTTTTTTAAAATCAGATTCAAAAAAAAATGTAATATTTTTTTAAACGTAATTTTTTAAACGTTTTTTTTAATCTGATTTTAAAAAAAGTTTTTTCCGATTAAAAAAAAATACGATTTTTTTTTAATTTGAATTTTAAAAAAAAACGTCATGTTAGTTAGATCATACGCAATATATTTTCAAATAATCTTCGATCTAACTAACATCATCGGCTGGCAGCAGGTTAACAGATCACATTTGATTAAAAATTACACTTTTGGTCCCCCAAACTGGACCAAATTCTCGTAGTTAGTCTAATTTTGATAACGCTCGTTAAAATTAAAAAAAAAAAAAGAACTTTTAAATTCTTTTTCTTAAAATCTACTTAAAATATATATTTTTTTAATTTATAATTAAAAAAAAATGGATGAATTTTTTTATAAACTTTTTTTTACCTTTTTTTTAAACGTAAATTAAAAAAAAAAAAAAAAAAAAAAAAAAAAAAAAAAAAAAAAAATTGAAATCAAATTAAAAAAAAACGTATTTTTTTTTAAATTCAAATTAAAAAAAATCGTATTTTTTTTAATTGGAAAAAACTTTTTTTAAAATCAGATTTAAAAAAACGTTTAAAACATTACGTTTAAAAAAAAATCCGATTTAAAAAAAATTACATTTTTTTTCATCTGATTTTAAAAACGTTTTTTCTGATTTAAAAATAAAAATTACGTTATTTTTTTTTTAATATGATTTTAAAAAAGTTTTTTCTGATTTAAAAAAAATTACGTTTAAAAAAAACGTAAATCAGAGCCTTGACATTATATGTTGCATGTACGTACTTAAAACATGACAACCATTTGGCAATCTTTGTTCAAGAGTAACATTGTTATAATTTAAATGAATATTTTAAATTTTAATAAAGATTTTGTACCTTAAAAGTTAGATTTGATTCCTTACATGTGTTCATTCCCAATAAAGTTATGTTCAAATCGTACATTCGCACATTAACCGTTCGTACATTTGTATAAAAAAGTCAAACAAGGCATTGATAGTGACTGTACTTGCTAATTATTGAAAGAGTACTTATTGTCTGGACACGTGTCAACATTTTAGTGGAATCGCACATTCGCAAATTCGCAAATGACCAATTTGGGAAAAGACTTTATTTTTGTACCTCAAAGTGATCACTATGGACCTTTTTGTCGAATTAGCCCTAAATACAATACGGAGTAATATGCTCCCATGCATAAAACACAAACAAATACAAAAGTGAAAAACCAAGATTTATTGGCGACAAACATTCCCGGCAGAAGGAGTTGATCGAGTTCTTGAGGTAACTTCTTACAAAGCTTTGATTATATTAATAACTCGTTAAATTTATAGAAAAGGTAAAAGTATAAAACTGGGAAAGAGTATTTATGTGACAACCCTAATTATTACTATAGTCAGAATTGGAAGTAAAACATAACTTTCACGATCCTTAACACCTTTAAGCATTAAAGGTTAATTTTAAGACCAATCGGTATATTCTTGCCTAAAGTTATTAATTATAGAAGTTGCATGAAAATTATAGAATCTGTTGGTTTTTAGTTTTTACCACAAAATCAGTTGGTGATCTTGTTTATGTTATGTGTATTATAAGCGTGGAATTGCTATTTGTGAATATTTTGTTTTTTTGATGTAAATTTACACCGCGCTTTTTGGTTAGCAAGTAGGGCCGAGCATAATGAACCGTGGACGTGACTGAAGATATGCCGGTCCTGTCTATTCTCGGTCTTTGCTTCAGTCCAAACCGGTTCGGTTCTATATTGAACCAAACCTCTCACTTGTTGATCCAAAAGCACCCTTAAGTGCAGACTTCTCAAGGGATTTGCCCATATTTGCTCCCGTTGTATCATTATAAGGTGTAAGTTTATTTATGAACCCAACATCTCGCAATGACACAACCGTAGGTTTCACCTAGGGTATTACATAAATGCTCGTATAAAGTAGGTGATTTGTAGAATGAGGTTTAATGCAGAAAAATATATCAGAGTAAACTAAAGTTTGGAATTTTAGTAATGGGCGGTAGACTCGATTTGGGCGTTAGGTAGAAAATAATGTATCAAGCAAAAAGTCCCTATTATGCTATCTGAATTATGTGTTTCGAGTTTTAAATTATTAAGCTTAGGTTTGTGAGATGTGTTAAGTAGGGATATATGAAAAGGGCTATGGCTCTTATACGGGAAGAGCATAAGCTAACAAGCATAATCCCCTGGATTGGGGCTTTTTGTGAAGGCATAAGCTTAGCTAAAGTGCCAAACACTCGCTTAGAATTGGTAATTTTGATTAATGTTGTAATGTTGCAGTTTTTATTTAATGGCTGAAAAAGGACGCATTAAGCGGACCGTCTCTCGTGACAAGCCACACATTCTGTCAGAAAAGAAGAAGAAAAAACTCACCCCCACAGCCACAATATCAGCGAACAGCACCACAGTAAGTTCTATTTCTTTACCTATTGCTTAACTTTTTTATTATGATTTGTAATATATGGTTTAATTATAACATCGATTTACGGTAACAGATTGTCACCAAAACTCTACTAGATGATGCACACAACGGATTCCAGAATGGAAATTTTGTTTGTTCACCTTTGTCACTCGAGATTATTTTGGGGATGCTTGCTGCTGGTGCTGAAGGCAAAACTTTGAAGCAACTCTTGGAATTTCTTGGACATGAAAGCATAGACCAACTTCTTACCGAGTCACCAACACAGATTTTATCGGGCGGTGCAGGAGGTGTTGATATCACTTTAGCGAATGGTGTTTGGGTAGACAAAAAGGTGGAACCTGTTCGATCTTGTTACCAATGGGTTCTCAAAACTATTTACAAAGCAAAAGCAACATATGTGGACTTTGAAAACCAGGTAGTTTATATTATCTGTCAAACTGTTCAGCTTTCGTTATTTGAATTTATTTAGTTAAATTTTTAGGCTTATTTGATATTTGGTTTATAGGAGAAGCGTGATGAAGTAGTCAAAGAAATAAATTGTTGGGTTCACAAGGAAACTGAGGGTTTGATCCCCAAAATTGCTGAAAAAAGTGACTTTAGTGAAGATGATTTGGTGGTCTTTGTGAATGCCCTGCATTTTAAGGGAGCATGGTATGAACCATTTATTCCATTCCTAACAATAGATTCCTACTTTCATCTCATCAATGGGAAGAAGGTTTCAGTCCCCTTCATGACTCATGATGGACATTTAGGTTATGGTTGCTTCAAGGATTACAAGATGATCCAACTTCCATATAAGAGTGGAGACCAATTGAACGAATTCTCCATGTATATCTTTCTCCCACATGAAAAAGATGGATTGCAGAGCTTGCTAGAACATTTTCATTCAGATGATGCTTTATTTCGTGGAAATTTTGATCTTAAATGGACGACTTTTGATGAGCTATGTATACCCAAGTTTAAGATATCTTGTACATTTAACCCTCAAGATGTTATGCAGCTTATGGGATTAACGCTACCTTTTGAAAGCACAAATAAAGAGCTTAGCGGGATGGTGGGGATGAGAGGTCTCTATGACGATATGCTTTATGTGTCGAAAATACTTCAGAAATCTTTCATTGAAGTTGACGAAAAAGGAACTGAAGCTGCTGTTGTTACTAGTTTGGGGTTATACGGGGGTGGGGGTGAACCACCTAAACCCAAACCAGTTTTTGTGGCAGACCATCCGTTCATGTTCATGATAAGAGAAGACACTTCTAAAGCTGGTTGTTCGTCGGCGCTGTGCTCAACCCTTCAACTTGATGTTTTCTCTGATTAGCAGTACCTAATCCATTTAAAGTATATCCTGAATGAAATGATTGGCGTCTAGATTCTATTTACATATTTTGACATGTCTGTTATCCTGTTGAACGCCATGGGGCATGGGAGTTATTTGGGAGAACTTACCTTGTTAAGTTTCTCTTGGATTTGTGATTTACATGTTTATTCTTTTAATCTTCCTTCTTTTTTTTTAACCAATATGGCTTCATGAGAAGAAACTGATTCATAGGTAATTCTGGTAGAATCGTATGCTGATGAACTGTGATTAATTAGCTACGTTCATTAGTCTCCTCATTATCAATGATGGAGATTGATTTTAGAAGCAGGATTATTAGGATATTTAGTTTTGTGTAGTGGCCATTGAAGGTTATATTATGGTGAAGCATGAGGACTCGGTTGATGTGAATGTTGTTTAACATGCTGGTTAAACTTGTATATAGCAGCTCAATATACTGCAATACAATGTTGCGTGTTGTTAGGATCTAGTCAAGAACACGAATATGGTTACCGGGACCGTGGCTAAGGAAAGTTGTTTCCTTGCAGCAAGCTAGCAGTAGTTGTATATAGCAGCCTAGCATTGTACACGAACATGGTTTTTGTCTTAAGAAAGTCGTATTAGCTGTAGTCTTGTTGACATCAAGACTCCTGTGATCAGGATTTGTTTCTTGAGTTATATGAAAGTTAGTGATTACAACTTTTGGCAAAATGTGTTGATATAACAACATGCCATCCAATATTCCTTTGACACCAAATGATGAACTAACAAAAATATGAATTTTGGGCTATGTTGGGTATCCTCATAGAGGGAAGAGTGTAGCAAATCCAAAAAACCAGAATTAGCAAAGGCTAATTCCAAGATAGATTTATAAAGAGCTTATGAAAAACAGCTCGCCTGATCGATTACAAACAAATGTTAAATATTTGCCTTTTTCGAAAAATAATAGGGACCAATGGCATAAACTCAGTTATCAAGGATCATACCAAATAGTCTCTTGCGCAACAGCATCCCAGTGAAGATTATAAAGAAAAAACTAATAGGACGATCCTATATATTGACTTTATGTAGTTTCTTCAATAAGATATTCACTTATAACTGCAGATATAAAAGTTCTCACTTATAAACACAACTAAGCTAGGTATAAAGTTTGTCTACACATTACAACTATTCTTTACAAGCTATGACTTTACAACTCTATGTTTTATAGTGCGTGAAAATGTAAATAGTGTAGCTTATCAAAAGTCAAAACCAAAACAAAATACATAAGCCTGTCAAAGCTTATCATGACCTTTACATTGTTAAAAGGTAAAAATCTTAGCACAATCCATATAAAGCCAAATGCATGGTTTAGAAAAGAATTTCAAAATTTGGATAATGTTACAAGGCCAACTTTTTTCGTTTCATTTGATTTGTTCCAGCATACTATATTTTTATTTTATTTTATTTGATGTTATGTATGATGTTCTTAAACGAGCAGGAATTTCTTCTAAAAAAGAGGCTCCCGTGAACTTTTTGACAGATCCGCTTGAAGGGAGGTCTACTTTACGGCCAGCTGATATACTTGTGTTTGGATGGGCCGGGGGGAAACATGCTTGTGTGGATCTTACCGGAGTGTCTCCTCTTGTTGGGCTAAGGGACAATGGGTTTGTTGCGGGACAAGCGGCGTTGAAAGCGGAATCGAGCAAAGTTGCTAAACACGAGAAAGCTTGTTTAGAGAATCAACACGTATTTACCCCTTTTGCTTTTGATACATTTGGGTTCCTAGCTAAGAGCCAAATACCAGGGATGATGACAAAAAAATGCATCGAACTTGATCATTTCTGTGATTGTGTATAGCCAACTATTTTTTTTTTCATTGTAACACAAACCTTTTGAATTTGTGTTATTGTATGTACTCTTTCCAGCGTGTCCCAACACTTGGATTGCCAACTCATCCAAGTGTTACACATAGACTGCCAACTCATTTTCCCACTATTATTATTTAGGGATAATCACAAAAAAATGCATCGAACTTGACTACTTTTGTGATTGTATGTAGCCATCTAATTTTTTCTCATTGTATGCATCCAGTCAAGCTAAACTTGGCATCGTTAGTCCTTTATACTAACAGCCGTTAGTACATAACTTAAAAAAGTTCCGTTTTCATACGTTTTCATTCGTTTTCATTTGTTTTGGTGTGTTTTAGTCCGTTTTTATATGTTTTCATCCATTTTCTTTATTTTCTTATACGTGTTCGTCCGTTTTTATGTGTTCGTCCGCTTTTATACATTTTCGTCCGTTTTTATAGGTTTTTGTACGTTTTTATACGGTTTCACCTGTTTTCTTATGTTTTCTTACGTTTTTATACGCTTTCGTTCATTTTTATACATTTTCGTTCGTTTTTACATGTTTTCGTTCGTTTTATGCGTTTTCGTTCGTTATCATACGTTTTTATACGTTTACATATATTTTTATACGTTTTCATCCGTTTTTACACGTTTTAGTTTGTTTTTATACATTTTCGTTCGTTTTTATACGTTTTCATTTGATCTTACACGTTTTTGTTTGTTCTTATACGTTTTTATACGTTCTTACAACGCTTTCTTACGGTTTAATACGTTTTTATACGTTGTCCTGCGTTTTCATACTTTTTTACACATATAAAAACGGACAAAAACAAATATACACGTATAAAAATGGACGAACACGTATAAAAACATACAAAAACGAATGAAAACATATAAAAACAGACAAAAACATATAAAAATGGACGAACATGTATAAAAACGTAAGGAAACATATAAAAACGGACGAAAACGTCTAAAAATGGACGAACATGTATAAAAACGTAAGAAAACGGATGAAAACGGACGAAAACACACCAAAACAAATGAAAACGTATGAAAATGAAACTTTTTTAAGTTATGTACTAACGGCCGTTAGTATAAAGGACTAACGATACCAAGTTTAGCTTGACTGGATGCATACAATGACAAAAAAAAATTAGATGGCTACATACAATCACAAAAGTGGTCAAGTTCGATACATTTTTTTGTCATTATCCCTAAAAAATAATAGCGGGGAAATGAGTTGGCAGTCGATGTGTAACACCTGGATGAGTTGGCAATCCAAGTGTTGGGACACGCTGGAAATAGTACATACAATAACACAAATTCAAAAGGTTAGTATTACAATGGAAAAAAAAATAGTTGGTTACACACAATCACAGAAATTGTCAAGTTCGATGATTTTTTTGTCATTATCCCAATATACTAACACCTAAGCATAAAAAACAAAAACAAAAACAAAAACCTAGTTTACCTGGTAAACAAATTGGTAACATTTGAACGATTTTCAAAGTATTCATCACCTAACTTGAAAATAAATTGGTTATATTACATAACTTTGTAAAATATGAGAAGTTCGTTTCTATTACATAGACTTAAGCCATTAGATAGATACAAAGAAAACTCTTGAAATGGTCTTCTTCCCGCTCTTTGGTCAAAAAGAAAACAAAGTTCGACAACCATGGCTAGATAAAAAATAATAATAATAATAAATAAAAAATAAAAAGATAATAAATTTGGTTTTCCTATTTTAGTCAAGAACTTGAGACATGAAAATGTTATATCGCTCGACCCAATAAAAAGATAAAGCGTCATATCTTATGACACAAGACTATTAATGGACAAAAGTAGGGTCATACTATACAAACCCTTCTATGAACCTTATAACTCGCGATCCAGACAGTACAACGCTGCAATGCATACCGTACAACCTTTTAATGCATCTAATGATTGGAAACCCCTCCCCCCTATAGGGGGGTTTGTATAGCATTAGACTTCAAATAAGTTTCACCTAGGACATTAGAAAGGGCAAGAAATGATCATGAGTTTGCTTTAACGAGTGCACGAGCAGAAGCCGAGGTAGGTCTCCCTCTTCAAATCTTTTGTATAATAACAAAAGTAGATCGACCAAAAATACACGTTGTTTCTCCCTCTTTTAGTATCTTGTGTTAAAACATATGACATGCGTATCACTTTAGTGGGTCAAGTGGTCTTGCAAAGCAAGGTCTAGACATGTTTCTTTCACCAAAATGGGTAGCCAATTGTTTTCTTGTATTTTTAAGTAGTAAACCAAGAAGTGAAAACAAGACACTGAGAATTTTCTCAAATATAAACACATAGTACGAAAACATTAAGCTTCATCACATCAAGTCAAGGACCTTTGCATGATGAACGGGAAGACATACATAAGACGAAGGCCATATTTGAAAGAATAAACGACTTTTTCGATCACTACAAAAATTGATTGAGCCACTCAAAACTGTTCATTAAACAATTATATTGTATATATATTATGCTTTAACAAGTTGCACATTTGAGTGATGATTTGCACACTACAAAAATTGATTGAGACACTCAAAATTGTGCATTAAACAGTTTTACTGTATATATATTTATGCTTTAAGAGGTTGCACATTAGAGTGTGCAAATCAAAACACGTGTACAAATCATGTCCCTTCTAAAACACTATAAAAGCAAAAACTCGTACAACTTTTGAGCTACAATTTTCAATGGAGATAGGTCATCATAGGGTGTTACTTTTGTTTCTTTTTCTAATATTCCATCCTTCTAAAAGGAAGATCATAGAATCATTCCAATATTCAAATATTTGTGAAAGCTTTTCATGCCATAGTGCTTCTACAAACAATTACCGACAAAGAAAGTCATAACATATACTTAGTTGATAACTAGTCATAAAGTCGCATTTCTAACTAAAACCAATCACAGCCCTTTTTTGCAGCAATTATTGGAGGAAGAGATAAATACAAAGAAAATCATTTATGAGTGTCATATTCTGTGTATCGACAAGTGTATATAGATCGTATTAGTTACCCACTAATTCAATGGATTACTAGCCTCACGAGGCTTTATCAATTATGCAGACATCAAGTAGCCAAATAGAATTAGAAGTCTGTAATCAACTTGTGTTGTTTTCAACATAATTAAATGTATTATGGTATACTAATACTAAACATTCACAACAACAATACTCTATCACGTCTGAACAAGGTATAAAGGAGGTGGAATGTAGATGGACGGAAACTTATACCGTAGGGTAAACCCAAAAGTAAAGAGACTCTTTCCATAAAGACTTCTTTCGGTAAATGTATGTGTAAGTTATACTAAACACTGTACTCAACATTTAGTTTCGTTGTCATCAATCTAAAAGATTCATATTAATATTAGCCACACATGAAGAATAAGATTCTTTTCCCACAACTTGGTAACAAATAATTAAGAATTGTAACACTGACTGATCATATGTCTAATCAGTTGGTCCACTCACTTCAAACCCATGATAATAGCACTTATGCATGACCCATATATATGCTAGCACCTTGTTAACAGCTAATAACACTTAACTTTCAAAATAGACTACATACCCTCATACCACATATATTCACCACCCGCAGTTGTAAAAAATAGCCAAAAGTTTAAATAAAATGAAGCCCGGAAATGTGGTCCTTATGGCGATCATGTTGGCCTTTTTTTACTGCTATGTGACTGCAGGCAGTAAACAGAACCAGAAGACGTATATTGTTCACATGGACAAGTCTGTTATGCCATCAGCGTTTTCTGACCATTTGGAATGGTATGAAACGTCTATGAGATCAGTATCTGAGTCCACGAATATGTTGTATGCATACAACACGGTTATCCACGGGTTTTCCACAAGACTCACGGTTGATGAAGCGAAACTACTTAAACAACAAGATGGGATTGTGTCTGTTCAAGAAGAGACGATATACAAACTTCATACGACACACTCACCTGAGTTTCTTGGACTAGAAAAGAGTGAGACAATGATGCCAGGATCAAGGTCTGGTGGTGATGTGATTGTTGGAGTGGTGGACACGGGTGTGTGGCCCGGAAGTAAGAGTTTAGATGATACTGGGTTTGGCCCAATTCCCAGTAGGTGGAAAGGCGAGTGTGAGAGTGGTACAGGGTTCAGTGTATCGAGCTGTAATAAGAAACTTATTGGTGCAAGGTACTTTTCAAAAGCATATGAAGCGACATATGGGCCAATTGATGAAACAGTGGAATCAAAGTCTCCAATGGACGATGATGGACACGGAACACATACATCAACTACAGCAGGTGGTTCCGTCGTTACCGGGGCAAGTCTTTTTGGTTTTGCAAAAGGAACAGCTCGTGGGATGGCTCCTCACGCCAGGTTGGCAGTTTATAAAGCATGTTGGCTAGGTGGATGTTTTGGGAGCGACATATTAGCTGCAATGGAGTCAGCAATCACAGATGGTGTCCAAGTATTATCTATGTCGATAGGAGGCTCGCTCACTGATTACCCAAATGATTTGATCGCTTACGGGGCATTCAAAGCAGTATCCCATGGAATATTTGTATCATGCTCGGCTGGCAATAGTGGGCCCACTCCTCTAAGCCTGTCAAATGTCGCCCCATGGATAGCTACAGTAGGTGCCGGAACACTAGACCGTGATTTCCCTGCTTATGTTACACTTGGGAATGGAAAGAAATTCTCGGGTGTGTCACTTTACAGTGGGAAACCGTTATCGGGTTCAATGGTTCCCCTTGTTTTTGCTGGTAATATTAGTAACAGCACAACAGGTAATTTATGTGTACCGGGTTCGTTACCACAGGGAAGCGCTACTAGTAAAATTGTGATGTGTGAACGCGGGTTAAATTCCCGGGTTCAAAAAGGGATGGTGGTGAAGGCAGCTGGTGGTGTAGGGATGATTTTAGCTAACACCGAAACAACTGGGGAAGAGCTGGTGGCTGACACACACCTCATACCAAGCACTGCCGTAGGTCAGAAAGCTGGTGATGCAATAAAAAGTTACATAGTCTCGGATAATAGTCCAACAGCAACAATCACATCTGCAGGAACCCTATTAGGTATCAAACCATCACCGGTACTGGCGGCTTTCAGTTCCCGGGGTCCAAATGCGCTCACACCAGAGATACTCAAACCTGATCTAATAGCACCAGGGGTGAATATTCTAGCAGGGTGGACAAATAAAGTAGGTCCCACCGGTTTATCCGAAGACCATCGTCGTGTGGAATTCAATATCGTGTCAGGAACATCGATGTCGTGTCCACATGTGAGCGGGCTAGCAGCCTTACTCAAGGAAGCCCACCCAGAATGGAGCCCAGCAGCTATAAAATCAGCACTTATGACCACAGCTTATAGCAGTTACAAAACTGGTGAAGGATTGCAGGATATTGCAACTGGAAGACCATCAACACCGTTTGATCATGGTGCAGGGCATGTGGACCCGGTTGCAGCCCTTGATCCAGGTCTTGTGTATGATGCCTCACCTGACGACTACTTGAGCTTCCTTTGTGCTTTGAATTACAGTTCATCTACAATTAAAACGTTTACGGGTGGAAATTCCACGTGTGTTGCGGGAAAGAAATATAGGGTAGAAGATCTTAATTACCCGTCTTTTGCGGTCCCACTCATGACGGCTTCAGGGGAAGGTGGTGGAAGTAAGGCAGCAACTGTTGTTAAATACACCAGAAGTTTGACTAATGTGGGCCCTCCAACAACGTACAAGGTATCGATATTTTCAAAAACACAGGATGTGAAGATTGACGTTGAGCCAGAAGAGCTAACATTCATTGGGAAAAATGAGAAAAAGGTGTATACCGTGACATTTATTGCTAATTCTAAGGCATCAGGGACTACTGGATTTGCTAGTCTCGCCTGGTCCGGTGGAAAATATGTTGTAACTAGTCCAATAGCTTTTAGCTGGGTATGATTACTCTGTAAAAAACACTGTAATATTGCTCTGCATCACGCAATGTAAATTCATCGCCATCATTGCATAAATGTGTAACTTTTTCTTACTTGATATAAAAAGGGAAAAAGATTAAATCTTAATACCCTATGAACGTTATTAGTTTAATTTGGAGATACTTGTTTAAGTTAACAATGTTAGTGCTTCCACCAACAAAAGCTTTGCAACAAAGTGGTTCATCATCTTAAACTAAAGTGAGAACTTATGGTTGACAATTAGGCAGAAAGAACGGTGCTTATCCTAACCAAAAGCAATAATTTTCAAATTCATCAATTATTTTAGAGATAAGAAAACGACAACAAATACGACACTATCTACTACCATATTGCTATTTGTTATCCATAGTGTACATCTGTGTTATTTACCTAATTTTATCCTTCTGCATGCGTTTATTGTTGGTCCTGAGTGTTCATTTGGCCGACTGACAAATCAATAACAAGATAGGAGGGATACTCAACGCCTAATAGCAGAGAACACAGTCATGGTCCACAATCAACAAATTTACTAAAAGAGTGTGAGCCATGTTCTTACTGTAAATATGTTGTTTCCAATAAATTACACTTAACAAATTACTTATGCATGCAACATGTATATGTAAACATAAAATACAACATAAACTTGAAAATTGATATGTAGCCTCAATTTTGTCTAACTTTTACTTTGACACTTCGATTTATATAAATTATAAGTTGGCCCACAATATTGATTTATTCCCGCCCAACGCGAGGGTCAATAAAAATACCTTGTTTTACTCAATCTTAAATGCTATTATGCTAATGCAAATAACATCCACCATCTAAGATGTTAGAACAACTCTAACCTTCGGGTATAAGATAAGTTCTTTGGAGCTCTCCGTATTCGGATTCTGCATTAGGTTGATCCTTTATGGAATCCTCTCTTTCAACTTGTCTGCCTCAGCCATTCTTCAAAACATAATATTTCCAAATATCAATTAACAAGCACCTAAAAGTTAAAAAATATATATATCTTCTGGAAAATATTAAAGTGTTAAAATGATCGTACAGCAAACAACATCCATTGAGGCATAGTTTTGTGAGTGCTTCAGCGAAGGATCCATTAGAATTGCATATATCTTCACGACCTTATTTAAGAGTCAAAAACTTATAGAAACATCATACTTATATACAGGTCCATTAGCAAAGCATGTCACTTAAGGCGGGTTTAAAGTTAGTAATTATTAAGTACGGAATTGATGGTTTGTCTTAGAAAAGCATTTGTATGAGTTCCAGCCAAGTGACCATTGTCCAAAACATTGTAGTTTATATCTCATCCCACACACAGTCCTTTGCTTAATTGGGTCCAATCAGGTTCAGTATCACTTCCAACTAGTAGCCCATAAATAATGGACAAAGAAACCATTTATTTAAAGTGTTGGTAAAGAATTGATAAACATCCCTCAACGATTTTAAATGGTTAAAGGAAATCATTTTATAGAACAAATAATTACAAACTCTAAATGCCAATGCCAATATTTTCCCCTTCTAGGAGGTTCAGGTCACCCGTTCTTGTGTGTGCCTCTATTTGCGGTTTAGGTCATGTTCAGTCACTCATATACTATCATTTCATCACGATATCACATAATGCTACTAACCCGACGAGAAACATGGCTTATAATAAAATAGAGTCACCATAAGTTTCCATGTTTTCATAACTATCAAATACTTGTACTAATGAACCTAAATTTTACTCCTTTATGATTGCTCTATATCCCTTTTGAACCCATGAGTATCACATCATAAGTCCATTAAAAGAAGCACATTCTCTATATCTCAACCATTTAAGTTTCTATCAACAGTCTACAGTGGCCTGTTATCACTATCACATAGCACATTCCAATTTAAATGCTAAATGCGAAAAAAATTATCTTATATCGATCTCAAAAGTATTTGATGATAACAATAACACAGAACTAAAGATCCAGACAAAAACTAAACTAAACAGCATAAAATTCAAACAATAACCAAAATAAAGATGGAAACAAAAGACATGCCTGCATATTTACGGTCATTAGTTGTACCAGATACAATAAGGACTTCAATAGCAGCACAACTCATTGACAGAAAACCAAGGTAACACCAGGCATCAGCAAACAAAACCAGCACTATTATCCCAATATGTAAAAAAGAAAAACTACTCAGATTCATAACACCGAGACAGAAAACCATAAGTGCCTTTCTTTGGTATAAAAGCCTCATTGTGATGCATGTTTTTGTCAAATTTAGCAAACCATAAACCATTTAATTTTTGCACTTGAAATTGTCTACCATTGCAAGGTCCAAACATCATTAATAGTCCTAACCAAATCAAAATTTGTATAATCTTGCAAAGAATGTGTTATGTGAGATTAATGAAAGCACAAACATCAAATAACTTAATTCTTTTTTTATAGAAACCAGTTTTACCAAAAACAAAAGTCTGTTATAGCGACCGTTTTTTTGTACAAACCAGTTTCTCTAAGGTATTTTAAAATAGTGCTAGCATCTAAGCTTAGATGTGAAACCCATCAAAACTACCTTGTTTCAATTAAAACCATATAAAAAAAATTAATGTTATTCAATGCAATATCTAAGCCATGACAAACAAGATTTAAAACAAACATGTTAAGAATGACTGTAACTGAAACTGATATGGGAAATTGATAATGTGATTATGGATGTTGATGTGTAAACAACTAGAGTAATATATAATCAAAAGAATATGTGGCAGAATTTGGACATCTAAGTATCTAATGGTGCTTGTTTATGGTCTCACTCAACTTTTGGATTTAATAATAATAATAATTCTTTGTTGTTCGCTTTTCACATATGCTGTGTGGATGCATGTGTGTTAAACTATCTCCATACATCACGTTTTAATCGATTTATTATGAAAAATTATATCCATATGGTTTCCAGAAAAGAAAAAAATGAATGATTGAATGACTCTACATACTTTATTGCTTTAGGAAAAACACCAAAGTTGGAACAAATGATAATTATCACTATACACAATGGACACTAGAATAAAGTTATTTATGCTATGATGCCTTCATAGGAAAAGCTCAAATTAAATAGTGCCTTTTTATTAGCAAAACTTATTACGAAAAACAAGAAACATCTTTGCATAATGAACAAAAAGAAATTCCGAACATTAACGACATCTTTGAGATTAGAAAAAGACAGTTCACATCCAAAATATGATTATAGCAAAAACTCGTAGCATTTTTATCAACAGAGATATGAACTGCTTTGTTTTTCTAATATTCAATCCACTTTTTAAAGCTCGTGCAATTTACTTGAATTTTTAAATATTTGTCAACACTTTCCATGCCATAGTGCTACCATAAAGCTTCACAAGCCATAGTGCTTCCTTAAAGTCATACCATATAGTCAAAAAGAGACATTTTAATCCCAGCAAAAACCAATCACAACTCCTTTTCCATCAATTATTGGAGGGAGACACAAAATCAAATAACCATATACAAAAATCATATTCGGCATATCTACAAGTACGCATCTATCGTATTAGTTAAGGGAAAGAACTCATGTGCATGAAACACGTTACAAATAGATCAAAAGGTCTAAACAAGCTTTGTTGATTGTCATATAAGATGGTTTGTAACTCGAAGGAATACTACCATAGCAAGTTTCAATCAATTAACTGGAAATTGTGCAGGCAAACTGAACTTAAATAGCGAGAACAACTTGTGCTGTTTTCGACAAAATTTAAAAGATTATGCTACACTAAACACTGTATTCAATATTTTACTTGTGTTGGGAATCCATCCATCCAAAATATTAATCAAGTGAAGAACAGGATTCGTTTCCCATGACTTTATAGCAAATAATTAGGAATAGTAACACTCATTGATTAGAAGTCCACTAGTTGGTCTACTCAGTTCAAATCCACGACAATAACAACTTATGCATAGCCTATATATACATGCTAGCATCTTAACATCTTCTTAACAGTTAATACCACTTTAAATTTCACAATTAACTACTTGCATTAGCCTCATGCCACATATGTTCACCACCACCAGCTGCAAAAATTAGCCAAAACGTTTAAATAAAATGAATCCCGTAAATGTTGTCCTGATGGCGGTAATGGTGGCGTTTTGCTATGGTTGTGTAGTGGCAGACCAGAAAAACAATCAGAAGACATATATCGTTCACATGGACAAGTCTGTTATCCCATCGACGTTTTCTGACCATTTGCAATGGTATGAAATGTCTATGAGATCAGTATCTGAGTCCACAAATATGCTGTATGTATACAACATGGTTATCCACGGGTATTCCACAAGGCTCACGGTTGATGAAGCGAAACTACTTGAACAACAGCACGGCGTCGTTTCTGTTCAAGAAGAGACAATATATAAGCTTCAAACAACACATTCACCTGAGTTTCTTGGACTTAAAAGGAATAAGGTGATCTTTGGTGGGTCAAGGTCTGGTGGCAATGTAATTGTTGGAGTGGTGGACACAGGTGTGTGGCCTGGAAGTAAGAGCCTGGACGACACAGGGTTTGGCCCGATTCCCCATTCATGGAACGGAGAGTGTGAGAGCGGTCCGGGCTTCAGTATATCGAGCTGTAATAAGAAACTAATTGGCGCGAGGTATTTTTCAAAAGGATATGAAGCGACCTACGGTGCAATTGATAAAAACTCGGAATCAAAGTCTCCTATGGATGATAGTGGGCACGGAACACATACTTCAACTACAGCAGTGGGGTCCACAGTAACTAGTGCAAGTCTTTTCGGTTTTGCAAACGGAACAGCTCGTGGAATGGCTCCTCAAGCCAGGCTAGCTGTTTATAAAGTATGTTGGTTACAGGGATGTTTAGGGAGCGACATATTAGCTGGCATGGAGAGAGCAATCACAGATGGTGTGAATATATTATCAGTGTCGCTAGTTGGGTTCTATCCTGATTACCCAAGTGATGTGGTTGCTTACGGGGAATTCAAAGCGGTATCAAACGGAATATTTGTGTCATGCGCTGCTGGCAATGATGGGCCCTCTCCTCTTAGCCTATCAAACACCGCCCCATGGATAACTACAGTAGGGGCAGGAACTCTAGACCGTGATTTCCCCGCTTATGTTACCCTTGGGAATGGAAAAAAATTCGTGGGTGTGTCACTTTATAGTGGGAAACCGTTATCAGGTTCAATGATTCCACTGGTCTATGCTGGTAATGTTAGTAAGAGCACAACGGGTAATCTATGTGTACCGGGTTCGTTACCTAAGGGAAGTGTTACTGGTAAAATTGTGTTTTGTGAACGCGGATTAATTTCCAGAGTGAAAAAGGGGATGGTGGTAAAGGCAGCTGGTGGTGCGGGGATGATTTTAGCCAACACTGATGCATTCGGCGAAGAGCTGGTGGCAGACACACATTTAGTTCCAAGCACGGCCATAGGTCAGAAAGCCGGAGTTGCGATAAAGAGCTACATAACCATGAATCATAACCCAATGGCTACGATCACATCTGAAGGAACCAAATTAGGCATCAAACCGTCCCCAATACTGGCTTCATTCAGTTCCCGGGGTCCAAATCCAGTGACACCAGAAGTACTAAAACCTGATTTAGTAGCACCAGGGGTGAATATTCTAGCAGGGTGGACAAATAAGGTAAGTCCCACCGAATTGACCGAAGATTCTCGCCGTGCGGAATTTAACATAGTGTCAGGAACATCCATGTCGTGTCCACATGTAAGCGGGTTAGCCGCGCTTCTCAAAGAGGCCCACCCGGAATGGAGCCCTGCAGCTATAAAATCAGCACTTATGACCACAGCTTATAGCAGCTACAAAACTGGTGAAGGGCTGCAGGATGCTGCAACTGGAAGACCGTCAACACCATTTGATCATGGTGCAGGACATGTGGACCCGGTTTCAGCCCTTGATCCAGGTCTTGTCTATGATGCCTCACCCGGTGACTACTTGAGCTTCCTTTGTGCTTTAAATTTCAGTTCTACCACAATGAAAACATTTACAGGTGGAAATTCCACCTGTATTGCAGGAAAGAAATACAGGGTAGAAGATCTTAATTACCCGTCTTTTGCGGTCCCAATACACACAGCTTCAGGGAAAGGTGGTGGAAGCAAGGCTCCAACCGTTGTTAAATACACTAGAAGTTTGACTAATGTAGGCACTCCGGCAACATACAAGGTATCAGTAGTGTCAAAAACGCGGGCTGTGAAGATTAACGTTGAGCCAGAAGAGCTAACATTTATTAGAAAAAATGAGAAAAAGGTGTACACCGTGACCTTCACTGCTAGTTCTAGGGCATCAGGGACTACCGGGTTTGCTAGTCTCGCATGGTCTAGTGAAAAATATGTCGTAAGAAGTCCAATAGCTTTTAGCTGGGCATGATTACAATAAAGAATTGTAGCATTGCTCTGCATCATCAAGCAATGTAAATTCAACGCCATAATTGCATATGTCTAAGTTTTTCTTACTTAATATATAAGCATTTGCAAAAGCGTTTTATGCCATAGTGCTTCTACCAACAAAGTGATTCCTTATCTTAAACTAAAGTGAAAATGAATGGCAGACAATTAGGCAGAAAGATTACATGTTTATCCAAACTAAAACCAATCATCAATTATTTGAGAGAGAGATAAAACAACGACTACAAATACGACAATATCTACTACCACATTAGTATATGCAGATATCTGAGTGTACATCACTATTTCTCACCCAAAGATCTAGTCATCCTAAATATGGTTTGGACCATTAACAAATCAAACATTAGTACTTTACAAACATCATATAACAAGAAGTTTAACGTTCCTAACTAGGATAGACATACACACTTAATTAAAAGAGTGTGAGCCAAGTTCTTACTGTGAATTAACTGTTTCCAGTATACTTAATTGAATTGCAGTTAAAGTCATTCTTCATTAAATAAACCCCCTATGAAGAATAAGATGTGAAAAACGAAAAAAATTGACATAAAAGAAACCAGATGAATGCTTAAACTGATAATGTGACAATTTAGAAGAATAAGATTCTTTTCCCGCGACTCTGTAACAAATAATTAAGAACAGTTAACACTGACATTATATGTCCAATAAGTTGGTCCACTCGCTTCAAATCCATGATAATAGCACTTATGCATGACCCATATATATGCTAGCACCTTGTTAACAGCTAATAACACTTAAATTTCAAAGTAGACAACATACCCTCATACCACTTAAGTTCACCACCAGCAGTTGCAAGAAATAGCCAAAGTTTAAATAGAATGAAGCCCAGAAATGTTGTCCTTATGGCGATCATGGTGGCGTTTTGTTACTGTTATGTGGCTGCAGGCAGTAAACAGAACCAGAAGACGTATATTGTTCACATGGACAAGTCTGTTATGCCATCAGCGTTTTCTGACCATTTGGAATGGTATGAAACGTCTATGAGATCAGTATCTGAGTCCACAAATATGTTGTATGCATACAACACGGTTATCCACGGGTTTTCCACAAGGCTCACGGTTGATGAAGCGAAACTACTTAAACAACAAGATGGGATTGTGTCTGTTCAAGAAGAGACGATATACAAACTTCATACTACACATTCACCTGAGTTTCTTGGACTAGAAAAGAGAGAGACAATGATGCCAGGATCAAGGTCTGGTGGTGATGTGATTGTTGGAGTGGTGGACACGGGTGTGTGGCCCGGAAGTAAGAGTTTAGATGATACTGGGTTTGGCCCAATTCCCAGTAGGTGGAAAGGTGAGTGTGAGAGTGGTACAGGGTTCAGTGTATCGAGCTGTAATAAGAAACTTATTGGTGCAAAGGTGCTTTTCAAAAGCATATGAAGCGGCATATGGGCCAATTGATGAAACATTGGAATCGAAGTCTCCAATGGATGATGATGGACATGGAACACATACATCAACTACAGCAGGTGGTTCCGCCGTTACCGGGGCAAGTCTTTTTGGTTTTGCAAAAGGAACAGCTCGTGGGATGGCTCCTCATGCCAGGTTGGCAGTTTATAAAGCATGTTGGCTAGGTGGATGTTTTGCGAGCGACATATTAGCTGCAATGGAGTCAGCAATCACAGATGGTGTCCAAGTATTATCTATGTCGATAGGAGGCTCGCTCACTGATTACCCAAATGATTTGATCGCTTACGGGGCATTCAAAGCAGTATCCCATGGAATATTTGTATCATGCTCGGCTGGCAATAGTGGGCCCACTCCTCTAAGCCTATCAAATGTCGCCCCATGGATAGCTACAGTAGGTGCCGGAACACTAGACCGTGATTTTCCCGCTTATGTTACACTTGGGAATGGAAAGAAATTCTCGGGTGTGTCACTTTACAGTGGAAAACCGTTATCGGGTTCAATGGTTCCCCTTGTTTTTGCTGGTAATATTAGTAACAACACAAAGGGTAATTTATGTGTACCGGGTTCGTTACCACAGGGAAGTGCTACTGGTAAAATTGTGATGTGTGAACGTGGGATGATCTCGAGGGAGGAAAAGGGGATGCTGGTAAAGGCTGCTGGTGGTGTGGGGATGATTTTAGCTAATACCAAAACATATGGTGAAGATCTGGTTGCTGACAGTCATTTTATACCAAGCGCCGCAATAGGTCAAAAAGCCGGTGATGCAATAAAGAACTACTTAATCTCGGAACGTAACCCAGCGGCTACAATCACATCTGGAGGAACTATATTAGGCATTCAACCGTCACCAGTAGTTGCGGCATTTAGTTCCAGGGGTCCAAATCAGCTCACACCAGAAATACTGAAACCTGATTTTATAGCACCAGGGGTGAATATTTTAGCAGGGTGGACAAATAAAGTAGGTCCTACCGGCTTACCCGAAGACCCTCGTCGTGTCGAATTCAATATTGTGTCAGGAACATCAATGTCGTGTCCACATGTAAGCGGTTTAGCAGCACTGCTCAAAGAAGCACACCCGGAATGGAGCCCAGCAGCTATAAAATCAGCACTTATGACCACAGCTTATAACACATACAAAACTGGTGAAGGGATAAGGGATGTTGCAACTGGAAAACCGTCAACACCATTCGATCATGGTGCAGGACATGTGGACCCGGTTTCAGCCCTTGATCCTGGTCTTGTCTATGATGCCACACCCGCCGACTACTTGAGCTTTCTATGTGCCTTAAATTACAATTCTACCACAATGAAAATATTTACAGGTGGAAATTTCACCTGTATTGCGGGAAAGAAATACAGGGTAGAAGATCTTAATTATCCGTCTTTTGCAGTCCCACTACACAAAGCTTCAGGGAAAGGCGGTGGAAGCAAGGCTCCAAGCGTTGTTAAATACACTAGAAGTTTGACTAATGTAGGCACTCCGGCAACATACAAGGTATCGGTAGTGTCAAAAACGCGGGCTGTGAAGATTAACGTTGAGCCAGAAGAGCTAACATTTATTAGAGAAAATGAGAAAAAGGTGTACACCGTGACCTTCACTGCTAGTTCTATGGCATCAGGGACAACCGAGTTTGCTAGTCTCGCATGGTCTAGTGAAAAATATGTAGTAAGAAGTCCAATAGCTTTTAGCTGGGCATGATTACTAGCATTGGTCTGCATCATCAAGCAATGTAAATTCAACGCCATAATTGCATATGTCTAAGTTTTTCTTACTTAATATATAAGCATTTGCAAAAGCTTTTTATGCCATAGTGCTTCTACCAACAAAGTGATTCCTTGTCTTAAACTAAAGGGATGTGTTTATCCAAACCAAAACCAATATAATTAACTTTATCATGAATGAATACAATATTTACCACCACATTAGTATATGCAGATATTAGTAGTGTACATGTACATGAGTATTACTCACCAAAAGATGTTATCATTCTAAATGGGGAACATTGGTACTTTATAACAAAGTTCTAAAAGAAGTTTAAGAGTCCTAACTAGGATAGACACTTAACGGCTATATCGATGCTTAAATGGTCCAAAGGATATTTAACATATTTGTTGCAGCAAGCAATGAATTAAGTAACAGGGTGCGAGCCAAGATGTTACTCTGAATTAGCTGTTTCGAATTTATTTAATTGAATTGATTTACAGTTAATGTCGTTCTTGATCACTTATAACTAGAAACATCAATGTGAAAATTTTTGATGTAATTAAAATCTTAGAGGACAACAGTTAGCGAGAAGAATTACCTATGTATTGGAATCCATGTCGGATTGGAAGAAGACAAGCTAACCGACCTCACACCCGGATTCCCGGATCAACTAACATGTTTTATTTTACCATTTTTTCATTTTCACTTTCTTCCTTTCTTTCTTACATTTTCTTCTCGAGTGTCAAGGAATTTAAAGAAAGTAAAAATAAAGATGTGAAAAAAAATTAAAAAATATATATAATAATAATAATAAATAAATAAAAAACAGAGGTCGTCATAATTTAGGGTGCGTTTTCTTATGACGGTTTTAGATTGATTTTAAAAGCCTCTTTGGTTGGGGTGTATGGATATGGGTCTATAATTATTAATGTTATTTGTTATGGGTCCACCACAATAGAATGATGATAACCAAATGTGAAAGTTTCCTCATATATTATGTGTGTGGGTAATTTCTTCATACCCTCCATTATCATTTCACTCTATACCAACACTTATACCCATTGTGATTCATAGCGACAAACCAAACGCACCCTAAGATTTGGTATTGGTTTGAAATAAAAATACGAGAAAGAATGTATTATAAATTTATTAAAGCGGTTTGTTTTGTATATTGAAATAAAAATTAAAATATTGAATTATAATTATTTTTATATTAAAATTTGAAATATAAGCAATTGAAATCCTCCTAGTAAACACTAAAAATACAAATAATCACGTGTGACTTGTATTTGCATTTTTTCCAATAAAAGTATATTGAATATAACAAAAAAACTCACCTATTGATATATGGCTTTTGTAAAACCCTCTTCTAAGAGTATTGTGTATTGTTGTGATTCCCAACCTCACACTCCAAACAATTAGTTTTTCTATAATTGCATTCCTCAATTACAAAATCTCAATTACAAAATGTTCAAAACAAACGCACCCTTAGAGAAAAAATATCGAAAAAAAAAAAACAGTGATTTGATTAATTTTGAAGTAAAATATTTCCTTTTAAATTTTAGCTAAGAATGTTTACTTTTTTCTTTGCACAAAATACTATTGTAGTGTACAATAAAAACTACGTATATTTTTCCTAATAGTATTTTTACCGTAAATGACAAAGCGACAAGGTGTGAGCTATTTGAATTTGACTTTTACACTTGCTATAGATAGTTTGGTTTTGACAAATTGAGCTTGAACTTGAGCTGCTTGAGTCGAATTTGAGCTTTAAAATACTTGGCTCACGAATTATATCCAATTTAAGCATGGTTTTAAAAGGCTCGCAAAAGCCTCGCAAAGGTGTGAGGCTTGGTCATGCTGCCACATCATGCCGTCACGCCGTCTTATGCCACATCTTTTTGTAAACTCGATATATCTGAAATATGATATAAATATACAAATATTTCATACTTTGTGTCGTCTTATGTCGCGCCTTATAAACGCAAAAGTTTCACCTTTGCCGCAAAGCGTGAGGCTTGGTCATGTCGTCACGCCACGCCTCGCGCTATTTATAACCTTGAATTTAAGCTATACTACTTTTTTTAACGGATATATATTATTAAAACAAAACTAGCAAGCAGCTAGCTAATTACATAAGAGGTTTTAACCAATCGGTCCAACTACAAATCTTATGACCCATAAATTTAAGCCAAGAAAACGAATACATACGAATATTATCAAATATGTCACTTTTCTTTATAGGATGAGAGCTAAAAGTGATGCTATTACGGAACGGTCAAATCCACCACAAATAAGACGCGATAAATGATGTACAAACGTTGAATCTTCTCTTTAGAAACATGTCACGGGCTCAACCAATCCTTCAAATGCTCATTAGACATGAAGAAAGGGAAGGAATTATCACACCAAACTTGGACATGTCTCCAAACATCAATAGCAATATCACACTCAAAGAAGATGTGAAACTTTTCGAGAGAGAGTTTTGTCCCAAGTTGCCAAAGGAACCAAAGAGGGTAAGAGCTGGGAGTTAATGTAGTGACGAATCTCGCCAAGTGAGAACACTCTATCACTTGCAATCGACCAGACGCAAAGAGTCTTCAACGGAATTTGTGTCGGCATGGCTAATCTCGATCAGCATATCTTTCAAATAAGCCAAGTTACAAACACCAAGGTCGGCTCTAGACCAATTCCAACGTCATTGCCCGTTTTCAATGCGATCAATGATTAGACAATCTTTATCATGCTCCAAACGATAGAGTCTGTTGTAGTGAATATGTAGCGGGGAATCACCAAGCCAAGGATCCTTCCAAAAGCGGGTACGCGTGCCACAGCCCGCTTGGAAGCGAAGAGAGTTAGCCGGAAGAATAATGTTCAAATGTAAGAAGTTAGAAGATCCAACTATCTTAACCCAAGTACCATTAAATTTGCATCCTTCTTAATCGAAACCCCCTATTGGCCGTGCAAAGCCTTGATAACTTCAATCCAAAGAGCTTGCGAGTTAGAGTAAACTTTCCAACGCCACTTTTGAAGAAGAGCAAGGTTGAAAAACTTTAAGCTACCAATGTTCAAACTACATTTGTCGAAAGAAGAAAGAACATTAGACCATTTAATCCATGCAAGCTTTTTAGACTCTTGAGAGCCTCCCCAAAAAAACGAGGCACGGGATCTCTCCAAAGAATTCAACACAAATTCAGGAGCTTTGAAGATCGAAAGAAAATAAACCCTAAGACTTTCTAGCACCGCCTTAATTAACGTAAGACGACCCCATGTTGAAAGAAGATTCGCCTTCCAAAAGGAGAGCCTCGAATGAAACCGGTCAAGTAAGGTCTTCCAACCGGATATCATGCTCATGTTAGAACCGATAGGCAGCCCAAGATACGTAAGAGGAAAGGAACTCGAGGCACAACCTGAATTATTAGCTATAAAAGAGACTACGTCGTCTAAAACTCCTATACCATATGTTAATACAAATAAGCCGTAAAAACTTTTATTTATATTTTACGATCTTCTAATGTTTTGTCGATAACAAACGTAAAATCATTTTAACGAAACAAATAAAATACGTAAACTGTTTGAGCCAATAGTTTTCTAACATACTTACGTTTTCACATAAAACACTAAAACAAGTATAAGTGATTTTATGATTTAGTAATACATATGTACAACAACTAGTGTTTACATATTTGGGTAAATATATACTTAAACTTGTATATACTAAAATGGGTAAAAACTAACAAATGGTATTGACCCATAACCCATGGTTTTATCCAAACCATTTGACTAGGTACATTGAACTCATGAGATACATTGTATCTAATAATAAACCCATGGATCAACCCATAACCCATGACCCATGACCCACAAACAAAATACCCATGGGTAAAGAGGAGCGTCCCACGGATCCCTAGCTTTACGCTAGCCGGATCCCTTATGGGAGGGATCCGTGGGATCCGGGGAACAGTAAGTTTTCTCCTCTATAAATAGTGAGCCATTTCTTCCTTTTGGCTCACCATTTTCACACATACTTTCTCCAAGTATTGTACCTCTCTAACCACTGATCCTAAGGGATCTTTCTATGTAGTTTGTCTTTTGTTTTTGTGTGATTCTCTAGGTTCCTCTTAAAGGCGAGATCACCACTTCTTGAAGTCGAGCAAGCTCAAGTCCATGAGTTGCCATGCTTCGTCATCATCAAGACAACTGAGGTTCTCTTGTTGATAGTTCTTTCTTCCTCCGTAGAGATGTTGTGTTGAAGGCATTAGTGAAGGATGCCGAAAGAGTCAAGACGAAAGCATTAGTGAAAGGTGCTTCACGTCCGTGTCAAAAGCATTAGTGAAGAATGCTAAAGGTGTCAAGACCAAGGCATTAGTGAAAGATGCCTAGGAATCAAATCAAGTGGCATTAGTGAAGAATGCCTAGGTCGTATAATCGATGAGGTGCGTCGATATACATATAAGTATTAGTTTATTTCCAAGGATGGTGATATCCTTGATGGTGTTGTAACAAGGAGTGGATCTCCTTGAAATTAGGTGTTGTGTTGTGATGGGTAGTAGTTCCTCCATAGTAATGGAACTAGGTGCTTAGCCTAGTACCTAATAAAGGGTAGGCGACGTTGTGATAGGTGTGGTTCACCTTGGAGTGAAAGAACCCGGTGGTTAGCCTAGCACCGGAAAAAGAGTAGGCGACGTTGTGAAGGCTTCTCCGCCATAAGGAGATTGGTGTCGTGTAGTGTTTACGAACTCTCGAGTAGGTGACTCGGGGAGTGGAGTAGGGCAAGGAAGGTATCCTTGTATCCGAACCACTATAAATACTCGTGTCGTGGTTATGTGTTTCTTACTCTTTATCTGTCATTACACGTTTATATATCTATCTATCAACGTCCAACATAAACAACCAAATAGATTGACATAAGTTAATCTAAATGTTTTAAAATGAAGTTTTAATTGGTAGGCTATTCAACCCCCCCCCCCCCTCTAGTTTTCCACAATTGGCATCAGAGCTTCGTTACCAAGTTTCTTAGAGTATATTGTACTTTAAAAACTTGATACGATCCGTGTATGTTTGAAAACTACAAAGAAGGATTTTTCAAGTCATGTTTTAAAAAATCATTATAATGTTTATTGTTGGACAATGATAGAATGTTCTAACACTTTCCTTGTTAAGTATTCTCCATACTTGAATTTGGGCGTACCAAGAAGATCATGAAGAATCTATCTAAATATATCTTTTCGCAAAAAGAATGTTCAATATTATTCTTCTCACACATGAATCTGGAGATTCCAAGAAGATCACAAAAGCATTTCATCTAAATACTTCTTTTCTTAAAAAGAATATTTAGCAAAGGTATGATCGTTAATAATTTACTTTTGTTTTTTATTGTTAAAATCTTAGTTGCACAATTAATATCTATTTGTAATTACTTAAGTAGTTATCTATATCAAAGACATCATCAAGAATAGTATTCTCCGATTGATTTGTATATACCACACTACTAACTTGTAATAATGATATTTTGAGTTATTCGATAGCCTTAATCATTATTCATCACAAATGACTTATTGACACTTCATCTATGTCAATAAATATCCATGTGAAACTTCTTATATTATGATAAAATGGGATTTTATTATAATGTTTGAAAAACTCTCCAAGAATTATGACTAATTCTTAGAAAGGGAACCACGTCAAATAGGACTAGTATTAAATCATCAAAACCTCAAATCACAAGTTTTAGAGCCTAAACATCAACACTCTAGGCGTTTTAGAACTCCCAAACCAAAGTTATCAAGGAATGCTTAAGCTGATTTTTGCTGTCATGCCGGATCCCTGCGTTTACACTAGCCGGATCCCAAATGAGAGGGATCCGCGGGATCCGTGCAACAGAAGACAGGATAAGTTAGTAATGATCACTGTGGATGTTCCACAATTATATTCACCTCAAAGACTCACGAACAAGAACACAACTACTGTTCAAAGGAGCAATTTGATCATCTCTCTCAAGCATAACAATCACTTGTGTAAGTATAATCTTCACTACATTGTTAAGTTAATTCCTTGATTTCTAGGATTACAATTTTTTTATCTTTAAGAGTTGGGTTCAAATGGGTTTATCATAATTTGTCACCACATTGTTTTCTAAAATAATCTAAATCAAAGAATTAACATTGTTAATACAAATTAAACACATTTCTTGAATTCAACAAAGATGATGAGAGCAAAATTGTGATCGAACCCTCTAGGTTACTATTCACAATTAACACCACATTGTGGTTGTATTTTTTAGGAACAATCATGCCAAGCAACAAACAACAAGATTACCAAGACACCGCTCATTACATACCAATGTACCATAGAAAAGATGGATTTAGTCCCGAAGATAGGAAAGCTTTTAAAATGCTTGAAAAGAGACTTTTTCACGAAGGTCGAGTAGTAGAACCATCATTTCTTGCCAATACCGACATAAGAGAAGTTTTTGGAGCTATTGGGTTTGATTGTTTATTAGACATAAACGAACAAATTTGTCTGGTTTTTGTACTCGAGTTCTACAAGATAATGGGGATAGTTAGAAATGATGATGGGTCCATCTCAATTGAATTCACCATAAATGGGCATGAGTACACTCTTTCGCTTGTGGAATTTGGAAGGATAATAGGGGTGCCATATCAAGGTGTTTGCATGTACTCTAATGAGTGGTCTTTGGAAGAGTTACACACTATGGTTGATAATCATGAAATCTACCACATGTTAATTCCGGAAGCAACCACGGTGAGGGACACCGTGTTCATGCCAAGAGCATCCCCATCAAGGGTCACTAGGAATTCGAAAGTGATCTATAGGGATCCTTTCCAAATGGAGCTTTTCGAGATGTACGCCTTGTATAGGAAATGGTAAAATGTGGTGAGGGAGAATGTGTTGTGCCTAGTAGGAAACAAGGATCACCCCAATGCTTGTCTAAGTTTCATGATCTATTGCCTAGTGATCGAGACTCGCTTTAACCTTGCCTACTACATGATCAAGAGAATGGCAAGTGTAAGAAGCATGGATAAAATGGTGCTCTCGTATGCAATGCTCCTAACTCGTCTTGCGAAATTCATCTTTGCATTTGATCCTTCTCCGCAATCCTATGATCATAGCTTTTGAAACAAGGTTATGGTGTCATTAACCGAGGGAAGAACTACAAGGTTTATGGTAGATGGCAAAAGGCCCCACCCACCCATGGACTCCTCGGATGAAAGGGAGAGGCAAAGAGAAGGTGAAGGTAGTAGCAACCCACTAGGAAATACCAATCTCGACCCCTTGGAGTACATTAACCAATTGCTGGACGTTCCTAATGCATCACCTGAATGGCAACAAACCAAGGGAATCTTCAAGTGTGTTGGGAATTATATTTGAGTTGATTATGACAAAATATGAAAGATGAAGGAATTATGAAGACAAAGAAACACAAGGGACTTACTTGTTAAAGAAGACTTTATTATTTAGTCCATAGTAGTCAATTGTAACCCTAGAATCTCGAGTATATAAAGAGAGGCAGGGAATTAGATTAAGTGTGTGTCAAGATGTGAACACCAAAGGTGTGTGTGTGTTTAGCCTAGGCGTTAGGGAAAACGCCTAGGGTATTAGTTAGTCGATTAATAGTACAGAGATGATGACGAAGAACTTTGTTAATAATAACAAACGATGTTTTCTTATTCCGCTGTGCATTATAATCGTTGTTATTGTTATCCCCTAGAGCTCATAAACGATCTTATCAATTGGTATCAGAGCGGGGAGCTCTTGATATAGGGATCTACAAGGTTTTTCGAAGAAGAAGGAAGAAAAATTTGAATCCAGAAAATTTTCGTAATGTTTCTGCAAGGCTGTTTTCAAGAGGGCATAACTTTTTCGTTAACCGTTGGATCGGGACGAAATTTGAACTGGAGATTCTTGGTATATCAAGGAAGGTTTTGACTGGAGGGATCTTTAATTGGAGGTCTGAGTCGAAAGATATAAGGCGTCGAAGTTGGCTGCTGAAGAGTTTTTGAAAGTCGAATTTTATGTTTTTTTAAGGGTGATGATCAGATGTAGGGGTGTCATTCGGGTTGACCCGACCCGAACCCGACCCGACCCGAACCCAACCTGAGTCAATTCGGGTCGGGTCAATCGGGTTCAAAATTATATTCAGGTCAATCGGGTCAACCCAAATTGACCCGAGTTCTAAACAAGGTCGGGTTCGGGTATGTATTTTTAGCCTTGACCCGACCCGAACCCGACTAACCCGGATCAACAATACTTTTACAATGTAAAAAACTCGGGTTGACCCCAAACCCGAATTGACCCGACCCGAGTTGACCCGAACCCGAATTGACCCGACCCGAGTTGACCTGAGTTCTAAACAAGGTCGGGTTCGGGTATATTTTTTTAAGGCTTGACCCGAGTTGACCCGAACCCGACCGGGTCAACCCGAATAACACCCCTAATCAGATGCAACGGTGAAAAAGAGGGTTTTATTGGCATTAAAGGCTGATCAGATTCATGTACTGGTCAAAGGCAATATTCGAATAAGGAGGATGCAGCACAGATCACGTGGGTTGGTTGGTCCCATAAGGTGAGTATTTTTCATATATCTTGAATCTGCTAATTCAATCGTTATTGGCTACGAATCGTGGGTCTATTCGAGGGCCCATTGGAGTTTGTATTGATATCGTGGGTCATTTATTGTTCCATCGTATCTTGTGTCACGTGATTCTCTACATACATGTGCAAAGTACTGGTTTCATTCTCTACATACAAGTGCTGATGGGGTCCACAAGAATTTTCCACATCTGACTTCACGATTGTAATATACGCATGGGGTGAATTAATTTAATATGTGACATGTGATTGGTGGTATATCATTGGTTTAATATTTTTCATGTCACGTGCGTTTGGATGTGGCTGACATATTTAATATTGGTCTCATATGTACTGGTTTCAATTTGATGTTGGACATGTGATATTAATTATGTCTTCTCAATATCGGTTGGTACAAGAAATCACGTGATGATGGTGGGGCCTTGAATCGGACGGTGGATGTGAATTGGTTATACAATCAGATCAAAGGTATTTATTCTAGTTGTGAATATTAGTACTGGTGGGTGATTAAGGTTGTGGTTTCAAAGTACTGCTCTGAGTTCGAAAGTACTGCTCTTGACGAAAGTACTGCTCTAAGTTCAAAGTACTGCTTGGAGGTTTCAAAGTACTGTTCGATGCAAAGTACTGCCCGATGAGAAGTTTGTTATGGATAAGAGAGAACAAAGGAGAATATGCATTGAAAGCATGTATTGATCATATGGTTTTATTTGCTACTGTTCGATCATGGTTGTTGATTATGGTTACATTGGGCTGTTATTAGAGGTTCAAGGATTGTAATTGATGTTTTGGATTTTGAGTTTTTGGTTGTGACCCGATGTTCATGAATCAGGTTCAAGATAAAGAACTATTCTTCATGCTACTAATGCTTGGTCACAAATGCTATTGTAGTCATCTTTATTAGTATTCTAGCAGGTACTATGTTCTTCATGGCTGGAACTACAACGTATTTGTGATCATGGTGGTTAGTTATTCGACAAGTTCTTATGGTTATTTGCATGCATCATTCGAGGGGAAGGTTTTTGCTACTACTTGTTAGTATTTGTACTATTGGTTAAAATTTCTTTTGCCTTAATTTCATTTTTAGCAAGCTTTTTGGTGATCTTCATGGCGGGTATCTTGAGGCATTAGAAGGATGGATTAGTCGTATGATATTGGTTTGTGGTGGTTGGAATCAAAGTTGCTTCTACTTAGTGTCTCCTAGTGGATTATGACAAAAAGGGGAAGAAGACATTACATAGAAGATTTGCAACTTGAAGATCCTTGGTGATATTGCATGTTTAAGGGGAAGTTCTTATCTTTCATGACATCTTAACTTCAGGGGAAGTTCGTGCTTATTTGGTTTTGTCATTATCAACTAGGGGAAGATTGTTGGGAATTATATTTGAGTTGATTATGACAAAATATGAAAGATGAAGGAATTATGAAGACAAAGAAACACAAGGGACTTACTTGTTAAAGAATACTTTATTATTTAGTCCCTAGTAGTCAATTGTAACCCTAGAATCTCTAGTATATAAAGAGAGGCAGGGAATTAGATTAAGTGTGTGTCAAGATGTGAACACCAAAGGGGTGTGTGTGTTTAGCCTAGGCGTTAGGGAAAACACCTAGGGTATTAGTTAGTCGATTAATAGTTTAGAGATGATGACGAAGAACTTTGTTAATAATAACAAATGATGTTTTCTTATTCCATTGTGCATTATAATCGTTGTTATTGTTATCCCCTAGAGCTCATAAACGATCTTATCAAAGTGTTTCGCCAACTTCTTGAAGAAAAAGAAGTAGAGACGGTGTGATAAAGAGTGGATGATGGGCGAAGACGGGAAGGGGAGGAGAAATGAGGTAAGGTCATAGGACCTAAATTTGTGAAGAACAATTTCAAACAATGAGTTGTAACACTTAAACAATGCTTATGTAGAATAATGTAGTAGGTAGGTCTTTCCATATCTTGGCACTAAACAATCGTAACTTAGGAACTTGTAGAAAGAGATTTTACGACTCGTTGAAAATATTCAAGTAGTCGTCGTCACTCATTTTAGGAACTTTTAGCTCTCCTTACTTTGCTATGCCTTATATCTATTGTGTTCTTGCATTTAGTCCCTATTGAAACAACTAGGAGAAGCATTTACTAAAAAGTGCAAAACTGCACATTTGCTGAAAGCCTTCTGATCTGCAGTAGGCGGATCCCAGCATTATAACTAGTCGGATCCCTCCCAAAAGGGAACCGCGGGATCCGTGACTACTGATGAGCAAAACAGACTTGCTTACATCAAAATAGCTCAATAGATCACCTCACACTAGTCAAACATAAGACATTAGAGCCAACTAATTCTTCCTTATATATTTGAAAGCCTCACACTCACCCATGGCTTACCTAGGATATATTTCAATGTGTTTTTAATTTATTAACTCATCAAAACTCACCATATTTCAGCTCCAACACTCACACATCATTTATCACATCTCATAACACTTAGTTTGATATATCCATCAATTTTAGCAAATTGGCTTTAATCACTTTTGAATCAAAATTAGGCTCAAAACTAGTTTTTCATTTTTTCTTTATTTTTTAAGATTTTAGTAAATTTTTCTTAAGTCATCATCTAACTTCTAGGACTAATTACCACCATTTCTCCATATCAAATCAAATGGTATCCTTGTCAAAACACTTAGTTAGTGTTAGGAATTAGAAATTCCAGGTATTAAAGAGTCGGTCACCTCAAGTATATGTAATCGTTAGAAAGCTCGTAGTCGTAGTTCTTTCATGTTAAGTAGTATTTAGTTTAGTAACACCGTGGAGGACGGACGGGTCTTTACCCACTGTATGCCTGATCCACAGCCCGTTGTGTGGCGTTTTATGTAAGACTATAAATACTCTCTACCTCCCAAGGTAGAGGGTTGGAGCTGATAATAATATTTTCTTTCTCTCACTATAGTTCCCAACTCTCTTCCTTTCTCTCACTAGAACTTTCTCTCTCTAACATACTTATACGCCTACTTTGATCATGGTTTAAAGTGTTTGTGAAATCCAATATCCTACAATTGGTATCAGAGACATGGTTTGATCACTCATCTTTCATGCTCTTTGTTTTGGTGGATTTCATAAGGTTTTTGGTGTATTAAGGGTTTAGGAGAGTTTGATTCATTTGGACAAATTCTAGTGGTAAAGTTTGAATTTTGCTTGTACTTTTTTGTTTAGGATCATCATATGTGGTTATGTTTTGAATTGGAAGGCTTAAATCATTGTGGTTTGGTTGTTTTGGATTGATAAAGTGGTTATTTGTGAAAGAAGGACTAAGCGAGTTGAGTCTCGGACTTGTGTTTCTTCAAAGCGAGTTGCTTTGTTATTTGATGCGAGTTGGTACATGCGACTTAGCTGTTTAGCGAGTTGATATTTATGCGACTTGGGTTCTAAGCGAGTTGTTTCTTTAAGCGACTTGAGATCTAAAGCGACTTAGCTATTTAGCGAGTTGTAACGCTAGCGAGTTTCTTTAAGCGACTTAGTGTTCAAGCGAGTTGATTGTGTTGCGAGTTGATACTAAAGCGAGTTGGCTATTTAGCGACTTGATTCATTAAGCGAGTTGATTGTGTTGCGAGTTGATGCTGATGCGACTTGGCTATTAAGCGAGTTGATTACTTAAGCGAGTTGTGTGGTTAGGTACTTATTCATTTAGGCTTGTTACTTCTTGGTGATACATTCTTACGATTGTTCTTTTGGTTTAGTAAAATCCCGTGAAAGAATCAATTTCCCGGTTTAATCAAAGAATAGTAAAATCCCGTAGAGCTTGAAACATGTCTACAAACGTTCCTACTATCATCTCCACTGTTGCCGAGGATGTTCAAGCAGCTGGTTCAGATACTCGTCCACCCATGCTTGACAGAACTGACTACGACTCTTGGGCTCAACGAATCAGATTGTACTGTCTTGGAAAAGAAAATGGAGTCAACATTCTCAAATCCATTGATGAAGGACCATATCGGGTTGAGACGACTAGAGACTTAATTGATACAGCTGAAGATGGAACAATGATCTATGAAATTGACAGACCAAATACATATGATGAACTCGATGACAAGGAGAAAAAGAGATTCGATGCTGATATCAGGGCTTCTAACATCGTACTTCAAGGTCTTCCAAAAGATATCTACAAGCTGATCAATCACAACACCGAAGCAAAGGCAGTATGGGATAATGTCAAGATGCTTCTCTCAGGTTCTGAATTAACCATGGAAGACAGAGAATCACAACTCTATGATGAATTTGAACACTTCAAGATGAAACCGGATGAGAGTGTTTATGAGTACTATGTGAGATTCCACAAGCTTGTTAATGATATGAGGAACATCAGAATGACTATGCCTAACATTCAGCTGAACTCTAAATTTGTGAACAACATGAATCCCGAATGGCACAAGTTTGTCACTTTTGTGAAGCTCACTAAAGGACTGAAGAATACAAACTATGAGCAACTCTATGCCTTCCTCCTTCAGAATGAGAGACATGCTATGTTTGAAAAAAGGATTCTTAATCAGTTCAAAACCAACCAGGGAGAGACAAGCTCTTCTAATGACTCAACTGCCTTCTACTCAAACATCGGAATCACAACCAAAGCCTCACAAGTCATACCCATGGGTAATGGTAATCACAAACTCATTCCTGATCCTATGTTCAAACAAGCTAATGCTGATGCACACGTGGGAAACATCATTAATCAACTAGCTCTTCTGATTAGTCAAAACATGAATTCTCTCCCACAAACCAACAACAATCTCAGAACAACATCTAACCCACACAATCAAGCTACTGTCAGAGATGGGAGGATAGTGGTGCAACCAGTTCAGGAAAGACAGTATGATCAGGGAAGAGGTGGAGCTGGTAGAGGTTATGTTGGTAATCAGAATCGAGGAAGGAATGGAAATCAAGGTCAAGCTAAGCTGATCAAATGCTACAACTGTGGTGGTGAGGGACACATTGCAAGGAACTGCACATCTCCAAAACGTCCACAGAATGCTGATTACTTCAGAGATAAGATGCTGCTTGTACAAGCTCAGGATAATGGTGCTGCTTTGGATGAAGAGGAGTTATTGTTTCTTGCTGAGGGCAATGCCAAGACCTATGATGCTGATGTGGATGAGCAGCCAATTCAGGAGATAGGTCACAATCATCAGAATGCCTTTCAAGTCGCTGATTGTGATGCATACGACTCTGATGTGGATGATGGACCTACTGCACACACAATTTTTATGGCTAGCATTACTCCAATGGTTTCTCCCAAAGTCTCTTCTTCACCACAAGCTGGCCCATCCAATGACAAACTCATCTCAGAGGTATTAAAACTATACGATGATGCTGATGTGCAAAAGATGCATGACAAAGTACAATCATCTGAAACTATTGAATCAAATATTGAAAATATGGGTAATATCAATGTTGTCCAATATGATCAATATGTGAAACAAAGTGAAAGTGAAGTTGTACCAAGTGATGCATCTTCTGCAGTCAACAATGACTATGTTTTTGATGAATTCACTGCATATGCTTCTGATGATTCTGTAATTTCTGAACTAAATGCCTATAAAGAACGTGTTGCTATTTATGAACAACGTGCAAAATTTGAGTTGACCACTCGTGAGCAGGAAATGGATGACCAAATGCGTACAATCATTAGAAAAAGTAATTTTAGAGAAGAAGTATTAGAACAAGAGTTAAATTCCTTGCAAGAAAAGCTTTCTAAAACTGCTAAGCAAAAACAAGAACTTCAAGAAAATGTGAAAATGCTTAAGCAAGAATTTAATGCAAAGGAATCAAAACTCTTGAAAGATTTTTCTAATCTGAAAACTTTGAAAAACAAACTTGAAAACAAGCTGTACATACAAGGGAACACCATTTAGACTGCTCACATGATCACTAAGCATAAAATCTTAAGCGATAAGCATAGCATTCCCCTTGTTGAGGAACCAAATCCAGAGGTCATTAAAAATGCTCATAAGGTTCTTTATGATGGCAATGAAATCCTTAAACCTAGACAGAAACCTAGTTGCGTTGAGTGCACTGCGGAAGATAAGAAATCAGATGAAGTCACTAGGGAAGAGATGAACAAGAAATTAGATGATCCTAAATGTAAAGAGAAGAAAATAAAGATCACGCCCCATGATTACAAGAAGGAAAACTGGATTTCCTTGAACATGTTTAAGCATCAGACATTGTTGACTCCCGAACAAGTTTTCTGGAAAATGGACATAGATAAGCAGAAAGCTGAAAATATTGTTGAAACAAACCCTCCCCTTTGGAAAATGCCTAGAGCGACTGTGTATCCTCCTAATACACCAATGCATCTTGTTCCTAGAACAATTGCCACTAAAAGCAATACCTTAATTAGTCAATATGTTATCTTTCAACTATTTGTTGATTTTGAGAAAACTTGCAAGAAAAGGATCACACCCACTGGTATAACTGAAGGAGAAAGGGGTTTTGAGCAAACGAAAGAATGTTATTTAACTGAAGTCATGCCTTTTTTTAAAATGCTAAAAGATCATTTTGAATTAAAAAGGGAATGAACGTAGACATTAAAGAAATGGAAAAGGAGTTTGATGCAATGATAGTTGAGGTTAATGACTATGAGCGAGCACTAAAATATAATGAGATTGAGAGAAAGAACTTGCATACATTAAATGAGACTCTTATTACTGAATGTGTTGCTCAAGATATGTTTTTCACTGCTACAAATTATTCTATTAATGCTTTCCAATTTCATGAACTATCTGTTGCCCTGAAAGTCTCCCATGATCGTGTCATTGAGCTTGAAAAAACTAATTCTGAACTAAATGAGAAAATTGAACTGGATGATCACGACAATTTGGTTAAACATTTTTCTAAACTAGAAGTTGAGCATTTTAATTTACAACTAAAATATCAACATCTTAAAGAAAATGTCAAAACTTCAAATATCAAGACATCCTCAGATGCTCCAGAGTTTGATGCAGTTTTTCAAATTAACAAACGTGATGAACAGATTCAAGCTCATTGCAACACGATCAGAAAGTTGAAAGCCCAAATCTCTCAATTAAAGGGTCAAACGAACAATGTGACTGGTCCCCAAATGCCTCCTCTTTTAGATTCTCAGAATTCTCAAAACTTTCATCTTCAAAACTTAGTAAATGCTTTACAAAAGGAAAATGAGATTTTTCTTGAAGAAAATGAAAAGGTTAAACGTCACTTCAATGAATTATTTGAATCTATAAAGGTCACTCGTAACAAAAATAACGAAACGGTAGCCTCGTTACAAAAAGAAATTGAGAATCTAAAGAGTTAGGTAAAAGGGAAGATGCCAATGACCAATGGGGAGAATGGTGTATCAAAGGTACATGTCTGTAATAAATATGCTTTGTCTGTGAAATATGTTCCTCCTCATCTTAGGAATAACAAACTTGCTATTCAAACATATTTCTCATACCTTAAGGACAGCCTAGAATGTCTCCGTGAGATTGTAGAAGAGGATAAGTTAGAGAAACCAGAAGATAATGCAATTGGCCATGCATGCTTATATGCCAAACGATCTCAAGAAATTCTAGAATGCCTAATTACAATATGCCCTAAAACCTTAGGTGAGCAAGTCAATCCCTTGATATCGTGTTCTATGCCTAGTGCCAAGCATGCAAGTCATTCAATGCCAAATGTTATGAATGTGAACCCTAATGTGCCTTCAAGTAGTTCAGATTTCAAATCTGTTAGTGCGAAGAATGTGAACTCGAGTGTGCCCTCTAGGTGTTCAAATCCCAGCTATTCAAGTGTTAAAAAAGTTAATCTTAGTGTGCCTGCATGTAGCTCAGATCCCAGCACATCTAAACAGGTGAAGCAAATAGTAGCCAAACCAACTAATGTTCCCATTCCCTCTACAGGAGTAATCAGTGACATTAAAGCAAGCATGTCAAAGTCTCAAGACAATACAAGGAAGGACACGACCTCGCAAGCTAAGAATGTGCATTGGAAGAAACTAGAAGACCTACCTAGGAACTTTAAGTTTGAGCCGAATAAAACGAATCGTGTTGATTCTAGTATTAGCCATAGGCGTACTGTAATTAATTCGAATTCTGATACTATTTGCAAACCTTGTATTGATGTCTGCTTGAATTCTGTTTCTAATCATGAATGTGGTGTTAATGTTTTGTCTAATGATGTTAATTGTCCAGTTAATATTGTTAATGCTAAAAATCATGCTAAGAAGGCTAAAAGGCAAAAACGAAATAAAGTTAGAAAACAGTGGAAACCCACAGGAAGAACATTTAGTAAGATAGGCTATCATTGGATACATGTTGGTCATAAGACTAATCAGACAATGCCCACTAGAAAATGGATGCCTACTGGTAGAACTATTCCCTTAAGAAGTGAGCACACTTTGAATAGGGCTAATACAGACACTAGTACTACATCTATTCATAATGATTCCATTGCCTTAATTTCTAATATGAATGCTTCTATTTCTGATGTGGGTGTTCCAACCATTGTTACTAACCAAATGGAACCCATTCTTGCATGGGGATCCCAATTATCCAGTTATCCATTCTTGTCTGTGTTCAACTGCAGATCGTTCAAATCGTTCTGTGGTACCTGGACTCAGGCTGTTCCAAGCATATGACTGGCGACCGGTCGCGGCTCATG